>OZ037937.1:55970658-57170658 GCA_964035585.1 Polytrichum formosum
TAGTTGTGTTTGCAGGAGTTTTGACAAGTTTGAGAAAAAGAATATCCAAGTTTGAGAGAGAGAGAGAGAGAGAGAGAGAGAGAGAGAGAGAGAGAGAGGTTTGAGGAATATTGATTTGCACAACGTTCGATATTCTTATAATCGAGTTGCATCGTTGCAGGTGAACGGTCTTTACGAAAGACCTCTGTTGAGGGACGTTGATCATCAGCTGTTGAAGTGCTAATTTTGATAAACAATAGTTATGGCACTTCCTTTGAAGGAGATTCCCGGAGACTATGGTGTTCCGTACTTCGGAGCGGTGAAGGATAGGCTGGACTACTTCTGGGTGGAGGGAGAGCAAAAATTTTACGAAACCAGGGTAGCAAAATACAACAGCACGGTATTCCGGTGCAACATGCCACCCGGACCACCAATAGCCTCCGATGCCCGTGTGATCTGCCTCCTTGACCAGAAGAGCTTCCCAATCCTGTTTGACGTAAGCAAGGTGGAGAAGCGCGATGTGTTCGTGGGAACTTACATGCCAAGCACCATGTTCACCGGAGGCTACCGCGTATGCTCATATCTCGACCCATCCGAGGAGCGTCACACACAGCTCAAACAGTTCTGCTTTGACATCCTGCGCATGAACGGGCCAAAGTTCTTCCCAGAGTTTGACAAGGCCATCGGCGAATCATTCACCATCTGGGAGGACGCCATAGCCAAAGGCCAGAAAGCAAATTTTTCCGAAGAGTGTGTGCAGTTCGCCTTCAATTTTCTGTTTCGAGCTGTGGTGCACCGTGACCCTGTGGCGCCCGGTGAAGCAAGCTTGGGGAAAAATGGCGGTGCAGATGCCTCAACATGGACTGCACCACAGCTCCTCCCTATCGCCGGAGGCACTGGCCTTCCTCACCCTGTAGAGGAAATTGTGCACACCATTCCTATTCCATCTTTCTTAGTGCAATCCAAGTATGATGCGATTTACAAGTTTATCAAAACCTATGCCACCGAGGCATTAGACCATGCCGAAACCCTAGGGCTTGACCGGGAGGAGGCATGTGCAAATTTGCTCTTCTTCCTCTCGTTCAACGGGTATGGAGGTTTCAACATCTTCTTCCCGGAGCTCATAGGCTTTATTGGCCAGGCCGGAGCTTCACTTCAAAAGGAGCTTTCGGAGGAGGTGAAATCTGCCGTTGCAGCAAACGGAGGGGTTCTTGACATGAAGACAATCCAAACAATGGCTCTTGTGAAATCGGTTGTGTATGAAGCGTTTCGGTTGAAGCCACCTGTCCCATATCAATACGCCAAGGCTAAGACAGACCTCATCATCGAGTCACATGATGCTTCCTTCCAAGTGAAGAAGGGGGAGATGTTGTTTGGATTCCAGCCTTTTGTTACTAAGGATCCTAAGGTGTTTGATAACCCCGATACGTTCGTGCCCAAGAGGTTCATGGGACCTGAGGGCGAGAAAATGCTTGCGCATGTGTTTTGGTCGAATGGCCCGGAAACCGAGAATCCCACCGTCCATAACAAGCAGTGTCCTGGGAAGCAGCTGGTGGTTACCATGTCGCTTGCATTTGTGGCGGAGATGTTCAACAGATACCAGGAATACACATTGTCCGTTGAGGGATCCGGGGTTTCGACCAAATTGATATTCACAGACTTGAAGAAAGAGTGATGGGAAGTACGAATTGGGAAGTACGCACTTCCATCAGCATCTGATCAACTATGTAGCATAGCATAGATGCTTCTTGTGCATACACACCATGAATTCTCCAGGCTTCACATTGTAAGGTAATGCATCCGATCAGACCGTAATGTTCAGGAGTAGTAGTCCAGCTTCTTAATTAATGGCCACGGTGGAGGTTTTCCTGAGTAGAAGACCCGTGGCCGACCTTTGTGTCAATATTTTTCGTCAGGGGTACCAATTACAAGCTCTGATCTTTATGTACATTCACTATTTTCTTTGAAGATGAGGAAGCCATGGATGAATTGCAGTAGACGATGCTTCACAATGGTAGGATCTTGAATGCAATTGACTTTAATATGCAATTTCACAAGAGAAAAATCATACATGATGAAGTCATCATCAGCACTTTAATTTCTGTTGCAGTCAGGATATGTTCCTTTGTTGTACTTGGTGCCTGAGCCAAAAAGCAATGTATCATAAATTTATACAGTTTTATGAGCCTCGCTAGGCTATCATAATGATTCAATCTGCTACACAACAAATATGTTGGAATTCCTTGTGTGGTCATACCAACCAAAATGCATCACATTGCAAATTTCAAAAATTTATGAATAAATAAAAATAAATGCTAGTGGGTATTTTACCACTAGCATATTTGTAGCCTGGTCTTCTTTATCTTGGTCATGTTTTACCAAGCTTCAAGGTAAGGTTACTTCCTTTCAAGAGGTGGCCTAAATAGGTCCATCAAATCCTAGGACATGTTTGGGAAATGAGAATACTATTGTATTATCGAGGTGTCACAAATTCAATAATATGACAAATTGGACAACTTTGTCATAATAACGAGGTGCTTCATGAAAACACACATTAGATATTTGACCACATATATAAAATAAATATTATTTCAAGTGTCTTTACAAATATGCAAATTTCTTTCGTGAAGTCTATGTGGATGTAACATATCTCACAATAATGAGATTCAAGAGGCATGTTCCACCCAACCTTAGAGCTTATATACTAGATACTACTATGAGTTGAGGCTCCCTTCAACTAGTAGTTCTAGATATCTTAACTAGCTCTCCCTCCATGCCTTTAGGATAACTCTAAGTATAAATATATATATATAACTCTAAGTATAAATATATATATATAACTCTAAGTATAAATATATATATATAACTCTAAGTATAAATATATATATATAACTCTAAGATATATATATATATAACTCATGGTCGTTACTTACGAGGTGATAACCTAGTGTAACACCATAGTCTCAACTAGTAGTAACTCCCTTTACTTTGTAGAACTACTAGAGCACCTAGGGTGGAGCCTCTAGTCTTCTAGCAAAGGAGTTTAGTTGAACTAGAGGTTGTAAATAGTAAATAAATAATAAATAAGTAAATACACGTTACACACCTCCCCACTTAGGAATGAACGTCCGCGTTCATGTATTATCCCAAATCGTAGTGCATCAAGGCATAGAGTCAAGACCACCATTAATTAAAGCGAGCTCTGGGATCTGTATCTGTACCCATGCTCCATGCCAATTGGCAGGGTGAAACAACTTAATAATAACACCCCGTTTACATGATCTTGTGCAAGCCTGAAAGAACAGAAGGCGTCTACCCTGAAGATTCCTTCCGCCTCAAACGTTTATGTGCAGCTGGGGCTTCGCGGTCATGCTTGACACCTTTACGTGTTAGCCTGTCCTCCGACTTGGCTACCGCATCCCAGTACTCCTTGAGGACTTCTACACTCAAGTTGCATTCCGGCTCCCATGAATTATGCTCAAGTGCATATCCGAGCCATTTGATAAGATAGAATTTCTTGGGGCGAGAACGAGACCCTCTTATCTTCATGTGAAAGCACACGTTCTACTTCATAAGATGCATCTTCCGCAAAGATTGGCGGAGGGGGAGGCTGTACCTTGCCATCGGCCACATAAGGCCTAAGAAGTGATACATGAAAGACATCGTGGATCTTAAATGTATTTGGCAGTTGCACGCGGTATGCTACAACCCCTATCCTTTTGACTATCCGAAATGGACCAATCCACCTTGGTAAAAGCTTTTGAGCTCTTGGGATCTTCAATTTAATGTTGGTAGTACTTACAATCACTTGTTGGTCCACCTCAAACGATATCTCTTGTCTGTGCTTGTCAGCATAGAACTTTTGTCGTTATTGCGCAACAATCAAATGTTTCTTGGTCAAACCAATTAGATCTGTCATATGCTCGACAAAATTTTGCGCAGCAGGGACTTGACACATGTTGTTCCCACTTATTGGTGTCCGGGGATGCTGACCATAATTAAGGACAAACGGAGTATTTCGTACTGACTTTTGCCAGGAGTTATTATATGCAAATTCAACCACTGCAAGGAATTCATCCCAATCATCTTGCACTGGGTTGACATAATGCCGCAACATATCCTTTAGGATACGGTTTATATGTTCCGTCTGTCCGTCGGTTTGAGGATGGAACGCGGTGGACATGGCCAACTTTGTCCCTAAAAGACCATGCAACGCATCCCAAAACCTACTTATGAATCTAGCGTCCCTATTGCTTAGGATACCTTGGGTAGACCATAAATCTTATAAACATGATCACGAAATAACCTTGCCGTTCCTTCACCAGTAACATGTGTGGTGGTTGGCATAAAGTGGGCCATCTTGGACAACTTATCCACACACACAAAGATGGCATCATAACCATTAGCAGATGGAGTCAAGCCAAAAATAAAATCTATGCTTATCACTTCCCAATTATGATCAGGAATCTCCAATGGTTGTAACAGGCCTGCTGGCTTAAGAGTAGGGGCCTTACTCCTTTGGCAAATCTCACAAGATTTTATATAGCTTCTGATGGACCCTTGCATCTCATACCACCAAAAGTTTATTCGCACCCTCTTATATGTCTTAGTTACTCCTACATGACAGCTATACATCGCGTCATGGTATTCATGGAGCAAAAATGACATGATATTCGATCCTTGGAAGGACACATCTGAAACCACAACCACCTTATCATACCACCAGATGTGGTTCTCATAAACAAAATATTTCAGATTGTGCGGGTTTGAGAACCAAGGATTAAGAGTATATCCGGCAATGATAGTTTGATATAACTTTTGATCACTGACGAACTCCGGGTACCCCTTCACATTGTTGTCTCGCTGTCCGGGATCACTTCGCATAGCGTCTGCAGCCATCATTTGGAAGATCGAGTTACTTGGAGTAGCCTTAGATACCATCAAGGCTTTTTGGCCACCCATGTCTAGTGAATTTCAACTCAGGGGATCGGCCATATTAAACCTTCCTGGTCGGTATATCAAACAGTAGATAAAATTTTGCTCCAAAAACTCCAACCATCGAGCGTGACGCCTTGATAACGTCTATTGTGTTTTTAAATACATTAGAGGATTATGATCTGTAACAATAGTACAATCTGCTCCCTCTAGGTAACACCGCCAAGTTCGCATGGCGTGCACAACTGCTACTAGTTCTTGCTCACCAGTAGTGTAATTTTTCTCAGCTGGAGAAAATTTCTTACTCCCAAAAGCAATAGGTTTACCTCCCTGAAGTAATACTGCTTGTGCTCCGAGTAAGAAGCATCACTTACGACCTCAAATGGTTCCCCTAACTTAGGTAAGGTCAGTACTGGCGCATGTGTTAAGGCATATTTAACATCCTCAAAAGCGCGCTCACAATTGTCAGTCCAATTGAACTTAACCTTGCTTCGCGTCAGAGAAGTCAATGGTGCAACTAGAGTGGAATATCCATGAATGAATCTGCGAAAGTAATTGCAAAGCCCCAAGAAGGACCTAAGTTGTCCAACTTCAAGAGGTCTATGCCACTTTGCCACAGTCTCTATTTTCCTAGGATTCACCTTAATGCCCTCTTTGCCTACTACATGTCCTAGATAGTGTAATTCATCCTTTCCAAAATGACATTTAGACATCTTTGCATAAAACTGATTCTCTCGTAAAATTTGAAGTACTTGTGCCAAGTGGCTAACATGTTCCTCTTCATTTTTGGAAAAAATTAAGATGTCATCCAGATATACTAAGATAAACATTCCGATGAACCGGGTTATTTGTCAAACTCACCTGTTCATCTTTGTAACTTAAGGTACAAAATTATCCTGAAGGAACTTCAACCGGGTTATTTCTCAAACTCAACCAGTTCGCCTGTAACTAGCCGCCGGTTCTCCCCGGTTCTCACCCACACTTACTGGCGGCAGTGAACGGAGTTCGCCCGTTCACTGCTGCCCACCACCAGTATGTGGGCCAGGGCCAACCAACCCGTACGTTGGTACCTTACCGGGTGTCTAGTGATGTCACATTCGAATGAATCGGCCCTCAACCCCATAGGGGGCTTTTTTTATTGAAGCCACTTCATCCACGATGATTTTAAGTGAGTGCCACAAATCCCCAGCCGTTCGCCCTCCCCGGTAAGGTACCAATATACGGGTTGGTTCGCCCCAGCCAGTATGTGTGGGCGGCCTATTCTACATAAGTTTAAACCCATAAATGCATGTTCCATTATCTAAAAGCTACTTGATTGTTACTGGGAGCTTTCAAGGCATTGTCCCACAACAGTTTTAGGATTTCTTCACTCTGATGAAAGTTCTGTGATCTGGTCAGTCTAACCATTTTAAATGACATCTTCTTGGTGACTTTCATGAAACTGGAAGGAAGTCAACAACATCTTTGAGTTATGAGTTGGTCGTACTTGACCTCTAAAGTGCCCTTTTGTTTTCTAGGAGTTTGTAGGCTATAGAGTCGAAAAATCTTACCTGGGAAATGCCGTCAAAAAGATTATCTACAAATGTTTTTGTTGTGGCATCGGTGTGCATCCACTTGGTGTTTCTCCGTTGTGCAGTACGTAGAACCTATGATGGGGGAGAACCGGCAGTTAGTTACAGATGAACAGGGTTGAAGTTCAAGACTGCAGGAAAATTACCAATCATTTTAGAGGAATTTAAAGAATATACCCCAATTCAATAAAGGAAAACCGAAGGATGTCAACATGTAACCGGTTGGACTTGCAAACACTAGGATCTCAACCGATTATGCCCAAAAATCTCCCCGATCACTGTGTAGGACAATTCTGTCATTACCAGATGTGAGCGTCAAGGTTGCATAATTATCAAATCCATCTGTTACAGGTGTTATTGGATATTTCTCAAACTCAACCGGTTCATCTGTAACTAGCAGCCAGATATGTGTTTGTGATCTTTCATTTTTTTATAATTTCCCTGATTTGAGATATATTCCATAGATTCAGCTGGGTATACATCAAATTCAACCAGTTCACCTATAATTAGCACTCAGTTCTCCCTTTTCATTGGTCTATATCTACTAGTTGTAACATGCTAGTGCAATTGGCAGAGATGTACAACAAGCAAATATGAAGATAAAAGCCTTTGATTTAGCTCATGAAATATATGTACTTTTATGAACATGTCAACAATCAATCAACCATATCATTCTCTGACCTAAAGGAAGATTGAGCTCTTTGTACTTTGATTCGTAGTAGGGTAGTAGAATCATCTCTGCGAACTACATACCGATCTCCAAGGTTGACGAATGGTTGCTTGAAATGTGAAGTGGAAACCCACATATTCAAATTGTTTCTGACTTTAACTCACTATTGATAAAACTAATGGACTATTTTGACAGTATGTCACGGTATGCGGTGTCGGTGACCACATCGTATCCGGAGGGATTTCATCCATTTAGATATGGATGGATGAAACCCTTGGATTTGTGGAGATGCTCCTAGGTGAGGAGTCTCCTCCTTGGCTTGGCATTCTTGCCAAGTCAAGCCTTGTGAGTGAGTGTGTGGAGAGAGCTTATGTGAGGTGAAGATTGCATGTTTTTGTAATGGAATCTTGAATTTTTCTCCCCTTATTTACACTCTTGGATTCTCTCGTGGTAGAGTGAGAGATAACTTGACTTGTTGTATACATTTGAAGAGAGAACTAGAGCTCTTAGTAGTTTTTGACTCTCTTCCTTCTTATTTGGCAAGAATCTTATCCTTTCATAATGAAAGATGTTTTGAAAAAGTTTTGGGATATGTGGTGAATGGAAATAAAATGATATTCGATTTGGAGTGGTTTTCAACATAGAAGCGAAAATCAGCGACTCCCACAACAATATATCATTGTTTTCCGAGTTTTAGCTTTTCTCTTATTTTATTTATCTTTTCTACTTTAATTGTTTAATGCACTTCTACATATTAGTATGTATGAATGTTACATGTATAATTGAGCTTACAATTCTTATGAATTTTGAGCAAAACTCAAGATTTTGATTGCAAAACTAGTTTTTGAAGTACATGTTGAATTTATTAGATTTGACTTATTTTGAGGATTTTTTTAATCTTATTTGATAACTATATAAAGGACTTTAAGATCTATCTACTGCCACTTACCACACTCAATTCTGAGCTTATGGTAATTAGTTATGATTTTTGGAAGTTAGGCCTTAAAAATCAAAACTTTGCAAAACCCCTTAGAATTGCAGAGTGCAGAGAATATTATCTATCTAAATGAATTATTTTTTATTTTTGGAGATTCCGGTGTTCGATTTAGGTGGTCTTTAGTTATTTTTTAAGTAGAAAAATAAGAGGAACTCAATGAAGATGTTAGATTTTTCATTTGAACTTGGCATTTTAAAATTTCTATTTCCATTACGATTTTGAGACTCTTTGAGAGTGACGTAAGCCGAGAATGATGTGTATATGAGCAACATGTGCACAAGATTTCTAAGGGATTGCCATTGATAATTGTTTGGCATGTAGAATCTTCGTTCAACATAATGAGAATAGTTATTTTTTTAGTCGAATTGTGTTTATCAACACATATTTCGGGCATTATTATAAGGAAATATTATTAGGGTATAGTGGAGAGATGAGAGATGTACTTATGTGCCATTTTTTTTTTCACAGCAATATGAAGCTCTCATTTTTTATCACCAACCGTAGGTGGATGCCGGTTGGACGGGATCAATCTTCATTTCTACTTAAGTATTGTTTAGGAAAGAGGATCCAGTGTTGAAAATTATATTGTTTTCTGTATTTCGTTTTAGTACCTTCTCCCATGGCGGGCTGTATTGTTGGGAGTTGTTAGTATTGCCCCATTTTTAGTTATACTAGTTTTATTATAGAATATTGTGGGGATGAGGTCGGAGTAATGACCGACGAGATCTTTGTGTGTGCACCAAGTGGGCGGTATTTGTATTCCCTCATGGTGAAGCTGGATTGATGATCAGCAGACCATTAGGTTGGTGGTGGTTGTAGGTGCAAGTTATCTTTCACCTTTTGAACCTTGATATCACATTAGTTTAGATTGTTGGCCCTAGTGACCGGACCCATTGCGAATTTATGGTTACAATTCGGAGCCAACATTATCGTTCTCCGTCTCCGGCAGCATCGGAAGGTCGATCCTCGGATCTCTCGGACGTCGAACCAGTAGTAGCACCCGATAAGGCTTTTCAGCCTACTTCAGCGTAAGGGACTGCCAATCTGTTTCATGTTCTTTGGAAGGATCGTTTGACGAGATGAAAGAGGAGACGCGAGGCGGCATGTGGAACCGATTTTCCGGTCGAGCAAGGACCATTTTTCTGTAAGATTGGAAAATTCGGTTTCGGACGTGGATAAGGAAGAAACGTCAACGCAACACCAATTTCTATGACTGATATGCGTTCGAGCTTTTGCTCCAACATCTGGAGCACGAAGCGCTTTGGACTTATGAGCAGTAGAGGGATACTGTCGCAACCCTTGCTAGCTCCCCTTAACAATCTTGGTCTATTTTCCAACTTTAGCAAAAATTACAAGCGCTAACCTTTCGCATTCCGCCATGCGAATGGTTAGCTCCCCATATCGCGGACCTTCTTAGTCCGTAGGAGGGGGACAACCTTCCTACTCTTTCATTCAGGACTCACCCGTTAATCGGTAACCAATTCTTAGATGTGGACTTCCATCCATGAAAGTCCAATCTTATGTTGCTCATCGTGTTTCCGGAGCAACACTACAACAACCCGAGCCATACTAGGCAACTATATCCTCATATTGGGCCAATGCCCATGGAGGCCTTGCCGTTCAGCCTCGGGTGGGTGAGACCATACCACCTCACCCATATAAGCCTTTAGGACTTTAGGCAGGGCCCCTACCCTACCGTCAAGTAACGTTTTGTCTCTCTCCCAACACTTAGGGCCAAGTAGACATTTTCCCTTAGCCACTAGGGCTGGAAACCCCCAGCAGCTTCAGAATCCCAAAACTCCTTTATATGGTCTTTGATTCTAATAATCGACCACTCCATCGTCATCTACGTTTCATGTACATGCCGATGGACTACTCACTTGCCCCATTTGGTTAAATATTCAAGAAGTTATGCCAGTTTAGAGCTTCGCAGTCTCGGGAGCCGTTCCCAGGCCAATGCTGTAGCTGGGCGCTGTCCCGGGACAGCGCCCCACTCAAATTGCCATATCTTCTAGCTCATACATCTAATTGAGGTGTTCTTGAATATTCTAGAATCGGCACGCCATAAGCTACGCATAGCTTATGGCCTCAGCCTCATGCCTCCTAGTCTCCGTAGGTGGGAGGCGTTTTCAATGTTCAGGGCCCTTACCCACACTAGGATCACTTGGGCCCTCTCACCAACGGCGCCACAAGTCCCGGGTGTCATTCCGGGGTTCCCCTTGTGCCCATGGTATTTCGGGCACTCCTCATGGAGAGGTACGTGACAGATGGTCATTGGATGGAGCTGCGCCAAGTGGAGCGATACTGGGATACTCGGGTGGAGTTGGTTTCCGCTTTGAAGGAAGGCGTAGCTCCCAGTTCATTGGCCGCTCCTATGGTCAAGACAGGGCAAGCGAAGGGTATTATTGTGGTGGGTGTGGAAGGAAATTTCCTTAGTGAACCTAAAGATGAGGTTTATGCTTCCGCATCCGCGAGTACGTTGAGCTCGGTCTTTCAATTTTTCTGTTATGCACAGGCTACCCAGGCGGCATTAGCCTCTTTAGGGGTTCCGCCAGAGTTTGACCCTCTACAAGAATTCCATCTCCATTTGGAAAAGGAATACGGAGGTTTCCTTCGGGATCAAATGTAGCGGATCCAAGACTTTAGGCGGGAGAAAGACGACATACCTCATACCATGTACACGAGGTTGGCGATGTTTGCCAGAGAATCTGGAGGTGTTTTCGCGGAAAGTCAATTGATAAAGGTGTTTTGTCAAAAATTGACAAACGTCTCCTTGACTTAGCGCTGCCCAAGATAATCATGAATTATGGCGGTCGGATAACATTCGCAGAGGCATTCGCCATCGTGGAGCAGTGTGATCATGCTTTGTGTCAGCACAATGCCACTGACTTGGTGTCCTTGCTAGTAAATTCTAGCAAATCCCGGAAGACTTCGGTCGCGGCTGCAAGATTGACAGAGGTGGACGTGGACAAAACCTTATATTGTTGGTCTTGTGGGCAGGCATGCCACGCTAAGAAGAATTGTCTTTCAAAGCAAAGACAGGTCCACACCGTGAATTATCCGAAGCGGAAACCAGTTGTCACCGCTAAGGATTTCATGAAGGAGGTTGGTAAACATTTACCGAAGCAGTTGAAATGTTCCCATTGCGGTGGAAAACTGTTTCTCTCTCCATCTAGAGAAACGCCCTTCTTCCGATCGGAAAAAAACGTTGGAGGCGAAAATTAGCACCTTGGAGGAGAGGTTCGAGAATTTGGCGTCATCTGGCCAAATCTTGGAATCACCAACTCTATCCGGAGCTCAAGCTAGCTCTTCTACTCCATATTATTATATGTTTGGAACTTCAGGGAGGTGATGAATTCGTCAGCCGTGACACGTGCTCAATCCATGTCACGAACCACATTTTCGGCCAAAGAGGAGTCTGTGGCAAACTTACGAGCTCGGGACAATGGTCCCACGGATCAGATGGGTCAGGCATGGCTACCATTGTGTTTTGGATTGGCCGATGTTGTCCAATCTGTCAGTGGTCGCAATTCGAGCATTAAGGCGACCAACATGGTGCACACGTTGGCATCCAAGGTGTTACACATACCTTTGTTCACATCGATGGAGTGGTCATCGCCAAAGTTCCAACATGCTAAGGTTTTTCACTTAGGAGGTAGAATTTTGGAAGGGAAGACATCCTCACATTTTCTGACCATGACTCAGGCCACCACGGACATCCCTACCTCTGAAGATCCCGAGGAAGTGGCCAAATGCCGAGCGAGGCTTGCCGCGGAGACCATTGTGTCTTTTGATGCACACACCTCAGATGATAGGGGACTGACCACATCTTATGATTTACCAGAATCCGTGGAAGTAGCTTATCTGTCTGATGTAGCTGCTAGACTTGCTCGCAAACGCCATAACATTCAACCCGGCGTTGTGCGTATGGTGAAGGACATCGGCATTTTGGTGGTCAGTCAAATTGGGGGTAATGCCACTTGGGCTGCTTTCCGTTGTGTGATGATGGATTCAGGGGCACAACCAGTTATGATCGGCAAGAGGCTTGTCCAGGAATTGGGGTTGGCGGCCGCGGATTGTCCATTCACCATTGTCACATCCATTGGCCACGTGGAGCGAGCCACAAATTATACTTGGGAGCCATTACAGCTTAGCTTCCGAGTAAAGTCTGGAGATCTATACGCACCTCTTCTTTTCAGGTGTGCGGTGACAGATGCGATCAACTACGACATTTTAGTTGGTCAACAAGAATTTTACCCCCTTGGTTTTGGTTTGGACAACTGGACTGTGGAGGTTTGGATCTGACCAGGTTGGTCGGCTGGGGACGGCCGCAGGAAACTTATTCATGTGGCAATCGCGGCGGCCGCGACCATAGCACCATTGCCCATGGTTTTCAGATGTGGTGCTATTGTGGATATATTGCCTTCACTACTAGAGATTGTATACAATCTAGACATGTAACATGACATTTATTGAAGTAAACAAAGACGTGACTTAATATCATATATTACTAGAAATTGTGTTGTCTACGACATGTCTTGGGGGACCATGGCCTACACCCCATGGATCGTTGATTTGGACATAGCCAATATGTTTAGGACCATTGCTTATGATGTCTGAATATACTAATTGTTTTACGGGCTCCACACTAAATTATTACTTAACGTTAAAGCGTGCATGCATGTGTAGGGCTATTCATTGGTTGATATGTTGAATAATGAGTGGTCCTATTTTAGTAAAAGAGATATCCATCATTAGTAAGTCCAATCCTCACCTCCCGAGCCTTGCCATCTATAAGCACCTATAGTTCTAAGTGCCTAGCCACTTACCTAGTAGGCTAAGCCAAGGGTGTCCACCAAGGGATTTGATCCTTGAACCTCTTGGCTCCCACATAGAGGCCTTAGCCACTAAGCCACCACTCCGCGCATGATATATTAGAAGTATTTAAAACATTTGTATATAGAGGCCCCAAGTTACTCTTTATTTTTTATTACTGTATACAATATAATATCAACTATATACGGCATATAATAGTATATACTATATATAGTATATTGTTTACTGTGTTTACTGTATGTACGGTATATAGTATATATTGTATATATTATATATTGTATGTAGTATATACTATATGTAGTATATATTGTATGTAGTATATACTGTATGTAGTATACTGTATACAATATATACAGTATACATCATATACAATATACATCATATACAGTATACAGCATATACAGTATACATCATATACAGTATACAGTATATACTATATAGAGTATATATAGTATAGAGTATATACATTATACAATATATACTGTATATAGTATATACTGTTGTGAGGCCAAACCCCCCACCCTTAAGCGTCCGTAGTCCGAGTAGTGGGTTTGGGCTCACATTCCTCCGCGGTATTGGATTTGGACTTGGATGAGTCCATAGTGCAAGGTTCACCCTTCAAGTGGTCTTGGATTTAACTGGAATTTCACTTTGGTCTTTGCTTCCTTTGTCTTGCCATCGCGAGAGTGCTCCACATTCTCCATTAATTTGTGCACGTGGTTTATTTTTAAAGAGAGGATGCAAGTGTTAAAAAACACTATTCTCTATAGTCAATCTCAAATACATTTACTTGTGAAAGCCACACATAACACTAACTAGCATAATGTAACTAACTACTTGTCTATGAGCTAATTAAGTAGGCTATCTACTAAGCTCCTTCATGAACCCATCTCTTTACTTTCTAATTACATAAACCTAGCTCCTTCATAAACCCAACTCCTTCATGAACCCAACTCCTTAGCTTCTAACTAAATAAACCCAGCTCCTTCGTAAACCCAGCTTCTTAGCTTCTAACTAAACAAACCCAGCTCCTTTATAAACCCAGCTCCTTCATAAACCCACAACTTTGTAGTTGTAATCCCCAACTACCTCACTAATTATTCAAGCCCTTAACTAATCTTCCTACCTAATTTTCCTAATTCTACTAACAACCCCTTTCTAATCACACAATTCTTCTCTAATCCTAAAATCCTAAAATCCTAGAGAGGAGAGGGGGAGAGAGAATTTCCTAACTTCACTAAGACTAACTAATCCACACAAGTATATTTTTGCACTCATCACAACCTCAAGTGCTCAACTCTTAAACATGGAACTTGCAACCACGTGTATTCAAAACATGAACTTTAAGTACCACAAATTGGAATCATGAATTAACTTTAAAATCCTTCACGTCAACACTAATTCTACCAAGAGGTCAAGCCCTCTTCAAGGCTAACAAGCCTTGGCTCTCAAACTAAAAACTAAGCACACACATGTGCTCCAATATGGCTTCCCACACCCACACTTATAACTCGTGGGGTGCCTTGGAGCACAAAGGAAAGAGAGGATGAGTGAGGGAAGAATGAAGGATTATATAGTAAGCTTGAGGGGGTGAGCACCCTCAAGGCTCACGATAAGCCCTTGAGATTTCCTCCTACTTAGTAGGCGCCAATCCTATCTTCTAAGCCTTCCTCCCTCAAATGATCAACAAGGATCCTAATTCGAACATTTAACTAGCCTTGGCTTTCTACCTACCACACTTTACCAAACTTGGGATGCTTCAACCCAAACTTAGCCTCCTTCGCTTTCCGCCGCCATAACTTTCTCCCCTTACTTTCCCAAATCGTCGCTCACCACTTAATTCAAACCACGATGCTTAACTCGTGATTTGATTGGTGCTTTGAGAATTTGCTTATCCTCCACCTTGCATTCTTCCTTGGACCTTCCCCATTAAGTGGCCATGATGAGGTGGTCCACTTGTGCGCTCCATGTGATCCTCCATTCATCCCAATTCGAATGCACTTGCCTCTTGAGTCACTTTGGTTGTCTCCATCCATTTGTACTAGCCTACTCACTAACTACTCAATCCAAGTTCTCCTTACCTATCCTCATTCACTCAAATCCTTCCGAAGGTAAAAACACAATAACAACTCACATCCTAGCCTCTTACAACATGGTACTTCTAAGACTAACATTTCACTCTTTTTATATTTTTGTGAAGTAACATGCTACTTCAAAGTGCATCAACTAACGTTTCAAGGGTCTAAGACTAAATGTGGGCACCCTTTTGGGCTCACATAATTGGCGACCATCGGGGGATGAATCCAAACATCTCTTGCTCCAAGGGTAAGTTGCCTAGTCAAGCTCGGTACTCCTTACATCTACTTCCCGATGTACGGGTAGGAAAGAGCTCACCATTCAACGTTTCCAATTGAATTGAATTATTAGGAAAGACCTCATAGACAAGGTAAGGTCCTAACCATACCGCATCGAATTTCGCCGGAAATTCAAGCTTTCGTGCGTCTTGAATCATGACCATCATTCCCGGTGTTAGGGCCCTTCTCTTATGTCGTTTGTCGAAAGTAATCTTTCTCCTTCTTTGGATTGCCTCAATATGTTGAGCCGCCATTCTCCTCCCTTCGTCAAGTGCTTCCAAATCGGTTAGTCGATTTCGTAAGGATTGACTTTCGGTAAGTCTCGTACTCACGGCCACCCTAAGTGACTCGACTTCATATTCGATTGGTAGTGTCGCTTCAAGACCATAGACTAAGGAAAATGGTGTAGCACGCGTAGTTACCTTATAGGTTGTACGGTATGCCCAAAGTGCCGCCGTTAGTTTCGTATCCCAATCCCGCTTCGAGTCTATAACCGTCTTGCGTAGTATACTCACCAAAATTCCGTTAACCCTTTCCGTTTGTCCATTGGTTTGTGGGTGGTAGGGAGTAGTCTTCCGGTGATCAATTTTAAATTTCTCTGTCATCTCTCGAATCAAGTCATTCAAAAAGTGAGTACCCCTATCGCTTACTAGGATCTTCGGCACCCCGAACCGCGAAATTATGTTTTCGTACATAAATGTTGCCGCGTGTTCCGCCGTGTCGGTCTTCACCGCTTTGGCTTCCGCCCACTTGGTGAGGTACTCGGTTGCCACCACAATATATTTCATTCCTTTTGAAGATTGGGGATGGACCTCACCCACATAGTCGATGCCCCATTTTTCGAAAGGAATTAAGGGTAATGATACATGTAAAGGCATCTCCATTCTAAGGTCGTTTCGGGCATACCGTTGGCAAGCGTCGCATTTCCTTACATAGTCATGGGCGTCCTTAAATAGTGTAGGCCAAAAGTAGCCCGCTCTAAGTATTTTTTGCCCGGTGAGTTGACCCGAGAAGTGACCGCCGCAAGCGCTATCGTGGCAAGCGATTAAAATCGCTTCAACCTCCGTTTTTGACACGCATCGTCGTAAAATACCATCGGACCCCCTTCTAAACAACCTATGGCCCACTACAACAAATTGCCTACTATTTACCCTCACCTTCCTTCTCTCTTCTTTTGTCCACTCTTTGGGCAACTTGTGGGTTGTTAGAAATTCCACTATGCCCGCATACCACTCCGGTGTAGAAGTGACCACAAAGAGGCTATCATCTACTAACATATCATTTACCGGATTTTTTCCTATCTCCTCCGACAACCTAGACAAGTGGTCCGCTTGTAAATGCATACGACCCGGTTTATATTCCACCGTGTAGTCGAATTCTTCTAATAACAAAACCCACCTAGCTAACCTACCACTTAACTCCGCCTTGTTAACTAGATACTTGATAGCCATGTGGTCAACAAAAAATACAACCGGGTTGCACATGAGGTAATGCCTAAACTTTTTAACGGAAAACACCATGGCTAGGCACTCCCTCTCCGTTGTAGAGTAGTTTCTTTCGGCGGGGGTCAATTGCTTACTCGCATAAGCTATAGGTTGATCCTTCTCTTTTTCTCCCGTTGCTTGACAAAGCGCACTCCCTATTGCCACATTACTAGCATCACAATAGACGTGAAAAGGTTTACCCCAATTGGGTGGTATCAACACCGGATAGGTGCTCAACCTATCCCGCAATTCCTCAAAGGCTTTTTGACAAGCATCCGTCCACTCGAATTTGACATCCTTTTTGAGCAAATGGGTAATGGGCACCGCTATCTTTGAAAAATTAGGAATAAGTTCCCGGTACCATCCCACATGTCCTAACAACTTAGAGATCCCCTTGGAATTGGTTGGAGTTGCCAAGTCGCTTATGGCCGCAATCTTATCCGGATCGGGTTCTCTACCTTTCTCACTAACAACATAACCCAACAACACTCCCTTATTCACTCCCAAAAATGTCTTATCCGGGTTCAATGCTAACCTCATCTTCCTACACCTAACCAATGCCTCCCTAACACAATGTAGGTGATCGTCCACATTACTTTGTGTGCTAAAATCGTCCACAAAGACGGTCATGGATTTGAACAACAAGTCGGTGAAGATATACATTACTAATCGTTGGAAAGTAGCCGGGGCATTACATAACCCAAATGGCATCACTACCCACACAAAAGTACCCCAAGGTGTAGTAAAAGCCGTTTTATGGATATCTTGGAGGGCTATGGAAATTTGATTATAACCCGCATACCCATCCATAAAGGTATATCGCGAATGACCTCCAACCTCCTCAAGCAACAAGGTGATAAAAGGTAAGGGGAAGTGATCCTTTTGTGTGTACGAATTCAATTTCCTATAGTCGACACAAACCCTTAATTTCCCATTTTTTTTTTTACTAAGACCATAGGAGAAACCCAATCCGTGATTTCCACCGGCTTGATAAACCCGGCCTTCAATAACCTTTCCAATTCCGCTTTCACCAACAATTGCAATTGAGGATTCATCCTCCTCTCCTTTTGTCTAATTGGCCTCGCCCCCGGAATTAAAGGAATCCGGTGCTCTACCATTTCCCTAGGAATTCCCTTAAGCTCATCGTAGGACCATGCAAAAGTATCACTAAACTCATCCACCAAATTGCTATACTCCCTAACCTCTTTCTCCCCCAATTTGGAACCCATCTTCATTTGTCGGGTTTTTCCATTCTTTAATTTCACATCCACGTACCGCCAATCCGCTTCCGACACATGTGCTTGTTCCTCTTTGTTCCGATACCAATCGGAAGGCACATTGGGGTAATCTTTCACATCTTGACCTACAACTATCCCCGTAGACGTGGTCTTGAAATGTAAAGGCTCCTCCAATTTCGATGACTCAATAATCACATCCTCCTCTTGAGTCCCATCTACATGAATTAAACTAACCTCACCCTCTTCCACGTCATCTACCCAAGGTGTTAACCCACCGCTAACCCGCTCTTCCTCGGTGAGCACCTCACATGGCTCCAACAATGAGCCCTCTCCTAAACTAACACTAGGAAATTCACTCCCTAAGCCTACTTGGTGAAATGTAACCATTACATCAACCTCGGACTCGGGGTACTCCCTTAGCCATTGGGCATAATCCCCATTATCCCCATAATTGTAAAAATTAGGACCTAGACTTCCCGAGCCCGAATCTATAACAACCCTTTGACCTTCGGGATGGACGACTCCCACCAATGCCTTGCCAATCTCATTCTCGTTTAAGTCATCAATTTCCTTCTCCAATGGCAAATACATCTCCTTCTTCATCCATCCTTCTAATGAACCAATGGACACTATGACCCTATTACCCTCCGGACCATAAGTGATGGATGGTTTAGGTCCACCCCAATTGACCATAGCATTCGCCATCCGCAACCAAGGCCTACCTAGCAAAATGGGGAAGGTGTCCTTGTTGGAGTGCATTTTAATGACATGGAAGGTGACCAAGTACTCCTCGCCTCCCGTAGTCATTCTACAATCCTTGATCATCCCCAAAGGCGTAGTCGAACTTTGATTTGCCATATTTATGACCAAAGGTGAAGGCCCCGTGAGTCCAAGTCCCAATTTTTTCATAGTATCCTCCGGCAGTATATTTAGACTACTCCCTCCGTCGACTAGCACATTAGGAACCACCTTATCTACTATAACAACTTCTATTTCTATAGCTTTCACGTCTCTTCCACCTTGTGATTGGATCCTAGCGGCTATTTTAGCTTTCACCTTCCTCATCCTCTTGTGTACCGGCATTCCCTCCTTTAATGTTTTCCTTGCCGTGGGTGAAATTTCCAATAGTTGGCCGAAAGTAATATCCGCCTTGAGTGTACTAAGGTCCACCCACAAGTCGTACCCGGTAGATCTTTCCACCTTAGAATTACCCACTACGTCGAATTCGTCTACGGGAACCCCCGGTCCTTCCCATTCACCCACATCGCTATTATCCAAGTCATGTACCGCATTAGTCCTCTCCCTATCTTGTAAAATTATATTTTCCCTCTCCACATCCTTAGTAGCTCTTCTAGCTACCCTATCCAACTCGGAGAGATTAATCTCTTCATCCGAAGAGTAATTTCCTTGCTCTCCTATTCCTACCTCCAACGGGGCATCCCCTCTCCTAGCCCTAGTAGTTACCGCTAGTGCAGGTGCTTCTTCAACCACACCCTTACCCTTCACTAACTCATATGTAATAGCATTGGTGTGAGGAGGCCATTGACTTTGCTCCTCTCCAATTCTCGTTGGGAGAGGAAGCATGTCATCACATGTGGCCTCCAACACTCCATCCATGAACCTAACATCTTGGGAGTTAGATGGTCCCGGATCCGTTGGAGGCGCTTGTCTCCCGTTACTACCATTAGGTGGAACTCCTTGTCTATTTTGTATTGGAATGTAACCGGTTGTAGTTTGCAAGCCCGCCGGTGGATGAAAAGTTTGCCTAGCATTACTATGGTCATAGTATAAGTTAGGTGGCCTAAGTTCATTGGCCGGTACTCCTTGTGGCCTAGCACCTCGCATATTATCCCTTGCTTGTTGTTGTGGATTAGCCACCGGGTAAGGGACATTAATTATTTTGTCCGGTTGGCGACACGTATCCGAGGGATGACTTCCTCCACAATTGCTACAATTAAACTCTTGACCTTCGGACCAACATTGTCCTTGAGCGTGCCACCTTCCACAAAAGGGATGAAATTCCTTCTTCTCTAAATTTTGGCCACCTTGCCCTCTAGGTTGTGGTCCTCTATTGCTTCCATTTCCATAGTGAGGTGGCGCTTGACCTCGTTGATTTTGTTGAGGTGGGTTACCGTTTCCTCTTTGGTCACGGTTTTGTCCACTTCTACAAAATTGACGCGTGTGGCCCGGTTGGCCACATTGGACACACCATAATCCGGAAGAATGCCTACCCGACTCAACCGGGGGTGGAGGCCCCGGTTGTTGACTCCGGATCATTAATGACATTTGATCCGTGAGGCTTTGCATTTGTTTTATCATAGCCTCTTGGAATCCTAGTTGGCTAGCACCTAGTCTTCTCTCAACCTCCTCCAAGTGTGGATCCGTTCTAGGGGCCGGTAGTGCCAAAAGAGGTGCCGGTTCCCTAACCGCTAAAGGTCGGGGGCCGGTGTCCACAATGGCATATGGAATTTGGTTCTCATACTTAGCGGGTTCTACCGCTACCACCCTAGGGCGTATGGGGATGAATTGTGGGATCAATTCATCCTCCCTTCTCCATAGCCTTTCGTGATCTTTATCCAAGTTTTCAATATCTCTAGCCGCACGCTTGGCATCCGCCAAGGTCAAGGGATTCCTTTCTAGAACACCCCTAATAGTTCCGGACTTAAAAAACCCTTGAATGAAAAATTGCTTTAGCGTGTCGTCGTTGAGCATGGTACCCACAAATCTAGTGCACACTAAATCAAACCTCCTAATGTAAGCCGAAATTTCTTCCTCCCTTCCTTGCTTCAATGACGACAATGCCCTTAATGCGGTACTTTGACCCACTTCCGGCCTAAATTCGTTAAGAAACTCCCTTTGTAATTGTTCCCATCCCCTAAAATGTCCCTCGGCATGATCCCGATACCATTCATAGGCTTCCCCCTCTAGAGTGGTAGGAAACCACACTAACCAATAACCCGGGTCGGTTATGAGGAAGCTAGCCAACCGTTCGATATACCGTTCCATGTGCCGAGAGGGGTCCTCATCCTTGGTCCCATAAAATTTAGGGAGATGAGATGGCATATCCATCGCCGCTAAATTTTGTGGAACCACAATTGGTAGGCCTCTTGGCCTAACCAATGGGTCTATTGGAGGTATAGGAGGTATGGGCGGAATTGGGGGTATGGGTGGTGGATCCATCCCCCGTTCCTCGGCCATGGTGACCGGTGAACTATTCAACAATCCCCTATCAACTTCTACCGGGAATTCTTCTCTAAGTGTGTAATTTTCCGAAGAAGTTTCACCACTCAATTTGGAGGGAGTGATCTCCTCTTCAAGTTGAGCTCCAAGTTCTAAGGTGTCTAGAATTGACCTAGTCCTAGGTTCGACGTTCAAACAACTCTCTATTCTAACATTATCTTGTTCTAATCTATCACTGATTTTAGAGGACCGCCTCTTTCGAGTAGATTTCTCTAGTCCTACTATCAAACTTGGTTTTTGTGAGCGAGTCCTACCTTGCATTCCATAAGAATCGATCGACCCTCACTTGACCACACATAATCCTAGCAATTCCCCTCTTAATATTTTCACTTGTCTTGGTGTGGTTATAATTTTTTTTTAGGAGGTGAGGAAAAGAACCTGCAAGCCCACTTAGGTGAAAGAATCCCAATAGGGGATAGGCATGTTCATGTTAATTTTTTGGTTCAGTCGGAGCATCACCTCCGCACCTTCCCGCAAATTAACACTCACCACAATACCGATTGTGAGGGGGTGACCTTCCGAGTAGATTATGTTAAAAGTCGAGGCTTCACCCTTCAACTTCTCACACCATCCACAATTCGGGAATTACCCTCTACAACGGATAACAACAATCACGAGTACAAAAGGCATTCCTTAATTAGTTAATGAGTTCACTTTGAAGAAATAAACATACCTTGAGCAATCGCATCCCCCTGTGAGTTAGCACTCCCCTCAATCGTGACTCAATGTAACAACACCATAAACTTTGTGAAATATTAATTTAATCTAGAGCATGAAATGACAACTCCCAAAACTTTGAGACTCACCCCGAGGTGAGTGTCAAAGTTCAATGTCCTAAGGTGAATTTACCCTCTAATGTTTTAATGAGCTACTCGGTTATAGGTTCCTTTTAAGTTCTTAGCAAATCCCCAAAAAGGTTGAGGACGTACCTTCGCCGCGCTCCTTCCTCAAAAATGAATTTGCGTAATTGACAATGCAATTCATTCCAAGGAATAGTTGAAATACAATGAATTCAAATGTAACCCAAAGAGAGAATACTTACCGAGTTTCGGGTGCTCCTTCCCTTCTCTCAAGTTTGTGTCTCCAATTTTTCCTAGTTGCCTCCAAGTCTCCTAGTCGCCTCCAAGTCTTGTAACTACCTTCCGCTTCGCTCCCGGCGGACGCACCAATTATGTGAGGCCAAACCCCCCACCCTTAAGCGTCCGTAGTCCGAGTAGTGGGTTTGGGCTCACATTCCTCCGCGGTATTGGATTTGGACTTGGATGAGTCCATAGTGCAAGGTTCACCCTTCAAGTGGTCTTGGATTTAACTGGAATTTCACTTTGGTCTTTGCTTCCTTTGTCTTGCCATCGCGAGAGTGCTCCACATTCTCCATTAATTTGTGCACGTGGTTTATTTTTAAAGAGAGGATGCAAGTGTTAAAAAACACTATTCTCTATAGTCAATCTCAAATACATTTACTTGTGAAAGCCACACATAACACTAACTAGCATAATGTAACTAACTACTTGTCTATGAGCTAATTAAGTAGGCTATCTACTAAGCTCCTTCATGAACCCATCTCTTTACTTTCTAATTACATAAACCTAGCTCCTTCATAAACCCAACTCCTTCATGAACCCAACTCCTTAGCTTCTAACTAAATAAACCCAGCTCCTTCGTAAACCCAGCTTCTTAGCTTCTAACTAAACAAACCCAGCTCCTTTATAAACCCAGCTCCTTCATAAACCCACAACTTTGTAGTTGTAATCCCCAACTACCTCACTAATTATTCAAGCCCTTAACTAATCTTCCTACCTAATTTTCCTAATTCTACTAACAACCCCTTTCTAATCACACAATTCTTCTCTAATCCTAAAATCCTAAAATCCTAGAGAGGAGAGGGGGAGAGAGAATTTCCTAACTTCACTAAGACTAACTAATCCACACAAGTATATTTTTGCACTCATCACAACCTCAAGTGCTCAACTCTTAAACATGGAACTTGCAACCACGTGTATTCAAAACATGAACTTTAAGTACCACAAATTGGAATCATGAATTAACTTTAAAATCCTTCACGTCAACACTAATTCTACCAAGAGGTCAAGCCCTCTTCAAGGCTAACAAGCCTTGGCTCTCAAACTAAAAACTAAGCACACACATGTGCTCCAATATGGCTTCCCACACCCACACTTATAACTCGTGGGGTGCCTTGGAGCACAAAGGAAAGAGAGGATGAGTGAGGGAAGAATGAAGGATTATATAGTAAGCTTGAGGGGGTGAGCACCCTCAAGGCTCACGATAAGCCCTTGAGATTTCCTCCTACTTAGTAGGCGCCAATCCTATCTTCTAAGCCTTCCTCCCTCAAATGATCAACAAGGATCCTAATTCGAACATTTAACTAGCCTTGGCTTTCTACCTACCACACTTTACCAAACTTGGGATGCTTCAACCCAAACTTAGCCTCCTTCGCTTTCCGCCGCCATAACTTTCTCCCCTTACTTTCCCAAATCGTCGCTCACCACTTAATTCAAACCACGATGCTTAACTCGTGATTTGATTGGTGCTTTGAGAATTTGCTTATCCTCCACCTTGCATTCTTCCTTGGACCTTCCCCATTAAGTGGCCATGATGAGGTGGTCCACTTGTGCGCTCCATGTGATCCTCCATTCATCCCAATTCGAATGCACTTGCCTCTTGAGTCACTTTGGTTGTCTCCATCCATTTGTACTAGCCTACTCACTAACTACTCAATCCAAGTTCTCCTTACCTATCCTCATTCACTCAAATCCTTCCGAAGGTAAAAACACAATAACAACTCACATCCTAGCCTCTTACAACATGGTACTTCTAAGACTAACATTTCACTCTTTTTATATTTTTGTGAAGTAACATGCTACTTCAAAGTGCATCAACTAACGTTTCAAGGGTCTAAGACTAAATGTGGGCACCCTTTTGGGCTCACATAATTGGCGACCATCGGGGGATGAATCCAAACATCTCTTGCTCCAAGGGTAAGTTGCCTAGTCAAGCTCGGTACTCCTTACATCTACTTCCCGATGTACGGGTAGGAAAGAGCTCACCATTCAACGTTTCCAATTGAATTGAATTATTAGGAAAGACCTCATAGACAAGGTAAGGTCCTAACCATACCGCATCGAATTTCGCCGGAAATTCAAGCTTTCGTGCGTCTTGAATCATGACCATCATTCCCGGTGTTAGGGCCCTTCTCTTATGTCGTTTGTCGAAAGTAATCTTTCTCCTTCTTTGGATTGCCTCAATATGTTGAGCCGCCATTCTCCTCCCTTCGTCAAGTGCTTCCAAATCGGTTAGTCGATTTCGTAAGGATTGACTTTCGGTAAGTCTCGTACTCACGGCCACCCTAAGTGACTCGACTTCATATTCGATTGGTAGTGTCGCTTCAAGACCATAGACTAAGGAAAATGGTGTAGCACGCGTAGTTACCTTATAGGTTGTACGGTATGCCCAAAGTGCCGCCGTTAGTTTCGTATCCCAATCCCGCTTCGAGTCTATAACCGTCTTGCGTAGTATACTCACCAAAATTCCGTTAACCCTTTCCGTTTGTCCATTGGTTTGTGGGTGGTAGGGAGTAGTCTTCCGGTGATCAATTTTAAATTTCTCTGTCATCTCTCGAATCAAGTCATTCAAAAAGTGAGTACCCCTATCGCTTACTAGGATCTTCGGCACCCCGAACCGCGAAATTATGTTTTCGTACATAAATGTTGCCGCGTGTTCCGCCGTGTCGGTCTTCACCGCTTTGGCTTCCGCCCACTTGGTGAGGTACTCGGTTGCCACCACAATATATTTCATTCCTTTTGAAGATTGGGGATGGACCTCACCCACATAGTCGATGCCCCATTTTTCGAAAGGAATTAAGGGTAATGATACATGTAAAGGCATCTCCATTCTAAGGTCGTTTCGGGCATACCGTTGGCAAGCGTCGCATTTCCTTACATAGTCATGGGCGTCCTTAAATAGTGTAGGCCAAAAGTAGCCCGCTCTAAGTATTTTTTGCCCGGTGAGTTGACCCGAGAAGTGACCGCCGCAAGCGCTATCGTGGCAAGCGATTAAAATCGCTTCAACCTCCGTTTTTGACACGCATCGTCGTAAAATACCATCGGACCCCCTTCTAAACAACCTATGGCCCACTACAACAAATTGCCTACTATTTACCCTCACCTTCCTTCTCTCTTCTTTTGTCCACTCTTTGGGCAACTTGTGGGTTGTTAGAAATTCCACTATGCCCGCATACCACTCCGGTGTAGAAGTGACCACAAAGAGGCTATCATCTACTAACATATCATTTACCGGATTTTTTCCTATCTCCTCCGACAACCTAGACAAGTGGTCCGCTTGTAAATGCATACGACCCGGTTTATATTCCACCGTGTAGTCGAATTCTTCTAATAACAAAACCCACCTAGCTAACCTACCACTTAACTCCGCCTTGTTAACTAGATACTTGATAGCCATGTGGTCAACAAAAAATACAACCGGGTTGCACATGAGGTAATGCCTAAACTTTTTAACGGAAAACACCATGGCTAGGCACTCCCTCTCCGTTGTAGAGTAGTTTCTTTCGGCGGGGGTCAATTGCTTACTCGCATAAGCTATAGGTTGATCCTTCTCTTTTTCTCCCGTTGCTTGACAAAGCGCACTCCCTATTGCCACATTACTAGCATCACAATAGACGTGAAAAGGTTTACCCCAATTGGGTGGTATCAACACCGGATAGGTGCTCAACCTATCCCGCAATTCCTCAAAGGCTTTTTGACAAGCATCCGTCCACTCGAATTTGACATCCTTTTTGAGCAAATGGGTAATGGGCACCGCTATCTTTGAAAAATTAGGAATAAGTTCCCGGTACCATCCCACATGTCCTAACAACTTAGAGATCCCCTTGGAATTGGTTGGAGTTGCCAAGTCGCTTATGGCCGCAATCTTATCCGGATCGGGTTCTCTACCTTTCTCACTAACAACATAACCCAACAACACTCCCTTATTCACTCCCAAAAATGTCTTATCCGGGTTCAATGCTAACCTCATCTTCCTACACCTAACCAATGCCTCCCTAACACAATGTAGGTGATCGTCCACATTACTTTGTGTGCTAAAATCGTCCACAAAGACGGTCATGGATTTGAACAACAAGTCGGTGAAGATATACATTACTAATCGTTGGAAAGTAGCCGGGGCATTACATAACCCAAATGGCATCACTACCCACACAAAAGTACCCCAAGGTGTAGTAAAAGCCGTTTTATGGATATCTTGGAGGGCTATGGAAATTTGATTATAACCCGCATACCCATCCATAAAGGTATATCGCGAATGACCTCCAACCTCCTCAAGCAACAAGGTGATAAAAGGTAAGGGGAAGTGATCCTTTTGTGTGTACGAATTCAATTTCCTATAGTCGACACAAACCCTTAATTTCCCATTTTTTTTTTTTACTAAGACCATAGGAGAAACCCAATCCGTGATTTCCACCGGCTTGATAAACCCGGCCTTCAATAACCTTTCCAATTCCGCTTTCACCAACAATTGCAATTGAGGATTCATCCTCCTCTCCTTTTGTCTAATTGGCCTCGCCCCCGGAATTAAAGGAATCCGGTGCTCTACCATTTCCCTAGGAATTCCCTTAAGCTCATCGTAGGACCATGCAAAAGTATCACTAAACTCATCCACCAAATTGCTATACTCCCTAACCTCTTTCTCCCCCAATTTGGAACCCATCTTCATTTGTCGGGTTTTTCCATTCTTTAATTTCACATCCACGTACCGCCAATCCGCTTCCGACACATGTGCTTGTTCCTCTTTGTTCCGATACCAATCGGAAGGCACATTGGGGTAATCTTTCACATCTTGACCTACAACTATCCCCGTAGACGTGGTCTTGAAATGTAAAGGCTCCTCCAATTTCGATGACTCAATAATCACATCCTCCTCTTGAGTCCCATCTACATGAATTAAACTAACCTCACCCTCTTCCACGTCATCTACCCAAGGTGTTAACCCACCGCTAACCCGCTCTTCCTCGGTGAGCACCTCACATGGCTCCAACAATGAGCCCTCTCCTAAACTAACACTAGGAAATTCACTCCCTAAGCCTACTTGGTGAAATGTAACCATTACATCAACCTCGGACTCGGGGTACTCCCTTAGCCATTGGGCATAATCCCCATTATCCCCATAATTGTAAAAATTAGGACCTAGACTTCCCGAGCCCGAATCTATAACAACCCTTTGACCTTCGGGATGGACGACTCCCACCAATGCCTTGCCAATCTCATTCTCGTTTAAGTCATCAATTTCCTTCTCCAATGGCAAATACATCTCCTTCTTCATCCATCCTTCTAATGAACCAATGGACACTATGACCCTATTACCCTCCGGACCATAAGTGATGGATGGTTTAGGTCCACCCCAATTGACCATAGCATTCGCCATCCGCAACCAAGGCCTACCTAGCAAAATGGGGAAGGTGTCCTTGTTGGAGTGCATTTTAATGACATGGAAGGTGACCAAGTACTCCTCGCCTCCCGTAGTCATTCTACAATCCTTGATCATCCCCAAAGGCGTAGTCGAACTTTGATTTGCCATATTTATGACCAAAGGTGAAGGCCCCGTGAGTCCAAGTCCCAATTTTTTCATAGTATCCTCCGGCAGTATATTTAGACTACTCCCTCCGTCGACTAGCACATTAGGAACCACCTTATCTACTATAACAACTTCTATTTCTATAGCTTTCACGTCTCTTCCACCTTGTGATTGGATCCTAGCGGCTATTTTAGCTTTCACCTTCCTCATCCTCTTGTGTACCGGCATTCCCTCCTTTAATGTTTTCCTTGCCGTGGGTGAAATTTCCAATAGTTGGCCGAAAGTAATATCCGCCTTGAGTGTACTAAGGTCCACCCACAAGTCGTACCCGGTAGATCTTTCCACCTTAGAATTACCCACTACGTCGAATTCGTCTACGGGAACCCCCGGTCCTTCCCATTCACCCACATCGCTATTATCCAAGTCATGTACCGCATTAGTCCTCTCCCTATCTTGTAAAATTATATTTTCCCTCTCCACATCCTTAGTAGCTCTTCTAGCTACCCTATCCAACTCGGAGAGATTAATCTCTTCATCCGAAGAGTAATTTCCTTGCTCTCCTATTCCTACCTCCAACGGGGCATCCCCTCTCCTAGCCCTAGTAGTTACCGCTAGTGCAGGTGCTTCTTCAACCACACCCTTACCCTTCACTAACTCATATGTAATAGCATTGGTGTGAGGAGGCCATTGACTTTGCTCCTCTCCAATTCTCGTTGGGAGAGGAAGCATGTCATCACATGTGGCCTCCAACACTCCATCCATGAACCTAACATCTTGGGAGTTAGATGGTCCCGGATCCGTTGGAGGCGCTTGTCTCCCGTTACTACCATTAGGTGGAACTCCTTGTCTATTTTGTATTGGAATGTAACCGGTTGTAGTTTGCAAGCCCGCCGGTGGATGAAAAGTTTGCCTAGCATTACTATGGTCATAGTATAAGTTAGGTGGCCTAAGTTCATTGGCCGGTACTCCTTGTGGCCTAGCACCTCGCATATTATCCCTTGCTTGTTGTTGTGGATTAGCCACCGGGTAAGGGACATTAATTATTTTGTCCGGTTGGCGACACGTATCCGAGGGATGACTTCCTCCACAATTGCTACAATTAAACTCTTGACCTTCGGACCAACATTGTCCTTGAGCGTGCCACCTTCCACAAAAGGGATGAAATTCCTTCTTCTCTAAATTTTGGCCACCTTGCCCTCTAGGTTGTGGTCCTCTATTGCTTCCATTTCCATAGTGAGGTGGCGCTTGACCTCGTTGATTTTGTTGAGGTGGGTTACCGTTTCCTCTTTGGTCACGGTTTTGTCCACTTCTACAAAATTGACGCGTGTGGCCCGGTTGGCCACATTGGACACACCATAATCCGGAAGAATGCCTACCCGACTCAACCGGGGGTGGAGGCCCCGGTTGTTGACTCCGGATCATTAATGACATTTGATCCGTGAGGCTTTGCATTTGTTTTATCATAGCCTCTTGGAATCCTAGTTGGCTAGCACCTAGTCTTCTCTCAACCTCCTCCAAGTGTGGATCCGTTCTAGGGGCCGGTAGTGCCAAAAGAGGTGCCGGTTCCCTAACCGCTAAAGGTCGGGGGCCGGTGTCCACAATGGCATATGGAATTTGGTTCTCATACTTAGCGGGTTCTACCGCTACCACCCTAGGGCGTATGGGGATGAATTGTGGGATCAATTCATCCTCCCTTCTCCATAGCCTTTCGTGATCTTTATCCAAGTTTTCAATATCTCTAGCCGCACGCTTGGCATCCGCCAAGGTCAAGGGATTCCTTTCTAGAACACCCCTAATAGTTCCGGACTTAAAAAACCCTTGAATGAAAAATTGCTTTAGCGTGTCGTCGTTGAGCATGGTACCCACAAATCTAGTGCACACTAAATCAAACCTCCTAATGTAAGCCGAAATTTCTTCCTCCCTTCCTTGCTTCAATGACGACAATGCCCTTAATGCGGTACTTTGACCCACTTCCGGCCTAAATTCGTTAAGAAACTCCCTTTGTAATTGTTCCCATCCCCTAAAATGTCCCTCGGCATGATCCCGATACCATTCATAGGCTTCCCCCTCTAGAGTGGTAGGAAACCACACTAACCAATAACCCGGGTCGGTTATGAGGAAGCTAGCCAACCGTTCGATATACCGTTCCATGTGCCGAGAGGGGTCCTCATCCTTGGTCCCATAAAATTTAGGGAGATGAGATGGCATATCCATCGCCGCTAAATTTTGTGGAACCACAATTGGTAGGCCTCTTGGCCTAACCAATGGGTCTATTGGAGGTATAGGAGGTATGGGCGGAATTGGGGGTATGGGTGGTGGATCCATCCCCCGTTCCTCGGCCATGGTGACCGGTGAACTATTCAACAATCCCCTATCAACTTCTACCGGGAATTCTTCTCTAAGTGTGTAATTTTCCGAAGAAGTTTCACCACTCAATTTGGAGGGAGTGATCTCCTCTTCAAGTTGAGCTCCAAGTTCTAAGGTGTCTAGAATTGACCTAGTCCTAGGTTCGACGTTCAAACAACTCTCTATTCTAACATTATCTTGTTCTAATCTATCACTGATTTTAGAGGACCGCCTCTTTCGAGTAGATTTCTCTAGTCCTACTATCAAACTTGGTTTTTGTGAGCGAGTCCTACCTTGCATTCCATAAGAATCGATCGACCCTCACTTGACCACACATAATCCTAGCAATTCCCCTCTTAATATTTTCACTTGTCTTGGTGTGGTTATAATTTTTTTTTAGGAGGTGAGGAAAAGAACCTGCAAGCCCACTTAGGTGAAAGAATCCCAATAGGGGATAGGCATGTTCATGTTAATTTTTTGGTTCAGTCGGAGCATCACCTCCGCACCTTCCCGCAAATTAACACTCACCACAATACCGATTGTGAGGGGGTGACCTTCCGAGTAGATTATGTTAAAAGTCGAGGCTTCACCCTTCAACTTCTCACACCATCCACAATTCGGGAATTACCCTCTACAACGGATAACAACAATCACGAGTACAAAAGGCATTCCTTAATTAGTTAATGAGTTCACTTTGAAGAAATAAACATACCTTGAGCAATCGCATCCCCCTGTGAGTTAGCACTCCCCTCAATCGTGACTCAATGTAACAACACCATAAACTTTGTGAAATATTAATTTAATCTAGAGCATGAAATGACAACTCCCAAAACTTTGAGACTCACCCCGAGGTGAGTGTCAAAGTTCAATGTCCTAAGGTGAATTTACCCTCTAATGTTTTAATGAGCTACTCGGTTATAGGTTCCTTTTAAGTTCTTAGCAAATCCCCAAAAAGGTTGAGGACGTACCTTCGCCGCGCTCCTTCCTCAAAAATGAATTTGCGTAATTGACAATGCAATTCATTCCAAGGAATAGTTGAAATACAATGAATTCAAATGTAACCCAAAGAGAGAATACTTACCGAGTTTCGGGTGCTCCTTCCCTTCTCTCAAGTTTGTGTCTCCAATTTTTCCTAGTTGCCTCCAAGTCTCCTAGTCGCCTCCAAGTCTTGTAACTACCTTCCGCTTCGCTCCCGGCGGACGCACCAATTATGTGAGGCCAAACCCCCCACCCTTAAGCGTCCGTAGTCCGAGTAGTGGGTTTGGGCTCACATTCCTCCGCGGTATTGGATTTGGACTTGGATGAGTCCATAGTGCAAGGTTCACCCTTCAAGTGGTCTTGGATTTAACTGGAATTTCACTTTGGTCTTTGCTTCCTTTGTCTTGCCATCGCGAGAGTGCTCCACATTCTCCATTAATTTGTGCACGTGGTTTATTTTTAAAGAGAGGATGCAAGTGTTAAAAAACACTATTCTCTATAGTCAATCTCAAATACATTTACTTGTGAAAGCCACACATAACACTAACTAGCATAATGTAACTAACTACTTGTCTATGAGCTAATTAAGTAGGCTATCTACTAAGCTCCTTCATGAACCCATCTCTTTACTTTCTAATTACATAAACCTAGCTCCTTCATAAACCCAACTCCTTCATGAACCCAACTCCTTAGCTTCTAACTAAATAAACCCAGCTCCTTCGTAAACCCAGCTTCTTAGCTTCTAACTAAACAAACCCAGCTCCTTTATAAACCCAGCTCCTTCATAAACCCACAACTTTGTAGTTGTAATCCCCAACTACCTCACTAATTATTCAAGCCCTTAACTAATCTTCCTACCTAATTTTCCTAATTCTACTAACAACCCCTTTCTAATCACACAATTCTTCTCTAATCCTAAAATCCTAAAATCCTAGAGAGGAGAGGGGGAGAGAGAATTTCCTAACTTCACTAAGACTAACTAATCCACACAAGTATATTTTTGCACTCATCACAACCTCAAGTGCTCAACTCTTAAACATGGAACTTGCAACCACGTGTATTCAAAACATGAACTTTAAGTACCACAAATTGGAATCATGAATTAACTTTAAAATCCTTCACGTCAACACTAATTCTACCAAGAGGTCAAGCCCTCTTCAAGGCTAACAAGCCTTGGCTCTCAAACTAAAAACTAAGCACACACATGTGCTCCAATATGGCTTCCCACACCCACACTTATAACTCGTGGGGTGCCTTGGAGCACAAAGGAAAGAGAGGATGAGTGAGGGAAGAATGAAGGATTATATAGTAAGCTTGAGGGGGTGAGCACCCTCAAGGCTCACGATAAGCCCTTGAGATTTCCTCCTACTTAGTAGGCGCCAATCCTATCTTCTAAGCCTTCCTCCCTCAAATGATCAACAAGGATCCTAATTCGAACATTTAACTAGCCTTGGCTTTCTACCTACCACACTTTACCAAACTTGGGATGCTTCAACCCAAACTTAGCCTCCTTCGCTTTCCGCCGCCATAACTTTCTCCCCTTACTTTCCCAAATCGTCGCTCACCACTTAATTCAAACCACGATGCTTAACTCGTGATTTGATTGGTGCTTTGAGAATTTGCTTATCCTCCACCTTGCATTCTTCCTTGGACCTTCCCCATTAAGTGGCCATGATGAGGTGGTCCACTTGTGCGCTCCATGTGATCCTCCATTCATCCCAATTCGAATGCACTTGCCTCTTGAGTCACTTTGGTTGTCTCCATCCATTTGTACTAGCCTACTCACTAACTACTCAATCCAAGTTCTCCTTACCTATCCTCATTCACTCAAATCCTTCCGAAGGTAAAAACACAATAACAACTCACATCCTAGCCTCTTACAACATGGTACTTCTAAGACTAACATTTCACTCTTTTTATATTTTTGTGAAGTAACATGCTACTTCAAAGTGCATCAACTAACGTTTCAAGGGTCTAAGACTAAATGTGGGCATCCTTTTGGGCTCACAACTGTATAATATCAACTATATACGTCATATACTGTATATAGTATATTGTTTACTATTTATGGTCTGATATTTAATTTTAATATTCATAGTATATTTGTACTATTAATGGTCTTCTGTTCATTATTTATACTATTTAATATTATATACTTTATATAGTATATTATTTATTATTTTCAGTATGTTATTCTTATCTACTATATATAATATATTATTTACTATTTATGGTGTGATATTTATTATTTAATTATTATATTATATTATTTCTATTAATGGTGTGCTATTCTTATTTTCTATTTATAGTATATTATTTTACTATTAACGGTTTTTTATTTGTTATATATTGGAAATTGTCTACTATGTACTGTGTACATGATTTTCCACATACGCCCTAAAAATTACCGACCATAATTCATATAATCTATTGGGCAAATTGTCTGATGTTGATGTGAGTCGTCCTATAAACAATATCGGAGCGTCAATGTGTCAACAATGACTATTTTCCAACACTTATACTAGGAACATGTCGATTTCCTTTTTTTATGAAGTGTTGGTCCAATTAGCACATGCATGCTAAAACACTGTACTAAAAACCACTGTTTCTCTTGTAGTGCTTATGGTTCCGCATTGTTGGAGGAGTCATTGGCATTTATGGGGAGTGCTGAGGATCAATGGAAAATGGGACCTAATGGTGCATTGGTGCGCCATCCCAAAGATCATCCTCCTTCTTGGCGTCATTATGCCGAGTTATTCCGGAAATGTGAGGACATTGTCTTCTCTCTCGGTTCTACGATACCGGTTATACCGGATGCCCTATCGGCGTTGGCACATTCCATTTCGTAGCGTCCGCTAGACGAGGGGATTGCTTTAGTGGAACTGTTTGGGGGCATTGGGATAGTATTGGCGGCCGTGTTGGAGGCTGGCCTGACGGTTCAACGGTATGTATATGTGGATGATAGTCATGTGTCCGCCCGTGTTGCTCGTCACCATTTACACCAGTTGATGGTGTTGTACCCACAACAACTACACTCAAATGCCATCCATGGGTGCTTTGGATGTCTTCCTCGTGATGTTACACTTATTAGTGAGGAAAACTTACGAAGGTTGGATCCCGTGAATTTGGTGATTGCGAGATGGCCATGCCAGGGCCACTCACGTGTTGGAGCAGGCCGAGGTTTAGAGTATTCCATGCCTAGTTTTTTCTGGGACTTCATCCGGCTCATGCAATGGTGGTTTATCCACCAACCTTTCACTCCAGGGTACATATTCGAGAATGTACCTCTATTGGGAGATTTTCGGGACAAGGTGTTGGAAGGCCGACATTATATTTGTCAACACCTTGGAGATCCCATTTTTATGGATGCCGCGGGACTTGGTTCGTATTTCCACTGTCCTCGGTGGCTTTGGTCCAACCTCGTACCGCTATCCACACTAGCTGCAACATTTTCTGTAGTGCCTCCACCTTCAGATCAAAAGGTGGATGACATCTTAGATCCACACCGGACCTCTTTGCCGGTTGTTCGAGATGATTTACCCCTGTTGGCATTGGTCAACAAAGTGGAGGCACCACGGCAGGCCTTTCCCACCTTTATGACTTTTTCACAGTCATTTGCATTCCGCGATTGGAGGCCTGGTATGGTGTGGGATGTTCGCACTAAAACCCATACCGAATCATTTGCCGATGAACGGGAGCGTGCTATGGGATTCCGGACCAGCACCACAACAACTCCTGGCTTTTTTGATGGCCAACGGCGGTTTGTGTTGGGCCAAGCTATGGACCTTAACACCATAGTGTGCACTGTTGGTTTATGCCTTGCATTGCAACGGCATCATGGTGACCAGTTGTTGTCTCTAGGGGTAGAAAACTCTAGTCAGGGAGCACAACGGTGTCGTGAAACAAACTCTTACACGATGTGAAAAATATGTAATATTGTTAATTTTTTAGTTTTCATTGACTTTCATAGTTAGTAAGGTAATAACAAAGGTTTGGGAAATCATGATTATTTTCACAACCTTTGTTGATTTTGAAGACCTTATGTCATTAGAGTTACTTTTGATTTAATTTGAAGTTAGTTGTTGTTGAAAAGAAAGGTGAAGATTTTTTCGCCTTTGTTGATTTTTGTGGCTTTGTGTTTGAAAAATACAGATAGATATGACTAAGGGATGATGTGGACCACCCAATGGTTATGCGGGTGTCCATTAGGCCCATTATGGGCGGTTGTGTCCCCGTGTGACTAGACTAAGGAGGGAGGTCTTCCTCTCTCAAAGGGGGGGCTCTCTCCAATTTTGAGATATAAAGGATTTTAGTTTTGTAAGAAAACTTTGAGGAGGAACCATAGATTTTATATAGCATGGATTTCAATGAAAATTTGTGAGTATGTTTATTTTGCTTGAGTGATTTCAATGATGTATAGACTACTCCATTTGGAGTTGTTATGAGAAAATTATGGGTTTTAGAATGAAGGCAATTTTATTGCCATTAGAATCTACGAGTGGGTGCTTTGAGAGCATGTGAAGTATGATTTTTTTTTGTTTGTTCTCAGATTTTAGGGGTGCTTGAATCATGTTTTAAGCTTTCCAAAAAGTTATTAGACTCTCAATTTGGACATAGAATGAGAAAGTTATGAGCATAGAAGTGCGAAGGTGTAGATTTACCACTGAATTTGAGAAGTCCGTGTTTAAAAAACCATAGAAGATGGGCATATTTGAATTTTGAGTTCAGAATTTTAGAGCAATTATGGATTCTCCCATACCTTGGGTATAGACTAGTTGCAGCCAAGAACCCCGTGTTTTCCCATAGCAGAACCCTCTCACCACAACAACGGTCCACATCCATGGAGGAGGGAATTGAGACTATGGTTGGAGAAGCCGAACGAATCTCTCGATTCAAGCAGTAGGTGATGGAGGAACTTCGAGCTCAACGGTTTTATACTGCTTTGGCTTCTTCACCTCCGGTGGTGGCTTCATCATCACATATTGGTGGTGATGAAGGGAGGCCAGACTCTACTATTGGCATTGAGGTAGGGGGCATGGTTAATGCCCCCTCCTTTGAGTAGCAGTTAGAGTCCATACCAGCACCAAGTGGTTTCCCTTTGGTGGAAAGGGAGACCACAGAGTTCGATGATTGGCCATTGGAATTAGGCCCTCATTTCACTGGTGCTGAGACACGAAAGGTATGAGTGTTCATTCGCTCGTACCGTAGATATTTTGCTTTTAGCCTTCAGGATCTTGAAGGCTACAAAGGAATATCCATCCACATTCAACTGGAGGATGACCATCATATTTTTCGGAGACCTTATAGGCTCAGTGTTTCTGAGAGGATTGGCGTCCAAGCTCGTTGCTGAGAGCTCTTGGCAGTAAGGCTAATCGAACTTTCCAACGGGGAGTATACTTGTGCTACGGTTATGCCATCGAAGAATGATATCTTTGGCAATTGGACGAAGAAGCGAATGTGCGGGGATTATCGTCCAGTTAACCGGAAGACCAAGTCGGATCGGTATCCCATGCCAATCCCGGAGGAATTGTTCGATGCCATCGGATTTTCTCAAGTTTTCAGCACCTTGGACTTAAGATCCGGCTATCACCAGCTCCAATTACTTGTGGGAGATCGGGTGAAAACTGCATTTTGGGGAGTTGATCAAGATGAGAAGGATCAACTTTACCATTGGAAGTTTCTTCCATATGGCTTGAAGAATGCACCTGCTGAGTTTCAGAGAGTAATGGACCATGTCATCTCTGGCTTGCCCTTTGTTCAGTGTTACATAGACAATGTGATCATCTTTAGCAGGACACCACAGGAGCATGTGAAGCATCTGCAAGCCGTTTTTGAACGGTTGCAACGGTGGGGATTGCGCTTGCACCATGGCAAGTGTAAGTTTTTCCATGACCAGCTGGTATATCTGGGTCATATGATTGTTCAGGAGGTCTTGGGGTGCAACAAGCTAAGGTGGACGCCTTGCAGAAGATTCCGGCACCGGTTGATGCCGAGACTTCGTGTTTTCTTGGGCTTGTCAAATTACTACCTGCGATTTGTCAAGAACTTTAGCTTGATTGCCAAGCCACTCACCATTCTCACGAGCAAGAACCAACTTTGGACTTGGGGTCGTGAGCAACAGCAGGCATTTGAGACATTGAAGCAGAGACTGGGTACAGCTCCAGTGCTTCGACGTCCTAATGTTTCCAAATATTTCCAGTTACATATGGACTGGAGTTCATTGGGTTTGCAAGCAGTCCTCACTCAGAAGGATGACTTTGACCGGGAGTATGTTGTTGCTTATGCTTCGCAAAGCAATAACAGTGCGGAGGCCAATTATTCATCCTATGAGGGGGAAGCATTGGCGGCGGTATGGGCTATTGCCCATTTCTGGCCATATCTCTATGGTCAGCGCTTTACTTTGGTGATTGATCATCAACCTTTACGGTGGCTCATGAAGTCAGATAAGCTTACTAGCAAGCTCGCCATGTGGGCTTTATTACTTCAGGAGTACGACTTTAAGGTGGTGCACCGTGTCGGTATTATCAACCTGGATGCGGATGGACTCTCACGCAATCTAAGTCCTTCGGACGAGGACTTGACCAGGGCTAGGTGGCATGGAGATTGTGATCGAGAGGCGGTTCCAAGTTGGCACGCAGCTGCCTACCTCATTTTATTTTCTGGCTCTGCTGCTAAGGTTCTGATACATGGCTCGGATGATGAGACTGATCGACCTCAAGCTATTGCGGATATATGGGAGGATCTTCCCGTATTGCATAAGCTTCAGCAGGGATCCTTTCCTTTGTCCATCTCAGCGATAGAAAATGATAGGATTGGACATCGAATAACAAGATTCCGTTGGGAGAACGGTTTGTTATTTCGATTATGGTCGGATGGGACAAGGCATATTATTCCTAGACCAGATCAGAGGGCCTCCTTGGTGCAGCAAGTGCACGAGAAACATTGGTCATTTTGGCGTACGCAGGACACATTCAGTGTTGTGTAACCAATATTGGTGAACCGGTATGTATCAGCAAATTGCTGCTTATGTCGGGAGGTGTGAAGTTTGCGACCGGGTTAGGTCTAGCTTCAACACCTTGTCACCTCGATTACAACCCTTACCTATCATGGGACTGGGCTACCGCTAGTCACTCGACTTTGCAGGACCGTTGGTTGTTACACCACGTGGAGCAAAGTACGTGTTGGTGATGGTGGAGCATTTCAACAAGTGAATTGAACTTGTTGCTCTACTCCAAAACTCTGCCGAGTTGGCCGCGATAGCCTTTTTGGATCGTGTGTTGGCACGTTTTGGAGCACCGGCTGAGATATTGACGGACTAGGGGAGGGAGTTCCTCGGTGTTTTTGAGGAGTTGTGCACTAAGGCTCTCATAGATCACCGCACCACCTCACGGGATCATCCGGAGGCGGATGGCTTGGCTGAACGGGTTGTTCAGACAACCAAACGTGGCTTGAGGAAGTATGGATTACTTCGGGGGAGCCATCAGGATTGGGACCTTATATTGCCTTGGATTGCTATAGGCTATCGATTTAGTAGGCAGGCCTCGTTGGCGTCCTACAGCCCATATCAGTTGTTGTATGGACGTGAGCCTATACTCCCAAGTTCTATTCGGAAAAAACTAGTTTCTGTTGTGAACTTGGATGACCCAAGCATTTGGGCAGAGTGTTTGTAGGAGCGGGCTCAATTCTTCCAAAGGGCCATGCCTATGGCCATGGAGAATTTGTCCATTGCTCAGCACCGTGACACATTGCGTTATGCACGCATTCGCAGTGGTGCTTACTGACCTCAGTTGTGGAGATTCCGATAGGACGATTATGTTTATCTCCAACATGAGGTGCCTACAACATTGGATGTCAAGGCGGGGCGTACTATCCTTCAGGTGAAGGAGGTGTTACCGAGTGATTTGTTGTTGTTGAAAGGCAAAGATGGCCAAAAATATTGTGAGCATTCCAAAAATTGTGCCCCATGTCACCTACCCATTGAGGGTACAGTTCATCCTGAACTGGCCGTCGTGCCAGAGGGTTTTCCATGTTTTGTGTGCGGGAAGAAGAAAAGAGCGGCTACTATGCTCTTGTGTGATCAATGTCAACGTGGTTGGCACATGACATGTTTGAGGCCACCTTTGACTTCTCTACCATCTGGACAGTGGAGTTATCTTCGTTGTCGAGGGTCTACAGTACCTGGTGCTTCCACCAATCGTACTCAATGATCATGTGTGACCTTCATCGTGTTGTGCTTGCCCAAGTGGAATATGAAGAGTTATAGCTTAGGAACGTGATCAAACGCGAAGCGGTGGAATTAATTATTTGGAATTTGATGGCCAAACATCAGAGGCGATTAAGGATGGGGCTCACATTACACCCAGCCTACAGTTCCTTAGGATGACGTTCACCACTCTAGTTAGTAACGGAGCCATCTTTCATTATCCATGCCCTTTGGATTGGCATTGGTCCTCACTGCTTGGCAAGACGCCATAGTCAGTTGAGGGGGGGGCATGTGAAGGTGTGTTGTATATGTGTACCTTTGCTATGTTTTAGTGTTCTTTGTTAGTGGTGGTTGGTACTCGAGCTGCAATGACACACAATCGTTATTTACACGACAGCTATCATAGTATGCGGCATCGGTGACCACACCGCATCCGGAGGGATTTCATCCATTTAGATATGGATGGATGAAACCCTTGGATTTGTGGAGATGCTCCTAGGTGAGGAGTTTCTTCCTTGGCTTGGTATTCTTGCCAAGTTAAACCTTGTGAGTGAGTGTGTGGAGAGGGTTTGTGTGAGGTGAAGATTGCATGTTTTTGCAATGGAATCTTGAGTTATTATCCCTTTACTTACACTCTTAGATTCTCCTGTAGTGGAGTAAGAGATAACTTGATTTGTTGTGTGCATTTGAAAAAAGAACTAGAGCTCTTAGTAGTCTTTGACTCTCTTCCTTCTCTGTGAAGGTGTGTTGTGTATGTGTGCCTTTGCTATGTTTTAGTGTTATTTGTTAGTGGTGGTTGGTACTCGAGCTACAGTGACACACGATCATTATTTACACGACAAGTAAGAATCACTTGTAGAGGTAGAAATATGCCAATGGAGGAGGATAAATATAGTAGTTTATGTTTCTAAAATTTCATGTCTTGATAAAAAATAAAAAAATAAAATACAATGCTAACAACATATAATTGTTCCTAAAATAATGCTCACCCTATAGTGTTATACCTAATTTATCACGTTTCTAGAAAAACCTCTCCATTGCCAAGCTTTGAAATACTTCATCATCCTAGTACCACTCTATCTCTCATATTTGCACAAAAACAATAGATGTTTCCTTACACTTCTAACCTACTTACTCTATGTCATCTTAAATGAATTAAAAGAGTATGTATCTTGCTTTGAAGCATAAGGACACCCAAATGCTCTACTTCATTAGGGATTTTTTGAACATGCTAATTGTTTCATCTTCAATAACTACAAGACTGTGGGGATGCTAGGCTCTTTGTTTGTTGATTTGGTGATACATTGCAACATCATAATTTTTATGCTCAAAATGAGGTCAATTTCATACAAATCCAAGATCTTGTACTCTCTATCTTTTTTCTTCTTCTTTTGTTATCGTATGTGACTTGAATGAGGTATGTGCAATACTTGGCTCTATGGCTAATAGTTGAAAGTTGTGGTTGAATGCTTTGTGTAGACATGTCTTAGCCCACCCACACTCCACATTGTCTTACAAACTGTTTATACATCCAAACACTAAAAAACCAACCAAGAAGGTGTTTTTTTGAGTTCACTAGTCCAAAATCAACCTTCACAACTTCTCCATTGTCAGGTTGTGATCTAATCACAATGGTGGTCCACTTATTGAAATCTATGGCTTTAGTGGCCTTTGTAATACCACATCAGCTAGTTGCAATTTGCATGGATGTAAAGGAGACAAATCCACGGATTACCCTTCACCATCACACGAGACTGAGCACTTACATGGACGCTCCGACAATCTACTAACTAGATCAAGTTGTGATCTAACAATAGATCCATAGATTTGCACTATGATTCATAATATGACAACATGATCTTCTATATAAACTGCTTAGAAGTTTCTTGTGCGAACCAATGGTTGCATGAATTTGTGAAGTGAAAACTTGTTTGTGTGCATTTCTTGTAGGTGGAAGTGACCATACTATTGTTCTAGTAATGATCACTTGAAGAAGTAGTGATTTGCCGGTGGTAGTTGTTGATACAACCACCGTGACTTATCTCTTCTTATCCATTCTTAAAACATGTATATATTTTGCGCATTTAGTCTTTCATGTTATTTCACCACCGGCTGGAACAACATGTAGATTAGTTTGATCTATATTTATAATCAATTCGGTTGGAATGGAATGGACTTTGTTCATATATGCCACAAATATCATCATGAATTTTTCTTGATACTCCTAGTTAGATGGCAACTTTGAAGTTGTTGTGGCGGATTTTCGGTACGACTAGCTGAGATGTGGTCACAAGAACAAATGTGTCCATCATAAGGTCACTCAAAATCTTCTTGGCAATCCTACATCCACAAGAAGTTGAGGTTCTCTATGTCCAATAATACCTTTGAATGATAGGTTGCAATAATGGAGCATTCAAAGGTTGTCCTTATGTACGAATTTGTTATGAGGACCTCACATATCTCATCTTGGAGCTATAGATGTTTCTCCATAACACTCAAGTGGTTCTTCTCTAGCAAGAATGGCTTTTCCCTATCAATGGCTTATCAAAATTTCTCATTATTTACTCTTTGTGATGTAAACCACTACACTAAGGACCTACGAGAAAGTTTGGTATATGAGCAACAAATCTATCCATGGATCTTATGATATACTCTTAAGGAGTTGAGAGCAGCTAAAAGGCTTCAATGTTGTGTGATTGCAATATAGATTGGTAGCCACAAATTTGCATCATACCAATTTGTATGTGTGATCCTCCATAACATTAAGTAGCAAGCCCGGATTGACCTTCTCAAAAGAGCATCAAACCGGCGCATGCCGGTTTGATGCTCTTTCAAGAGCAAAGGTACTACTAAGTTTGAGTTTTACTTAGGCTGTTTTGGATAGTTACTTTCAATGCTTAGAATTAATTATGTGGGTTTCTAGGACAAAACTAATGCCAAGTGGTGATAAAGGTTCTAATCTAGGCTAAATTATGATCTAAACAAATCTAAATAGCTATAAAGCAACGGGAAAGTTGGTGAGGTCAAAAAGGTGGTTGCACTTTTTGGAAAAGTCTCCCGACACCCGCATTGGAAACCTCTTTGATACCTTTTTGAAGCTTCTATATTTGATTAATTATCCATTCATTCACCCTTGCTTTGCAAGCTTTTCCCTTCTTGTTGAGGTAAATGTGCGGGTACTCAAAGGGTACCCTCCTAGCGGCTGGGGCGAACCAACCCATATATCGGTACCTTACCGGGGAGGGCGAACGGCCGGGGATTCGTGGCACTCACTTAAAATCAACCATCCTACATATCGTGGATGAAGTGGCTCCAATACAAAAAGACCCCCTATGAGGTTGAGGGCCGATTCATTCGAATGTGACATCACTAGACATCCGGTAAGGTACCAATGTATGGGTCGGTTCACCCTGGCCCCCTCCTAGCATTGCTACTTAATGTTATGTCTTGAGTTTCTACTTTCTAGTCTTCAAATTGTCGTCGTCAATTTTCTTTTTGATATCAGTGACAGTAGACGATGCTTCACAATGGTAGGATCTTGTATGTAATTGACTTTAATGTGCAATTTCACAAGAGAAAAATCATACAACATTAAATGATGAAGACATCATCAACACTTTAATTTGTGTTGTAGTTAGGATATGTTCCTTTGTTGTCCTTGGTGCTTGAGCAAAAAAGCAATGTAGCAGAAATTTACACTGTGCATACAATTTTATGAGCCTCGCTAAGCTATCATAATGATCCAACCTCCTACACAACAAATATGTTGGAAATTTCATGTGATCATACCAACCAAAATGCGTCACATTGCAAATTTCAAAGAATATGTAGGTAGTACACATTGTCAGCCAAATTGTCTGTTGTAATGTGATCCGAGCTTAGGTTTGTTAGCTCCACACAAGTTCATACCAGAGTGGATGTCCCATTCCATGGGGTTCAATCTGGTCCGCCATAGACCCCGCCACGGACCACGCAATACTAGACATGTCCCAAAAAAGAAGGAAGATGAAGAAGAAGACAAGTCCAGTCCAATGAGGGAGACCAAAGATTTTCACTGTTGAATTTCTAGTCCAAAGATATTGGAAGGTTCAAGATCTCCATTTTGCATCCATTCCACCAGGAAAAATAAAATAAAGTAAAATCCTTTATTTTTCTACCATGTTTTTGTGTAGCCTGGTGAACCAATCTGCCTTGTAAAAACATAACAAAAAACACAAAAAACGAACAAATGTTTAGTAATGTCCATGGAGTGTCACATGTTACATTGACCAACGATGCATCGTGGATAAGACGTGATGTGATGTGCGACATAAAGCATGCTACATCATGTCCATCGTGACAACCCTAGTCAACCTTTGTGTCAACATGTCGCCATGAGTGCTTGTAGAGGATCCCAATGATGGAATCTTGTTTGTACTTTGTATAAATTAACTTGACTGCAATTTCAGAATGAACAAAATCATACAGCATTAAGGCATCAAATCAAGATATTATCACTTTTTATTTTACCACAGGGATCCTATCTTGATCTATTAATGTTGTGCTTCATTGATGTTTGAGCAAGTAAGCATTACAAGGAATTTGCACAACATCATGGGCTCCTCCAACACGACAATTACGTTGCAGTTTTCATGTGAAATGTTCAAGTCATGAACTTCCTAAGTTTTTGTGAGTCACACTTCCTAAGAATGAGATCAATACTCGTCATAACATCTGCTATTGAGTCTGGGTATTATCAATTAGCATAGAGTAGTTTCACCAAGTTTGTTTTCAATACCGGGCCCCATTGACAACGTCCCGTAAAATATCTAAAGAAAGAGACTTGTGTAGAGGCGCCACGTCTTTGGAAGTGTGACTCACAAAAACAAGCATAACTCACCTTCTCTCACTCCTTCCTTCCCATCCTTCCTTGCAGTTCTCTCCTCCTGGGCTCCTCTCCCTTCTTTTCCTAGCATTCCTTGGGTCTTCCCTTGTCCTCATAGGAACTACATTATGATCATTAAAGTTCTAGTAAGTTCCTAGATTATGACTATGATTTCCAAGAAAAAACAGAGGCATGTTAAAAAGGATGAAAGACATGCAAATACTATTGTAGTTTACACAAGTAAATATTATATTGACATCCTTCACTATCCATTGCATCCTTCAATTTAATTTAATGATCTCAACACTAATGAACCCAAACAGAATAATATTCCCTATCATAATTTCAATTATTAGGATTACCATGCCAACAAGATTCAACAATGAAACTATAAATAAAGATCCACGTTATGACAAACATGAAGTAGTCCTCGGTCTTATCTTTTAAGTGCAAACTTATGATTAGACTTGTAAATAGGAGATTGTCCTCTCATATGAGTGCACATGATTGCCTTCCACTTGAGAAATGGAAGGCAATCATTTCATGATACCAATTAATGGGAGTCAAGAGTTTTGAGGTAGCGGCTAACTTCAATCAAGTTGCCATTCGGATCCCGGAAGTACACAGATTCAATCCGCCCTCATCAAAAGATACCAGTTAATGGGAGTCACGAGTTTTGAGGTAGCGGCTAACTTCAATCAAGTTGCCATCCGGATCCTGGAAGTACACAGATTCAATTCGCCCTCATCAAAAGATACCAGTTAATGGGAGTCAAGAGTTTTGAGGTAGCGACTAACTTCAATCAAGTTGCCATCCGGATCCCGGAAGTACACAGATTCAATCCGCCCGAGGGCGCCTGTGCGAGTCACTGGACCTTCCTCCACCGCAACACCTTGCGCAGCCAAGTGCGCCTGCACCCGCTGCAAATCCCACTCTGTAACAAGGCACAGGTCGATGGCCCCCGGGGTTGGCTTGGCGGCCTTTGGCTCAAACTCACGCCCCAGCTCGTGCAGGTTGAATTTCTGATCACCAAACAGTAGGGCGCTACGGCCCTGTTCTCCAAACGTCTCGTGCTGCATACCCAGCACCCGCTCGTAGAAGTCCACGGTGGTTGGAATGTCGACCACCGTCAGCACGAGGTGGTCGAGCCTTGAAATCATTCTGAGTAACTAGGGGTGGTGGTCACAGGTGTTGAATGGTCATGTGCAATGGTGTTCTTTTGTTGATATGTCTAATCCTGAGAGGCACATTATCACCCGTAAGTTATTGACGTTGTCATGGCCGGACCACTTCATCTAAGAATGGAGACGGGTGATGGGCAATGCCATCGGTTGTAATAGTCCCCATTTAGCTGAGACGTTCCTAAATCAAACACAACAGTAATCTAGACACCTCTATTTGAGTGGTATGTGGTTAGGTGTAAACATAAGAATTGGCACCAAAAAGACATGTATTTAAAAGAAATTGGACTAAGTGCTCAATATATGCTAACCATTCTAGGATCGATAGTCAACATGATTGGGAGGACCTATACAACCACTTAATGAACATGAGAACCTTCACTTTGATGATGAATAGGATGTTCATGTAATGAGCCCCACAAACTATGAGGCAAATGCCTACGAGCACAATTCGGATTTGCTAATCATCTTGCACTAATTGCGTCTTTCATATCCTACGAGAAATCTTCACGGCTACCGAGGCTCGGTAGGCTGTGTGCCCACTGCAGCCCTGTGACAAGGCTCTTCGCATCCATGACCTAGTTCAACATAATATTATTCAGCCAATGGCATATATGGGAATCATACAAGAATTATCCTAGAAAACCATACATTCATCATGAATTTCATGTGATGTTTGAAGCAAGAATCAACGTGAAGGAATCTCTGAGAAATCATGGAATCATCCAACAGTCCTCCACTTTTAAAGTGAATTTGGGTTGTCTGCTAAAAGTGATGTTAGCTGGAGAGTCTATAGAAATGAACGAGAATAAGGCCTGGGCTCTGAATATTGTGATGCATGCAACCGCCTTCATGAATACATTGTCTCTCAAAAGGATGCTCATATATTAGAGGATCTTTCTTTTAGGTTTACACAAGTATTTAGCGTTGCTATCTCTCACTTCTTGAGATGGCCGTTTGCAATTCCAGTGGCTATATAGCCGACGTATTGTGTCAAGAATGGATCAGAGCAAGCGAATAACCTTTTAGCTGAAGAAACTTAGTTGACTACGACAGATTCTGCCTCATGTTGATTAAACATCATTGACACAATTAAATATGACCTAATTCATGATAAGGTGTGTGGACTTTATATGGTCACCTTTCTTAATTGGACAACTATATTTGTGTGGTTACCGCAAGTTCTGTAGTTAAGAATGGACACCAAGAGGTCATGTGTTACGACGACAGTGGACTTTGTGCCCAAAATATACATATAAGTCCACCATTCTAGCTTCATATGTTACAAAATTAAGAGAAAGAGGGCCTACGCAATCACTTGAAGAGGAAGAGAATTATCCATGTAACCTCCTATAACTTTTGCATCTCAGTTCCGATTCCAAAACTTGAAAATGACAATCTGCGTGGTTTACAATTGCTAAATAGATCATACACGTCCCAATTTGAACCAACAAGAAAAAATGTCTGGAGTTGGAAGTGCCCACAACAGTGCCACATACCTTAGTTTGCTGTGTGAGGCACACATGCAAAATCAAGGTGGCTCCTCACGCTTCCATCTCGCAAATTTTGAGAGTTATGAGCATTCACCGCTGCAACATAGCCAAGTTGGACATGGCAAGTAAATTATATGCAAGAAACTCGATTGTGGCCATGGCCATGTCACTGCCAGTGGGAGTGTGCCGCTTTCCAGAAGAAGAAAAATATCCACCAGATCTTTCTACAACCTATGGCTAAATGCTACATAGTACATTATATATACACCTGCTGAAAATGCTCACCAGTTCTAATTCACAATGAAGACTCATGTGATGTGGGGTTACACACGTTCAAAAACACCATCATGGATATGAAGTCCGGTAGGCTAAGGTAAAAGAATTTTGGCCTTGACACGCGTCTAAGCTTGGGGAGCTTGGTTCAAGGTTACTCCCTCATTTTTTTCTAGAGTAGAAATCTCCATTTTCAACTCCGATCCAAGACAGGTTTTGCAAGGTGTAAAGCTGGTGTTGCTGATCGGAGTTGAAAAAGGGACATTTCTACCCAACATTTCTAGAAAAATGCTCCCTAAGCTTTCTACAATCTATGTCGCCTGCTCAAAATGCTCACCAATTCTAGTCACAATGAAGCCTCAAGTCAGTGCCAAATTAGGGTTTAACTTATCTTCACTGGCGCTAACGTTATCCAATCTTCTGCGCAGGACAACTCTACCTCCCTGCGAGGGATCCATTCAAGGTTTCCTGCTTCTACAGCTCAGCAATTGAAGCAATAATCTCACGCACTGTCCACATTCATTATGTGGTAAATCATGTGTGAGCACTCCCTGCTAGGATCACTAAGATCTCTAGAGTACATCGCCTTCTGCAAATTGAGGTTAAATTTGCCAACTTCCTGCTCAGATTCTCCCACAACAAGTCAGAAGAGAGAAAGATCACACAAATTAAGGCTATGCTAATCGAACGGTGAGGAGGGATGTTGCAAAACCTGTTACAAGTGAAGTTCACTTCAAAGACATCGGCTGCAGCATCATAACCCTGATGACGACAGTATTTCAAACTTCTGAATTTCCAAAGGATCAGTCACATAATCAACACTCATGAATATTAGCCACTAAAATACTACAACAATTGTGACAAGAAGGGCTACTTAAGACCATTTCAACAAACTTCCACATAAAATGCCAATCCATCCATCCTAGGCTAGTCTTCAAACACTCAGAAGTCCTCTGCAAGGGAGAGAGGATATTAATTATCGCATACAAGCGTACATCTCATCCATCCAACACAAAAGCTTGACCCCTATAGGCTTGTGGCCGATTCATCTCAATTGACTTGGATTAGGCTAATTGAGGTCTTTAGAGCTAATTTCAATGTCAAATTAACATAAAAAAGGAATCTCCGGGTTCGATACTATTTGAGGGCTATTTATGTTGGACGAATGAGAGGTCACTACTAGCATATGAAGTTTTCGCAATTCTCCCATGTTGATGAAACAACAGGACAAATCTACCACTGTGCTAGATTTGCAATTTTTTTAGGTGCATAGGATAAGTTTCGAGTGATGTAGGTCAATTGCCTAGGAGTCATATGCTTGTAGTGGGTACACTCATATGTGATAATTCTCTCTCTCCCTCTGGAAGGTCCCAAATGATGGGTAAAAGTCATACCGTGTGAAAATATCTTTCACTTTCACTTTAGCAATCGCATTCAAAAAGCAAGTCTACATTTTTAGCTACGGAACATGAATAATTACAAAGTTCATGCCACATGGTTAAATAACACAATCAAGCATGTGTTTATTTGTGTGCGTTGTGCACAATTTATAAAAGTAGTAGTAACATGACCACTTGTGGCTCAAAATCGGCAATGGCCCAACCACTTTGTATGGCTTGTGCAAAGAGCACTAAGGGACTTCTTTTTATATTTTGTTTATACAACTGAATATTTTGCGTCTTTTCATGCATTTTGTGCCACAAAATGGAATGCATGGGTATTGCGCAAAATATCCATGTATGTGAATGGATTTTGGGTTCCAGTGTTGAAAAACAATGTATGAAAATAGGAATAGGGCAACATATTCTCCTCCATGAAGGAGACACCTATGCATGATTTTTGTCATTGTTGGACTAATATCACCCTTTTGGATGGTACTTGGGCATAAAACAAATATTTTTGTTCAAAATTATACATACAGGTGAAGTACAAATATTTGAGAATATTTTGATTTTTATACCATTGGGTCTAAATACCAAAAAAATGGACCCTCATACCAAATAGTCTAGTATCAATATGTTATTAGGATGATATTGACCCAAAAAATGGTTCTCATACATGAGAATTTTCTTGTCTAGTGATACCCACCAAGTATTAATAGTTGACAAGCAACAAAATTTTGACATTGCTTGAAGAGGGTATTTGGCATCATAATTGATATTGTCGCTACACTAAATAGTCCTATTAGAGTGGCATGTGGAAAATTAGCATGGAAATAATTAGTTGGATTACACTAATTAATATTCTAGTCAAGGTGGAGATCACGTGGGTCCAAGACCGCGGGTCTTCCCCTAATTCTTCATGAAGACTTCTAACCAACACATTGAATATTATTATAAAACAAAAGTAGCACAAAATACTAATAAAATAATCACCCACATTCATTTTCTAGAAAACATTTAACTTGGCCCACTTTAATTTTCTACTAAAAGTTAAGCTTGGGTTGAAAATTAATGTGGCCCACATTAATTCTCATTATGAGATTTAGAAAGAGCTCTAGAAAATTACTGTCGCACAGTAAAAAGACTATTTAGTGTGCTACCAGAACCGGTTTTTGTCGCAAGCAAAAATAGCTCACTTCCGTGATGGACGAGAAACCTAACAGGATGCTACATAAAACGTAAATACCTAGCCACAGTTGCCTCGGTTCTGTTGTCCGGGACGGGAGTGTATTAAGCCTTCATTCATTACACGGTGAAGGAAAGATGTTGTACACCAACTTTGTGTCTTCTGTAACTAGAAGAATAGCATTTGGTTGTACACATGCGAATTGTCTCCAGAGCAGTCGGTCAAGATCCTAGTGATTCTAAATCCAGCTGGTTATATGTTGACATCTTCCGGTTTTGCTTTATTCATTTGAGGTATATTCTATAGATTCCTCTCAAATGATCAGTAATTCTCCTAAAGTCTCCAACTTCAACTGGTTATTTCTCAAACTCAACCGGTTCATCTGTAACTAACCGCCGGTTCTCCCCAAGCCTTGCTTTTTCAATTTCTGCCATAGCCATATTGTTAATATAGCAGAGATGAAATCTGCGTTTCCTGAAGTAAAACAAGGATTGACTTATATGTGCTCATTGTGGAATGGTGTGACGTTTGAAATTTTTATCTGTGTGTGCATATTGAGTGATGAAATGTATGGTTGAGCACATGGATGGACAAATCTTTTCGGTGTCTTTGGGATCACTGGACTCGAGCATGTTCATGACCTTATGTGCATTTTACGGGCATGAATCATGAGTGGAATTATTATTTTTTGTGGGGAGCTTGCATATAACATACAATTCCAATTTAAATTGTGCAACTGGTAGTCAATATGTAATGCTAGCTGGAAAATGGTTACTAAAGTTAGCCCGGAGTCATGTACTAGGTAGGGCCCAACTTGAAAAGATTTGATGCACATCAAGCTACAAACGACGTTAACTTGGAAGTTCAAATGTCTCCGCAATCACTGTGGCAGTGCGCACCCATGTTCAAACTTCATATTGAGATTATCACTTGGTCACTATAGTTAATTAATCAATATCCTCTGTTGTTTGAGAACTCCGCAGTTGCATTGGTCACTGCATTTAATGTAGTTGCAGTGAATACGTTTCTTCATAATTAATGTTATTTTTCATGTGTATGTCGTCCCTCGTCGGTCGTCCCTCGTCGGTCGTGCCAGTTGCAACATGTCCATTGCAACTATGAGTTACATTTGTCGTACGCAACACAAATTCTAGCTATTTTGGTTGTGACGAAAACCACATATGGTGGTAGTGGGAGGTAACCCTAAACATCCATGACATCGACCACAGTGGATTGAAGCTCGAATGCATAGAAAATTGGAGTCATGAATATACTCATGTCACTACTTAGCATACGAGCCCTACACAATCGTCCCACGCCGATGAAAGGACAATGCAAATCTACTACCATGCTAAATTTGCAAATCTTCTAGTGACATACATCAATTGCCTAGGACTCATCTGCTTGTAGTGTGTGCTTGATGAAAGCGTTCTCAGCGCATTCTTCCTTTACACTCATGAATCCATACAAAACCGTCCTCCTCGAGGAATGAAGCTCAAATTGCGTTACTTGGATCTAGCTAAGCCATCAGGCCTAATTATTAAGCGACGTCAATCCATCCATCCCCGACATGAAGGCTTGAATAGCCTAGCCACATGAGGCACATGAGGCAGCCACTCGCATCTTCATATATTGCACAGCCCATAAAATCTGCAAACCCTTGTGCATCAAGTGTATAGTCTTCACACCTGGTTCAAGATTTGCGTCGTAAAGGAAGCCCATGTACCCTTCCCATTTCCATGTGCATTGCAGTTGCAAGTTGGCTTACTTAGTGGACTATTCCAGGTCTTGGATAGTTAGCCAACTAGCATCACCTAGCTAAATTTTCCGGGCCCTTATTTGTCACTTAGCTTTAGCTAGCTAGGTTTACCGAACCTAAGATTCTTACTTAGCTTTTGCTAGCTAACTTTTCCGGAACTCTCATTTTCACTTAGCTTTGACTAGCTAAAAATTTGTGTGACATGCATATTCATTCTAATCCAAAGAGAAATCCATTCCAACGAAACCAAACAATATATATTTAATTGTATTGCTCTTAGTTGGCTTTGTATTTTCATGTTGTTGCACAAGGAAATTGAAAGGCTTAAAATCACCACGTATAGTCGGCTTCCTCACTTTCGACTAGCACTGGTGATAGATCATCATCTTCGTCGTTATCATCATCATCTTTTTCATTTTCATTATCATCGGAATTGTCTATGTCATATGGCAATTCAGGACGAGATGGAATCAAGGTGTTCCAAATCGGAGATTCCACGACATCTGTTGGATTATTAGGAATTACGCTCATGTTCAATTTCAAAAAACATCGTTGCTGCAACAAGTTTGGGTCTGAGAGATGACCATTTGGGTGCAATGACATCATTTATTCCATCAAGATTGCATTCAAATTCTAGCTAGCTAACTTTCCTCGCTTGGATTATGGCACTTAGTTTTAGCTAGCTATTCTTTTGAGGCACCGAATTCCTGCATAGCTTTAGCTAGTTGGAGCTTTTAGCTAGCTAAATAGCTGCCCACTTAGTTAGTTGTCTGAGATCTGGACTATTCTTCGTTGCCTCCTTCTCCGATGCAGAGTGCACACCAGCCATGGCCAGTGCGAAAGTGTTTGGGCACTCACCTGTGACACATCCTCCAAAGCTTGGGCCTCAGTGAACGGGGAGAACCAACTGCCAATTACATATGAACTGGTTGAGTTTGAGAATTAACCAGTTGAAGTTCAAAACTTTAGGGAGATAACTGATCATTTCAGGGGAATCTATCGAATATACCTCAAATTAATAAAGAAAAACTGAAAGATGTTAAGCCAACATGTAACCGGTTGGACTTAGAAACAGTAGGATCTTGACTGATTCTCCCCAAATATCTATCCAAGCAATGTTGGGCCTTCCCCGACGTTGAAGCTCTCTGATGCATAACTAACACAACAGATGTGGCGTTGTGGGGGTGACTCCTTGGGGAGGGTTGTATATCATGTGTGATTGAGGGGTATTCTTGTAGGGGATATTATAGTAAGGGGTATTTTGATGGCCCGGACTATTAAATGGACCATTCACTTACCTGATTATATAATTTATGGTGTTTGAAGGATCCATATAATTACTTACAAATTGTGAAGGGGGGTATTTTTTGAGCCCCTTCATTTATTATAACGAAGTAAATTAGAAAAGTCAAATCCAAACATGAAAGATAGAGATTTTTCTAACAGTTTGAGTGCCAAAACTAAAGACTAAGTTATCAAGGAATGGCACCAAGAAACATTGAGTTCCAAATGGCAGTTGTTTTTGTATTGACAACCAAAATTTCTAAACTTGAATAACTTAGGTTTCAGAGATGTTGCCATTGCATACTTAATGGCACAACACAACACACAAATGCTCCATTATCAACATGTAAATAATCTATGCCACACGGTATATTATATCTAAAATGACTAAATTGGATATGTTATATAAGACCTTATATTAGTTATAATCCAATATGGCATATTTCATCCATAATATATTACCCCAAAAAAAATTAATGTCGGTATCCTCAATATCCAAGCCCAAACCAACAATGGGTTTAGGGAAATTGAACCTCACCAAAGACATCTTTTTGTGCACAAACATTATGATGCGGAATCGCCTAGTTTTGCATGACCAAAGACAAATTGATACCACCAAGCAATCAAACAATAAAATTCAGAGGTAGAATGCAAAAATCATTAGATAAAGAATTTACAGGTTGAGAACCATCAACCCTCGCACACAAGGGGGAGTGAGCACGGTCAAGTATATGGAAAAGACGCTCCAGTATACTAAAACCATAATTTTTTTTGGTCAAATGCCTAAAAGTAGTAGCAAAGTGTTGTTTAAATTGGATATTTTTTCATGGTGCCCTCTATTATTGTTTGAGGTACTCAATTATAAAATATCAAGATGAGATCTTTAAAACTTATCATTAAAAAATACGGCTCAAAAGGTTTTGGCTAAATCTGGTTTTGGATGCAAATTTCATCACCTTAAATATTTTGAAGTTGGATTTTTATATTCCTTAAATTCATTATAAACTTGAGGGCACCATCACAAAAATTTGTAGAAAAAAATCAATTTAATATAATTTTTATATTTTAAACAAATTTTAGACAATTATGCGTTCAATATACCCATTTGCACACTACTTACACCATCTTCTAAAATATGTAGAATTTTCTTGAAAAAAACTTTTCCAATTTAAATTGCTTGGCTTTGTAGATCAAGGTGTTTTTCAAATGTTTATGATTTTTCCTTTACAAAATTCAAAGTTAGTATATAGTTCTGAATCACTTTCACTTAAACCTATACAGGGTAATGGAGTTGTGTACTTGACCGTGCTTGCGCCCAAGGGCAAGTCATTGATACCCCACCAATCCTTCTTAATTGCAGATTTGTAAGTCTTTGCATAAGTTATTACATCTCCTCTTACACCATTAACATTACATTGTTACATCTTTGGGATCATCAAGAGCATGTGTGCATTATCGTCAAGATGGGAATATGCAAATTCAAACAAAGCTTCGATGTGGCTCATGTCGTGCTTGTTCCAATCTGGAATGTGTCCTGAAGGTGAGGAAACCAGTAGGCCTTCTAGAAAATCAACAAGATTATGATCAAATTTAAAACAACCACACGACATTTGCAATCACAATGAGAAGTTGGTATTAGGATCCAAACATTAATAACCTTACCTTAATCAAAAGAATTCAAACTTGAGATTCATAATGTTACCATTTTTAGGAAATCCAATGTCTCGATGAGGGTATGGTTTGTACCCGCTCCATTCCCCATGATTGTATTTATTGATGTCTTCTTACCTACAATGGACACATGTGGCAAGACGAGAATAGACACAAACCTAGTTTTATTACTGACCACCTTCTGTTGTGAATGAGCAAGAGATCGGACATTGAGAATGGGAAGAGGTGGGGTAGGTGTAGTGATTAGAACATAAAATGTTTGTGTGGAGCAACTTGCATTTCTGACACAACCTTCAATGGTACTGAAGCCACTAGAACCTCTTGTGTTGGAGGAGTGACCAAACCTTTTGCTACGTGTTTGCGCTTACCAACCACCTGAGTTGGTATGGATTGTGCATGTGTGTCATCATCCATTAAATCTAGATCATCATGTGCTTGTGAGACCCCAACCCGCAACCTCTCCAATATTTCCTCTGTCAAGTGAACGATAAGTGGACAATCAATGAACCCAAGACATTTTTCCAAGTGTGTCAGTGTCCCATGACCTCAACTGAGAATTCATGAACATACACATCAATACAAGATTGTTACCCTAAATAATGAAGCATATATTTCATTTTCCAATTGCTTTGTGTACATGAAACTCATATGAGGTTCCAACCTTTATCATGCTAAGGTCGATCCCTAAATGGACATCATTCAACCCCTTAATTGTACAAGCATAAACATAAAAATGAAAGCCAAGGAGGAAAACAAAACAAACGAAAAGTAGTGTGAAAACCACAATTTGTATCCTCGACACCGAGGATACAATTTATGGTATTATCATTACTTTTTGTTTCTTGTTTTCTCCTTGCTAGGGGATATTCCAATGACCTCCCTACCCCCATTTCATTCATTAAGTGAAAGAAACACTCTGAAATGCAAAAAACTGGGGGGGGGGGAGTTTTTATGGAAGAAACCTGAAATTGTATCTTCGGCTTGGTTTCTTCCACTTGTTTTTTTTCATGATAAAGGTTTGTTTCATACTTGTGAATCCTAGAAAGGGGCATCACACCCCTCCAACCACCTCAATACTCAACCTCAACCTCAAATTTCACAACCAAGAGGGGCCATGATTTGATCCCTTGGCCACCTCATGTGCAAGTCTAGGACTCAAGGAAGAAGGCCGCAAGGGGGGGCTCAAATCCCTTTCAACAAGCACACAGAGGCCTTGAACCTCAAAGAGACACTTTGAAATGTAGGATGTTTTAAAAGTTTGGAAGAAACTTGAAATTGTTCAATATATGGTTTCCTAAAGGGGGGGGGAAGGGAAATAAATAAATAAATAATAAAATGATAATGTCAGGTTTCCTTGGATTTTTTTTTGCTCCTTTTTTTTGTTCTTTTGGTGGCCGTTTGGCATCAATCCAACAACCTTACACTTCAAATTTGTGCATTCCATAGGCAATGAGGAGGCCTCAATCCCCTCTAGCCACCCTAACTTCATATTCAGGCACATTCAAGAAGTGAAATCAAACTACAACATATATCAAACTTAACTCGTTTATGGTTGTTGGCTCCTTGTGTGCGGTTGTTGGTTGTGGCTCACCGCAATGGTCGGTTGGCTCCTTGTGCGTGGTTGTTGGTTACGGCTCACCGCAATGGTTGGTTGGCTCCATGCATTTGTCTTCATAGCATTGCCATCTTGATGCGTGGTCCGCCCGGCTGCTCTTCACCTCCCCTACCACCACCCACACCTACCAATGTTGCCCGCCTGCTTTGCATTGTCTCTGCCACCAATACCCTCCTCTTCTTCTCCTACAATGTCCTCGTCGCCTACATCATCATCCTCTCCTCCAAGGTCATCCTCCACACTCGTGTCGTTGGTGAGGACCTACACACATAATCCAAAAGGTTAGGGTTTGGGATACCACTAGTTTAGGGCCCCCTCCAAGTGGGCCCATGTTTGACCCGAAAGTGTTTGAGTGAGTATGTACCACATACTTAGATTGGCAATTGGCATGAGGAGTTGGCTCAGTATACCCTTTACAACCCACATTCGAATGGTCTTATTTCCTAGGAAACTACCCAGAAAGTTTCATTTCCCTTCAAGGCTTTTGTTGAAATTTGTTATATTTTTGTTCTACCCTAGTGAGTCAAAATGGGTTCTGGATGGTTTCTACATTTACGCCAGTGACATCCCAAGCTAATAGTAACCATCCTACATACAATGATTTGAATTGGTAACTTGCATGTTCTAAATGTAGGGTTCCCCGCCTCGTCCTCAAACGATGATAACTCTTCAATTGTTTTGCTCATGATCTCCAAAATTTCATCACCACCAACGTGTGGTTGTGACTCAATCCTTGAACACTAACGTTTTGCAATGTCAATGTTGTCTTCCTCTTGGACCCTACACAATTATTTTCCCATTCTAGCCCTCTTGAGTGGTTTTGCATTGGAAAACTTCAAGCCACATTTCTTCCTTCCCCTCCTTGCAGGTGTTGCATATTCACTTGACAAAGGCACCTGAGTGGTTGATCTAGCTATGAGTTCGACTCCTCCATTTGAGTTTCCTTCTTCATTTGTTTATGCATCTTCTGCACAAGCTCTTCCTACCAATGAACCTTCTCCTTACATAGCTCTATATATGAGCACTGCAAAAAATCACACATGCTCCAAGAAACCTCCAATTCATCCCATTTTGACCACAACAAATGTTTATATACTTGAGGCACTCAAAATCACCAAGTCTTGTAGAGGACCATGTCTGACTTAAGTAATATAGACTTTGATAACATTATCATAGAGGATGTCAAGTACATGTCATCTATGTTCGATGGGGATGTCATTTTTGTTTTGCCACCTATAGATCAGGCAGTTCCTCATGTTTATGGCAAGACGATGGACAAGCTTCATGATGGACATGTTTGGTGCAGAACCAAACAACAAACACACATGATGAATTTGGTTTGACTTTCAGGAGGTCCGTATGCATTGGTTGTCTCCAATGCTCTAACGGTTTTTGTGAGTTTCTATCTCAAAATGGTAGAGCTTGTGACAATATTGAGTGGATCAATATTACACATGTTGCATTTGTTGTGGGTAAAGGTCCACCATAGGGGTTTAGGGCTCAATGCAAGGTTTGTCGTTCCCCTCCCATCTGTCTCAATATTTGTCACGCAAGGAATATATACATTCATTATGCATCTTTGGATATTGTCATGTGCATGTATCCATCTACGTATGCACGACCACCATGTGTCCATTGAAGTGTGTTGTGAGTCCCTAAACATAGTTTTCCAACGTGTTGCTAATGAGGTGTCCAAAACTCCAACTACTAAGAACTCATCGATTGTTATGATTGTGAGTAAGCAATTTATGGTTGATTACATCCTCAAGTCTCTCTCCTTGGGGAGAAGAATCATTTTCACGGAGCTCTGTTGAAAGTGGTCACAAATAAATTCTCCACTCTCTCCTTTAATTGTAGGAACTTTGTGGTTAGTTCCAAGCAATTCATTCGAAGTGGGATGGGTTCCATGGACAGTTTAATGGTGCTTAAAAGACCACTATGGGTTCAAGTGCGTGTACAACATTAGGTTTCCAGCGCAATCTTAAAAATAAGGTATTTGTGTTCAAGATGCCCATGGATCTTGCTGGAAGTGGAGTCGATCTCATTAGACGCATGCAATATAGTGGAGATATGAAGAATTCTTGGATAATGTTTGGCCTTGTTAAGCGGCTTTGCAATTGGACTACGATGGCATGCCATGTCTACGACATCAAGCATTGCAACGTATTAACTATAGCATGTTGTGAAATGCAATCAAAGGATGCCTAGGCCCAAACCTTGTTATGGGAGAATCTTAATGCAATTATGCTCGATAATGGTGTCCTCAAGGTGAACTTGAAGAGCTTCATGGCAACAATGCACATGCAAATTGGAACGCGGCGAGGAAGGTTTACGGTGATGGTGATCCAACCATTCCTCTGAAGTGGTGCAAACATACATGTGTTTTCCATTGGTCTACCAGTCTAAATAATATAACACAATAACATATATGACCACGTTGCAAAATCAAAACAAGAAACTTTGCATGGAATACAAGGACACAAGGAGTATGGAGGAGGTAGATGTCAAATACCATGTAAAGAAGCATGTAACATACCTAAAAGCACAGCCAACATCCTCACACACCTCCCCCATGAAAACTTTGGCATAAACGCAACCTCACTACTACCGGACTACATACATTGCATAGGCCAACAATTAATACAAGCCCTTAATGACCAAGGACAATTACGCACCATATACCAAGGCCTAACCAAATACATAACAGCCAAATACGGGGGCTCCCTACACCTACCTAAACTCAAACAACAAGCTTGCTCAAGATCACTCATAGCACGAACGTTTTTCTTACTAAAAAGAGAATACGAAATACACATAACCACCGCGAACAAGGCATTCCCCATCAAACAAACCCCATTAGAATCAGCATGGAGAACCCACCCCGCATATGCTAACTTAATAGATGATGCCAAATCACAATCCCAAAAATTCCTAGATAAACTATACACATATGGTATTACAACACTGCCACAAATCCAAAACAAAACCAGTAAAGCCATACTTACTCCAGAGGAATTTCGCACCATATATAAGCACACTCCCAAAACCATCAAGGCAGCACTACAACAAGCCCAAATACTATTCCCACACCCACAACCACCCATGCCCCAAAGAAACATACAATTAGAACAACAAACGAACACAACAAATACACAACACCCACACCCCCCACTAGGACGGGCAATACACAAAATCATAAAAGAAAAAACCACCACCAGAAAAGATAAATGGGGTGCACAAGCCTAACTAAGTCATATCTATGCCAATGGCAGACCACAAATAGTACCATGCACCAATGGCGCAAAGAAGAATATCTCTTACACCCGGACAACATTCTACTAGACCATAACCTACTAGCCAGAACACAATACCATAATACATTAATAGAACAAAAAACTGCCAAAACAAAAACTACCTCACTTACGTCCAAACAAAAGATAGAAAATTCATACAACCACCATTAAAAATAAGTGACCTCAAAACATCCATCCAAGAATGCAACCCAGATAAAGACATCCTAGTCAATAAACCAACTATGCAAACACATACCTCGGAAGCCAATATCTACGACCAAAATGGGAACCACATTGCTACCCTTACCATGGAGAGACTACAATGGCTATGGAACCAATTCTCTCATAACAAACACCAACACCTAACCAATTTCCTACAACCACCACCACAAGACTTCGAAACTGAAATACTATGGCTCCTCCAAAGATATATAACTATACTCCCCAAGAAAAAACCAAAAATAATCCAACCACAAAACCTACACCAAACATTACATCCCGAAATTACCGCAGTACTAATAAAGTCATTTCAAATCACACACTCATACTACTCATCCCCCCTCACCTGCCCCACCCAAATTATGCAATACAACTCGCCGCACAACCGAGACATAATATTTGGCTCGATGGGACACGCAAAATCCTCTAAATGGACAGGAATAGGACTAGCCTTCCCTACGGATCATAACACGACCTTAGAAGCCATTCACTGGGCTAGAATGGCCGCCAAAGAAGACGAGAGAACGATCACAGTGCTAATAGTCAATCATAGAGATTGGACGTCACAAAAACTCCCACTCGCCACAAAAGCCGACATACATGTTATGGCAACAATACCACCACATACCATACAATACAAACCCACACTCGAATGGCCAAAATACTACCAATACGTCGAACCGGCACTCACATCAATAATATGTATACACAACCAAACAACCTAACCCCAAATGTCCAAACCCCACACACATTAAGACAAGTCCTGAAACAAATAACAAACACACACATAGATACCCACCCCATCAAACCCAACCTTACACACTATAAAGTTAAATTCTCTAATGCATGGAAAGCCGCCCCCAACACACAAATACCACACACCAACAACTACACCACAACACCTATACCAAATACATATAAATACACCCACCCACTCAAATTCCACCCACAACAATGCGTATATACAGATGGCTCTTTCATCCCACCAACAAAAAACTCTGAAGGACAAATTGAAGGCAACACTGCAGGATCAGGTGTATATAGCCCCAATAATAACACCCGAATATCAAAACGATTACCAGGCTACCAAAATATACTCAGAGCCGAACTAAATGCAATACTCATAGCCATCAAAAACATAAAAATTACCCAAATAGACACACATATATTTACTGACAACCTTAACAGCATATACCTAATAAATAACCATATACAACACCCAACATCACAACACCACCACCCAGATAAACTACTCATAGCAGCCATAGTGCGACAAATATACTGGACCCCACACAAAATCCACATACACAAAGTCCGAGCACACTCCGGCATCACCGGAAACGAACTAGCAGACGAACTAGCAAATGAGGGGACAACCAAAGAAAAACCAAAAAGAACCCCACACATCCACATAGCCCATCCAACCCCATACTGGCTAGCCAGCTGCCCAATAGCCGCACACGACAGAGCCATCCGCAACCTACGCACATTCATAACAAAAGAACATGGAAACCAAATAACAACCTTTGCCAAAAATAAATTCCCATACGTAGACAAATGGCTTTCAAATACCCAAATAAACCAGAAACTCTCTAACCATTTTTGGCACAATGACAAAATACCAGATACCCAAATCACCCAAACACTAAAATTTAGATATGCCCAATATATGGGCAACCACAGGAAAAACATATTCTGGCCTCTAACACACCAAAATCCCAACTGTACACTATGCCATAAGAATGAACGAGACACGTGGCCCCATTTACTATCCACATGCGAACACCCATACCTAAAAGGACTTAGAATCGCAAGACATAACAACGCTGTACATCTTATCACATAGACGCTACAAGCCAATAAAAATACAAGGTTCCTTACCATGGTCAATGCAAGCCATCTCAACAACCGACCACAAGAACAAACAATACCCGATTGGCTACTACAATGTACATGCCACCAAAAGCCATGCCACTGCCAAGCCAAACTTAAACCGGACATCCTATGCATGCTTGGAGCCTCAAATCACATAACTCTGCCTATATCACCATCACCCAATTATACAGTACAATTCATCGAATTCACATACTGCCACGATAGATTCCCCGAACAAGCCATCACACAAAAACACGCCAAATACGACCCACTAAATAACATTATCCAGAACAATGGTTGGAAAACCAACCCCATCATTACAATTACAGCAGGAGTACGGGGTGCCATACACGAACACTCCATCAAGAAACTCACAGCATTAAAAATCCCAAAATCAAACATCAAAAAACTCATGAAGGACATCCACCAAAACGCCATTAAATACCTCACCTACCTAGTACTAAATAAACGTAAACTAGACAACAAACAAACACCTGTCCCTCCACCATAACAAAAACGGACTACTAGTGACCCATCAGAGCCCACCTCCCCAAAGGAGGCATAAAACCATATACTGCATCACGGAACACCGTGATCAGTATAAGGCCAACGGGCTCGAAGTCACGCCGGTATGTAAGTACGGGCGTTCTTTTTTCTTTTTTCTTTTCAAATACCATGTAATATGAGCTTGGTGGTTGTCATCAAGAGCAACCACATATGATGGCATGTTTTTGTCTGAGTGGTTCGGGTTATCGCATTACCGACATAGACAATGGGGAGGTCACATGCTCATCATAAGTGTCCTTAATAACATGTTTTTCATCCTTTTCTAGAATTTATGTTGTAGTCTTCATTTAGCAAACTCTTTTTATATTTGTTTTTTGTCATCTATTGCGGGATCTTATTTTGGAGCAACGTGTCGAGATGCCTACTTGCAACCTCGCAAATATAGTGCATAACAAATGGCTATAGCCATTAGGTAACAAAATGACATGCCTATACAAGGCAACGATGGATGACATGATCTGGGCATTCATGCAAATTGCTATTTACCGTTTGTGGCTTAAAGGTGGCTCTTCAAGGAAAGGGCCTGACCAAATGTCATTGAAGCTTATAGCTAGAGCTCATACTAGTGATCCCAAGGTCCTCGCAAAAGCTACGAGGTCTTACCTAGGGGTAGTGGATTTCAATACAAGGAATTGTATGTTGGAAAGGTCTGAATTGATTGGATCAACCAAACAAAATTGGATTGGCCACCAGGGTTTGAGTATGACTCTTATCATCCAGACAAAATGAACTATTCCATCCCCCGCCCTAACATAAAATCCACTAGGGCATGCATTGAGGAGTCCCTCACACATGATGAGAATGTGGTGTCTTACACCACAAGTTTGTTAGAGTCATAGTGTCCATAATAAAATAAATAAATAAAAGCAACATCGGGGTTTGGGTTTTACTCCGACGTGAATGGGAGCCCGTTCCTCACTACCGTGATCATGTTTAACCAAGCTTCACCGTAGGAGTACTTCCTCCCTCTCGGGAGGTGGGCTCCAGTAGTTTTCAGGAAGTGTAGATCCTATCACCTATTAGTGTATGTGGGGGTATAAGGGTTTGTTTGAAGTCTAGAGGGGCCTAGGGTGGGTCTATTGGGGGTTGTTTTTTGTCAAGTTTTCGTTTGTTGAGTATTAAGTATGTAAGATATTTGATGGCAATTTGGTGTAGGTGTTTCATAAGTGTTTTTATCTCGGTTTTGGGTATTTTTAGTTTTTCTAGTTATAGGATTGGTTGTTCATGTATGGCCCCTCTGACACCTGCTGTGATGGTGATGAGGGGATTTACTTGCCAGCCAGCTCTTCTGAGGGAGTGTATGAGTGTATTGTATTTAGTGGCTTTTTCATTACGTGCATTATTTGGAAATCTATCATGGCAGTAAGTGAATTCAATGAGTTGTATGGTATGTGATGGGGTAGGCCTCAGGGGGGGTTGGCTATCTGTGGGAGCACCTATTACGCATAGTATGTCTGGTCTCAGCCTAGCTGGGCATGTGCATGATGTGGTGGTACATGTGCATTGGAGTAGCCATTGTGGGACTGTGTTGTCTTGTGGTCTGGAGTCTTGGTGGCCTGCGTTTAAGAGTGTATAATATCTTGTGTGTTTATTTGATTGGAGCGTATGTACGATTTGGTGGACTGTTTTATTATGGCGTGCTATTCGCAGGCCCTTTATGTGTGGGTGTGAGCATGTAGATAGTAGATGTGGCCACGTGTCTATGGTATTATTGGGGCATAGTGTGCAATTCGGGTTTGGGTATAAGTTGGGCCAAAATATATGCTTACGGTGGTTCCCCATGTATTGGGCATAGCGAAATTTTAGAGTTTGTGTAATTTGGGCGTCTGTGGTTTCGGGATTTTTCCAAAATTGATTAGAGAGTTTATGGTTTATTTGGTCATTGGACGTCCATTTGTCTATGTATGTGAATTTGGATTGAGCTACTCTTAGTTCTTGGTTTCTATGTTCTTTTGTGATGTATGTTTGTAGGTTTCGTATGGCACCCGTGTGGGTACCTGTTGGGACTCCATTTAGCCAATATGGTGTAGTATGAGTTGTATGTATCCTGGGTGTATTAGTGGGTTTATTTAGAAGGGCTCCGTCGTTTGCTAGTTGATCTGCTATTTCATTGCCTGCTATGCCTGTATGTGCTCTGACTTTTTGAATTGTGATTTTATGTGTGGACCATGTTATGTGGTGGACTATGGCGGCTATGAGTAGTTTGTCTGGGTGGTTGTGTTGGGATGATGGGTGTCGTATGTGGTTGTTTATTAGGTATATACTATTGAGGCTGTCTGTAAAGATGTGGATATCTTGTGTGTGGTGTTGTGTACTTTGGACTGCTATTAGGATGGCGTTTAGTTCCGCTCTGAGAATGTTTTGGAGACCTGGTAGTCTCTCGGCGATCCTAATGTTGTTGGCGGGGGAGTAAACGCCAGAGCCGGCTGTGTTGCCTATACCATGTTCGTCGGGGGGTATGAATGAGCCATCGGTGTATATGCATTGTGGAGGTTTGAATTTAAGGGGTTGGATATTGTATAGTTCTGTTGGCAGGGGGTGTGCTTGGTGGTTGATTTCTGAGTGTTGATACTGTGGAGTTTGGTGCCATGCTCTGGAGTATTTTATTTTTTTCATATGGAGGGTAGTTTGGGCTGAGTTATTGTTAGTTTTAATATTATACAATTCAAGTATGTTGGATGTGGCTGCGTTGGGTATTTGAGGGATGTTTGGGGGGGGGCATGTTTGTGGATGCTTATTATGGTGGTGTATTGGTTTTCTGATTGATGTAAGTATTTTGGCCATTCCGATGTGGGGTTGTATTGTATGGTGTTCGGGGGGATGGTTACAATTATGTGCATTTCTGAGTTGGTGATGGGGAGGGTGCTCTCTTTATGGTTGATTATGATGATGGTTGTGGTGTTATGGTTTGTTTGGGCTGCCATGCGAGCCCAATGGATTGATGTCATCGCAGTTTTGAAGTCTGGGGGATGAGCTAGGCCTTTGCCTCTCCATTTTGATGAGTGAGCAAGGCTGTTTGATCCAAAAACTATATCTCTATTATGTGGGGAGTTATACTGTGTGAGCGTTATTGGGCAGGTGAGGGGTGAGGAGTAGTATGAATGTGTGATGTTGTAGGTTGTTATTAGGGTTTGTAGGGTGGAGGAGAGTAGAGTTTGGTGGTTATTGTTTGGGTTATATTTTTTTTGGTTTTCTTTTCGGGAGGATTGTGACATATCTCTGGGTGAGCCATAGGACTTCGGTGGCGAAATCTTGGGGTGAGGGATTGAGGAAGTGTATCATGGGGTGCGCTTGGTTTTGGTTGTATCGTTCCCACAACCATTGTAGTCTTGTGGTGGGCATGGTTAGGACATATGTCCCGTTTTGGTCATATATATTGGCTTCTAATCCTTGTATTTGTATGGTGGGTTTGGTGGCAATGATATCCTTATCTGGGTTGCATTCTATTGTGTTTAGTGCGAGGTTTGGGGCGATGATGGGTGGGCGAATAAATCTTTGATCTTTGGATTGTAAGAAATTTATGCATGAGTTATAGGTGGCTAAGGTGTTGGTTTTGTGCTGGTTTTGTAGAAATTGGTGGAGTATAAGTATATTGTGGTCTAATGTGATATTGTCATGGTGAAGGAGTGATGATGCTTCTACCCATTTTGTTGTGATGTTTGGGTGGGTGTCCCATTGACATAAATAGTGTTGATTTATGGCTTTTGCTCCCCATTTGTCTTTATATGTTGTGGTTTTGTCGTTTATTATGGCTTGTATTGGTTTTCCTCTAGTGGGGTCTATTTGATTGTTGGTAGTTATGGGTGGGTTGTGTATTGTGGGAGATGTTTGTTGTGGGGGGGGATTGTGGGTTGTGGGTGGATTGTATGGGAATAGTATTTGGGCTTGTGCTAATGCTTCCTTGATTAGCTTTGGGGCGGCTTTGAATTTTTGTTTGAATTCCTTGGGGGATAGTATTTGGTGTGTGTCGGGGTTTTGGATGTGGTTGATGGTGGTGATATTGTATGTGTGTAGTTTGTTGAGGTACCGTTTAGCGTCTTGTTGTTGGTTTGGGGAGAGGAGGCTAGGGCATATCCTGCGGATTGTGTCCATGCAAGCTCTATTGGTGATTGTTTAATGGGAAAGTTTTTGATGGAGGTGTGTACATGTATTTCATATTCTCTTTCGAGTAGATAGAGTGTACGGGATATGGGCGATCTTGCACATACTTGGTATTTCAGACGTGGGAGATGGTAGGATCCTCCATATTTTGCTGTTATGTATTTGGTGATGCCTTGATAGACTTGGCCTAGCTGGCCTTGATCATTGAGGGCGTTTAGTAGTTGTTTACCAATGCAGTTGACATAGTCGGGGAGGATAGAGGTGGTATTAATGCCAAAGTCTTCGTTGGGGAGGTGTGTTAGTATGTTTGCTGTACTGTTGGGTAGGTTGCATATTTCTTTAGTTAGTTTACTAAGGATTTTGTCTAGTTTTTTAATGTCTGGTTTAGAGAATGGGACAGCATAGTATGCATATGCTATTCCTGGTTTGATTACTGTATTTAAAATGTGTATTTTTTGTTTAATCGTAGCAGGGGAAGTCATTAATAATTTGCTTTGTTTTTTGGCTTTTTCTATGGTGATGTTTTTTTGGATGTTCCATTTTAGTGAGGGAACTAGGTTTATTCCTAGATATGTGTATGGTTCATTCTGTATGAGGGTAGGGAAGGGTTTGTTTTTGAAGTGGATGTGTTGGGCTTGTATGTACGCTTTGAAGGTGGTGGGTTTTAGGTTTGACTTGTTTGGGCATCTTGTAATTGCACATTTAGAGAGGTTAAGGTCTAGATGCGCCCATTCTGAGTATTTTTGGAGTTTGTGAATTTGTGGCTGGACATGTGTTATGTTATCGGTGAGGATGGCGAGGCCATCCGCATATGCTATAGTGTTACAAGTGTTTGGTGATGTCTTAAAGTGGTATCCTATGTTGTCTTTTTCTAACCACCGGAGGAGTGGGTCTAGAAAGATGATGAAGAGGTATGGGCTTAGGGTGTCTCCCTGGATGGTGCCTCTGTTAATGTGTATGGGTGGGGTTGTTCCGAAGTGATTGCCATGGCAGGAATGCTACGATGTGAGCGGTGAGCGGTGAGCAGATCTCGTGAGCAGAAAATCAAAATTTAAAACTCCATTTAACAAAAGTTAGGACCCCTATGACCGTGGATTTTGCACATATTTCAAGTTTAATTTTGGAATTATGAGGCCGATATTTATGGAGTGCCTAATTTTTAGGACCAAAAGTTTCTTAAAATTACCAACGAGTCCCTATGGCCGTGAGAAAATTCAGTGTGGTTGAGAAGATGGTGGACCTATGGGAAGAGGCCTCGGATCCGAGGCCTTTTAGTTGTGGGTAGCTTATGCTTGAAAATCAATATGTTATGTATATTTGAGTTGGCTACTTGTCTTTGCATTTGGCCATTTCTTGTATGTTCTAGCATGAGGAGGAGGTTTGGAAAGAGGCCTCGGATCCGAGGCCTCTTTTTTGTGGGTAGGATATGCTTGAGAAATCAAAATGTTATGTATATTTGAGTTGGCTACTTGTTTTTGCATTTGGCCATTTCTTGTATGTTCTAGCATGAGGAGGAGGTTTGGAAAGAGGCCTCGAATCCGAGGCCTCTTTCTTGTGGGTAGGATATGCTTGAGAAATCAAAATGTTAGGTGTATTTGGTTTGGCTACTTGTCTTTAGATTGTCTACTAGTTGACGACCACAAAAGTGTAGTGTTATTTGAGAACAACGACAAGATGCATTTAACAAGACAATTGGAATATTAAAAACCACACCACACTTTATAAATCCAAATACCAATCAATCAAACCAAAAATCAATCAACAATGAGGTTGTCACTACTAGATTCCCTACTTCCAAAGATACTCCCCTCATGGCCGCCCTCATCTGAAGTGGAATCTAAGGTATGGCATTCATTATCCACCTCTGCAAGAAGCTCGAAGAAGTCTAAGGCACGGGGGTCATAACGTGGAGACGGGGTACTAGCTTTGCTAGGAGAAGGTTGTGCCGCTAGTACCATCGCCATATCATGGGCATAGATTGGCAAAGTGAATCCCTTGGTAGGCGTACCAAACACATCTGCTCCAAGGCCAAGTCTGAAAACAAGCATGAAAATTGTAAGAAAGAGGATGGAAAGTGTAAAAGCTGAGTGGACAAGGAAAAAAAGCAACTTAGAAGGTCATCATACTCACTAACTGCGAGGACTCTAGCCTCGATCGCTTCAAGGCCGGCGGCCTCTTCTGCGTGCCTTGTGAAGCATGCGTGGAAGCAACAACAATGGATGGAGCCTTCACCGGATGCTTAACACTCTGAAGTGGCTTAAGGACACGGTTGAAGATGTCCTCGTCCTCCTCGAGAGCAACAATATGGCGCCCAAGTTGCCTGCATGCATGGACAGAAGTCCCTGTTGCAGAGGAATGGTTAGCAAACATAAATAAAAGCAAAGGTAGAAAATGAAAACCAAGATATGATGGCAAGTGAAGTAGGACATACCAACGCCTGCATTAACGTCAACCACGACCTGCCCAATGTCAGTAGTTGCCATGATCAAGGAGGACATGAAAGAAATATCTTTCTCACGGGGACCACGCCAAGCTTTGGAGCCATCCATGAGAGGGGTTGTGGTATAATTCATAATGGCATCATCCATGTCCAGCTCAATGCCAAGAGCCTTGAGCTCATTGGCATCGCGAAGGCGAAATGACGAGTGCTGGGGCCGTTTATCAAGGTCGGATCCAATTGTTTTCGTGGCACGAACAAGTAGCACAACTTGGAAGAGGTTAGTGGTCTTGTCCACATGTTTAGCTGAATGAAGGCGAAGACGGTTGACTCCCAACCACTCCTTAAAGATGGTGAAGCCAAAAGCAGCGAAGTGGTCTTGAATGCTCTCCTTGAAGTCACCATTGTCATCTGGATGAAAGAGGAGGAGAGCTCCATCGTCATGCAGGATCTCATCCGCAAAATCAAAGAGCTCACCTAGAAAATCGGTATCCAATGCATTCCAGGAAGGTACACTATAGGAAGGATCGGAGACATTGGGTACAGGCAGGTTCTCAGGGATGTCGGCAATGACAAGATCAGCCATGCCCACATCTGACCTCGCAACGCCTAGAGCTCTCCGCGGATAGGAGGATGGAAGAGAAAGAATGAAGTTGGAAACCTCCTGAAAATGACGACGTTGATGAAGGATAGAGGCATTCAAGATGCATTCTAAAACAACGGGAGGACGCCTAGCAGATGAAAGAATGGGCGGAGGAGGCGGCCTGGATAGAGTAGGAACTTGACTAAGAGATGGAGTAGATGCCACAGCCGCCTCAGGTGAAGCAGGGGGAGGGGGATCATCCTCCACAGTCTTCAGCTTCCTCGCGCGTTTCTTCAGTGATGACTCGTCTTGGGTTGCACGCTTCCTCCTCTTGGACTTCTGTGTGTTGGCCTCATCGATAGTCGCAACTACCTCATCCGCCTCCGGAAGTTGACTGTCAAGGACAAAAACCTCATCGCTTTGAGAAGGAGGCAGTGGAGGCTCTCCACCGGAGAGTCGAATCTTCAACTCCGCCTCCTCATCCGGTTGCCACGTCCTCTTACATTCCAAGTACCAGCAACACTCGCGGAGATGCGGGAGGGAGAAGTTGCGCTTTTGAGCCGGGGGAAAAATGAAAGTGGACGAAGAGGAATCAGACCATGCGTCTAGAAATGGAGGGAGCTTCTTCAAAGCCTTCTTCTTGAAAAGCTCGTGCTTGATGTACCTTGACAACGAAGGAGTGAGGCCATTCAACAACTTAGAAATAAAATGGTTTGAAATAAATGAAGACAAAAGATGTCCCAAGTAACTTACCGAAAAATTAAGCGCTTGACAATGTTGTCAGCGCCTTTGACATCCTTCCACCACGTCCCCTTTCCGTAGATATCTGACCCAGAGAAGTGACCAATGAACGCCTTATCCCAAAGGCAGATTCGCCACTTCTCCAAGTAATCCGGCAACGAATCAACTTCCACGTCTCCATCAAGCCCACCCAATGCAGTAAGTATATCGGGTAACTCCTTGACCGCAACATCCTCTAGCTGTGAACAAATTCGAGGCCAAATCAGATTTCACAAAAATTGAAGCTATATGGCCTCTTTTTAGACCCCTTACAGGCACGCTCAAACATATGTGAGGACCCGAGTACTGAAACTAAGGTCCTGTCGGATCCGACATACCCCCCCCCCCCCTTGCCTCAAATCACAAATCACGCCCCTTACAAGCCTCACCCTTCAAAGAATTCTCAAATAATTAAGTTATATGGCCTTAAATCAGACCAATTATAAGCCTGCCCCAATCTTAGAAATAAAAAATAAAGCTATATGGCCTCTTTTCAGACCCCTTACAAACATGCCAGAATCCAACAAATTACAAAATGTAAACATATGTGAGGTCCCGAGTTGAGAACCTAAGGGCCTGTCGGATCCGACATACCCCCCCTTGCCCCAAATCACAAATCACACCCCTTACAAGCCTGCCCCAATCTTAGAAATCAGAGATTAAAGCTATATGGCCTCTTTTCAGACCCCTTACAAGCATGCCCCTTCAGAGAATTCTCAAATAATTAAGCTATATGGTCTCAAATCAGGACCCCTTATAAGCCTGCCCCAATCTTAGAAAATCAAAAATAAAGCTATATGGCTTATTTTCAGACCCCTTAAAGGCACTCCCAAAACCCAAAAATCAAAAATCTAAACCTACATGGCCTCAAATCATACCCCCAACAAGCATACCCCTTACGAGAATGTTTAAAAAGCTAAAGCTACACAACCTCAAATCAGACCCCTTACAAGCCTGCCCCAATCTTAGAATTCAAAAATTAAAGCTATGTGGCCTCTTTTCAGACCCCTTACAAGCATGCCCCTTCAGAGAATTCTCAAATAATTTAGCTATATGGCCTGAAATCAGAACCCCTTATAAGCCTGCACCAATCTTAAAAATCAAAAACTAAAGATATATGGCCTCAAATCAGACCCCTTAAGAGCATGCCCGAATCCAACAAATTACAAAATGTAAACATATGTGAGGACCCGAGTACTGAAACTAAGGTTCTGTCGGATCCGACAAACCCCCCCCCCCCCCCCTTGCCTCAAATCTCAAATCACACCCCTTACAAGACTCACCCTTCAAAGAATTCCCAAATATTAAAGATATATGGCCTCAAATCAGACCACTTATAACCCTGCCCCAATCTTAGAAAACAAAAAATAAAGCTATGTGGCCTCTTTTCAGACCCCTTACAATCATGCTGAAAACAGATATATCTGCTGAAACAGAGGAGAAGCAGTCAAAAGACTTGCAAACATGAAAGCAGTCAAATCAGACCCCTAACAAGCATACTCCACTCCGAGAATCTCAAAAATTAAAGCTAGATGGCCTCATATCAGGCCCCTCACAAGCATGCCCGAATCTAAAAAATCAAAAATCTAAACCTTCATGGCCTCCAATCAGACCCCTAAGAAGCCTGCCCCTTCAGAGAATTCTCAAAAATTGAAGCTATATGGCCTTAAATCAGACCCCTTACAAGAGTGCCCGAATCCCATAAATCAAAAATCAAAGCTATATGGCCTCAAATTGCACCCCTCACAAGCATGCCTCAATCCCACAAATCACAATCCTAAGCCTACATGGCCCCATATTAGGCCACATAGAGGCTCGGCCAAATCTCAAAAATCACAAAATTATAACAATTGTGAGGTCCCGACATGTGAGCCCAAGGGCCTGTCGGATCTGACATCCCCCCCCTTGCCTCAAATCAGACCCCTAACTACCCCTTACAAGCATGCCCCTCTACCAGAATTCAGAAATCTAAACCTACATGGCCGCCAATTAGACCCCTAACAAGCATACCCCACTCCGAGAATTCTCAAAAATTGAAGCTATATGGCCTTAAATCAGACCCCTTACAAGAGTGCCCGAATCTCAGAAATCAAAAATCAAAGCTATATGGCCTCAAATTGGACCCCTCACAAGCATGCCTCAATCCCACAAATCACAATCCTAAGCCTACATGGCCCCATATTAGGCCACATAGAGGCTCGGCCAAATCTCAAAAATCACAAAATTATAACAATTGTGAGGTCCCGACATGTGAGCCCAAGGGCCTGTCGGATCCGACATCCCCCCCCTTGCCTCAAATCAGACCCCTAACTACCCCTTACAAGCATGCCCCTCTACCAGAATTCAGAAATCTAAACCTACATGGCCGCCAATTAGACCCCTAACAAGCATACCCCACTCCGAGAATTCTCAAAAATTGAAGCTATATGGCCTTAAATCAGACCCATTACAAGAGTGCCCGAATCTCAGAAATCAAAAATCAAAGCTATATGGCCTCAAATTGGACCCCTTACAAGCATGCCTCAATCCCACAAATCACAATCCTAAGCCTACATGGCCTCATATTAGGCCCCATAGAGGCACGGCCAAATCTCAAAAATGCACAAAATTATAACAAATCTGAGGTCCCGAGATGTGAGCCCAAGGGCCTGTCGGATCCGACATCCCCCCCTTGCCTCAAATCAAACCCCTTACAAAGCGTGCCCCTATCTTAGAAATCAAAAAATATAGCTATAAGACCTCTTTTCGGACCCCTAAAAGGTACGCCAAATAGCCAATAATCAGAGAATTAATATATATGTGAGGTCCCGATCTATCAACAAAGGGGCCTGTCGGATCCGACAGTTCCCCTTTGCTTCAAATCAGACCCCTTACTACCATACAATAATCCCAGAATTCGCAGAAATAAACCTCAATGGCCTCACATCAGACCCATTACTGACACGCCCACATATTAAAAATGCAAAAATTAAAACATTTGTGAGGTCCCGAGCTTTCAACCCAAAGGCATGTCGGATCCGACAGACCCCCCTTCCCCCAACTGAAACCTCTAACAAGCCTGCCTTAAACTTAGAAATAAAAAAAATAAAGCTTTATGGCATCTTCTCGGACCCCTTAGAAGCATACCCCACGTTCAGAAATCAAAAGTCTACACCTACATGGCCTCACATCGGGACCCTTACAAGGATGCCCCAATCCCAGAAATCAAAAATCAAACCTATATGGAGACAAATCGGACCCCTCTCAAGCACTCCCCAGTCTCAAAAATCTGAAATTTATACCAAATGTGAGGTCCCCAGTTCTGGATCAAAGGGCCTGTCGGATCCGACACCCCCCCCCCTTGCCTCAAATCAGACCTCTAACTACAAGACCCCAATCCTAAAATTCCCAAAATTTCAACCTAAATGGCCTCAAATCAGAGCCTTCATAAGCATACCCCACTACTTGAATTTAGAAATCTAAACCTACATGGCATCTTACTAGGCCCCTCTCAGGCACTCCCCAATCTCAAAAATCTGAAATTTATACCAAATGTGAGGTCCCCAGTTCTGAACCAAAGGGCCTGTCGGATCCGACACCCCCCCTTGCCTCAAATCAAACCTCTACCTACAAGACCCCAAACCTAAAATTCCCAAAATTTCAACCTAAATGGCCTCAAATCAGAGCCTTCATAAGCATACCCCACTACTTGAATTCAGAAATCTAAACTGACATGGCCTTTTACTAGGCCCCTCTCAGGCACTCCCCAATCTCAAAAATATGATATTTATACCAAATGTGAGGTCCCCAGTTCTGAACCAAAGGGCCTGTCGGATCCGACACCCCCCCTTGCCTCAAATCAGACCTCTACCTACAAGACCACAATCCTAAAATTCCCAAAATTTCAACCTAAATGGCCTCAAATCAGACCCTTCACAAGCATACCCCACTACCTGAAATCAACAAACTAAGCCTACATGGACTCTTATTAGCCCCTTCCAAGCATCACCAAATCAAAATATTCTCAAAAATCAAACATAAATGGCCTCAAATCAGACCTCTTACAACCATACCCCACTACCTGAAATCAACAAACTAATCCTACATGGCCTCTTATTAGCCCCTGTCAAGCATGTCCAAATCCAAATATTCTCAAAAATAAAAGCTAAATGGCCTCAAATCAGACCCCTCACATGCATTCCCCCCTACCTGAAATCAACAAACTAAGCCTACATGGCCTCTTATTAGCCCCTTTCAAGCATGACCAAATCCAAATATTCTCAAAAATCAAAGCTAAATGGCCTCAAATCAGACCCCTCACATGCATTCCCCACTACCTGAAATCAACAAACTAAGCCTACATGGCCTCTCATTAACCCCTTTCAAGCATCACCAAATCAAAATATTCTCAAAAATCAAACATAAATGGCCTCAAATCAGACCTCTTACAACCATACCCCACTACCTGAAATCAAAAACCTAAGCCTAAATGGCCTCTTTTTAGCCCTTTTCAAGCATGACCAAATCCAAATATTTTCAAAAATCAAAACCAAATGGCCTCAAATCAGACCCCTCACATGCATGCCTCAATCGCACAAGTCACATACTAAACCTACATTGCCGCTTATTGGGCCCCTCTCAGGTACTCCCCACTCCCAAAAACCTGAAATTCATACCAAATGTGAGGTCCCCAGTTAGGAACCCAAGGGCCTGTCGGATCCGACACCCCCCCCCCTCGCCTCAAATCAGACCTCTACCTACAAGACCCCAATCCTAAAATTCCCAAAATTTCAACCTTTATGGCCTCTAATCAGACCCCTCACAAGCATACCCCATTATCTGAAATCAAACATGTAAACCTACATGGCCTCTTTTCGGACCCCTTTCAACTATACCCTAATCCAACATTTCACAAAAATCTTATATATATTGCGTTAAATCAGACCCCTTTCAAGCATGCCTCAATCCCACAAGTCACAAACTAAACCTACATTGCCTCTTATTAGGCCCCTCTCAGGCACGGCCCAATTCCATAAATCTAAAAATTATAACAAATGTGAGGTCCCGAGTTATGGACCCAAGGGCATGTCGGATCCGACATACCCCCCCCCTTGCCTCAAATCAGACCCCTAACTACCATGCCCCTCTCCCAAAAGTTGAGAATCTAGCAATTAGCAAACAAAAACATCATATTAAACCTCTATCAGGATAACCCCAAGACCAGAAAGCAAAAAAATAGGCCTTTGCGAGGTTCTGAAGCTGGCTTACAATTGTCTCTCACCTCAGACCTCTCCACTGGGCGACCACTGCCCTTCCCTCCAGTCACTCCCCCTCTCCAAATCGTGGCTGCAACCCTGTGCGCTGAGTGAATTCCTCGTATGCGGTGCAAGACCCTAGTTCTGATTTCCATTGTAATTCGGTGGACGACGGTATGTTACTGCTGCGGCAGTCTTGTTCCCTTCCGACTAGCTCATTGTGACCACCCGTTGGATGGTAAGTTCTTTGACGGGCCCACTCTTGCTGCCTTCTCTATCTCACAAAGACAACCGGATGTGATTATCTCAACCGCCCCAATCGAGCCACTGACGTCAACGAGACCAAATGGGAAGGCTGTACCGCCTCACCCTTCACCGCAGATGCTGATCCCCCAGTTGGGTCATCTCTCGTTTGTAAGGTCTGTAAAACACCACCCTATTGTCTTGATACTTGCCAGGCTAAGATGTATTATGTTCTTGGCAGAGGTGACATGACCCGTGCATGCATCCATATGGGTCATCACCATCACCCCGTTTCGCAAGGTGTCTGTAGAGAGTCTAAGGTCGAAATTCATGATCTCATTGGTAGAGAGGTTGAGAGGACTCCCACCGCCACCAACTCTGCCATTGCATTGGCTGCAAGTAAAGAGTTCCTGGCCAAGTATCTTCTACGCACGGGATCTGATCCCAATAAAGTTATGGACCTGGAGTCCATGAAGTTTGTCATGGACAGGTACCAACACCTCAGCACCCCGAGTATTCGAAACACTGTCACTTCCTTCAAGCGCATTGGGCGAGGGGGGATCATTGACAGCATCACCGGACTCAGAGGTCATAGCAGTTGGCCCTATGTGCAAGAAAACAAATTCCCAGGCCAAGGAAAGCTGTTGGAGAAAGTCTATGTGTTCAAGATGTCCGAGGTGGGCCCTGGCTCTAGAGTTGACCTTGTCAGGAGAATGCAACCACACGGTGATTTGCAGGATGCTTGGGTCATGTTTGACCATGTCAAACGTGTCAAGGGGTGGACAACCATGGCTTGCCATGTCTATGACTCGGCCTACTGCCGGGTTATGACTATTGCAGTATGTGATATGCAGTCTGAGGATGTCACGGCGCAGAGCCTTCTTTGGCATGGGCTCAATGAAGTTATGCTCAAACATGGCATTGCTAAAGTTAACTTCAAAGGATTCATGGCGGACAGTGCACAGGCCAATTGGAATGCAGTTAGGATTATCTATGGCAGCGGTGATCCCAAGGTTCCTATGGAGTCTCGCGAGAGGACATGTCTATTGCATTGGACAGTGTCTATGGAGCGCCACACCGCCACCCACATCAAGCCCGACCTCCAACAACAACACAAGTTGTTATGCAAGCAGTACAAGGATGCCAAGACTCCCGAGCAATCCGAGTCCCGTTATCTTGCCATCCGGGCATGGTGGCTTTCCTCTGGAGCTGCATCCGAGGAAGGAATCAAGGACCTTGATACATGGCTTGCATTCTGGCATTTTCGTTACCGTCAATGGGGTGGTTTCATGCAACTAGTGAGTACCCACCCACTTTCTATTTCACTTTTTGGTGTCAACTTTTTTTTTGGATGTTTTTTGGTTTTTTTGGTTTTTTGGTGTCAGTTTTGGCTTTTAGTGTGTTTTTGTGCAAAGCGTACTCACTACATTTTATTGACTTCTCTCAGAATTTCACAGATTCTGAGTTGGCAGAGATGCCATCTTGCAACCTCTCTGAGACAGTCCATAACAAATGGCTTCAGCAGTCTGGAAACCGTGGCTCTGATCTATATGTTGCGACCGTGGATGATTTTGTGAGGGCGTTCATGCAATGTACGAACTACTACGCCTATTTGAAGGGTGAACGGTCTGGCACTGGCCCAGGAAAAGAAGAACTCCGCCTTCGTGCTGCACAACGATCCGGTGACGCCAAGAGAATTGTTGCAGCCCTCGAGCACATGCCTGGAGCAGAGCATTGGTGCACCTGCAAACCCCAACTCGAAGGAAAGGAGGTCTTTGGCACCACCAAGCGCAAACTTGATATGCCCCCTGGTTATGATCAAGATTCACATAGACCCGACAAGGTCAGCTTCTCTCATCCACGAGTGAGCACTAGGTCAACCAAGGCACGCACTGATTCCGCCACACCATCAGACCTGCCCCTCACACAATCCCCTGAGAAATCGATTCCACAACGGGTCACCCACGTCAATAACATTCAGGAGACCCACTGCGATGTCTCCAAGTGGCACATTTCTAGACTGCCCAAGACTTCCGCCAAGGCCTGCTTCGCCATGCAAGCTCGCACAAAGACCAAGTGCACCCAGAAGATCGTTCGGCATGGTAAAAGTACTCCAGCTCCTACGTACACCGGCTACATGCGCGACTACAAGAAGAACAAGGAATTCTTGACACAGTTCTCCTTCTGCAACGACGACATTGAGAGATGTGTCAAAGGCACTAGGAGGAAGTGGGTGCAGCACCGTCCGGATGTCCCGGACGTCTGGCCTGTCCTCACTGGGACAAACCTCACTCTCCAGGAGGTTTTGGCCCTTGAAGAAGGGGGATTCCAACTTCAGCAGCGTCAAGATGTGTCACCCAGAAGACTCTTCCAATGTTGCTTCATCCATGGCCGAACTCCCGGACCATGCAACGGACCATGCATCCAACAACGCAACAAGTGTGAGTCAGCCCTCAACGTCGACGGTCAAATCACCTCCGTCACAATGATACCTCACCTAGGGATCGAGTGCATCATTCTGTTCCAATCCCGAAAGAAGGCTAAGGTTGAAGAGTACCGTATCACTATCAACACCTTCCCATCGTGCACGTGCCCGGATTTCGTGGAGATGTCAGCAAGAGCCCTTGGGAAGCGGCGCCCTTGGGTGAACTGCAAGCACTTGTACTTCATCTTCCGTGTGACTTGCAACTTGGATCAATACCAAGACACTTTCATCCATGCTCCGAGCCTTAGTTTCAATGAAGTGAAACACCTCCTCGAAAGTGGCATCATGAAGCATGTGGGACCTTAGCGTGGATACCTATAGGAGCTAGGCTGCCCCCCTTTATTTATAAGTTGTCGCTAAATATTATTGCGTTGAGTATACTATAGTATGAGTGCACGTTTTCCGAAAATATTGCTGATATATCAGACCTATCATTATCTACATGATGTGAATTGTATTCGTTTTTAAATATGTATAAAGGTTTCTAAATATTTATGGGTCTCTCCTTCCAACAGTAGTTTTAGATGTTATTGAATGGTACGAGTTTTGCTACTTTGCTTGAATGCTTGAATGCTTGAATTTTTTGACTTAGAATTTTCTCTTACGTTGTGACCATAGCCTATGATTAACCGGCTCTCACCATAATATGGACAGTCAAAAGTTCCCTGGTTTAAGTAAATCATGTCAATTAGTCTCTCTGAAAGGTACCTTAAAACCAAGTCTCTGTCCTGAAAGCCCTCAAAAATTTCCACGGAAATAGGTCCATCATTTTTACTAAAAAAAAGGTCCCACGATTTTTTCTATTTATATTTTCTAAATTTGGAAAATTTATTACTATAATTGGAAAGCGTTGACTTTTTCTGCTCACTGCTCGCGTCCCACCGCTCACACGGTAGCGTCGTTGATTACCATGGAAGGAGGTGGTTGAGTTTGTGTAAATATTGCCTATTAGTTCGACGGCATCCCGGGGGTATCCAAGATCTTCCATTATTGCAAGGAGTCTCGCGTGGTCTATGGATCCAAAGGCGTTCCTAAAGTCTATGTAGGTGAGGTAAATGTCATTATTAGTTAAGCGTGCGTCTTCTAGTGCTGCTATTATCATTTGGATCTGCCTAGTTGTGTTTCTTTGTGGTCGAAAGCCTTCTTGACTAAAGTGGATGATCTTGTGTCTTTCGCCATAGCTTGTTAGTAGAGCGGTGAGTGTGCTAGTATAAAATTTATATATAGTATTAGCCAAGGCTATAGGTCTGTAGTTAGTGAGCATTAGTGGGTCACCTTTTTTATGGAGGAGTATTGTTTTACTATGCTTCCAGTATTGGGGTATGTTTTTTGGTAGTAGCATTGTCGGAAGAATAAGAACAACATATCATGGAAGGTTGGGTGTAAGGCTTTGAGAATTTCGTTTGGGATATTATCCGGTCCAGGGGTTTTCCCTCTGGCTAGTCACTTAAGACTATTGTCAAACACTTCTCGAGTGAAGTTTTCCGATATTTTGGCATTGTGGGGGCCTCGGTTCTCGATGATGAATCCCTCATGGTCATGCCAGGGATATTTATGGACTGTGCAGTGGCATATTGTGGGGTGGTCGGTGGGGTCATCGCATAGAGGGGCTTTTCTGTTAAAGGAGTTTTGTTGTGTTTGTGAAATTTCATGATTAATATCTAATGGGTTTGTGAGTATGTTGTCATTTGTATCTCTGAGGCAGTCAAAGGGTATGTTTGTGGTAGGTTTGAATATTTTTTTATGTATACTTTTAGGCTTGGTGTTTAGTAGAAGTCTATATTTTGTGATGGTTTTTTTGCAATTGATGGCCGTTTGTTTAGTGGTAATTTTGTGAGCTTCCATTTTGGCTGTGCGTCCTATGGTTGCGAGTTCCGCGATCCATTTATTTATCATTGTGTCGTTATCCGGGGTGGGGGGGATGGTTGTATTTTTTAATGTGTATATTTGTTGGATATTTGGGCTACTTTGCCAGCTTGTACGTGGTAGGGAGTGTATAGTTCGGATTGCTTTCCGGATGCTATGATAAGTCTTAAGGTGGCGTTTCCACAATTTTTGTTGTTTGCGTGGGAGGAAGCCTCCTTGTTGGCGGGCTCTGTGTGATAGTGTGTGGGTGTTTTGTGTGTCGAGGCATAATTCTTCAACACACGTACTTAGTGTACTTATTATATTTTGGAATTTTCTTTGGGCTTCTTCCCAGTCTGTTTGACGAAGATGTAGTGTGTGTAATTTTTGTGTGAGTGTTTGTATATCAAGATTGGTGGTTTCTTGGAATTGAGTGAGTATTTTTTGGAGTTTTTTCTGGTGGTATGGGGTATGTTATTCTTGGGGTATGTTTTGTGGGGTTATCAGTTTTTTGAATTAGTGTGTTGGGTCCAAGATCTAGGCTAACAGGGTAATGGTCCGAGTTTTGATTTAGGTGGAGTAAGGTTGTGCATATTGTGTTTGAATGTTGTGGTGTGTTAGTATAGAATCCATCTATGAGGCTAGTGGATGAGTAGTTGCGTCCACCTTGTCGGGATATGGTTTCGGTGTTTTGGATTGGGTATAGGTTGAGGGTTTGCATATAGTTTGCCCATTCTTTGTCTTCATTAGTGGGGGTTTGGGGTGTGCCTTCGTGAATGTGTCCTTGCAGGTGGATATCTCTGTTGAAGTCACCTGCTAGTATGGTTTTGTGTGTGTGGTGGTGTTTTGTTAGGATGTCGATTTGGGTTATGATTTCGGGTATGAGGTTTAAGTCTTGTGGGTGTGATGGCATATAAAGATTCATAATAAGGATTGGTGTTAGTGGTTTATTGGCTATTTTTAGAACTTGTAGGTAGGGTGAAATGTTGGTTGGGGTGGGGATTTTGGTGATATTTTCAGAGGTATATAGTTTTTGTGAATCATGGCTAGTACCCCTCCTCGCGGGGGCTCACTTGTGTTGTATTGGCGGTTTCTGCTTAGATTTGTGGTATTCGAATTGTTGTATATTATCTTATAGTCTGGGAACCTATTATCTATGTAGGTGGTAGATTTGTTTTTGTTTAGTTTAGTTTCTTGTAGGAGAATGATATTGGGTTTGTTGTGTAGGGTGTTCATGAGTTCTATGATACCTGGGAGGCTGGAGCTAATGTGTCATGTATTCCATGTGATGATGTGTGTGTTGGTATTGTAGGTGTTTGTATGTTGTGGTTGGAGGGGTTGGTTGTGTGCATTATTTTGGGTCGGTGTGAAACCAGTGATCAGATGGGTGCGCTTGGCTATGTTTTGGAGCAGTTGTGTAGGTATGAGGGGGAATTGTTGGGCTAGGCTTTGTTGGGTGACTGGGGCTCCTTGTGTGATTTGTTTGTTAATATGGTTGTGTATGGGTATTGTTGAGGGGGTTTGTGATATTTGTTCGATAAGTGTTTGTGAGAGGTGGGGAGGTCCTCTGTATTGGTGTGGTTCACTGTTCTGGAGCCTTCTTAGTATGGTGAGACATTTTGGGTCGATACGTCTGGAGAGTTGGTCATTACATTGGTGGGGCATGGGGCTAATGGCTATTATGAAGGCGTATATTTGGTAGTGTGGGGGGTACTTTGCTAGGAGGAGGTTGTGTCTGTGGAGATGTGGTAGAGCTAGGTGTTGGTTATCTACAGTGGGTTGGGCTAGGTATGGGGCAAAGAGCTCTTCGAGGTGTTGGTATTGGGGTTTTAGGTTTAGAGTGTGTGCTATGAAATATTGTTTTTGTCACTTTGTGTAGTCTTTTGGAAGGTTATTGAGAATTTGTGGAGTTGGTCCGGGGTTGGGTTGTATGTCTCCGCCAAGTAGTATAAGTGTTTGGAGGTCAACTATGTATGAGGTGTCTTTATGGTATGTTGGATGTTTGAGATGGGTGCGCTTTATTATGTAAAATGTAATTGAAGTGGCGTTGGTATGGTGTATGTGGCCATGGTTTGTATTGTGGGTTTGTGGCCAAAGTGGGGGATAGGGTATGGGGGATGTATGTGGGGTTAGGGTGGAGGATGGTAGTGTACCCATGTTGTGGGGGTTTAGTTTTTCCGTTTGTGTAAGGATTGGCATCGCATATGGTGTGGTTGTGGTGTGGGTTTCGTTGGGGGGTGTAGGTAGGTTTTTACCTATATGGTTTGTGTGGTTTCTATCGAGGGGGTGTGTTAGGAGTAGGAGTGCTATAATTATTAGGAGGATGTGTTTTGTGGGTGGCTTTGTGTGGTGGTTTAGTGTGGGTTTTGTGTGACATGTCTTTGTGATGCGAGTGTATGTTTGATGAAGGGGTGGGTGGTGGTAGATTTTGTGAACAAACACGAGAATCATATATGAAGGCAAGGCCAAAAATTTGGACTCTTTATTATATGGTAAAGTCAAAATACAATATATAAGAAAGAGGGGCCATTTGTGATATGCTATATGGGCACTATCCATTGAAAGTGTGGGGTCCTTGATGGTGCATTGGTGGGTTGCCGTGGAAGCCCGGGGGGGGGGGGGCTTGAAGTGGGAGAGGTGGGGCGGTTGTGTAAGGTCCTTGAGGTATCGGCGGCAGGGCGGTCCTTTGCAAGATTTCCGGGGCGGCGGCGGAGAGGCCATTGATTATGCCTTGCATGCGGATGTTTGATTGTTGAAATTCGTGGGCGATCGTTCCAAGGAGCGTTTGAAGGTTAGTGGTGTGGTTAGTGATTGTTGCCGTAGTTGTCTCATGCCTTCGGTCCGTATGGTTGTTTATTGTGGTAGTGAGTGTACCAAACTTCTCGTCAAGCTTGCTTTCGAACTCCTTCATGGTTTTTGTGAGATACTTTTCGGTGATGAGTGGGTTGGGATTGGTGGTGTTGCCCATAGCTTGGATCTTATCCGCAATGGCTTCTCTTGCGGGCGTTTGTGCTAATCGGATCGCCGTTTTGTTGGGGTCCGTGCCGTCGATGCTCCTGCGGTGTGGGATGAAGTCAATGCGTCATCCTAGGATGTAGGTAGACTTGTGAAGCCACTCCGTATAAACCGCGGCGTTGAGGCATTGGATATGGCACCACCCCGCTTGTTTGTCGGTGTTGGTTTGGTTAGTGTTGCCAAAGCTAATGCCGATTATGTTGTCCGCTCCGAAGGTTTGCTTGATGGCCTTTGTGATGGCGGTTTGTGTCTCGCGTTGCGGGAGGTTATTAGCCACTAGAGTTGTGCTAATTCGGAGTTCCGACGGGTTGCCGGTGCTCCGATTGCGTGTAATGCTAACTTGTAGCCTCTCGTTGTTGTAGGCAAGTCCATCCTTGATTACGATGTCCCTCGCCTCCTCCGTGGTGAGGGTGAGAAATGCAAAATCCTTATCTAATTCCGGTTTGGTAAGTCCCATAAACTCATGTTGGCGTCCGATGTAGTAACTCTCTCGCACTATTGCCTCAAAGATGGTGAATGCATGCTCGTGGCGAAGGGTTTTGCCTTTGAGATGTAACCGAAGGTTACGAGCCTTAGTGACTAGTTCGTACCCCTTTTCTACTTTGCCTATTACCCTTGCACCGTCTTCCATTTCCATAACGAATGCTCTATGGCCTTTAAGGAGTGCTATACCGTCATGTTGTGGGTTTTGTAGGTGTACCTTAATGAACCCCGCCCAATTCTTGGTGATGGCGTTGATTCCGATGTCGAGTGGATTTGAGTATGTTGATCCGAGGGGGATGTCCATTTGTCGGAGTCTTTCGAGGCACGCACCTCTCGTTTCTTGCCTACTCATGTTCTTGAAGCCGTAGTCGAAGCGAATGGCGATGTGGAAGCCTTCGGATAATCCGGTTGTGGAGTCGATCTTTTCTTGTCTTGGGATTTGTGTGAAATGGAGGTGGTTGCCGGGGACCGCATCCGGCCTCTCGTTTGGATAGTATGTTTGGGGCACCCGCGGGAATGCTCTCCGAAGTGTCTTGAATTCGATGATCTCTCTTGAGGGAGTCCCTAGTCTTGCAAATTCTTCGTTGGTGCGGTGCTCGTGTATTATCTCCTTGCCCCTTTGTGTTGCGATGGCTTCGTGGATGGGAAATCCTAGCCACATGTGTGAGACTATATCTATGCTTGGGATGTCCTCCTTGGTCCTTATGGTTTGAAGTTTGCTTGCACCGGATTGGGTTACGTGTCTCCCCGCTTCGTTCCTCCGTCTTTTGGCACTTTGGGTGTCGATTGTGGCGTCCTTCCTTGGGCTCTTGTATGAGATTGGGGGGGTTGTGTCGGCTAGGTTGATGGTGTCTAGTCGAGTTGTGGTGGTAGCGGCTTGATTTGGTGTTGCGGTGTATTCGTCATGTGATGAGGACAACTGAAGTGAGCTTCCCCCATGTTCGGGGGAGACGTCCTCCAGCTGCATGTCGATGTCGTAATCATGGGAGAGGGGGGCCTTTCCCTTTATTACCGTTGGTTGGCTCTCTTGTGGGTCAGCTGTCTCTTTCTCTTCCTCGTCGCTGTATTCGCTGATGAGTGCTCGCCTTCGCCCTCCGCTCCTAGTCCCGACCCCCTCGGTGTGCTGTGCCGCTCCCTCGTCCCCTCCCATGCTCGCTGCCGTTCCTCTAGCCTTGTTCTCGGTCCCTCTCGCCCTCGATGTCGACCCACCAGCTCTACTCCCGCTCCCTCCTAACCTCGCCGTCGTCCCTCTAGCTTGCCCCTCGCTCCGCGCTGCATTGGTGTCTCCGCCCCGGCCCCCAGGCTTGCTGGCCTTCTTACTCTGTCCCCGCTCCTCTCTGTGTCGATGGCTCCGCTTCTGTTCGGGGCTGCTGATTCCGCTCCCACGCTGGCTGCTTGACCCCTTGTTCTGATTCTGAAATCTGGTTCTATACCGAAGTTGGTTGCTATCTGGCGAGTGTGGTGAGTGGCTGTGAGGGGATCAACATTGTTGGGTGCCATGGTAGTGAGTGGAGAGAGGGTGGGAAGTTGAGTGAAGAAAGTTGTGGAATGTGTGGGTATTTGAAGGGTTGGTTGTGTGTTTGGGTAGCTTTGTGGTATACATTGTGTGCGGCCAGTGGCAGGCTGGGGTGTCGGCTTTGGTGCTTGGCGGTATTTTTTTGTTAGGAAGGTGTGCTGTTCGATGTAGCACTCGTGCTTTTGGATCTGGTGTTTTGTGAAGTTTGAGTGTGGAGTCTCAGGGTGAGTGGTCAAGTGGTGGTTTGGTGCTTGGATGGGGATGTGCTGAGTTGTGAGGATGAGCTTGGGGAGTGTGCATTTTTGGTAGTGGTGACAGTGTTTCATTGCATGTTTCAAGTTTAGGGTCAGCTGGTGTGTAAGAGAATCGTTTGTGGTTGATGTGTTTAGTGTGATCTGGTGTATGGGCAAGTGGTTTGCTTTGTGAGGCATGAGGATCGATGTGTGGCGGTTTTCTGCTTTTGGGCTTGTGTAGTGTCTGTGGTGTGTGTGGTGTCGTTTTGTGGAGGTTCGGTGTGTAATCTTTGGCGTGATTTGTGGTTCTTGGCGGTTTTCAGGATATTTTTTGTGAGTTTCGGTGGGGTTCCAAGGTGGGTGTGGCTGGTTTTTGGCCGTGTAGGGGGACGAGGAGCGGCGATGCTTATTTTTGGAAGGTAAGATTGCACATAGTTTATTGGGTGGTTGGCATTTTTTGTTGTGGGTGCTTGCATGTTGGTAGGTGCGATTATTTTTGCTAACCTTTGTGTGTGTGCTTTTGTGTTTTGTGGGTGGCGATGGCGATGCTATTATGTATGGAGCGCATTTCGGCCATGTAGGTGCTTCTTGGTGGTGGCTCCATGAGTGGGGTGCATGGGTTGGTGTGAGCCCAAATTGATGCTCACATGTGTTGTTAACACTTGTAAAACATTACAAGTGGTGTTTTGTTGATTTATGATTATTCACAAAAATATGAAAAGAGTGAAGCTTGAAGAAAGCTAAGTTTTGAAGCATTAGGCTTGTGTGGAGTGGATTTAAGTAGTATGAGGACATACCTTGGTAAAGTGTGGTAGGTAGAAAGCCAAGGTTAGTTAAATGTTTGAATTAGGATCTTTGTTGATCATTTGAGGGAGGAAGGCTTAGGAGATTAGATGAGAGCCTACAAAGTAGGAGGATATTTCGAAGGCTTATCGAGAGCCTTGTGGATGGGATGAGTCTCTACTTAGAAGGAGAAGGTTAAGGGGTTGTGATTGGAGGCTCTAATCCTCTCACCCTATCCTTACCTCATGCCCTCTCTCCCTCTCAACTCGCTATATAATCCCTCATTCTTCCCTCACTCATCCTCTTTTTCCTTCGTGCTCCTTAAGCACCCCACGGGTTATAAGTGTGGGTGTGTAGGAAGCAAGATAGGAGCACATGTGTGTGCTTAGTTCTTAGGTGAAGAGCCAAGGCTATTTAACCTTGAAGAAGGATTGACCTCTTGTTAGAAGTAGATTGGGTTTAAGGAATTTGGAGTTTGATTGTAAACTTCAACTTGTTGCATTGAGATTCATATTGAAGTGAGAGAGTTCAAACTTGTTTAAACTTGTGGCATTTAGAGTGACTAGATTGTACTAGGTGCATTACTTGTAGTGTTTTATTAGTTATGAACTTGAGCAGAACTTTATAGTGAGAGATTTGTCAATTATGGATGATCAGAGTGTTCAATGGGTATGAAAATTGGAGGGATTGTTTATTATAAAGTATGGGAGTTGTGGTAAAAATTTGAGAGTTTCTGTCATTGGGATGAAAGAGTTATTAAAAGTTGAAAGGGAGGGTGTCTAGGAACAAAGCAGCAAGGTTTGAAAATATGTATCTCATAGAGGGTTATAGATATGGATACCAAAATTTGACACTACCTTCTGAACTTATATATCTATCTTGTGTCAAAATTTTAGATTGATTGGACGTAGGAGTTGGAAGTTATTAGAGTTTTAATGACCGGATGCTTTATCACAGCATTCATACTAAGTAGTTAGAGTTAGAATTTCATGCATAACTTTTGCATATGAACTTTGTTTGTGCCAAAATTTGGTGTGGAGATTTTTGATAAGGTACTTAACAAGTGTACCAAATTTCACTTGAAGAACATAAGTTGGATGGGAGTTATACTATTCTGAAGTTTAGTAGGAAGACATTGATAAAAATTTATATCAAGAAGAACTTAGAGAAGGAAGGGCAAGGATAAGTATATAAGTATTTTTTAATACTTGTATTTAAAGCCTATGTGCTCATGGAATCCACAAGCGAAGTGTCATGTACCAATACGGAATCAACCACGATGACATGTGATAGCACGGAATCAATAAGCGAGAACTCATGTAGTAGTGTGGAGTCGACGGCAAGGACTCGATTCACAAGAGGGATATCTTTGAAGGCATGCGTGGCCAAAGCGACCGGGTGGACATTAGAAAAGGCTAAGGATATAACCAAGCCCGACATTAAGGAATGTAAAACTATATAGAGTGGTGTTAATCAAGTTGTGTATATTCCAAGGGTAGATTGGAATTATATATTGGGTTACAAAAAGAGAAGTCTCTACATGTCATTATAAACTTTTCCACTCGGGCTAAGACGAAATCGAAGGGTGGAGGATTTTTGGTGACAGTTGGTATTGATGGTTGGCAGTGGGTAGTTAGGGTTGAAGAGTGGCAGCTTAGTGGGTATATTGTGGGATTTGGTATTGGTGGGTGATAGCTTGGTGGGAAGATTGTTGGGGTTGGCATTGATGAGCGAGCATTGTGGTGTGTGCTATCACACAGTGTGTTGGTGCTTATGAGCACCCATATTATGAATAAGTATAGTCCTCCGATGCCAAAGGTGCATGTTGATGTTAGCACTCTCTTTTTAGTCTCCTTCTTCAGATCTGGATCTTTGCCTCTGCTCCCAAACTCGTGCTTGTTGTCAGAATCTGTAGTTGTAGATCTGAGGGTTTTTGTCACGCTCGTTCTCTTTCTCCTATTCTCTGTTGATGCCGATTGTTGGCTCGGTGGACGGAGTTGCTCGTAGTCTCCAGCCTTGGTTGTCTGTGCGCTGTTGGAAGCTGGGATTTCTGTAGGGTTGTCGTTGAGGCCGATCCTTTCTGTTGTCGGTGCTCTCTGCACGGGGTTGATGTCTGCATGTGGGTTGTGTTTCGATTCAGTCTCCGAAGTTAGTTCCTCGCGGCTGCTATCTGTGTTGTTCGTCGATTTACTCTGCTTTCCTGTTGTCTGCTTCGCTTGCACTCCTCGCTGGGCCATCGCGGCACTTCGGGACTCACCCTCGAAAGCATGTACATACATACTTGAGTCTCATCCTCCTTCCTGCTTGAACCTCTTTTGTTTATGAACTGGGTCACTTGGTCACATGGTCTTTGGTCACTATCTCTTTGTTACTTGACAGTTTTGAGTCAGCCTCCAACCCGATCCGTTTGAACACAATTCTTCTTGGAGTTCTAGTGACCTCGTTGTAATTGTTGTTCTTACTTCAATGAATGTTGGCTTCCATAAATGAAACTAAAATATAAAGACAAGTGATCCAAATGAAACCTCCACTTTCACGATGTTCAGTGGCCTTGTACCAATGATGTGGTATGGAGAAGATTCATCCTTGAAGCAAGATTCATAAACTTTGCTATTTTATTACAATTTCAGAAGCTCTTTGAGACTCGTAAGGCTCTTATTATCTTAGGAGTGCGCACCCAACATCATGGAATTTTGTAAAGGACGACACCCATGGAGGTGTCCATAATACTAATGACACATTTCAAGATTGCCTTATGTGTCAAAGAAAAAATGCCAAGCATTGCATTCATACAAAGCCAAAGTGGGGAAGAGTAAACATGGGACATGCACCAACTTACAAAGGTTTGAAGGAGGAGTTTCATTCCAACAACCACATACCTACAAAATTTGGGTTTTGCAATGATGACATCCGCCATTGTGTGAAGGGGAGCAAAAAGAAGTGGGTGTTTGATTAACCATATCTTGTAATTGTGGGGCTGGTGAAGGTTGGAACATTTTTGCAAAAATGTCATCAATGGCAATGGGGAAGAAGGGTCAGTGGCTTTCATGCAAACATTTGTATTATGTGTACAAGTATTTGTGCAAGGTTGACTACGCCACCGACAAGTTTATTCACGCACCGACATTCAACTTTAACGAGGTGACATGTCTTTTCGAGCTCGCAGGTGTGGTGGAACAAACTTCAAGCGGTGATAGTGACGGCCATGGAAACATAGTTTTTAGATATAGAAATGCATATGTGTTGCCCCGAGGAAATGTAGTGCACATTGATGTTGGAACTATTTGGTTGTTTGCCACAATAAGGCGCTTATTATTTCCTATGCATGTTTATCATTTCAATAAAATACTCATAATTGATGACCATCATTCATCCTATAATCCATGGCAATAGGGTCCAATTCAATATTTATTATCTCTCATATATAATATCCAGCATTTATAACTCAAGAGTATTGTAGTTCTTATTTAAAATAATCTATTGTTGGACATTTTGTTCCTCACTGCTCACATATTACAAATCACAATTCAATGCTCCCATGTTACAAATCACATGTTAGCTTCCCTCAGAACTTGGAGCACTTGCTTCAAATGTTGTACATGTTCCTCCTCACTCTTTGAGAAATTAAGATATTATCAAGATTCACCAACACAAACTTCCCGATGAACTTATGAAAAAATTGGTTCATCACTCCCTGGAAAGTAGCTAGAGCATTAGTAGGTCAAAAAGCTCAAGACCTTAGACTAATAAAGCCAAACGAGGTTTTGAACACCATTTTAGGCGCATCTTCTTGTCATATATTAATATGGTGATATCCTTGTACCAAACCTAAAGATGAAAATACACTAGCGCCTACTAATTGATCAAAGAAATCATTAATGCAAGGTAACGAATAACCATTCTTTGCCATTTGCTTATTGAGTGCACAATAATCAACCACCATTCGCATCACTTTACTCTTTTTCTTGACAAATAATATAGGAAATCCTCAAGGCAATGAATTGGGTTCAATCTATCATTTTTTTGAGTATTCATTGGTTTGTGTCTTGGCCTCATGTTGCTCTAAGACTCGGCCTATAAATCAGCCTAAAAGGTGGCTTCCCATTTGGGTTAAGGGGAATAATATGGGCCATTTCTTGCTTAGGAGGCATCCACTTTGTAAAGGTTGAAACACATTAGCAAATTCTTCCAACATTGTGGCATAAGGTGGTGCTCACCGTGTCCATCATCTTTAACTATAGTCAATTGAACTTCAAACAAGGTTGTATCCTTCCGAATTGACCGCTCATTTCAAACAAACAAGGTTCAAATTCTATGGCAGTGAGTCTATGAGGATTTGGACTTCAACTTTGCATTTGGTTTACATGCACAATCATTTATAACGGCATTTATAAAACATGCAACATTCGAATTGAAGATCCAAGCGTGCCTTGTGTTGTACTAGCCAATTGTTGCCCAATATCAGGTCCATACCATCACTCAATTTAGAGACAAGGCATTTAATTTGACTTTGATATTGTTGTATTTTAACTTGGTCTTTAATAGGCATGTGTGTAGGAACTTGATCACCATTGCCTAATACCAAAGTATTACAACCCTTCTTTATTTTCAAACCAGAAGGTATTAGCAAAAGCATAACTCACAAAGCAATGTGATGCAACATTATCCATTAAAACAGACGCATCCGGATGCGTTACTTGCCTTGAAAAATTCATCATCAATTGAGATGACAGAGTGAGCTTATTCAAAACGTGTGGCCTAGCCTCATCCAAATATACTTGCCATGGTTTTGAATTATATTCAAATTGATGCAACAATTTAAACCTTGTTAAAAATTTCTTAAGGTATTTGCCTTATGTATTTTAAAAACATAACCCGCACTGGTATCATAGGATACCTCATTTTTATCATGCAAGTAGGCCCCTAATAAGCTTTGCAAATCCTCCTATTAGGGAATAATGAATGCACAAGTCCTAAATATGTCCTGGGGGGCACTCGTAGTAATTTTTTTGAGATACCTGTGATAACCACTTAGTTTTAAGGGGGGGGTATTATCTTTGGGAATTAGAATATTAAGAGTCCTTAAAGTAGAAAAAATCTACTAAGCTTAAAGTTTTAATGCCCTATTGGTAATTAGAAATCTAGAATGCATTTAATATTAAATACCTTATTTTTCTTACAAATTTTTGATAGCCTTTAATTTTTAATTGAGGGGCAGGGGTGCATTGTGAATTGGCATTTTAACAATGGGATTGCATTGTTGTGCAATGACTCTAAGAATGGTAGACCAAACACGCCAACAACTACAGTAGAAGATGAGCTTAGGCTTTGTAGAAGAGAAGAGAAGACCACTGTCGAGACAACCGACCCCCTTGGCTCACCCAAAATCCTAAAACCATAATTACTAGATACAAGTAATTTTTATCCACCCACTTGAGCCTACATAGTATTTAACTTAGGATACCCTTATTCAAGGCCATTTTCAATAAAAATAAAATAAAATTACACATGTTATATTGCATGGTGTTCTTTTATAAGAGATTTTCGACATTAATTTCCCCCCTATATTTTATATAGAAATTTTCAAAATTACTTCAAATGATTATTAAATACCCTATATAATATCGCACGTCGTTTTTCAAATACCGCCAGTTGTCCCCCCCCAGAAATGTGTTAGATTTTTCATCATAAACAACCTTTAGTGGGAGTAATGGGGACAAGCACATAAAAGTGGACAATCTTTGATCCTTACACTCATTCGTTGCAAGTGAATTCACCACTTGTTGATATCATGGGAATGTGGGAGGGAACATAGGAGAACAAAAAGGGAACCACATGGAACATGAACCTTTATTCTACTCTATGTCATGTAGAGTATCCATAGGTTTATTATAATCCTACTTGATATGCTTTGTAGACCCAATGGTTCCAAAATTGAAAGGATTCCAAGTTTATTAATGGCCGTGTGAAGCTTTACAATCAATGAATGATTGTAGTTTGCTAAATTTGGATCCCCAAGTTGGATTTTTCCCCTTGATTTACGCTTTGGCTTCCAATGATGATAAAAAGTTGGATGCATCTCCATGATTCTTTCCTTAATCTCACTTGCATTCCTAGTGCTCCTTGCATTAGAAGTAGTGGATCAAGCACTTTGTTATAGAAAATATCAAATTTTAACTATGTAATGTTTTAAAATAAAATTTTAATATATTGGAAATTAATTTATCATGACCTCCGTGTATATGATACTATAACAATTCCGGAAAGAATGAACAAAATGTACTTAATTCACCCTTCAAATAAAACTCATAATTAAAGTTACCAAATTTGTGTTTCATGCAAGTATTTTTTACACTGAAATGAATGATTTTGTTGATTTTTCCAACAAATATATGCATACAAGTATGTTATAGGTCATCATACAAAAATTCTAATTTAATATGTTGTTATGAGACTACTTATATGTCACTTCAAGCACTTGCAAATCCTGATAGGTTTGCATAGGTATTGAAAAATGACATATAGACATTCTAAAATACATGTTTTCTTCATTTTTCTTTTACTCACTTGATTCCTATATTGGTGTACTATAAGAACAATAGTTTTATATCCATAGAAGAATCATATTTTTATTTAATAGTGGTCACTTTTTAATGGCACCTCCAAATTTACATTGATCGGAACACTTTCTTGGTCCACTTTACCATGTTTGCATTCTAATGGAGTTGAAAAAATGATGTTTTTATTCAAAATATCATACACAATTACATCAAATGTTTATTATGTTTATCCTATATATAACATCATGTATATTTAATAACATATTAAATAATTGTTGCAAAACTTGACCTTGTCCAAACACTAACCCACTGTCTAAGTACCAGATTTGGGAAAAAAAATTCTTTGCTTTACCGAAAGTCTTAGGTGTTGCATCCTTATTATGAGGACAATTACGGCCAATATGACCTTATTGACAGCACATAAAACAATGTTCGTCCTTCCTATATGTGTTCTTAGTGGATTGCTCATGTGGAGTTAACTCCTTCTTGTAAAAGTTGGAGTAGTGGGAGTGTCACTGACAAGTCTCCTTTCCACACATAGGTCCAAAAACATGTCCCTCGGTTGCACTGCGTCGGATCAAGGCTTGGTGTCTTCTTTCCCTTTTGTAGCTTGAGCATAAGGGGCATCAATAGTGACTGCATAGTGGATGAGGCGCTTGATGTCTTCCAAAGGACCACCATCTCCTTTTGGATCCACCAAGACTTTGTTTCTAATATATTCTTTGAGAATAACAAGAGAGTTTTGCACCTTATCACTAGTGGAGATAGGAAAGTTATTAATCTGGGAGCACAAATATTGAAGCTTATAAGTGTATTTTTGTACGTACCCTTTTTGAGAAAGACGACATAGCTTGTTACATGCAACCATCTCCAGATTAACACTCTCGTAAGAACAAATACAAGTTTCCTTGAAATGTTGCCAATCCAATGGGTCCTTCCATCAGCTTGTATTTTTTTCTATTAGTATGTCCCAATGTTGGGCCACATTAATCTTCAAATACGTGGAGGTTGTGTTGATATAATTATCCCACGGAATATGACTTGCAATGAGGAACTTTGAATATGGGGCACCCATGCCAAAATTTTCATTTTTAGAGTGCTCTTTGAACTTTTTAGGTTTCACTAAAACATCAAATTTACCTCTTTCAATTTCTTCAATGTTTCCAAGAAACGAAGCTTTAATCCTTGGGAAAATTTGGCCATCCTCAAGTTTTTCTGTTAAAGTCTTGAGCTCCTCATAATTTAGTTCCAACATCGCAAATTGATTATGGTCATCAACTTGGGGGGTGGACTCTTCATATCACATATGAACTAACGTGAGTGTAAGAAGGGGTATTATTTGAGGCATTAACTTACATAGTATATGTAAAGGAGAGGATTTTTTTCCTTCTAGTGTGTACATTTTAAAAGGCATTAATAAATTTGCAATAAAGGTAGGTGTACAAAAAGGGGGTCTAAGATTTAGCAGAAAAATTGACAAGAGATGTGTTTGTTTCATCCAATTCATTTATTCATCCATTGTTGTTGTAATAGTCCTAAATGACTACCTTCTCCATTTTTGTTAGGGTTTGCATTTGGGTTCTAGTTTTTTACAAATTGGAGGCTCTTGGACAACATAGGCTCCCTTGAGTTTTGTTGTCCAGATTGTGGCTAAGTTATTGTACTATAGTCTTTTATTTGTTTGGTGCAATTGTTGAGTTACATGCTATGGATGAAAATCTGTTCAATGACTTTCTCATTGGAAAGTGAAAGTGGACTTTATATGTAATAAGGGCCTATTTAAGTCATGATTTATATTTTTGTATATGTAGTGAAGGCATTTATCACATTCAATTAAAAAGCTTAATATAAATACATGAATCCATTTCCTAGCTTGCCATTAGTATGTATACATTTGTTTTTCTCTATAAAGTTCCCGTATATAGGGAGTCTAATTTCATAATGAGTTGTGCACCTCATTTAGGCATTCAATGAAGAGTCCACCCCCAAGGGGTCATCGATCAACTTACCTTCATAATATTCATGTATATTATATGTGAACAATCTATCCATAGTTTTTGAGCTATTGGGAAGGTAGAAACGGGTCAGCTGTGGAAGGAGAGGCCTCATCACTATGGGCAGTGATATCCATATCTGTTGCCATGGTGTCCCACACCACGTATGGAAACAATACCCTAAAACTAAAGAGCCTTAAGACTTAATTTAAAAACTTAAAAAATATAATATATTGCATGAAAAATAAAAGAACTCAAAAAGAAACACTCGAATCTCCTAAAAACCTTGAAAAGCTCTTGCAGGAAAAACCAAAATATGCAGATGACATGTTGGTCCGAGCAGCAGAAAAATTGTAGCAAAATTTCTACAACGCAGAAGACCGGTAGAATATGTACAAATTTGTATGTGACATGTTTGTCCAATAAGCGCATGTGTATAGCCAAAACAAGGTATCAATAATTTGGCTAGGTATTGTGGTAATGTTGGGTATCAATCTCAGACCCATGTATGGAGGCATGCCCGGGTATCAACTTAGGTACTCCCTTTGAACCGGGTATGGGGTCTGTCTGTGTATCGTCATGCACCGAATGTCAGCTAACCTTGTGTGCAAAATGTACCTTGTGCACAAATGCACCTCATGCTCTTCGAGCACGCTCCAAAGTTTTCACTGACCACCCCTTTCCTGAAAATATTTATGGGGCCAACTCTTGGTCACCCTTGTGCACTTGTCGCACTACTCTTCCTACACCCTCCCCAAGAAATTATAGTGCATGTCACGAGAATTTAGGGCGCCTACCATAAGTGCTCCTCTTGCCTCTCTTAAAACATAATTAAACTATACTCCTTTTTGTTTAGAAAACAACAAACTCATTCCCTTTCTTCGTATAATAACTCTAATTGTCTCCCCAACTTGAAACACAATTGTTACACAACCAAAAATAACAACACCCAAAATACCAAGGTACAAGATCTTGGAGTTATGACACCAATGTAACGTCTCTCAAAAATAGAGAGGAAAAAAAGAGGCATGATCCACCTGACCTTGAGCCTTATATACTTGTAAAAACTAAGAGTTGAAGCTCCCCTCAACTAGTCCTCAAGAATATAGTTAATTGGTTTTCCCTCCGTGCCTTTGGGGCGACTTAGTGCACTTAACTAACAGTTATTACTTATGAGGTGATAACATAGTCCCAACTAGTGGGTAACTTCCCTTAACCTTTTAGAACTATTAGGTCTCCCGGGGTGGAGTTCTCTACTGTTCTCCCTCTTTAGTATGACACGTTTGGGAAACACACAAAAAGTCGTATTATCGAGGTGTTGTCTTCTCATTAATATGACAAATAACATAAAGTTGTCGTATTATCGAGGGAATACCAAAACATAAATAATATGAGCTTAAAAATATATACAACGAGTTTAAGCAATATAGATGGTATGAAATAATAACTTATAACTCCAAACAAATACAAATATTCTCAAGAACTCTTGGAATAGGAGTTTAAAGATCTCTGGTGTTGCCTACCCAAGTTAGCAACTGTCATCTTATCTAAATTCCCTACTAACTTTTGAAAACTAATAATTTCATTAACACCAACATATAAAGAGTTTTCTAATAAGAAACTAGACAACAATGAGTGCCTGACATTTAGCATCAAAATACTGGTGATACTATATCACATGTGTACAAAGCAACATATTAGGTAGGAGCCACTCTAACCCTAACCATATCCATTCTACACAAGTAACCCTAATTATCATTAAATTTCCAATGATAAGTGAAGTTCCCAAGTAATTCCCAAGTGAAAATGGACGTATTTTAGATGTACATTACATAACATAGATGAAAGGAATTTTAGCACTAACTACCTCTTTAATATGACAAAACAAAGATTCTACATGTCACATTATTGAGTGTTGTGGTCGTATAAAAGGGGGAGTTTTGAACTAAAAAATTTGGTCTCGCAAAAATGTGTCGTAATATCAAGGGTATCATATAAACGAGTGTCATGTTAACAAGGTTAGACTGTAGTCTTACAAATAGTAGAGTGTAGTTGAAATTAGAGATAGCAAAGGTAACTAATAAATAGATACACGTTACAATTCAATAGTGTTATGAGATGTATGCTTATGTTACACAATAGTCTACAAGTTGACTAAAAGTGTACATAGATGATTAAAATGCTCAAAATATCATCCTCTTGCATACTAAAATGTAAACAAATGACACTAGTCATTAGTTTGCTCACTAATATATTTTCCTTGCATACTAAAATGCAAAACTATTATCTCACTGTGCTACGCTAAAATGTCAGTGTCATTATTTATTCACTTCAAAAAATTACTTAAGTTGACGAATAGTATCATGTTGACAATTAGTGGACGTGACACTTTGAGACCTCTAAGCATCTAGTTTAGGCCTTCACAAATAGTGTACGTGACACACTAAGGGCCACTTCACACACAAGACTAAAGGCCCGTGACCATTGCAATCTAAGAGCTCTCATTGGTCGAAAGGGCGGAGACCGTCCAAGTTCACTTCACACACGAACGTGAAGGCCTAAAGGTCCAAAGAAGACTTCATGGATGAAAAGTCTACATGGAGTCCTACATGGTGGACTATGGATAAGGTTTCATGGTCTCCCGGAATTTGCGTCAAGCCCACCTCCAAGAGGTGGGGCTAACGCAAATTCCGGGAGACCATGATTTTTTTTCCTAGTAGGACATATTTCAGGACAGATTGCAAGGCATATTCCAGAACAAATGCCATGATAGATTCTAGGACAAACAAACACCACCAAGTAATTCTCTTAAATTGATAGAGTTTGAGACATATTATATTAAACCAAATCCTCCCCTCTTTCTCCGCTAACAAAATATGCAATGATCCCGCAACATGGTCCATTCTCACTTCACACTATGCTTGAGGGCCCGTGACTACCTAAAACGGCTTTCCCAACACCCATGGTACGGCCTTTGGATGAGAGACAAGGGTCCTCACCATTACAAGGTCATGGCTCTTGGCTCATGTGTGAAGTGGCCCTAAATGCCATAAACGATGTAGTGTGGGTCGAGCCCCTAAGCTAAATAAATATCCAAGAGGGAATTAGAGCAGCGAATTCTTCATGAGCAACGTCCTCGCTCGTGGAACCAAAAGAATATGTATTTTGGACTATGGTGCCCTAGTTGCTAAAGTTCGCTTCAAGTGAGATGGAGATTGGCCCCAAGCATTATGTTCCTTCCTTGAAGTTACCTCCCTCCAAGCAAGTCCTGTTGCCCATTAATGCCCAACAGTCCTAAAATTGGGTGGAGTTTCAAAAAATGGCAGGCCCGCGTTCGAACCCTGACACTTTCTCGTTACCCGTGCCGCCAGCCTCAACTTCCCGCGCCAGGACTCATCAAGACGATCGAAACACTGGCGATGATCGATGATCGGTGATCGAGGTTCGAACTGAATGATCGAGTGATCTCGATCACAGCATCCTAATTCATCGTCATCCATCAACCCGATGCTCATCAGGATGCCCTTTGTGCATACAATTCATCAATAAATTCCTTCCACCTGGTCCCCTCCGATAGGCGTAACTTCTCAACCCCTGCTTCCTCCTTTTCGTCCTGACTACAGTACCTGAACAGGAGCCGTTATGCACGGAAGTACGTGGAACAGTGGCTACACGGAACGAGCATTGTTTTTCTTTGTCGCAGACGCACTGCTCTTCTGAATTCGCGGAGTCTAATAACTTAACTTAGTGAGGATAGAAGATACTTGCTCCTCTGCAGATTGATCGATCGATTGCCTTCGGAATTCCTGCATGAGACGGATAAGTTAGGTTACAGGCATTGGAAGGGAGGAAGGACAGCTTGGATGGCTGCGGGTCGGGGAGAAGAGGAGTGAGAGTGGGAGTGAGAGGCGAATGTGAATGTGGATGAATGACGGTTGCGTTTGTGGGAGTTTCTTGGTGCAATGATGGTGGCTGGTACGCGGGGGTAGTGCCTGGTGGTGGTGGTTAGTTCGGGAGGCGGGAAGTCTGATGTGGGAAAGGGGGCAGGAGGTACCTGTATTGCTCTGTTTCTTGTATTTTGCGGTTTTGATTGCATTTGAAGGTGTTGGAGGAACGCGGACAGGGAGAGTGTGATTCTTGATTTCGATGCTTGGAGTTGCTGCCTTTTCGGTGAATGGCCCTTAGGTGTGCGTGTTTCCTGTTTTGCAAGGTTTCGTGACGGGGTAGGGAAAGGGAGATTTTGGCAGAAGTTAAAATGACTTGGTGGTCACCTGGTGACTTGGACGTACATTTGGGAGAGGAAGCTCCTCGTCTTGGGAAGCTCGTCGAGCGGTGTTGATTGAACCGTTTGGTTGTTTGTCTGTCCTGTTGACGAAATTTTGTGTTCATATGCTTGTGAAGTAGTAGTGTGTGGAAATGGTGCCTACCGGCCATGACGTCGGTGGCGGGGGCCTGGTGAGGGAACGGTGTAATCCGGAGCACCGGTACGATGAAATTGTCGTTCTCAAGGTTCTTGATTCGGAGGGGAAGTCGAAGCCGCCACTCGCGCAAGGAGGGGAGCACGCATTGGCGAGTAATGGTGAGGGTGAAGGGGGTCATCAAGACATCGAGTGGGATCGCACTACTGCAGGGTCGGAAGGAAATAATAATTTACCTCAAAATGGATACAAGCTGTCGGAGGAGTTAGGACGGAGGTCAGACTTCCTGTCTGGAAGAAAACAACGAAGTTCGTCGAGAGAAGACGTTTCTTCTATCTTATCTCCAGATAGTATAGGCAAGGAGAATATAGAGCTCCGGATTGGTGCGGAAGCCAATGATATGATACCAGAGCAACAACGGAATGGCTTGGATTCCAAGGTAGAGAAAGAGAAAGAGAAAGGTGATGACCATAGCCTGAGGAACAGAGTTTGGGCATTGGAAGAAGAGAAAGGGAAATTGCACAAGGACTTGGCGGCCATGACTCTGAAGGAGACGATTCTGAGGGAGAAGGTGAAAGAGTTTGAGTTACAAATGGACGGGCACAGGAAACGAGTGGAGAGGGCAGAGAAAACTATTTCGGAGCTCCGACAAGCTGCTGCTCACAGTAGTAAGCAAGCACGACAAGCGGACTTGGAGGTGGAGGAGCTTCGATTGATGTGCGCTCGGAAAGATGGAGAGAAACAGGATATGCAGAATAGGATTGGACGGCTGCAACAGCTTTGTACCGATCATGAGAAGAGCATCCACGGTCTTAGACAGGGGCTCAAGAATGGCATGGACGGCAACAAAGAAGGGAGGATGAGCAGGCTGCAAAAGGAGTTGCAGCGGCTCAGTGGCGCGGAGGTCAATTTGCGAACGGAGCTTGAAGCTTCTCGAGTTGATAATGCAACCTTACGACGTGACATCAATTGCTTACTGGAGAGGTTTGCGAATCAGCAGAGAGAAAGTGGTAGCCATATCAAACGTATAGACCAGGAGTTACGAGCAGAAATCGATCGTGGACAAGCTAAAATTGCTGAGCTACAGGACGAGAATAATCTTCTGTTTGCGAAGTTGAGGCTGGTTGTCAGGGAGAGACAGGACAGCAAAGAAGCCCTGCGGTTATCGAAGGCTAAATTGACAGTACTAGAGGAGGAGAATCGATGTCTACAAGAGGAGGTCACAAAAGTACAGGCTACTTTGCAGGCAAAACAAATGGACATTCTCAAATTGGAGTCTCAACTGGACAATCATGTAGAAAACAACAAGAAGCAGGCGACTCAGGCGGCTTTAGTAGTGCTGAAAGAGAAAGCTGCTGCAAATGTTGCATCTGTAAAGAATGCTGCGGCGGCGGCAGTAAAAGTGAAGGAAAAGGAAGCTCGCACTTATTCTCCGCCTTCAAATGATATGAGACAGAATCTCCAGGCTGCAGCACAACAACTTTATAGTATGAATGAAAGGCTGGAGTCGTTGATGGATAAGCTCTCAGAGCGCGACATTCAATTACAGGAAGCCAGAGCGGAGATTGCTGGAAAAGATGAAGTTATTTGTGGTCTGGAGCACTCTCTCAGCAATTTAGCTAAGACTGTAGACTCGCAAAGTGCTCGGTTGATGCGACTCTCTAAACAGAACGAGGATCTTACTAGTGTAACGCAGTCACAAATTAAACAGATTGAGGAGTTTCAGGTTCAAATTGCATCGGCTATGGAGCTCAAGAACAGAGCAGAGCAAGAGCTGGAGACAGCCAAGAAGCGGGTGGAGGATTATAATAAGAGAATTCAATCACTGGATTTGAACTGTCAGTTTCTGCAGGAGAGAGTGGACACATTAGAGGGAGATTTGAATCTCTGCAACTCACAAGTCACCATCCTTCTCCAACAACGTGATGACCTGACTTCGGAGAGGGATGATTTGCATCGCTCTCTTTCCGAAACTACGATTCGAAATGCGGACCTGGAGAGTCGACTGGCTGACAGAGAAGAGTCATTAAGATTGCACATGGCATCGGTGGAGGAACTAACAAAGGATCTGAGTGAAGCTCGAAAAGAGTTGGGTTCTGTTAAACAAGATAGAGATGAGATGGTGAAGGAAGCAGAGGCTATGTGCAAGGAAGCATTGCGGACCAGTTTAGAGGTGGAAGATCTTCGTAGACGAGTTCGCCAGCTTGATGAAGATGTGCTTCTTCGAGATGGTCAAATCTGCATTCTGCGGGGCAACATGGAATGATAATTAGTCATCATCTTCCCTTGTGAGGAGGAATCCCCTGGGCATGTCTTAGGTACTTGTACATACTTTCAACACACATGCTTAAAGGGTTGATCAGCTTTCGCTAGCCTTCACAAGTCTTTAGTCTAATTGTTTCACCCCACAAAAATCTTTGACCTTTATTGATATCATCTTCACGACTTGACTCTTCTAAGTCTGCGACAATATGAATGATTGTATATACTGATGTCCATGGCACTTTTAATTTTACTGTCATCATTCCAGCTGAGTCAAATAGCTTGAAATTCAGTATGTGCACCATTTTGTAGTTTGTTGCAGCAATTTGGCGATTCCACCCAAAGAAGGGATGAAGCCACAATCAGGGGTCACCTCCTAATAACCAGTGCAGGTGCACAATGTGTGAGTTTTACAGCAAATAAACAAGATTCTCTCAGATTCTGGCCCCAGTCGTTCTCAATGGCCATTTTGTAGCTTTGCAATACATGCATTCCTCAAATGCAAGCCAATTTATAGCCAAGTTCACTTCCTACTTCGCAATTGTGCAGATATGACACATATACGTTTAGGTAAGTTCCTGCTTTGAGGTCACAGTACTTCTGTGACATGCTACAGGATTTTCAATCCTGTCCTCGATTTTCATGATCTAATTCTCAGAGGTGGGTGTGACACATATACATTTAGGCTTTGAGGTCACAGTACTGTGACATGCTACAGGATTTTCATTCCTGTCCTCGATTTTCATGATTTAATTCTCAGAGGTGGGTGTGAACCCATGCACTCTACTTGAGATGTCTGTATGCACTCTGAACTATCTTGGGCATTTAAACCCTTGTGTGCCAGTGTCCATGCATCATTTGATAGTGAAACAATTTCCAGACTGACTTCCTTTGCTAGCAAAAATAGGGTGTTTTCTCGTGTAAAGTAAACTTTTGACTTTTGTTTTCCTACTTCAGGGTTTTGATCTATCTCTCATGGTTTCCATGTGTAGAATTGAGGTCTAACTAACACATGCTATACAACAGTTTGCTTGAGTCTTCCTTTTACCTCTAGAGATGCACCAGAATCTCAAGACAAGGACTTACTGTCGGGAATTGATAAAGTCAATGGGGATGTCTTCAAAGGTGGCTATTTTCATGCAGACAGATTGTTGTGAGTGGCCCTCGGTCAAATGGCTTGCCGCCATTTTGGCTATTCCCACATGTGATTTTTAAAACTTCTATTCTATTGCTTTCTATTTAGTATGTAACTTAAAAAGCTCGAGTAACTATCTCTCTTGATTTTTATTTCATGAATTACTGCTTGCCTCATCTGTAAGTGTTGTTTGAACGTCAATACTTGCAAGGCTCTTTGCTATCTTTCTGGACATCATCTTTTCCAGGTGTACTTTGCTGATTACATTTTCTGGGCACTGGCATGTAATTTGTCATTTACAGGAGCAAGCTCTCCTTCACTCTTCAAACCGCATCTGACTTTCTGCTGAAAGTCACCGTCCATCTGCTGTCATGGACATAGTTGAGTTTGATGTACCTTGTAACCCAACTACTGTTGCAGAATATTTTATGTTGCTTGCCTATTCACACAATGGCATAACATTATTCAGATCCATAACAGTGTTCTGTGGGCTGGGGCGAACCAACCCCTATATTGGTACCTTACCGGGGAGGGCGAACGGCTGGGGATTCGTGGCACTCACTTAAAATCAACCATCCTAGATATCGTGGATGAAGTGGCTCCAATACAAAAAGACCCCCTATGGGGTTGAGGGCCGATTCATTCGAATGTGACATCACTAGACATCCGGTAAGGTACCAATGTATGGGTCGGTTCGCCCTGGCCTGTTCTGTGGGACTGACAATATTCTGCACAATATTCTCGAATATTTCCCACATTCAGGCGAATGTGGGAAATATTCGGGAATATTATGCAGAATACTGTCAGTCCCACAAAACACTGTTATGGATCTGAATAATGTTACGGGGTTACGTTATTGCAGTGCCAAATATATGGTTTATGTGTTGGACTCCGCATCTGGACAGATGCCAAGCACAATAGATTTGCCATGTATGGAAATATACTTGTGGCCACTTAGGTACTTGTTTGAAATGGTGATACAGTTTATAGCGAAGTATTGCAATTGGTCTTCTTCAACATGGAGGAGGGTATTGAAAACTTGCAGAAACTTACCCTTCATGCAGCTCTTTGTGGTATTGATGTAAAGCGAGGAGCGATCTCTGAATTTGTGCACAATGTTTTGTGGATCTCCCACATGATTCACTCATCGTATTCCTTACAAATAGAGTGGAGAACTCAGCATAGAGCAATTGCATATGGTACCTGCACTTTTTATTTATTGAAACTATGTCATATTCATTGATGATTACTGTTTTTCCTTTGACAGGGTTGTCATACTGGTAGAAATATGCTTCCAACATATAAAATGCATCTCTATGCAGAGCAGAACAAAGTTATAATTATGAAATACACCTTATACATTACAATTCTCATTGAGTATGAATTCTGTGAATAATGGGTAATTAAGATGAAGTCTTAATTTTCTTCAGTTGGAGATCTAAGGGCATTTATCCAACAAGTTTTTTTGAGCTGCCTTGGTTATTGGTGGGAATTCAAGAATTGGATCCAGGCCTTTGATAATTGTGTGATCAGGATCAAAAACATTGGAAGTGATCTAGGTGGCATCTATTTGGAAAGAATTGCCAGCCCCAGTCTTGGATCTCAACCAAGAATTGGAGCTCAAACAAGATCTTGTTTTAGAAAATCATGGTGAAAGGTCTGCCTGGCCATGCGGCACTCACTGGTTACAGACCCAAATCTGTTTGGTAACCGGCCTTATTGCTCGAGCTGGGCCCACAAATGCCAAGCCCCTTGCAACCTCCTTCCTTGCTACAGCCAATGCTTATTGTGTGTCAGTGCTTCCAAGTCTGAGGTATGGGCGCTTTGATCTGTTGTATATTCACTCACTGTGTGCAAGTTGAATTTAACTACTTGCAATGCTCATTTGACTTGTATTTTGGCAATTATGGGTGTTTAAGATTTTGTCAGGTTTAGGGTGCGGAGAATTGAATTTGGTCTTGGATTGTGATTGAATGATGGGTTTGCATTTGAATTCAGAATTGAGCTCCTTAGGTGATTGTCTAAATGCTGAATTTGTGTGCATATGTATTGGGTTTAACCGAAATTCAGTGTAAATCCTAGGATTGAAGAGTAAATTTATTGCAGTTGGGTGCTCTAATTATTATGTGATTCCCATCAATTGCTCCAATGCAGTTGGGAAACCATTGCTTGCGTTGGAAACCTCTTATAATTGTAGTCAACCTTTGTCCTCTTGGCCAAGATATAATGTAGCCTAGTATAGATATGATGGTTGGTATCAGGAGCCTTAGTGTGTCCTATACCGGGGCTCTACCTATCCCTACATTGCAAGCCACATGCCCCAACATGTGTCCATGAATGAGTAATGGGTGACAACAACCTTCTTCTCACCCTATATTGGCTCCATGCACTATGTATGTTGACCTTGGATATGAGGTCGGAGGTTTCCACATAGCGACTTAAAAGTTCTCCTTCTCATTCTAACCACATCATACCATTGCTCCTTGTGTAGATTTCAAACAGGAATTTTTCAAACCAACATGTAGGATGTGACTTCATATGCCATAGGGTGGCAACTATGTTGACATGTCATGCAAAGATGTCTTGTACTTTTTCATGTGGTACGGTTTGCAAGTCCACCTTCTCATCATTGCCTTTGAACTCCTTCCAGCCTATAGGTGCATCCTCATAGAGCCTTCTCATTTTCTTCGTTAACAGTCCTCTTCTCTTGGTTCTTCCTATTTCCTTCGTTGTAAATATGACAATTCAATGTTTGCAAGGAGAATTGCCGATATGACTCTAAACATTGGACCATGTTCTAATGTGAAGCTTGCCATGGATAGAGGAATGACCAGTGTAGGTGAAGCACCAAGTGCACTTGCAATACCACGTGTTGGTATGAATATGGTGGGAATTATCCTAGGTGGTAACGGAGGGCCCATGGATTATCCAACCATGTGGAAACGGGCACATCAAGAGGAGCATGACATGATGAACTTGGTGACAATGTATTTGAGTGAGGCAAGTTGAGTAGTGCATTCATGTGAGGGCTTCCAATTGTGGTCACTAGAAGAAATCTTGTCCAAATGAACCCTCTAAGGTAGCCAGAATTGTAGTGGAAACATTTATTGATAGCCGGTTGGTGTAAATATGGGTTGCAATTAAAATGGCCTAGTCAAAAGGTCGGTGTCATGGTGGTGGCCATTATTTTGGTGAGATCTAGTAATGTAAGGGTGAATATCACCCATATGGGTGATCAATACCAAACGTTAAATATATCAATGAAAGGTGGATGTGGTGGGTGCTATGGTATACTTCTCAACCACATCATGGATGGTTGGTATGTAGGAGGATAGCATTGGGTGCATGTACTAAAAAATTAATTGAGCGTGGTGAAGGTAACATGGGTGTGAGGCCTCATGGAGGAAAGTCTTGGTGGTGGACGTCTGTGGGGTGGGGGGGGGGGAGGCGAGCATACATATGATACAATTGCACATTGACCAAACATGACCAAGGAGGTTTTGGGTGGTCAACCCAAACTATGAGGACTCAATGAATTACCTCGTCATGGTCATGTTTAGTAGTTGCAAAAGCCTCCACCGTTCGGGCCTCACCAACACACTCAACATTGCCTTCACCAACACTATCAGCAACCTGCTCCTGCACAGGCTAAGGAGCAGGCCTTTGTCCCAAAGTCTCCACATGCGCATCATGCATTGATTCATTGACATCTTTGGGATTAGAAATATCACCAGGCCCTTGCGGGCGTTCAACATCTAGGTTCATATCTTCGTCACACACAACTACATGTTATTTTTGTTCCTCTTCTTTGGGGGAGGTGGTCTCCTGATCGGCTATAGGAGTGGGTTGGTTTTTATGGACCATCCGAAATTGCTCTACAAAGGGTGGGGTATCATCCCCAATTGGGAAGGTGTCATTGGTGATGGGTAGGGTGCCATCAAGGACATGGAAGGTGTTGCCTACACTAGGAGGGAGGTTGGGACAAGAGGAGTTTCAAGCAGCCACCCGAACACATGGATGGATCATCATCCTGGAGGCAAGGTGATCATGACATTAGGGGGGGGGGGAGAATATGGATGGGGCCGGCGTGGTGAGAGAAGTGTTGCAAGGAATGTTGTGGGAATATGAAAGGCTATTGTGGGAAATGCTACATTGGAAACCTTGGCAGCAAATGCAAGAACGAGTTTGAGGGAACAACCAACAAATCTTGAGATAACATGCCCTAAATGATGGATGTGATGATGGCTGCATGGTCAATTTTTGGTTGGCCCCTTTCTCGCTCTATATTTAGGAGAAGTGCCTTCAATTGTGCAACTTTTTCCTTCACCAAAGGTTCCTTTGCAGTAACCTTTTTCCACCAAAGTTGTTGCTCTTCTTCCTTGAACTTATATTTTTTTGCCTCCTCCACAGTCAACACCTCCGGCTTGACCCTCACCATACCCCCAAAGGTTGAAAGGGGAGGGGTGTTCAACCTAAGTCTCTTTGTTAGCTCCCGGTCATCATCGTCTTTGCTGGAGATGGCGATTGTCTCTTCATGTGATAGTCGTTGTAGAGCTTCTTGCCTTTTCCCCTCCTACGCTCCCAAAACACAATCGTGGCATCCTTGGCAAACATGTCCCTCGCATCATTCACCGTCACCTTTAGGAGGAGTTTACTTTGAGGCGTCCCAATTTACAACGCCTTCTTCCGCCGAGGAGCTTTGGATTGTTGGGTGTGGCCAACAACTTTACATAATCTTTGAGTCTGTCCTCTCCCTTGTCCATGGTTGTCTCCTCTTCCTTCCCCTCCTCCTCCTCGTCTTCTTCCCCTTCCTTTTCTGCCACATGAGATGTCCCCCCCCTAGATGAAGCATGATGAGAGGCTGCTGGTTGTTGACTGTGGTGGTTGGTGCAAGTACATTCTGCCTAGCACAGTCTAGGGGATCGCCCTCTCCATCCATGATGCCCTCTCGGTAGCTTCCAAGGATCTAGTCAAGGACGTCCATTTTCCTTGCCACATTTCTTTGGGCCTTGTAAAACAAGATGTTTTGTTTCTTTGATGTATGAATATACATTCAAGTCCAATATCTGCATGCACAAAGGGTTGGAGTGAGGAGCAAATTAATAGCATGTTTTGGTCAACCGCCCAAAACACAAAACTAGAACTACATTGAAGGAAAAAAAAACAAAAAAACATTGAACTAATAGTTTCGGACAACCACCCAAAACTATAGCCACCACTTAAGTAAAAAAATAAAAATAAAGTAATGAAAATTCAACTAAAGGTTATAGGCGGTTGATTGAAACTTAGCAATCTAGTGTACATAGGTTTGGTTCCCCCAAAGATGTTAAAGATTGTATCCCCCTATGCATCAAGGACCTTTGTAGTTAGGATTTTGGATACACAAAAGATTAGGGATACACTCAGGGTAGACTTAAAGGTGATTCATACATCATCTAGGTATCTCATATTAGTTTATTTAGGAGAAAACACAAATTAAATTCATTTATGTTGGATTTGAATCGATAATTGGATGATTATTTATGGGACAAAGATGAACAAACTCTCAACAATAGTACATGCAATTGTGGCCGTTTCTCAACTCACACTATTTTCCCGGGCAATAGTGTGGCAATGGGTTCATTTTATTTGGACCAGGTGTGGTGCACAAGCACACGCACAACCATAGTCAATAGTCTTGCATGAGTATCCCATTTTAGAGTCTTTACCAAATCCAAGGGCACTTCAATGTTTTCAATAATCTTGAATCAATTAATCCCTTTTAGTGGAACTTGAAATTGTAGTGTAGTCATCCTTTCAAGATTTTTGGTTTTTTTTATTAGTTATGATTTGATTATGTTGTCTGGCAATGGTCTTTTACTTGGTCTTCGCCAAAGTAACCATTGGGTCCATGAATTGCGGCAATAGTCTAAATCGCATATACAGGTTAACGTAATGTGATATGGTTCCGTACTTTATCATATTTAATGGCGTTTTAAAATTTAGATTCCTATTCACTGAAACAACTCTTCATTGAAATATTCATCCTCTATATATGTTGATAAGACCATTGATTAATAAATTTAGACTCCATATCTTTGTTTGTTTTCTTTTCACTGCAAGATTCTTGTCTTAGCATATACCAATATACATACTTAAGGCTTATGAGCATCAGTTGAGCATTTCAACCATTCACAAGAAAAATGAATCACATCATCAAGACTATTGGAATAAGGAGTTGTTGCCTGCACTCCCTCTCTCACACAAACCTCTTTAATTTCAACACCTTAGCATTCACTTAGGCTCTTTCAATTTGGTTACAATATTCATATTCATTCAAACAGTCTTATGACAATACACCATCTGTGTTTAAAAACTCGGACTTATTGACTGCCATTGGTTTCAATCATTCCAAACTCACTTTTGGTACACTCTCAACAAGACCATAGTTATGGGTTGATCTTAATAAGAGTTTTCTCACACATAAGCCTTCTACTCTCAGACAATCTCTTCTTGCAAGAGATCAAATTATTCTTTAATAAAGGTTGCTTGATAAAATTGAATGAGGAACCAACGCACCAGTACAAACACCCTGGATGCTATCCAAACAAAATCTTAGTCAATGGACTTATACTTCTCACAAGTCACACATCGAGATAATACATGAATGCTTCAAAAAGTGGAGAATGATCTTAAAGTTTTTGGCTAGTTCCTTCACAACAAAATAAAAATAATTCTAGAGCCTCCCATTCTCTCCCTTTGAAGTCCTTAGCCACCTCTATATCTAGGGCACATGTGCAAATTTGAAGGTTCAGAACCTTTCCTATCAAACTATGGCCTTACTTTCTAAAATCTCAAGGCAATAGCCTTTTTATACTTGCTTGCTAGGAAATTTCTAGTTCACTTTATAACCTATTCCCACCTAATTTCTTATTGTTCTTGAAAAAACAAAAATTTATCACCACAACCTCAAAACGTGTAAGTAGAAGTCCATCCTCAACTCATCCCTAGTGTACTTTGCGTACTTGGCCTCGTCATACAGGGACTTGAGGTTGCCCAATTAGCAAAGAGTGAAGGATGTACGTTGCCGCTTTCTCCATCTTTGTCTCATTGAGACCTTGCAACATTCGGAAGAGCTCCCTTACTAGGGGCTTCATCTATTGAATGAAGTAGTTTTGTTGAACGTTATTCCAATGTCGAGGTCAATGAGCTCCCTGTTCTCATGCTTCTCAAACACCTCCCTCCATTTGTTCCCCACACTGTTGAAAGAAGTAATCAAGTAGATTTCCCCAACAAGGTTTACTAATTTTTTGTGCATGTGGCTACCCTTGTTGATGGAACTTGTTGATCATCTAGTACTCAGAGTCCAACGTGCAACAATAGTATGGATTAGCCATGAAATTGACATCCTTAAAAGGTCGATTTTGATGGCATTGAACACAAAAAAACAAAAAAGTTGAAGCAAGATGCAAGGGTGAAGTTTCAGGTGGTCGCCTGAAACTGTGCCTACCTCCCACTTGGGAGTTTTGTCCTTGGTGTTCTCCATCTTCTTTGTTTCCCATGTTGAAGTACCTGAATATATAAGTCAACCTAGTCTCGTTGTCGGACCACACGACGAAAACCTTCCAGATTTTGGGTTTCTTCTTCTACCCATTGGGATCATCTTAATTGTCAATAAGCTAGATATTCTTTGTTGCCTCAACGTTGTGTTAACCATCAATCAGCCAAAAAAATTCTCTTAAGGTTGTCCCACATATATGGTGTGGGCATCTTCGATAGCCCTTGGGACATGATAGCAAATGTCTGTACATCGTCCTTGCATTGCTCGCCCACAATCTGAGCTATTATCCATTGTACGTACTTGTCCTCCTTCGCCTACACACGTTTCTCTGGAGGCTCAAGGTGCCATTGGCTAATGTTCACATCAAACTTGAACTCCTAGCCCATAAAGAAGCAATCATTATATTTTGTAATGAAAGTGATAACTATCTTTTGGATTTTAGCCGCATCCACTCCTTGTCTGAGTTTTGACATTTGCAGCTCTAGAGAGATGTTTGTGTCAATCATGCCCGAATTTTCCCTTGTCCTCTTTGAGGGTGTGTTCGCACGTAAAGAACTTGTGGCAAACGAAGAGAATGTTCGACAAACTCTTTGTCTCGTGGATGTTGCAAAAAACCTTCCATGCTTTTGTTGGTCCTTTACAACTCCTAATGTGCGCAAGTTGATTGCCTACCAAGTTGAACACAATGATGGCCTTCTTCACCCGCCTTTGGTATTCTTTCTTCACTTTGGTATCAACATTACAAGGTGGAGCTGCCTCGGATACATCTACAATGCCCCAAAGGTCTACAGAAGTGAACCTCATCTCCAATTAAAACTTTCAAAGATTGAATTTCTCTCCATTGAACTTGTTAATGACTCTACCACCCTCATCTTCAAGTGATGGCATATTACACTCAAAGATTGGAAATATAATTTCTAATAACTGAAATCAACATGTTTTTAGTGATTATATGACTTGACAAACCTCAATCAACCCCTCTTAAATGAAATGAACCCCTCTTGGATTCAAATGTGCCCTTGCACCTCAATCCACTCAAATCCGTTATTTTGCTCTAAAATATGCCCTTTCACCTCAATCCTACTCAAATCAGGCCCTTTTGCTCTCAAATGGTTCTTTGAACTCTAAATCCATTCAAATACATCCTTTTGGTCTCAAATGTGCCTTTGCACCATCGATCCGTTCAATTTAGATCTTTTTGAACTCATATGGAACACGTAACATACTATGAATGCAAGGTGACTAGCCTAGGCCCTATTGATGGTTTACACATTTTGCATGAAGAATTGGTGGACGTGCTCAACTTTTGAGTTGTTCTCATTTAATGAATCACACAAACATTCCGCTTATCATATGTGTGAATTTGATTGGTCAAAGGTCTTTTTTGGGGATATAACATTGATTTTGTTGGTGCATCCCTTCCTTGAATTGTTATAGTGTAAAAATCCAAAGGGTTAGGTATGACCCTTTTAAAACCTGGAATTAGTGATTCTTCCATGTTCCAAGTTCCTTTGGATAAATCCCATGTTAACCTTAAAGCATGTCCATGAAACATGATAGAATGGACCTATATGATACAAGGGACCAACATTGAATGAAAAATGGTAGGATGGACCCATATGAGCACTTGATCAAGATTCTCATGCATTTCACATGATTATGTACGTCCCACTAACTACGTTGATTGGTGAGCCTACAATGTTAGCATATTTTGACCACATAGTCCAATTTCTTTTAGCACAATTATATTTGAAATATGACACGTGGCAATAAGAGGTTAGACTTGTACACACTCTAATGACATAGCCATTGAAAGCCTAGAATACTCACTATTGATTTTTTAAAATCTAATTGTGGACGTGTTCTTCATAGTTTTAACAATCAAGTACGTTAACTAATGTCCTAAATGCGATCACATGGGACTATATGATTTGTTATGATCATATTCATGTGTGTACTCTTGGTTAGGTACAACTTAGATTAGAAGGTGGCTAAATCATGATTATCAACACTCCCTTTCACTCAAAACCAACCTATCTAAAAACATAGTTGTCCTTGCCTCTCCATATCAATCCTCCTTATTTGAGGCATATGCTAGGTTACACTAATGAAACAACTTTACCATTAGTGTCACCTCATAACACTTGTTGTTCAAGTGCACTTACTAATTTCTTGGCATAAATTTCAATAAAAGAACTCCTAATAAATCGCAAATGCTAACCTCTTGAACCATATTATCTTGCTCAAATACAACAATTTGGTTTGTAATATACATGGAGTTCGAAGTGCAACATTGTGGCCTCATACCTTTCATAAGGATGCTTATATTTGGACTTCCACATCTTTCCTAATTGATATATTTTCAAGACCTATGCATTGCTAGGGAAATTATGACTTGACATTTTCAGAACTCAAACAACTTCTTTGAATGCCAATGTATACCATCAAAATTGACGTCAATATAATTTCAATTGTATTGGACACTAAGGATCTCCTCCTCTCTCATTTAGATGGCAATTTTTTGACAATAATTTAGAAGATGAGGACAACTTATTTGAATTGATATGACATAGGAATTAACTTCAAAGACCCAAAGTAGTCTCCCTAGCTAATCATTAAGATATTAATTTACTGCATGAATATGTTCTTATTATTATTTCATAAAGCATGCTTTCAATCTTATAAGTTTATATTATTGTTCTCAAAAATATGTAAGCCCTAAATTGTTAAACCAAATCCTAAACCCTAAACCCAACCCTAAATCCTCTGGCCCGTCCAAAGTTGGAGGCAACATCTTGTGTTTTTTTGTTACATACAAAGAAAAATTCACTGGCCATGGGACAAATTGTGGCTCATCCATAAGTAATGTACACACAAGTTGGAAGTAACATAAAGTCTTCTTATTTAGTATCTTAAATGGTTACTTTTCTTTTACTAGCCCATTTCTACGATATGAAACACGTGATTATTACAAGATGGTTAGCAAAAGTTTCAAGTGGAGTCCGTAGCCACTTTCCCCCAAAATATTTGGAGCCTATATGTACCAAATTGATATTTGTGGCATGTTAGAGTAACCATCTTAAACTAAGCATTGATAACCTAGCCTATGTGAATGAATCCCTACATTAAATATTGTATTTAGTATCATATGGTATTTTATGTCAACGTGGTACTTTTCTAGCAACATTTTTTATGGATAAGTTTATGTCAAATATTGTCATTGGTGGGAGCCAATGTAACACTCAATGTGACAAAAAGTGGGAAGGCAAGGAGTTTTTGCATAGGTATGAGCAAACTTATCATCCATCCAACGTAAAACTTCACCCCCTAAGGTAGAAATACCATAACCCATTAACTACCCTCTAGCCGTCCACTAGACTGCCTCATAATGGTGAAGTGCCATGTCTTAAATGGATCATGGCTCGGCGGCAGCTTCAATGCAATGTAGCCAATGGGAGGCAAGGTCTAATGTACTCATGATTAACTGGTTTAGGCGATGTTCTATATGGAAATGCAGAGTACCCAGTGAATGGGAAGGGGTTGGACAAACTTTCCACTTTGAAAAATTGTGGAATTTTTTGTACAAGGCAAAAAAATACGAAACAACTTGCATTCTTCATGAATCCTTCTCGTCTATCTTGGTAAATTATCTCATGATTGTCAAACCAGATCTTCAATGCGAATCACCTTATTTTCACAGGTTATGGTATTTCTACCTTATAGGTTAACTGGGGCCGGTTCATTTTCAACTGACTTGAACGACAATACTTTAGGGTTTTTAATACTAATTTGGATGTCAAAATAATCTTTGGGTGGCATTCTATCTCAAGGCTACATAAAATAAATAAAAGTAATGTCGGGGTTTGGTTTGTACACCGATGTGAATGGGAGCCCGTTCCTTTATACCATGTTCATGTTTGACCAAGCGTCACCGTAAGAGTACTTCCTCCCTCTTGGAAGGTGGGCTCCTTTAGTTTTCAAGAAAATGCAATACCTAGTATCTAGTGGGAGTATACATGGGGTGTAGGGGGGTCTACGGGGGATCTAAGGGGGGTCTATGGGGGTTGTTTGTTGTCTAGCTTTCTTTTGTTTAGTATTAGGTATGTGAGGTATTTGATGGCAATTTGGTGTAAATGTTTCATAAGTGTTTTGATCTCATTTTTGGGTATTTTTAGTTTGTCTAAGTCTTTAATTGGTTTTTTCGAGAATAGCCCCTCTAACACTTGTTGTGATGGTGATGAGAGGGTTGACTTGCCAACCAACTGTTCTAAGTGTGTGTATGAGTGGGTTGTATTTAGCGGCTTTCTCACTGTGTGATGTGTTTGGGAATATGTTGTGGTAGTAGGTGAATTCAATGAATTGTATGGTGTTTGATGGTGTTGGCATTATGGGGGGTTGTCTGTTTGTGGGGGCGTTGATTACGCATAGTATGTCTAGTCTAAGTTTGGCTAGGCATGTGCATGGTGTAGTGGGATATGTGCATTGGGGTAGCTATTGTGGAATTGTGTTGTCTTGTGGTCTAGAGTTTTGGTAGCTTGCGTTTATGAGTGTGTAGTATCTCGTGTGTTTATTTGATTGGAGCGTATGTGCGATTTGGTGGATTGCTTTATTATGGCGTGCTATGCACAGTCCCTTTATGTGTGGGTTTGAACATGTAGAGAGTAGGTGTGGCCATGTGTCTATGGTATTATTGGGGCATAGCGTACAATTCGGATTTGGGTATAAGTTAGGCCAGAAGATATGTTTATGGTGGTTACCCGCGTATCGGAATTTTAGAATTTGTGTGATTTGGGCTTCTGTAGTCCCGGGGTTTTTCCAAAATTGGTTGGAGAGTTTGTGGTTTATTTGGTCATTGGACGTCCATTTGTCTATGTATGTGAATTTGGATTGGGCTAGTCTTAGTTCTTGGTTCCTATGTTCCTTGTTGATGTATGTTTGTAGGTTGCGTATAGCACCCGTATGGGTACCTGTTGGGACCCCATTGAGCCAGTATGGCATAATATGGGATGTATGTATCATGGGGGTATTGGCGGGTTTGTCTAGGAGGGCTCCATCATTTGCTAGTTGAACCATTATTTCATTACCTATTATGCCTATGTGTGCTCTAACTTTTTGAATTGTGATTTTGTGTGTGGACCAGGTTATATGGTTAACTATAGCGGCGATGAGTAATTTATCCGGGTGATTGTGTTAGGATGATGGGTGTCGTATGTGGTTATGTGTTGGGATGATGGATGTCGTTATGTACATAACGGTATATACATAACGGGTTAGTATTTTATTTTTTTCATAGGGGGGGGGGTAGTTTGGGTTGGGTTAATTTTGACTTTAATATTATATAATCCAAGTATGTTGGATGTGATTGCGTTGGGTATTTGTGGGTTACCTAACGGGGGACCCTGTTTGTGGATGCTTATTATGGTGGTGTATTGGTTTTCTAATTGGTGTAGGTATTTTGGCCATTCCGGTGTGGGGTTGTATTGTATGGTGTTAGGAGGGATGGTTGCTATTATGTGTATTTCTATATGGGCAATGGGGAGGGTGCTCTCTTTATGGTTGACTATGATGATGGTTGTGGTGTTATGGTTTGTTTGGGCTGCCATGCGGGCCTAGTGGATTGATGTCATCGCAATTTTAAGGTCTGGGGGTGGACTAGGCCATTGCCTCTCCACTTTGACGAGTGAACGAGGCCAGTTTATCCAAATATTATATCTCTACTGTGCGGGGAGTTATATTGGGTGAGTGTCATTGGGCAAGTGAGGGGTGAGGAGTAGTATGAGTGTGTAATGTTGTAGGTTGCTATTAAGGTCTGTAGGGTGGAAGGGTATAGGGTTTAGTGGTTGTTATTTGGATTATGTTTTTTGGTTTTCTTTTTGGGAGGATTGTGACATATCTTTGGGTTAGCCATAAGATTTCGGTGGCAAAGTCTTGGTGTGGAGGGTTGAAGAAGTGTATCATAGGGTGCGTTTGGTTTTGGTTATATTTTTTCCATAACCAATGTAGTCTTGTGAATGGCATGGTTAGGATGTATGCTCTAGCTTGGTCGTAGATATTGGCGTCTGTCCCTTGAATTTGTATGATGGGTTTGGTGGTGATGATATCTTTATCTGGATTGCATTCCTTGGTGGTTAGTGTGAGGTTTGGAGCGATGATATGTCGCAACCCTTGCTAGCTCCCCTTAAGTAACTTGGTCATTTTTCCAACTCTAGCAAGGATTACGAGCGCTAACCCTTTGCATTCCGCCATGCGAATGGTTAGCTCCCCATACCGCGGACCTTCTTAGTTCATAGGAGGGGGACCAAACCTCCTACTTGGTTTTCGGGACTCATCCCTTAATTGGTAATCAATTCTTAGATGTGGACTTCCACACATGGAAGTCCAATCTTATGTTGATCATCATGTTGCCGGAGCAACACTACAACAACCCGAGCCATACTAGGCAACTATGCCCTCACATTGGGCCAATACCCATGGAGGCCGTGCCGTTCGGCCTCGGGTGGGTGAGGCCACACCACCTCACCCATATAAGCCTCTAGGACTCTAGGCATGACCCCTACCCCACTATCAAGTAACTTTTTGTCTCTCTCCCAACACTTGGGGCCAAGTAGACATTTTCCCTTAGCCGCTGGGGCTGGAAGCCCCCAACAGCTTTAGAACCCCATAACTTCCTCACATAATCTCTGATGCTCACAGCCAACCACTCCATCGTCGTTTACATTTCACGTAGATGCCGATGAACTACTCGCTTGCCCCATTCGGGCAAGTATTTATGAAGTTATGCCTGTTCAAAGCTTTGCAGTCCCGGGAGCTACTCCCAGGCCATTGCTGTTCCAGGGCTTTGTCCCGGGACAACGCCCCACTCAAATTGTCATATCTTCTAGCTCACACCTCCAATTGAGGTGTTCTTGAGCATTCTAGAATTGGCACGCCATAAGCTACACATAGCTTATGGCCTCACCCTCATGCCTCTTAGTCTCCATAGGTGGGAGGCGTTCCCAACGCCCGGGGCCCTCACCCACACTAGGATCACTTGGGCCCTCTCACCAATGGTGCCACAAGTTCCGGGTGTCACTCCGGGATCCCCCTTGTGCCCATGGTGTTTCGGGCACTCCTCATGGAGAGGTACACGACATGATGGGTGGGCGAATGAATCTTTGATCTTTAGATTGTAGGAAGTTTATGCATGAGTTGTATGTGGCTAGAGTGTTGGTTTTATATTGGTTTTGTAGGAATTTGTGAAATATAAATATGTTATGGTCTAGGGTGATATTGTCTTGATGGAGGAGTAGTGAGGCTTCAACCCATTTTGTTGTGTTAATTGGGTGGGTATCCCATTCGCATAGGTAGTGTTGTTTTATGGCTTTTGCTCCCCATTTATCTTTATATGTTGTGGTTTTGGTGTTTATTATGGCTTGTATTGGTTTTCCGCTTGTGGGATCCACTTGGGTATTGGTGTTTGTGGGTGGGGTGTGTGTTGGTACTTGTTGTGGGAGAGGGTTGTGGGTTGCGGGTGGCTTATGTGAGAATAGCAGTTGGGCTTGTGCCAAGGCTTCCTTGACTAGCTTTGGGGCAACTTTGAATTTTTGTTTGAATTCCTTGGGGGATAGTATTTGGTGTGTGTCGGGGTTTTGGATTTGGTTGAGGGCAGTTATGTTGTATGTGTGTAGCTTGTTGAGGTATCTTCTAATGGTTTGTTTTTGAGTTGGGGAGAGGAGGGCGTATCCTGTGGTTTGTGTCCATGTAATTTCTATTGTTGATTGTATTATGGGGAAGCTTTTGATGTTGGTATGTATATGGATTTCATATTCCCTTTCAAGTAGGTAGAGTGTGCGGGATATGGGTGATCTTACGCATGCTTGATATTTTAGGCGTGGGAGGTGGTAGGACCCTCTATATTTTGCAGTGGTGTATTTGGTGAGGCCTTGATAGATTTGGCCTAGTTGGCCTTGGTCGTTGAGGGTGTTTAGTAGTTGTTTGCCAATACAGTTGATATAGTTTGGGAGAATGGAGGTGGTATTAATGCCAAAATCTTTGTTGGAGAGGTGGGTTAATATGTTCGTTGTGCTATTGGATAAATTACATATTTCTTTAATTAGTTTACTAAGAATTTGGTCTAGTTTTTTGATGTCTGGTTTAGAGAATGGGATTGCATAATAGGCGTAGGCTATTCCTACTTTTATTATTGTATTTAGAATGTGGATTTTTTGTTTAATTGTGGCAGGAGATGTCATTAATAGTTTGCTTTATTTTTTGGCTTTTTCTATGGTGATTGTTTTTTGGATGTTCCATTTTAATGAGGGGACTAGGTAGATACCAAGATATGTGTATGGTCCGTTTTGTGTAAGGGTAGGGAAAGGTTTATTTTTGAAGTGGATATGTTGTGCTTGTATGTATGCTTTGAAGGTAGTGGGTTTTAAGTTTGATTTGTTTGGGCATCCTGTAATTGCGCATTTAGAGAGGTTGAGGTCTAGGTGCGCCCATTCTGAATACTTTTGGAGTTTGCGGATTTGTGGCTGGATATATGTTATGTCATCAGTGAGAATGGCGAGGTCATCAGCATATGCTGTGGTGTTACAAGTAATTGATGATGTCTTGAAGTGGTATCCTATGTTGTCTTTTTCTAGCCATCAAAGGAGTGGATCTAGGAATATGATAAAGAGATGGGAGCTTAGGGTGTCGCCTTGGATGGTGCCTCTATTGATTTGTATGGGTGGGGTTGTTCCAAAGCGATTACCATAAAAGGAGGTGGTTGAGTTTGTGTAGATATTACCTATTAATTTAACGGCATCACGGGGGTATCCAAGGTCCTCCATTAGTGCAAGGAGTCTTGCATGGTCTATGGATCCAAAGGTGTTTCTAAAGTCTATGTAGGTAAGGTATATGTCATTGTTAGTTAGGTGGGCATCTTCTAGTGCTGCTATTATCATTTGAAATTGTCTAGTTGTATTTCTCTTTGGCTAGAAGCCTTCCTGGCTAAAGTGTGTGATTTTGTATTTTTCACCATAGCTAGTGAGAAAGGCAATGAGTGTACTAGTGTAGAGTTTATGTATAGTATTGGCTAGAGCGATAGGTCTATAGTTGGTGAGTGGTAGTGGTTCGCCTTTTTTGTGGAGGAGTATTGTTTTACTATGTTTCCAATATTGGGGTATGTTTTTTTGGTGGTAACATTGCCGGAAGAAGAGAAACAACATATCATTGAAGGATGGGTGGAAAGCTTTGAGGATTTCATATGGAATGTTGTCGGGTCCCGGGGTTTTTCCCCTGGCTAGTTTCTTAAGGCTATTATCAAACACTTCTTGGGAGAAGTTCTTTGATATTTTGGAATTATGGGGGCCTCATTTCTCAATGATGAATCCTTAGTGGTCGAGCCACGGGTATTCCGGACTACGCATTGGCATAGTGTGGGATGGTCGGTGGGATCATCACATAAAGGGGTTTTCCTGTTAAAGGAGTGTTATTGTGTTTGTAAGATTTCATGGTTTATATCCGTTGGGTTTGTGAGTATGTTGTCTCTTATATCTTTGAGGCAATCTAGGGGTGTGTTTGTGGATGGTTTAAATATTTTTTATGTATAGTTTTAGGTTTAGTGTTAAGTAGGAGCCTGTATTTTGTGATGGTTTTTTTATAATTGATGGCGGTATGTTTAGTGGTAATTTTGTGGGCTTCCATCTTGGCTGAGCGGCCTATGGTAGCGAGCTCTTCGATCCATTTTTTGACCATTGTGTCATTATCGGGGGTGGGGGGAATGGTTGTATTTTTGACAGTGTACAGTTGTTGGATATCTGGGTGACTTGGCCAACTTGCACGTGGTAGGGGATGTTTGGATTGTTTTCCGAGTGCTATGGTAGATCTTAAAGTGATGTTTCCATAGTTTTTGTTGTTTGCGTGGAAGGAAACCTCCTTGTTGGCGGGCTCTATTGGTAGTGCGTGGGTAGTTTGTGTGTTGAGGCATGTTTCAACAATGCACGTACTTAGTTTGTTGATTATGTCTTGGAATTTTCCTTGAGCTTCTTCCCAATCTGTATGGTGGAGGTGCGGCATGTGTAGTTTTCGAATGAGTGCTTGTGTGGCAAGGTTGGTGGCTTCTTGGAACTAAGTGAGTATTTTTTGGATTTTTTCTGGTGGTATGGGATATGTAATTCTCGGGGTGTGTTTTGTGGGGTTATCAATTTTTTGGACGAGTGTGTTGGGACCCAGGTCTAGGCTGACGGGGTAATGATCCAAGTTTTGATTTTGGTGGAGTAGGGTTGTGTATGTTATGCGTGTGCGGTTTGGTATGTTAGTATAGAATCTATCTATGAGACTGGTGGATGAGTAGTTGTGTCCTCCTTGTCGGGATAGGGTTTCAGTGTTTTGGATTGGGTGTAGGTTTAAGGTATGCATATATCATGCCCATTCCTTGTCGTCATTGGTGGGGGCTTGGGGTGTGCCTTCATGAATGTGTCCCTAAAGTAGGATGTCTCTATTGAAGTCACATGCTAGTATGGTTTTGTGTGTATGGTGATGTTTTGTTAGGATGCTAATTTGGGTTATGATATCGGGTATGAGGTTTAGGTTGTGTGGGTGCGATGGCATATATAGATTCATAATGAGGATTGGCGTTAGTGGTTTGTTGGCTATTTTGAGAGCTTGTAAGTAGGGTGAGATGCGGGTGGGGGTGGGAATTTTGGTTTTGTTTTTAGAAGTGTGGATTTTTTTTGTAAATCATGGCTAGTACTCCTCCTCGTGGGGGCTCATTTGCAGTGTATTGACAATTTCTTCCTAGATCTGTATTATTCGAGTTGTTGTATATTATCTTGTAGTCTGGGAACTTATTATCTATGTATGTGGTAGATTTGTTTTTGTTTAGTTTAGTTTCTTGTAGAAGAATAATATTGGGTTTGTTGTGTGGGGTGTTTGTGAGTTCTATGATGCCTGGGAGGCTGGAGCTAATGTGCCCCGTGTTCCATGTGATGATATGTGTGTTGGTATTGTAGGTGTTTGTGTATTGTGGTTGTGGGGGTTGGCTATGTGTGTTATTATGGGTAGGTGTAAAATCTGCGACCTGGTGGGTGCGCTTGGCAAGGTTTTGGAGGAGTTGTTTAGGTATGAGGGGGAAATGTTGAGCGAGGCTTTGTTGGGTGACGGGTTCTCCTTGTGCGATTTTTTGGTTGATGTGGTCATGTATGGGTATTGTTGAGGGGGCTTGTGATGTTTGTTTGGTGAGTATTTGTGATAGGTGGGGGAGTCCCATGTGTTGGTGTGGGTCGTTATTTTGGAGTCTTCGTAGTATGGTGAGACATCTTGAATCAAGGTGACTAGAGAGTTGGTCATTACATTGGTGGGGCATTGGGCTGATAGCGATTATGAAGACATACAAGTGGTATCTTGATAGGAGGAGGCTGTGTATTTGAAGATGTGGCAGGACTAGGCGTTGGTTAGTTGAGGTGTGTTGATCCAAGTAGGGGGCAAAAAGTCCTTCTAGGTGTTGGTATTGGGGTTTTAGTTTTAGGGTGTGTGCTATGAAATATTTTTTTTGTCTTTTTGTATAGACTTTTGGGAGGTTATTAAGGATTTGTGTGAGTGGCCCGCGATTGGGTTGTATATCTCCGCCAAGTAGTATAAGTGTTTGGAGGTCAACAATGTATGACGTGGTTTTGTGGTATGTTGGGTGCTTGAGGTGAGTGTGCTTTATTGTGTAGAAAGTAATTGAGGTGGTGTTGGTATAGTGTATGTGGTTAGTGCCTAGGTATTGGCTTTGTGGTGAAGGTGGGGGGTAGGGTGGTGGGGGTGTTTGTGGGGGCGGGGGGGGGATGTTGATGTGCCTGTGTTGTGGATGTTTAGTGCATCATTTTGTGTGAGGTTTAGTGCCGCACTTTGTGGGGTTGTGGGGTTGGTTCCATTGAGGGGGGTGAGTATGTTTTTATGTGAATGGTTTGTTTGATTGATACCGAGGGGGTAGTTTAGTATTAAGCATGTGAGTCCAAGTATTAGTAGGGTATATTTTGGAGGTGGGCTTATGTGGAGGTTTGGTGGGGGTTTTGTGTTGTGGTTTTTTGTGGTGCGAGTATGTGTTTGGCGGGGGGATGATTGGTGGTAGGTTGTGTGGGTGTAAGTGTGAACCATGTAAGAAAGTAGAAACAAGAGTTTGTACTCTTTATTATATAATAAAACAAAATACAATATATAACTAGTTCTCCTAGGATATGAAACACACAATTGTAATGTGATGGTTAGCAAATCTGAATTGAGGTTGCAACCACTGTCCTCATAATAGTTGGAGCTCATTTGAATGGCTTATGCATTATCAAATTCAAGATTTGTGTGCTCATTCAAGGGCCATATAGGTCTCCCAACACGGGGGGGTCACTCCATTGTCAAGTAGAATACCACGTGCGAGACAAAAAAATCTACTTTTTCCTAAAAACACCACCAAAATGAGTCAAAATTTTATCAATTTTTTTTCATGTGTAGATATACACGGTATCTATTACATAGTAAAAAATGGTAACCAAATTTGATTATCTGTTTTTTTTAATAAAACATATCGTTTCTAACTAAAATGACGCAGAATTGAGCTAAAACAATTACTACAAAACATGAAGATGACTAAAAATTTCAAAAAAATATACAAAAGATATTATCAATGGTTATGTATATGTAGAAAAAAAATCATAATTTTAAAAATTGTCTAAGGCATATAATATAGGGTAGCAAAATTGTCTCGCACGTGGTATTCACTCGACAATGGAGTGACCCCCCCGTGTCTCCCAACTATGTTGAATATCAAGCCTAGAATGGTAATCATATTTTCAGCAAGTAGTACAATATTTCTAAACACGTATTTTTTGGTGTTCGTTCTTGGATCCACACCTATCTACACATCACCCAAAAATAGGCATCAAAGCAAGACATGTCTACCTTATGTGTAATTAGGTTGCCCTGTGCTAATTTATCAACATTCCACATTATTTGAATATTTATTACCACTAAGATAAAACATATGAATGATTATTTTATTGTAATCCCTATATTGATGAATAAAAAAAGATTTAATTTTTGTAATATGATTTGTATATGAGATAATTTGCATGGGTAAAAAAACAATTTATTTGCAAAGTCAACCTAATTGCATGTATTAGTTTGCATGGCTAGCTACATAAGCTACAATATCACAATATATTGGGGACTTTAATACCAATTCTAGTATCAAAGTAACCTATGGGCAACATACTATTTTAGGGCTATAATTTTTTTTGGATGAATGAGATATACGCCACGTGAGAATCCCATAGTGGTTGAGGCATTCTAGAATCCCACGTGCACATTGAATGAGAAACGTAGTACATGCATACTCGAGGAACCAACTTGAGATGAATTGATCAAAATGTCATCTAAGGTAGATGAGTGTTCAAGGGTTATTTTTGAAGCGTGCAATTGTTAATATAATTTGTGTCTTCTTGGTATTCATTATTGGAGTCAAACTAAACCACATATGGTTGTGACCTTCAATGATGTCAAGTGAGGACGTACACACTTTCTTTAATGTACCAAGGGAGAGTCTCTTTGGCATAATGATCTAATTGTACACAACGTACATAAGATATGAAAATCCACTACCCTCGCCCATGAGTAATGATTTAGCTCAGGGTTAGTACGTGAGGATCATTCTCGGGGGGTCCACTCCCTCTTATATTTTGCATACACATGCACTCATGACCTATTTATTGGGGGGCTATTTACCTTGCAAAAAAGACTATAAGGTATGGTATTTTTCAAAATAAAGGTAAATGCTTGTATTTTAATACACCCTATCAATAATTATAAATTTTTGAGGGAATCATTTAAAAATACCCTATTTTACTTATACTGCCAAAGAAAATTGGAAAGAAGATTGCAATTCAAACAACACGCTGAAATTTTCCCTCCCGGCACCTAGGTAGAGAACATTATCTCCACATTGGATACGTTGGTTCAGTAACGTTCAAGCCAGCCAGCCTGTGAAGTCATCCATCCAAGCTTTTCAACAAAAAATTACCTCTTTTCATCCACTAACACAAACCCTACCCTAGACCCACTACACCTAGTAATTGTTTCCACGTTATTTTACATGTACTGACATTATATGTGATGGTATTTTACACGTAAACATGTTTCACTATTTTAAAACTCCCTATATTATATGTACATTTTTTTGCAAAATTTATCTACAATGAATATATTAGACCCTATTTTTTATTGCACGTTGTTTCTACGATTTTCGCCAGTGACCCCCCCGAGGGACCATTCATGTCCTAACATACGCCTATGACCATTCAAAATTGGTGGGAAGGCCTATGTACATTCATAATTGAAGGGAAAATTTCTCAATGCATGTATAAGGGCAACCCATTTGGGACGCCCTTTTCATTCTCTTCATTTCAACACCTTCTCCTTGGCTCTTGGGGAGCTCTCCTTATTCATGTTTTATTTCCTCTCACTAATCAAATCTCTAGATTATGGCCTAATAGATTAAATTAACCTTGCAACTACAGATCAAATCACTTAGTCAATTTCATGACTTACTTTGGTACAATCCTCTCTACCTCTTGGACATCCCAATATCCTTCCATAGTCCATAGTATTTCCTAGGTACCTTTTGGCCTTCCAAAGACTATTAACCTTTCATTACTATCTTCAAGGGGTTCCATCTACGACAAACACTTATAATTTGCAATTATCCTACAATGACACATAATGTATATTAGTTCTCATGAGAATGTATCAACACTTTGAGACGATAGAATTTCTCAAGTTCTCATCCCTAAGCATTGAATGCTTCTCTTTTAGGGTATTAATGAGGGACTTGGATTAATCTCATCAATCATATAATCTTGTGAGATCATTCAAAGTTAGATACTCAAGGCAATCTTACATCTTGTATTCAATTCTCTATACTTCTCTCAAACAATTCATTTCGAGTTATTCTCCCTAACTCATTATAGTCCTCAATGGGTTCTCTTAGATTACATGATTTCTTTCATTTGATAACCAATGTGCTAACAAGAATTTCCGTACTTGATTTAGTAGTCTATATCAGTCAACTTTGGTAATTCTCAATAGCTTATCGATTTTAGGCAACCACGTCTTTACCCTTGGAATGATTTCATCTTAACACAAACTATTGACTAAAATTTCTCTCCAACAAAGTAATTCTTTCATAGTTGAACTTTCATTCAAATAACTCAATCACAAAAATTTCCAAGGTAACATACAATACTTGGTTATGTGAATCATCAAATTACTTGGGAGGCAATAGTCCCACCCTAACAACTTAATAGATTATTCTTACTCAAATTGAATCTATCTCAGGACATTGGCTAAGTAACTTCCAACGAATCACAAACAATCTGCATGAAAGCATAGATATGACTAACAATGAATTTCTTCTCCCATGATTGCCACTTACAAACTTTTACTGACTGTCACATAGACCATAGTCTCAACCATAGAGATTAATCAACATCACTTTGCTTTCAAGTAGTGTCATAAACTAATACAAAGTCTTTTATGCAAACGACCGCCTAAAGAATCACTCCTTATTACAAAGAACATGACTGCTAGTCCTCTCAACTAGTGTAAATTGATATAAACGAGGATCAATCCCCGATCCTTAATGCAGTGTAAGATAATTGCCCTCTCGGCCAAAGTTAAAAGAATATTGTCTCTAGATCTCTCTTAAGAAGGAAAAAAAACACACGCACCTACTCTTTTCTTCCGTCTCACTTTGTATGTTTCTTAGGGCTACAACCCTTCCTATCAGACCATAGTCTTTCAAAATCTTCCTTTCTCTATCTCCTAGGCTATGGCCTAAATTTTGGCACATATTAATTGAATTTCTAGTTTCTTTCAATCTATTTTCACATTGTTTTCTCATTGAAGCAAAAAATCCAAAAATTTGACTCCACAGTATGCCACAATTTGTACTTTGTAGTTAAGGATGGTTACCAAAAAGATATGCATTTTGATGAGATTTTGGATTCAATATTAACCATTCTATGGCCCTTGCAATCACTTGAAGGGAAAGAGAATCTTCATTTTGAACTTCAATAACCTTTGCAATGATCTCAACTCCAATTCTCAAACTTAATTAAAAATCTTTGTTTATTTATGATTTGCTAACTCAATGCAACTAGTCCCTGTTTAATGTAATGGTGGACACTGTATGTTGAGTTTGGAGTGGGGCTTTTAGTATGCTCATCAATGTGAGACTACAAATAAAGCCAAGGTTCAAGTTCCATGCAGTTTGAAACTTTGGTGTGGATCATGGAGTCATAACAATATTAAGCCGGTAGATGATGGTCTCCTTTCAAAGAAAGAAGTTGCAATTAAAAGACTCTCATAAATTATGAGAATTGTTAAATCGACCACAGAGATACGTCGCGTGGTCACATGACCTGTCAAAATTTGAGTTTTCATTGCGCACATGAAAGAGAGCAAGGTATCAATTTTGTATTACAATTAATAAACTTGGCCAACATGAATGACAAGTCAAAGCCAAGTCAACACCTTAGATATTGACTGTGGTTGTTTTAAGCAATGTGGTCAATTTAACAATCTTCTAAATTATAGCAACTTGTTGAAAACTCCATACACTTTAACCTCCCTAATATCATGCTTGTGGCAACCAAAGTGCACATGATATCAAGGATGTCTGTAAAGTTAAGATGGATGTGTGATAATAGATAATTAGAGTAGCATGTGACATTATGGAATAACACAAAGTCAACATTGCAATAATGGCAATAATGACAACATGATGTTTGCAAGCATGTGGTTTGAATTCTTTGGTGGGTCATTTTAATGTCAAAACCCATAATATATGGGAGGAAAATGTGACAACAAGGAAATTTAAACTAAGCACATCCGTTCCCTAGGGTTTCAAGATATAAGAGAGGGAGTGACATTACAAATGTTAGGATGTAGTACATAGCTCGAATGCTCCCCATAAATGGGGAATCCCGGAATTAAAGGAGAATGTAACAAACCTCCACAGATTTGCACCAACTTTCACAAGAACAACTATCAATCAAAATGATGAATTGAAGAACTCAGTTTATTTTCTTTGAAGCGTCTAATTACAATCATGGACCAAGTAGGTCTTGGTCTAAGCTCAACCACCCAACCATAGGGGAGAGACAAAAGATCCTCTTTCCTCCCCCGAACTTCCTTATATACCAAAGGCATTACTTTTATTTTCTATTTTCACATATAATAAATATATTCTATTCATAGCTCTATCTTTTAGTTCTACTATGAATCTTCTATCTTTGGTTCTTCTAGAACCTTCTTCCATCTTTCAGCTCAGTCACATTCTTCCAGTTGGAACTGTCTAATTCCAACTGGATTCATCCATCCCTTCTTCTAGTTGGAACTATCTAATTCCAACTTGATTCATCCATCCAATCTTCTAGTTGGAATTGTCTAATTCCAACTAGACTCATCCATCCTTTCTTCTAATTGGAACTGTCTAATTCCAACTAGACTTATCTATCCATTGAGAGTTGTCTAGCTCCAATGAATAGCATTCATTTTTCCAAATATGGAGTCGTCTAACTCCAGTGCACCTCATCAAGAGATGTCTAACTCATGTGCACATATTCTCAATATGGAATGGTCTAATTCCAATGCACTAAATGTAGAGCTGTCTAACTTTAGTGCATATGTTGTCAATTTGGAGTTGTCTAACTCCAGTCCATCCATCTTCAACTGGGAATTGTCTTGCTCCCGTCATCCTCTGCTAACACACAAATACATGTGGTTAGAATATTCAATCATCCATCAATATTTCTAGTTACATTACAGAGAATTATGCTCATTTGATACGTGGTCCCACGGAACACAGCCAAGGAGTTGAGTAAGATTATGGTTGTGCCACAATGTGCAGTTACTACATTATTAAGTCACATAGGTTGAGAGAATAAGATGTCACAAGTAAATCAAGTCTAGAGTAGACATGCCTAATTCAATCACTTATCTTAATCAGACACCTATATTTAGATGGTAGGTATGTGGCTTAGTGTGGCTCCAATAACAAACACCGGAAAGTGATTGGACTAAGTGCTTAAGTATGTAAATCATTTTGTGCTCAATAGTCAACACAATTGAGGGGGGGACCTATATGACCATTTAATGAGCATAAGAATCTTCACTTTTGATAATGAATAAGATATTCATATGAGCTCTGAAAACTATTAGGTACTACCTCGCTTTGGCTTTGCTAACCATCCCATACATCTCATACTAATTGCATATTTCATATCCTAAGGGAAGTGAGCTAGTCGGAAAAGGTAGCCTTTAAGATGCATCTACATTATTGAAATGGAACAATAACATTTTGAAATTTGTCCCAATGTTTGATAACTACACCTTGTACCATGCTATAGCCCTCTTTTGTATTGTGTGTTCACTAAGCATGTCCAAGTGAATTCTTAAGTTTAATAATTAGCACAGACATCATTTGTTACACATGATAATTGTGCAACTGGCCAATATCTAGATGTACAGTGACTCCAAAAACTGAGTCTATGCAAGGAACTTGAAACTTCAAATGACAATGCTAGAAACAAGAGTGATAAAAATCAAAAGCCCATATGTGCTCAATAGGATTTTAAGTCAGGGGATTGTGCAGGCCACTCTAAAACATAAAATGGTTGCTTCCCAAACTATTCTCGAACAATCTTGGTTGTATGCACAACAACATTGTCTTGTTGAAAAATGATTTCTTCAAGATTGAACCCAAATGCGAGCAATGTACTACACAAATCTTGCTCTAAAATTGCAATGTAGCCTCGAGCATCCAAGTGGCCTTGTATATTATGCAATGACCTCAATCCTCTACAAGTCAAACAACCCCAAAGCATTATAGAGCCTCCATCATGCTTCACAGTTTGGTTCACAGCACGCACAGGGATGTTTTCTTTGTCCTCTATCCAACACCAAGTCCTCCCATCTGAATTGAAACGACATATTTTAGTTTCATCACTAAACACCACCCGCTCCCAATCACTTACAGTTCAATCTTTGTGCATTTGAGCAAAGCGAAATCTATCTTTGATGTTCTTCCGACTCAAAGCAGGCTTCTTAACCTTCGTAAAAGAAGACTATCCTTGTTCTCTCAACGCATTCCTCAAGGTATTGTCGCACATCTTTACACCCATCTCTCTTCGAAGCACTTTTGATGCCTCTATTGCAGTTTCTAAACCGCCAACAATAACTAGCCGTGAAGCATAACGCTTCTCCCACTCTATTAGGACCTTAGGACGACCTCCTTTAGACAATGCTATACTCGTAGAAAGCCTCTTTCTCACTCTATTAACTGTAGATTGTGCCAAACCCACACTCTTTGCAATCTCTCTACTGCTCCTCCCCTTCTCTATCAAGGCTACACTATTTTGCTCTTTCTCTCGTGAAATAGGTCTCATCTTTCTATACAACCTCCACAAAGCCACAAGTATTCAACACGATACACACGAAACCCTCAAAGTTTTTTTGACTCAAAACGATGAAGAAACAAGAAAATGAGAGCTCTCAAAGAAGGTAGCAAGTGGCGCCTCAAAAATTGAGTCTGCGACATCGACATCTCTCTTCCTCTCACCGAAACCCTAGTGAAGTTGATGACATCACGATGACATCATCTGAAAGTCAACTTCTAGTTCTTTTACAATTACATTTCACATTTCCTAAATATATCATTATCTTTTTGTGAAATGCCCATGAAAGTCCTTGTTTGATGCATAGACTTGGTTTTTGGAGTCACTGTACTTAACAGTTGATCATCAATCAATACATTGATCAAGTTAGTTTATAGAGTGATCCTGTTAGGAATCATGTAGTTTTCATAACGGAAATCTGATGATATGTGGAACTTCATAAATTTTAGGCCAAATTTGACAATACCATGCAAAAAAAACCAGCTTGATTCCTAAACAGAAATATGATAAACAATAATAAATAAAAACTGTATATAATACACATAATTCATGCTATGGAGTACGAGATTTTGACAATCTTGCAGGACAACTTGGTAATTTTACCAGGACAATGGTACTTTATTTGACAATGTTTTGTAGATAGCTGAGACCTCATTGAGTGAATGTACCGTGAAACATGAGGGTAATCAGGTTTTCGAAAGCAAATCGGTAACTCTCATCTTTTTGTAAAATATTCTCAAAAACTTACCAGCAACATCAATAGAACATTAATGTTGCTTTCATTTCAGGGGAGAATATAGACCTGAATTCACCTAAAGTCGTACAGCCAGAAGGCTGGACCAAACCTGTCAAACTTTCTGCATCATTCAACAGCTTTTTGGAGAATGAGGAACCGTTTGTGTCGACAAAAATTGGGGCAACCCCCTAATATGCCCAGTGGAATATTTAATCTTAAGAAACCAAATCTGATTGACATACCTGTCTTTACATTGAAAAATCTAGACAACAGGTAGGGCGCACCACATGACCTGACCATGCTAGTCTGTTTCCTCCAAAAACAACCATTCATGCAGCCTGACAAAGAACTACTTTAACAGGAAAAGGTTGTAGCCAGCAACAGCTGTTTTGAGCTGAGTGCAGGTCAAGCACAAGGAAAAAACGGTCAAGGCTGTCTATTCACACATTTAATACAAGACATTTTTCCAATGTCTGGTTTCTGAAGCCACAGGAACTTCAAACCTTTGCTTTGTCCCCGCCCTCAGATTTGTTTTTACGAGGCCTACCCACATGTCGCCCAACAGGCTCCTCACTCTTTTTCTCATTCCTTTTGGGCACTTCTTCGAGCTCCTCGTCACGGCAGAGTTCCTCGAACTCTTCTTCTGTAAACTGCTCACTATATGACCGCACCTGTGGTAGACAAGCATCTTAGAATATGGAGAAAGAAAATTACTTGGAATTACATTAATAATCCTAAATGCACTGTCCGCACTGTTTGCAGAATAGATAAAACAAATGGGTAGTCCACCTTCAACCTTAATAAATACCTCTCTTGCTCGTTTGCCTCTCCCATAGCTTTGAACTTGACTATCCCCTTTGCCTGGGGTCTTTTCGTGCGTTGATCCCCTTGGGGGATTATGCCTGGTTTGGAATGCACCGACAATAGAGCCAAGCTCACTCTCCTGAATTAGTCGTGGTGGAAAAGTTGGTAGAACTTCAGCAATTTTGGATCGGACACACTGTTTCCATTGTGCCTGTTTCACAAATTGAAAGATTAGTGAAACAAAGTAACACACATCAATTGTTGGCCACTTAAATCTATCCCAAAGATAAATTTCTCATGAAATTTTCCAAAATGCACATACCTGCTCCTCTTGCATTCGTTCTTTGTCCACAGCGTCAAAGATGTCGAACTCCGAGTCACTGCATCCAACGTAATAACAACACCATGAGTGCACTTTGCTAGCCACAAGCAGCTTTCCAGATTCATCCACTATCAAGTTCTCATCATATCAATCATGCATAATCATCAACCAGTGCAATTATGGTTATTGCAGTGCTATAGCCCCTATCTCAAATCAAACTACCATTGCGCCACTGTTGAATATACCTCCGAGCCAAGAGGTAGTTCAAAGCCTCGTCATCAAGCACAGGGGCTGCCTCTTCCTTCTTGGATTCTCTTAGAAGTGATTCCAGGTACTCCCGCCTATCTTCAGCACTGAAATTCATAAACAAATATCAGTGACAAGAGAAAAGGACACTTTTGATATTTGTCAGTGTAAAAATTATTGCTGGAAAGGCCACACAGAAGATATGTCAAATGCATATACAAACAAATAATGTTAATCAATGCCCAAAGTTGTTATCATTCTAGCCACAAAACGGTGAAAAATGTTTTGCTACAGAGAGATGACATTCAGCTGCTAGAAGTGATTGACACCATGCCCTATGAAGTGAGACTCAAATTTCTGGTCATAGCAATAAGGAATTTCAATTCTTATCACCACTTCAACCCAGGCATGGATCTAATTAATTACACCATCCTTCAAGTTCGTGCTGCACAGGCCTGTAGCAGAAAGATGTTTTGTACCTTGCAAAGCACCTCAAATAAAATAGTGTTACCTCAAGCATACAGGATAGATTTTTACCTGGTGTTATCATCAAAAAATCCAGCCGTAATACTCTGGTTTGCAACCCCAAGCTTGTGTTCCGCAGAAGCCCGTACATGTTCTTCAATACTGTGGACCTGCAGGCTCAGCACATGCATGATTTGGAATTAAGTAGGACATCAGACACACTGCTTTGAATTTTGTTGCAGGTTTTCAAATCCTGATGGGTCCTTCCATTTTATTCATACATCCTTCTCAAAATAATAATAAGTTCTAATGCTAGACACCTCCTTGATGATATAAAAGTTCCAGAAACCATACTGTTTCTAGTCGCAATACAAGAACGTCCCTCTTTTGTCCAATTCGATGTGCTCTTGCTTGTGCTTGAAGGTCCACCTGCGTTGATAGCAGAGCACAGTGTTTAGGACATGTGTTCTGGAGAATTGCCTTCATGTGTCACAACAAATATCTAGTAATAAGGTCCACCTTCTGTCCAAGTACAGCAGTGATTTTGACATGGTGCTTTCTTTGACCTGATACTTCACAAACATGGATAAGATCCAAGACACACATTGCCAGATAACTATATCAAAGACAGACTTGGCAGGCTAGCATATTACAGTTCTAAGAGGACCATGAAAACATGATACTGTGTACTCACAAAATTCACTTCCTGGATTGACACTACATTGAAATTCTGTTTTTCAGTAGCAAATTGAGAAGACTACTAATATTCTCATCCCAATTCCACTCATCCCTCCACAATATGTGGAATTATCATAACTTTCTCATTTTAACTTTCTGAACAACAAAACATACCTGAGGATTCCAATCCGTGTCAAATATGATGACAGTATCAGCAGCTTGCAGATTTATCCCAACACCACCAGCACGGATGCTGCCAGGTCCCACATGGTAATATCCACTTTAAGTGATGAGTCCTTATGTTGTTCAAGATGATTTCTACACAACCAAGAGCTACTGAAGAATTTGCCTAGGACAAAAGCAAAATCTACTTACAGTATACAAGTATAGCAACTCTAGAGTTGAATGCATTGATACTTCATAGCCTCTTCATAACCCAGACTACAGCCTTCAATGTTCTCCTATTTGCAGGAAAAGTACATGCTAAAGAATTGTGAGTCACCTGAGTAGAAAAATGAAGGCTTCCGATTCAGGAGCATTGAATTTATCAATAAGGGCACCGCGTTCACTTCCACCTGTTGAGCCATCTAGTCGCAAATACCGGTAATTTTTCAATTCTAGGTAGTCTTCCATAACATCCAAGAGCCTTGTCATAGTTGAGAAAAACAGTACCTACACATCACCCACACCCCACAATTATTAGTCTGCATGACCTTTTGTTGCAAAGCCAAAGCTGAGATATGGTAGACCAAGCATGCTGATGACTGCATGATACAATCTGTATGCTAAATATATTCAAAGAAACTCACACGATGATTTGCAGCCTTCATCTTGGGTAGAATGCGATCAAGCATTTCCAGCTTCCCACAGAGCCTAACAACAAGTGGCAAATAATGTGCTGGCAGCAGTTTCTCACTCTGCAAATTGATCAGTCAAGAATATATCCTTGTAAGTCAGACAACACTTACAGATATAGGTAACCAGTAAACAAGAAAATAAGAATCCCAAGAGACAATTAATCAGAGACTTAAGAGTTACATACTCCATCTGAAGTTAAGAGCAGATTTCTCTATCGCCAGGAACTTACCTCTATCCTCATTGAACTTATAAGCAAGCACCTGTAACATTAGATTCTTCATTCTTTCTTTAAGATCTAGGAGATTAATCTTTGTGTTGAGAGTGAAGATAATAATGAATCACCCAAAATAATGGATGCTTGATATGTAGAGAGAAAAGCCTATTAAGAAAATTGAAAAGTAAATGTTGGAAATGCTAGAGAATGCAAACAAGTTGTACCTCTTCTGAGTGCAGCTGACTTAGATAAGGATGATTGCAGATATTACGTAGCTCCATGACAGTGTTTTGGATTGATCGGCCCTACAATCAACAAAGTTAAACTAGCCTCTGTCACAAAAAGAGAGAAACTCAAGTAATGGCTGCTGCCACTGCAATCTGCAACTGACATGAAGCAAATCATTTTTTTACAGAATTCCCAAATTACCTTGACATGTCCAAAAGATCCCATTTTCTCTTTCACCCGCTTCATGAGCAGCTTCTGGTATGCAGATGCTTCACAGCGCACGAGTCGTTCTATTTTCTCTGGAAGTTCATTTTCAACCTTGATTTTCACGAAAGCATAAAGTCAGCTTAGGATCAGACTCATTGAACATTAGGAGACCAGTACAGTAACAATTTCAGCACAGATATTCGTGTTGAAGATTGTGTATACACACTGCATTCAGGACATGAATAAAAAGGGGATTATAGTCGTAAGGCAAAGATGTACCAATACGATAAAATAAAGCTAAGGCAAAGCACTCAGATCAGGTTGCAGATCCGCTGGAAATCATTACCGGCAATACTCTTGGAGTAGAAAATTACCTTGTGCTTCAATCTGCGAAGCATAAATGGTCGCAAAACTTGATGGAGGCGATTGATGATGAGAAGATTCTCCTCCTCAGTCAACAGAGCCTGCAGTAATATGGATCAGATACCCTTAACAGCAAATCATAACTTATTTTGGCTTGAGGCTAAAACTGGTACTGTCCTATGGAAAACCATATATTTAACCAGTAGATCTAAGAGGTTACAAATATTCTTGGACAACATCCATGCCCTTGAGGTTTATATTACAGCTCCATCAAATTGAGTGACTCACAATCCAAGGGATGCACCAATATGTTGCACAAGTAACCAACATCTGAGTTCCAATTCCATTAATCAGTTGACAAACTAAAGCAGATATTCAAGCCCATCGAGCACAGATTCCTTCAGTATATAAAGCATACTTTTAAAAAGGTCCGGTGATCATCATTTGCTGTTGGATACACAACTAGGGTTGCTCAAGAGATATTCTTTGAAATGCAATGCACTAAAGACACACTAAGGGGTGCACATTTCCTAGGCTCTCTCCTCAAAGCTCTCTACTCTTGCATCCAACTCCTCCATACCCACCATTTTCCATCACTCTCGTGAGCTCTCCTCCCAAGACTTCAACCTAACTATATAATCTTCCAAAATAAATGCCTACATAAAGTGTGGCTTGTAGGATGATGCACCAAAAATGGGAATGCTTGTGGCATTTAGTGCCACGATGAAGTTCATAAAAACATTCATATCTTTATGAAGGACAACACAAGATGCACACAGGACAGCCAAAGATACAAGAAGATGCATGCAGAATGGTATACAAAACTTCACATAAAAGAAGCAGAAGCAAAAAGAGCCAATTCAAAGAATAAATCAATTCACTCATATGATTACTCTCCCCTACCTGCTCGGCAGAAGTATCCACCACAGTCTCAAAAGGCTTGTTAAACCATTGAGCAAAATCTTCTGAAGAATTGAAGATGCTTGGAAGCAAGAAGTTTAAAAGGGCCCACAGCTCTTCCAAGTTGTTCTGCAAGGACAAGATCACCATCAATTGTCTGAAATTTGTACAAAACATTACCAGCACATTCTGCAAGCATCTCCTGGGGAGAAAAATACCTGAATTGGAGTCCCTGTGAGTAGTAGCCTATTGTTGCTTTGATAATGTCGCAGCTCTGCATTGAGTTTGCAGGATGCATTCTTTATGCGGTGACCTTCATCAATGATAATGTAATGCCAACCCACTTTGCAGAGTTTTGGCCTATCATGTTTGTTCATGAGGTACTCATATGTTGTCACGAGGATATTAAAATTCTGCTGCAAAATCTCTTCCCTGTTTCCAAGCCGTGTGTACTTAGTATTAGTGAGACATAATGCAGTAGACACTAGCCCTTGACAAAGGCAACTAACCCAGCTTTACTATATTGTACCAAATGGACATTCTACAACAAACGAAGTCACAGAAAATTTACTAAACTACCTTTCAAGCAACAAAAGGGGCCTTACTTGAAAATGCGCCTGCGTTCATCAGGAGAACCAGTGTAGGCAAGAGCACCAACACGTGGAGCCCATCGACTAATTTCAGCTAACCAATTTGGCAAGACTGAAGATGGCACTACAATCAGGAAAGGACCACGATCATTTTTTGCCTCCATCAAATGACAAATAAGAGCAATCACCTGTAAAACCACCACTCTGCTGTAAATAATACTGTCATATGTGGTCCTTTTACTTGGAGCTGACAAACACCGAGTTGAGGCAAAATAGTGTAACCTGAACTGTCTTGCCAAGACCCATCTCATCTGCAAGTATCCCGTTGAGATGATTGTTGTATAAAGACACCAACCATCGCAAGCCATGCATCTGATACCTGCACAACAAGACAAAATAACACCTTAAGCAGACAGGTACAATTCACTTAGTCTTAAGGATCTCACAGCCAGAGAACATCCAGGTGGTCAACTTGACAAAGAAAAAATTTGAGGCAGAGCTTACTCTCGCAGCTTGCCTCCTTCTAGCATGCCTGGTTGCTTGTCAAAATTCTCCTTCACACTGATCACAAAAAAGGCAGGTTTTGGGATGATGTTAATCTTGAAAAATGATTCACTTTCTGGAGTCAAATTAAAATCCCAACAAATAAAATTTCCAGGTACATAGAAAGACATTCACTTAATACTAAAGAATTTCAAAAAGAACCTCTAAGTCCTCTGCTTTTTCTAGGAGAATGAATTCACCTGTGTGCCAGCAGGTAATACTTCTCATTGCTTTCCAGGTAGTTCTGCATGATCACAGCAACACGGCAATGTGTTAGAGCTTATTAAATTTATTTCCTCCACCCTACACCAAAAATTTCCATATTCATTACAAAGAAACACGTACTGGAGCATGTGTTTACCTGGTTTTTATCCTTCTCGTCAGCTTCTTTGGCAAGTTCAGTACCATCAGTGTATGCCACAGAGTCACTTTCCTTTGATGCAAGCTCCTTCTGCTCCCGTAGCTTTACACCCAGTTTTTCCAAGTACGCCTCTGTTTCTTTTAAGAGCTGCTCCACTCTATCTGACTTTTTGTTCTGTAAAACAAATGTGAATTAGTTTTCAGTTGTAACCCACAAGAACCTGAAAGGGACACAAATCTGTGGCATATACACAGTACTACTGAAATATTGCTCACCTGTACCATTCGCAAATAACCTTCCACATCATTATTCTTCAGGAGTGCGATTTTCTCACGCTGCAGCTTGTCTAGCTTTTCTCGATGCAACTTTTCTCTGCGAGTGTGGAATTCCTTGATATAACGATTGAATCGTCTCCATCTCTCTGCCTTCTTTTTCCACCAGTCTTCAATTCCGACCCTGTTAACACTTAAGGTGATTCCATGAGATCGCCTTTTTAGGGCATGACTATTACCATATTGACACTTTCTCAATATTTGAAAAGCATATCTGTATACAGATCTGGAGATATTCCCGAATTACAAAGGACATCATTGTAGAAAAGTCTCAGAACTGAGATATTTTATGACATAAAGTGAAACCTTGGAGCAGAATATTGCTGAACTACAGTTATATACTGTCACGTATTATTTGAAAAGTAACGTTGTCAAACCAGCCAACACATTAGATGATTAAGTTGAAGTGAATCCATTTGCAGTATCCTGCCTGAGTTGCTCAAGTAAAAGCAGCACACTAGGAAATCATCCTGACTAGAACACCTGGGAATAGTTGTTATTGATGAATACAGTATAAGGTTGTTCACTTCAATATTAAATAGGTGTGGATATTAGAAATGGCCGAGTCTGAGGCATGCTTCAGCCACTCACCGATGCACTTCCACTTCTCGACAAAATTCTCTTCGTTTGTCCCGGTTTCGCCGCTGCCGTTCTTCCTTTTGCTTCACCTCTAACCTTTCCAGCTGCTTGAGTCGCTTTCCAGCTCTGGTTTTCTTCATGGACTTCCATGTTTCCATATCTCTGATAATAGGCTGGAAGAAATCATGTAGAAAATCCCTGAACAAAGCCAGACATGTCATGCAATTAAGGGTTAATTTTTAAATGGAAACTCGATATACAAAATTATTTTACCCCTAGGAAAACCACAACAATGTCAATCCATTGACAGAGATAACATATTACTTCTTTAAAATTCTCCAAGGTCAGAACATAAAGTATCCAGAAAGAACAAAAAACTGAAAGAGTTTGCACAGATGTCACTGGATTGCACCAAGGACATGACACACTCATGCAAAGTGGGCATACACCAGATGTAGTTATTACAGACAGACCTGTATCTAGGTTCATCACTAAAGACACTAAGGCTGTGTGTTACTAATTCATGAACACCCCACAAACAACTTACACAGCAGCGACACGAGCTACAAAACGACTGCTTTAAGCTTTGTTGGCCCTTCAAAAAGCATGAGCTTGCATTATGAATTATGTTTTGAGTTCAGTCAGGAATACAAACCTCACAAAAATTACAGAAACTAGAGTTTTCACTGATAAAGTGGAAATAATACAGAGAAGATTAAAACCTGCGTAAACTCCGCTGTAGAGAAAGAAGCTGAAGCTTTTTTAAGGCAATCACACTCTGTGTTTTCACAGATATCTCCTCTGTTGAGTTTACTACCTCCTATACACAGCAAGTGTGCAAGTCAGAATCAGTAAATAACAAGGAATACAAATCCACGTGTGAGCAGAAAATAATGTAGCATTCATGCGCACTATTATATACATGATAGAAACTCATGCTAACAAGCTTCACATTACTCATTACCCTAGACGAAATTATCAAGGAAATAAAGGTGCAATCACAACTGACTGGCTGACATCTCACTTTCAAATCATCAATGCGTGCAGCAATGCTCTCTTCCGTCCGTTTCTGTAGTTGTGCCCAGTTTCGGTCTGCAAGGTCCTTTCGCTGCCGCTCTTCCAAAGCCCATTTCTCACAGATGGTAAACTGAGGGCGAGCCCTGTATGGAGGACGACCTTCAGAAGCATCTTGGCCATCCTCATCTCTATCCTCACTCCCACCATATGTCTGACCTGTGGCCAAAGTCCCTGTCTGCCACTGTCCTCGCCTATGATTCCCCATGCCCTCATTACTTGCATGTGTTTGTATATTATTAAGCTCATGTTGGTAACCATTGTATTGGCTCTGATAACTTATCCGCTGATGTGGAGGTGCATTTGCAAGGTGATTCAACTGTATAGGAATTCCAGCACTGATTCTTTCGTAGTTTAAGACTCTAGCTGTACTTTCCAAATCTGGACGTACAGCATATGTTCGCAATGAGGCATTGTAGCTGGCAGCAGCTTGCATAAATGCACTTCTTGACACGACTTGTCCATCTTGACCACGTACATAGTCATCGTTGAATATGTTTGCCCGTCTCATTTCATCTCGTATAGGTCCAGTGAAGGAGCCAGTCATCCCACCTTGATGGTTAGGCATGCTCACCTCTACCTTCTTCCCTTCAGCCTTCTCAATTTGCTCCTCATAGTTCCCTCCGCGTGCCACAACCTGAGGATTTATAGATACTGCAATGGGTGGCCTGTCGTCCCAATTCTGCACTGTGGGGTCCACTAACCTTGTTCCACTGATTGTCTGGTTCTCTGTCTCTGTGATGGGTTTGACATGATATACAGCATCGTGCTGTGAGATATGATGATTGGTGTGGGCTTGGGCAAGATTACTTACAAGAGTAGCATCAACCTCTCTCAGCCCATGCACTGTTGACAGTGCTGTCTTTGTGAAATCCTGTGGGCTATATTCTACTTCAACATGTGCTCTTTTCTGCTTGATCCTTCTGTTTTCTGCCACTGTCTTTCCATTGGCTAAAACACGATCCAATTGAGCTTGCTTCCGTCTATGAGCTATCAATTTCTTCCTTTCTTCTGGAGAGAGGTTTGGATCAATCGGAGAGTATTTCCGTCGTGGTTTGCTTGACCTCTTTGAAGATTCTGTTTCTTTGGCCTTAACACTAGTTGTGCACTGCTCCTGAGTTTGGCTTTGAGTGGGTGTTATACCAATAGGTGTTGAATATCCCCTGGAAAGATGACCATCTTCAGATTGTTGAGCATCTGATGGCTTCATCCTATTAACCTCGTCCAGATAATTCTGTGCTGGGTTGCTGACCTCTAACTCTTCAACTCTTACGTTGTCCTTTGTAATTGAAATCCTGGGATCTACTAGCACTTCACCTTTTTTCGATACCTCTTCATCCAAGCCCTGGGCAAGAGAACCTTGAACCACCTCTACATGCTCTGCTTCCAGACTACACTGCTCTTTTGCTGCTTCCATCGCTGATACATTACTTTCCGCTACACCATCAGGTGTGAGTGTAATATTGAGGACAGCATCCCTTACGATTGAGTTTGTTAAAGATGTTGAAGCCTGTTGTGCACCACCTGGTAATAACCTGTCTACTCCACTGCTGTTCAGCAAATTTTGTTTGGTACCTGCACCATACATATCTTGACTTGAAACAGATCCCTTGACTATGGACTGAGGATGCTCTTGAACCTCATGTGTCAGGAGCTGAGATGCCATGTGTTAACCATGTAGGTGGGAACAAGATCAAAAAGAAATTCCTACTTGATTTTGCACAACAACATCTAACTCCACATTATGAAAACCGTACCTTTCACAGCAGTCCCAGAGAAACTACAGAATCCACCTTGTCAAGAGGATTATTGAGAAGTTCATGTTTAAATGTTGCATTGCAAAAGAAACTTGCACATCCAAACTTGCAGCCTGTGGACTAAGTGAGGTCTCCATCATAGCCTCCAAAATCACAACTGCAAGCAAATGAACTGGAAATTCACAAACCTGTTATCTTCTGCTTGGGTGTCTTTGGCTGTGGTTTTTGACTCCGCAAAGCCTGAGATAGCTGAGTTTTTTGGGGTCGCTTCATGCTCCTGCATTTACACATAATGCAACAAGCTATGTGAATAAAGCAGTCCGGCCATGCCAAAAGACAGCCAGTCTTGCAACCTCCTATACTATATTTTGCATGTATAATTCACAATTTGGCTGGCAACAGGATCTTCAAGATAACCTAGTAGCTGTTATAGGTTGTAATGTACATATCATTTAGGTTCTACATTGACAGGACATAGCTGTTATTCAACTGAAAGACAGTAATAAAACAATACTCCTTCACTATCGTGATTGCATGCACTTGAAGAAGGAGATGCCCCCTCCAAATAAACAATAGCACCTCAACCACTAGAAAATAAGAGACATTGTTCAAGAGTTTGTTGTTCATCCACTGTAGAGCATAACAATATTAAAGGCTACTGAAACTTGTTTGCAAAGCACACGACAAAATATGAAAGTAATAGGTCACCAACCACAAAAATCATCTATATAGACCAACTCAAAACCAGCACAAGAAATCACAATCCACGTACTTGGCTCTATACGCTGTGGCAATCAAAAAATTAATATCAGGGAGCAATTTGAGAGTTCACACCTCAAGGACATGTACACCAGGCACTGTGCCCTTAGTTGCTTAATTTGATTTTCTGTAAAAGGAGACACATTTGGCAATATGAGCTGATTCAAGCTGCTATGCACGGGTACTTGGTTGGTTGCGACAACACCAGAAACTGCATAATCTGCTCCAGTTAACAGTCTCGGTTCATTGTTGCCACTACCAATAGCTTCTTTGTCCATTCCACTTGCACTTTCAGCTTTTGATGCTTGATCATGTTTGATAGAGACCTGAGTTCTTGGTTCATCTAGGTGAACTTGGACATGAAGTCTATCTGTTGTCAACTTGGATCCTTCCTGTAGAAGAGAAAGTTGAAAATCAAAATTAGGTCACAAAATTCAAAATCCAGATTAGATGTGTTGTACTGCAAATGCTCGAGGATACAGATGTGTTGTAACTCATCTGAGCAACTGGTTTTCCCCCATCTGTGCAGGAGAGAATTGGGATTGTACATCGACATCTCAAAGATACCTGGATTAAGCCAGACTCACTCATTATATTAGAGAGGACTGAAACAAGGTTATAAGGATTGTCTTCATTTGGATAACCTGGATCAGAACAAAGCTACCTTACATTTCATTGCCCCAGCATACCTATAAAGGACTACAGGAGGATGGTATTACTTCTAGAGCACCTCAAGCACTTACATCTATACCAGCAGAAGATTGAGAATGAACCCCTAAGGATACAGTATACCAAGAACTTAAAGAGAGAGCTATTCATGAACAGTTACCTTTGAATTGTTGATGGGTATTGATCCAGAAGTGCTTGGTACTGCTGCACCTGCTGCTAATAAACTGGGAGTAACCTTGCCAGTGGTTTGATATTGTGCGGAAGGCAATGAAGGCTGAGAAGACAAGCCTTCAGTTGCTGCAACACTTTGATCCAGAGCTTTTTCATCTATAGCTTTCTCCTGTCCAACTGCAAATTCCTCTAGCATAATTCATTAGTGACCAGTTCTAACCACCTCAACCAACTTCACTGTTGATTATGCTTAGTCATGCAGAAACCTGAAGTAGGACGTCTACTCTTGATTGCAAATGTGCTCTTTACAAGAATCAGTAAAAAAATGGCTGCTTAATTTTCTGACTAGTGTTTCATTGAGTAAGTTAAGAGTTCAACCTGTTTCTGAGTCCGATACAAGTGCTTGTCGAGTTTGTGTAGATATCTCCGTTACCACCTCCTCCACTGCAGAGTGGGATTTTTTAGATTGCCTAGTTTTCTTTGACCCTGTGGTTTTGCTACTAGAGTTAGATTTGGCTGGACCAGCAGCAGCCTGTTTTAAAGTTGCCAAAGAGGTCGAATTCTTCCCAGCTTCTCCCACTTCTTTGATGGTGGAAGCCACTTCCTGTCCGACTTCAACACCTGAAGCCTCAGTGCCAGAGGCAGCAGCTAGCATTCTCAACTTGCTCCTGGTCAAAAATACTCCTTTAACAGGTGGTGTATTGGTATCTTCTTCTTTTCGAGCCCTAGATTTCCTGGCACTTGAACTAGGGACTGAATCACTTTGCAAAACACTTGGAGCAGCTGTAGTAGATGATTGTGGCCCACTTCCCCCTTGTTCTAAGGCGTTTTGCAGGACCCCACCAGACTTTTCTTTTTCTCCACTGATAACAGTAGAAGGAGGTGCTTGTGGAACTGATATTTGAGGAAGATTTGAAACATCAGCTTCATCTTTCTGGGGTCCAACCTTTTCAGAGCTTGAGTCAGGAGCAGACTCACACTGGGAAAGAACCGGCGCTGATCGCACAGGGCGTCCTCTCTTCGGCTGAGTTCGCAGCACAGCTGGAGACTTCCGCTTGGCAGATCGAGTCTTGGGAGGAGGCAATCCATGAGGAGGTTGTAACTTTGAAGAAACAGGAGCTACATGTTCTAACTCTGAGACATTGATAGATGCATCCGTTGAATCAGGTACAGTTTCAGTCTTGGTGGCATCTGGCTCAGTATTTGATTTTGGCAATGTGGACTGTTGAGACTGTTGAGGAACAGGTGCAGACTGTTCAGATTGCTGAGAAACAGATGACTTGATATTCAAATCCCCTCTATTGGCAGAGAGAGTTTGCTGGGTAGCTTGGTCAGTTACAAGATTTGAATTCAAGGTTCTTTTTCCTTGAACTTCAAGATTTTTGGGGCTTGCACATGCTTCCTTATCTGTCAGGACTGTCTTCACCTCAGCAACTGGAAATGGAGACTGCAACTCTTGCTGAGCTTGCACTTGCTTTGATTCAGCTGGTGGTACACCAGCAACCCTGCCTCTTGCTCCCCTAGTGTTGGCAGCAGGAGGCAAGTGGGAAGGTGGGACTTGAGAGGAACCAGAGGCAACAACTTGCTTTCTTTTACCTTCAACAATTGCACGACTAGCATCCTGCTGCAAAGGGTTTGGTCCTTCCATTGGAGGTGGTAATGGTGACTCTTCCAGCGCACGTTGTGGTTTTTCAGATCCCAGAACTCTAGGGCTGTCCTTTGCTGCATAAGTAGCTCCAGAAGAAACTACTTTGCAGTCTTGTATTTGAGATACACAATCCACACTGGAGGTTGGAATACTCTGCTCAGGATTGTGAGCCACCTCACTTTTAGAACGTCCTCCGGAGGTTGGAATACTCTGCTCAGGATTGTAAGCTGAATCACTTTTAGAATGTCCTCTGGAGGTTGGAATACTCTGCTCAGGATTGTGAGCAGCTTCGCTTTTAAAACATCCTCCAGAGGTTGGAATACTCTGCTCAGGTTTGTGAGCCACCTCACTTTTAGAACATCCTCCAGAGGTTGGAATACTCTGCTCAGGATTGTGAGCCACTTCGCTTTTAGAACATCCTCCAGAGGCTGGAATACTCTGCTCAGGTTTGTGAACTGCCTCACTTTTAGAACGTCCTCCAGAGGTTGGAATACTCTGCTCAGGTTTGTGAACCTCACTTTTAGAAAGTCCTCCAGCGGTTGGAGTACTCTGCTCAGGTTTGTGAGCTGCCTCACTTTTAGAATGTCTTCCAGAGGTTGGAATACTCTGCTCAGGTATGTGAGCCACCTCACTTTTAGAACGTCCTCCAGAGGTTGGAATACTCTGCTCAGGATTGTGAGCCGCCTCACTTTTAAGGCGTCCTCTAGTCCTTACTTGAGATATGGGAGTGGCAATCAGTGCCTCAGCATGCACTCCTGCCTCGCCTTTCTTTCTACGTGTTTGCTTTTGTGGTCTTCCCTCCCCTGTCTCTTTGTCCTGTGACGATTTTCTCTTCCTCCCTTGAATTACAGCATCTTTTGGTTTTTGTGCATCTTGAGCACTGTCTTGAGCACTGGTTCCCTGCTGTGGAACTAACTCCACGGATGCTGGAACACCTTCAGGCTTTGCTTCTTTTGCAATAATGTCATCGGTAGTGCCTGGGACACCTTCAGGCTTTGCTTCTTTTGCAATAATAGCATCGGTAGTGCCAACTTTGTCGTCATGTCCTATTTGGGACTTATGCAGCTCAGCATGCACATCATTTGCAAGTGAGACATTGACAGATTTGTCCACTGTTAGTGATACTTCTGTATTCCCAGTAGTGGCAGATTCTGGATTGGAGGAGGGAAAATCAGTAGCCACTTCTCCACTCCTTGACGCAGATGGGTCCACCTTTGAGGCCTCTGTTTCCGGCTTAGCTTCTGCAGCACCTCCTCCAGGCCCATTGCTGGCAACCTTTCCATGAGGAGTTCCGCTTGCCAAGGCCGACCCAGCAGGAGCTAAATCTTTCTTATCAAATTTGTGTCTTTCAATCACAAGTTCCAATGCCCTACAAATCAAGGTATTGGCATTCAGATAACAAGGGATCCATGAACCTGAAATAATGAACCCATGACCTTCAACTTGCAGCAACTGAATATCTTGAAACATGGGCCAACACCCTTTTTGATAAGAGCCCAGGAACTTAATAGTACGCAAAACAGAAAATCCAATAAAGTTCACATGTTCCTGGTGATAAGTTTCTAGGACACAATGTCAAAGACGCCATAGTGCTCTTAAAACAGAGTTAGACGTAAGAAATGAGGATGACGATACCTGGCAATAATTTGAAAAGGTAAGGTTTGGTCCTTGCCAGTCGCTTTCATGTGCTGACATATCTGCGTGAAATAAATAAATCAGAGTTGAATTCATAGAGCGGAATGGTGTAAACCATGTCGATATTGTTGAGAAAACAAGTCCTCTACATTCTACCAGAGGCATACAAGGGATGAAAACTTACTGCATTGATTTTACATGCCAATTTCTTCGGTTCGGTTCTCAATTCCTCGCCACATTTCTCAAGAAACTTGTCAGCCTCCACCTGCACATCTGCGGGGACTGCCATGTTCTTCCCGAAAAACCTAACCCTGGTGATACACCACCCAAAATACACGCACGGCGTGAGGCTTGAGAGATACTTAACCTCGTTAACAGTAACTGATCAACTCCAAGAGAGCCCCCACGACACCATAATTCTTGCACGGATCGCATCCAAGTCCTTGAGAGGTTTTCCAATAGATAAATGAGTAACACGCACCAGTTCCAATTTACTTTGCTCAGAGTAACAAAGCTGACATTTGATGTGTGCAATGTGTTGCTGCCAGAAAACCCTCTTTGAAATGACACCGAATCACCATGGCTTGGACTAAAATAGAATCACCGGCTAAAACATTTGAACAATATCAAATTTCCACATTGCTCCAGCTCGCAACAGGATCATCACTCGCCGTTGACCCATTTGCATTCCGATGTTTCCACATTGTTCCTTAGCAATTTCACTGACTCACCGATCCTCGAAAATCCTTATTTCCCTTGCTGATGATTCGCAGAGCTCCAACAAACAAAAAATTCCTTCTTGAATGTTGTTGATGATTCGTGAACTCTTCTAATCCTAGCTCACTCAGAACTGTCAGCTGAGGCGTCGTATTCCGTTACGAAACACTGTAGTGAAGAAACCAGAGACTGAGCAGCTGAAGCGGTTTGTTGTTTCCGTACCCCTTGATTGAAAACAAAATTGCTAAGTGTGCATTTTTTCTATCTTTCTTTCCAAGTCAGGTAGCACAGGAGGGCTACCTCAGCAGCTAGGATTAGTCCTAATGATGATGTATAATATTGATTCCCAAGCTCTTCGCCTTGCCAAATCGAAATGTGAAAACCATTTCCAACATAATATATTCACCTCCAAATTTAGAGGCATTGCAAGGGCCATGCATTCCTGTCTTTAGACACATGGGCCTGCGCAATCTCTCTTCTCCCAGCTCAAAGTTCCTCACAAATCACTTTGTGCCCTTATTGATCCCAACCGGAACCTTTTGCCTTGCACTAACTACTTAACCCGATACGATGCTTCACAAAGTTACCACTTCTTCTACCAGCATCACTGGATGTTCTTGAAACCCTAACCCGGACACTCAGAGAACTATCCTGCACAAGAGGACAAACCACTACCGAAATTCCGGTGCCATTCTCGCATCCTTTTCTTCTTCAAGCTTCGTCATAAATAAATGGCTCCAGTCACTAATTCTTCCACCGTATAGTTGTGCAACTAGTCACCATACACCCTCGCATCTTGCATCGCCAGCTCAGCAATCCAACTCCTCATCTCGCAAGCCGAGAATCATCGCAACACAGAACGAAGATTTGGCCGCACGAAAGGTTTGGCCCCCTGTTTTTGTCCAAATTCCGGCACATAAAAAGGACGGATAAATACTACACTGACAACATCAACCGAAGAGTGAGCACATACAAAAAGCTCCGTTGCGGCTGCTCCCCGATGAACCAGATGCACCAAAAAACCATCACCGGAGGCTCATTTCTGCACCGTTTCGGGAGATTTTGGTTTATAAAAAGAGGGATAATTGCACCTGTGGCGGCAGAGATTGTTGAGGAAGAAGAAACGAGCTCCTTCGCGGATCGCAACAAAGGAAAACGGAAGTCACAAAGCCCTGCCCTACCCTACCCTTTGCGCTCTACCAAAGCAATGCTTGCATTAGACAACAAAAACAACAAGCACACACGCATGGGGGCCGGGGCCGGGTCGGTCTTGCCCCGTTCTCACCCGGCCCGCGATTCTGTCCACACCAACGCAGCAGCCCAGACCAGAGCACTTATGGAGCGAGGGCTGGGCCGGGCCGGGCCGGGTGATGAAGATAGCGGGTCGGTACGAGGTCGACCGGCCCGCGATTGTCCCCTACTGAGTGGAGGGATGAGGACAGCCGGAATGGGCGGGACCGGGACGGGGACGGGGCGAGCCGGGACGGGCCGGGTCAGGCGGATTGGGCCGCGATGATTCCGGGCTGGCTCTCCCGGCCAAATTATTAACCGGGAAAGGACTCACTGGGAAGAATAAAGGGTGCTTGGAAAAGGGGAAATGCCATGTGCTTCAAAAATAGATCATGTGTATTTAAAATATGCAATAATAAACCGTAAGGAAGGGCCGCATATTGGAGGGGATGTGGGAGAGAAACATTCTTGCCACTTAGGATGGTGAAGAAACCCGAATCGAGTTCAATCCCCTCCCCGAGGACAGTAACCAAGAAGAATTTCCTTTTTTTTCCCCACCCCGAAATTGGGCCGGTCTTGGCCTCCCGTGTGAGTGACATGTGGCGATGCCAATCATTGAGCTAGGACCATGTTTGAGATTTTGCGCTTTCAATGTGGAAGTCAACGGCACACATTTTCACTTGTATTTGTACATCGGGTGGTTTCCGCATATCACGTCTCCATTCATCTATCGTGAGTTGTGGTGTCGGTTTCATCCACATGTACATGACCCTAATTGACATAAATAGGGCATGATGTGGGGTTTTGAATAACATGGGCATAATTCCTGGCACATTCTTTCATATTACAAGATCCAGTCTTACTATCTAGTTGCACGACAAGTGGTGCACATAGTTTGGGATATAAGCGGACATTGTTTATTATCAACAGTGCTACACATGGCATTGGTGGGGCCAAGGTACATGTCATTGGTGAGACATGTAAGCCACCAAGAGTCGTGAAGGGGTTTGCATATTCTTTTCGTAACGCAACCTATCCAAGCTCCCCTATTCAAAAGTGAACGCTCTCGTCTACTAATTAATGTCATGTAGTAGATTTTCATCCATTTCCTAGACAATTAATACTACATTTGGTTGTGTTTTCGAATTCAAGTTTACAAGGGAACTACGTGCCAATCACTATTGGAGTAGTGAAACAACATCCTTAACTTCTAAATATTTTTGGAGCATGAATTGAGCCTCTCATACATACAATATAACATGCATATACTTAATGTTATGAAACTATGATAGATTGCGATAGCTTGTTGTCTTTGAAGATTACACACTTGATTACCAAACACAACAATTTGAAGAAAATTAGTGAATACATCATATCATCCAATATAGATAGAGAATGCACAAATGGAAGAAATATGGTGAAAACCTTTAGGGATCAACCCCCTAAACGCCTACCCGTTGACCTCTTCAAAATGATCTTGGAAGTCCCTCTATGAATTTCAAAGATTTGACAACAATTATAGCCGCATCTAATTGGTTTATACCCACTCCAACCATATAGATGTTTAGCACATCAAGTTGAAAAGTACCCCGCAAAGTTTAAGCTGTCCAAATATCTCCAATTAGGATGTTTTGATGTTTATGCGATGAGGTGTCAAAAAAACTAGTATTCTTCTCACAACTAACATTTAAGTATACTTGGATAAACTACTTGTCCAAATATGGGATGTGCACTTGTGGGGACCACAACATCAAACACCCACAACAAAAGCAACAACACAACAACCACAACTTCAAATGTTTGTATTCCATGTTTGCCAACCACCAGTTCGTGTAGTTTTGCAATCTAATGTACGTCATATTGGCAGTTGGGATTGTCCAAAATTCATGCTTGAATCCTAGTTTCACCTTGATTGCTTAATGAGATCCATATTTTTTTTTGATCTATCGAGTTTAAGTATTACATTGTTGTAAAGTTACTATAAATACCAATCACATGCAAATTAGAACTACTACAAATACCACATTTTAATTCATGAGGGCCCTTGCTATGGAAATTGATTATTGTTGGATCATATCCCAATGTTTTGACAGAGGTAATTGTGAACCTCAAAACCCAAATCCCAAACACTGATGTGACATGAATAATATAGAAAAAACTACAAGAAAACAATGGGTAGGTAAATTCCAAAATCAAAGGGAGATATTGCCCCCAACTGTAGTTATTCAAATACATCCATATTTTCAACCACCTTATTTTAATTTTTTTGGCTTTGTTCCAGCAGAACGAATAACTCTTGAGTCATCTTAAGGGCCACTTTACACTAGGACCAAGAGCCCTGACCATGAAATTCTAAGGGCTCATTTGTGGATAATGCTTGTTGATATCAATTTAATTTAAGTTTTTGTGGTTTTTGTGTCTCCGTTGCATTATGTTGCACACAGATTTTACACATATTTGTGATATTTAAATAAATAATACAAGCAGGACCTTGATATTCTTTTTTATTCAATTTCTTCTCACAATTTATTCCTACACAATTTACTCACCACACAAAAAAGTTAAAGAAAAATGGATGTTATTTGCATCCCTCTTCACCCTTCCAAAATTATTCCTTTGGTAAGGGACACTAAAGGGCTAATCCATGCATTCAATCATACATCAAAAAAACCACTAAAGATAATATAAATATATAATAAAGAACTAAAAATGACAAGTGTACATCAAGTTGACATAAATCTTGGAAAAATTTACACTTTTGACCCAACAGAAATCCAAGATTAAAATATGCAAGAGAAAACAAGGGTGAGATGGAATTATCACATACAAGCAATCCTCTCATTCATCCAACATGAAAGCCCTAGAATAATATGCAACATGATTTTTTTCTATATTTATTTTATTTGACTCCAGAATTAGCTATAAAACCTGGAATTAGTCTAGTCCAAGTCATTAGAGATGAATTGGCCACCAATCTATAGGGGATCAAGTTTTTATGTTGGTTGGATGAGATATATGCTCTCTCTCTCTCTCTCTCCATACTAAAATTGACTAGCTTTGGTTTAGTTATAATATCGGCAACTTACTTCTCAACATGAGAGAAAGTGGGTTGGTGGTCTGGTCCAAGCCTCCCCTTGAGGGGGATTCAGTTGGGAATACCAATTTCCTTGAAGAACATTGTTTTCACAACATTAAACATATGATTTAATGTGCCCCACACTATTCCTTGTCAACTCACATCAATTGCCTTGCAATCATTGGATGGCTACTAGAGGGAGTGTCATATGACACTTGGTGTGACATGGCAAATCATGAAGACCATTCATAAAATTAACACAACACATTAATCTTAATGCCACACGAAATTGGATGTTTAGTGTATTTGCCTCTTGAACCTAATAATTTGCCTTTGTGGCCATTGGAGTTACTTCTCATAGTTAGTGAAATCATGATAGTTTTCTTTTGGAACAAGTTTTCAAGGCGTCCATGTTGTCAATGTCAACAATGGGTCAAAAGTCTCTCAACACAATGGTTGGTCATACACTTGCTTCACTACCAACATATGAGTCTTCAACAATTATCATGTGTCACTGAAAAAAAAGATGCAAATCTACCGCTATGATAGATTTACATATTTTTTGATGATGCTTGACAATTTTCCAATGACGCATGACAGTTGCCCAAGACTCACATGCTTCTAATGCCTGCTTAAAAGTTGCATGAACTCCCATGATGTAAAGAATTAACAAGGGTGAATGATTTGTCACACAACCCTTATTTGTTGTGACAATGAATTGTCCACCTCCACCTCCTCTTGGAATCTACCTAGTCCATACATACTTTTTGTCAACAATACATATACGAAAGCCATTGGACTTTGTTATTGGAGGAAGGGAGCATTATATTTGCCTCCATTTATTTATGTTCATTATAAGTAACTTGAGTTTTATACGTAAATTCTTCATCCTAGCTTTGATGATCCCATGCCATAAAGAAAGAAAATTTATTTTTGCATTAATTGAAACCATTTGAATGTGGAGTTAAAAATCTAGAGTTCTCACATGTGGTAACTTGTTGCCATGCAAGCCCAATTTCTTCTCTCACAATCACATGTGAATGGAAAACATCGTCTTCTTTCACGCCAACAATTATCCAACTACTTATGATATGGGTCCTTTGTCCAATAAGTGTCATTGCATTAACACGAATGCCATTTTCCCAGGTCAAAGAACATTAGCAAAAGCAAGAAAATAAAACACGTAACATTATTCAACAATGTAGTTCAATTAATATGTGGGCCTAGGGGTATTAGTAGATTGCTTTGGTGTAAATCATGTTGGATGCTCCCTACTTGCCCCAATTTAGTCTAAAATTCACTAACATGGATGGGAGAGTGGAAGACAGAGAGGCATGAGTGTTTTTAGAAATAAAACTCTCCCCAAGGCCAAAAAATGTTATGGAAGTGATCTATATCGTGATAATAATGAAATATTTCGTAGCCACATGGTTCAAGTGCAAATTTTTGATTGCACTAACTAATGCAAAGAACAAGATTCAAAAAATCATTGCTCTCTTGAATGTGTGCACATAACCCTTTCCATTTCTCATACATCTAAAATTTGTGATAACTATGTAGCCTAATTGGTAATTTCCACCCTCAAACATCCAATTGTTACATGACTAACTTGATACTTGGAAACCGTTCCCTCTACTCACTATGGATAGCTATCCACATGTCAATTCAAGTTTAGTTGCAGTTGGTGCTTCTTCCCTATGGTTTACACGATTGAATGAACGATAGCCATGCTTAGTAAACCCATATTGGGTTCACATATGCACTCACGGCTATGATCAAGGTGAAATGCTCTCGCTCTCTCGCTCTCTCGCTCTCTCGCCATAAATTGTAAGTCAAGAATGTAAACCTTGAAAGTAATTTACCAAGCATATATCTTAAAATTTAGAGATGAAATGCTATTATTGCACATATGAAGACATTGTGGCAAATAATCAATGTACCATGTCATAAGCCATGGTAAACATTATAAACAATTAGGGTATTTAACCATGATTAGGAACACAACCATGCTACCAAACTAGGGTTTACGTCTTTGGGTTCTAGGAATTACCTTACCTAGGTAACCCAATATAAGCCTTGGACCCTAATGGAAAAAGTATTTTTCTACTATTCACGTGAGTAAGAGACGTTTAATACTTTAAATATAACCAAAACTTACATTTAAAGATCCCATGTAGTGAAATATTTGCCATCAACAAATATATCTTTGTCCGCTTATAGCTTTTGCAATTCAACTTTGAAATTCAACCTAAAATGACAAACTTATTATTCATAATTGCTAGACAATGCTTGAGCCAATCCAATAGTCGGATGCGTGTGTGTGGAGTTAAAGTGCCCACAATAAAGCCACATGATGTGTCAAGTGTCAACAATGACGAATTCAAGGGCTTATGTGATGGCATTCTCACCATGTCTTGTTGAGAGTCAAGTACTCCATAATAAACATCAAGCCTAACCCTAATAAGGGCCGGTTTACACTATGAACCATGAAGTCGGACCATGGAAGATGGTGTTTGTCAATGGTCCGAGTTCGTGGTCTGACTTCCATGGTCCGAGTTCATGAAAAATTAGTTTTAAGAGCCATGGGCCCCTCACTAGGTGTAAACCGAATGTGGACCAAGAAGAATGACCATACACCAAAAAGTGAAGGTGCTGATTTTTTTAATACATGCTCAAAAAGGGCAATTTTGAAAAAAATTCAAGTTTGACCATTCTCTTGTCTTCTCTTGGGCTTCACTTGTCTTCACTTCTTGTTAAATGTGTCGAAAATACGGCTTGCAAATCTTCTCAGAACAATTTTTACAAAAAAATGAGCGATTTAATTTGTACATGTTCAATGTAATTTACATGTGACATGAACCTTGTGTTGTCACTACACTAAATAGGATATTTAGTGTTTGATTATATTTAATGTTGTTACCACCCTACCTTGCTCAACACTAAAGTTCAATTCTTTGATAATTAGTGTTAGAAGATTTCCCATTGCGGTTCTTTTGACCACCCTGATCTACAATCACTAAACAACTACAAATTTTTCTTTTTTTCTTTTTCAATTGTAATTTTAAATTTTTTTTGGGGGGGGGGCGTGTAATATACTGTTGGAAAGGTATTTTCAAGACCTTTCCAACGGTATATTACAAGCCCCCCAATTCCAAACATTGCAGTTGGTAGAGCAAAAAAACTAATCCACACTCAAATTCTTGAGTTCTAGATGTCCCACATTGTTTGGTGAAACACGTGGGAGCTGGTTTAAAGGGAAAACAAGGTAGTGATGGTATGTCTCATGGGCTATACTATGATTAAGGCACATAGAGGGTAGATTCATTAAAGAATTATTATTAAAATGGCATTTCTCTGCCATGGGCCCTTGCCTTTTCCTACCGGACCACCTCTCTTGCCTCTCTCACCGCAAAACCCGTTGGACCATGTCAGTGCATTTATTAGGCCTTAAAAATTATATTTTGGGGGCCTCCACCTCCATGGTCCCTCTGACATTTTTTCCTTAGTGTAAACCGAAGTTGTCTCGGGACAACTTCAATAGCCAATCAGCTGCCTTGCAGAGCCCTAGTCCATCTTCATGGTCCATAGTGTAAACCGGCCCTAAGTAGTGTGTTTTTGTAGTGATAGCCGAACATGTTAGAGTGGTTTATTCTATGAAACAAATTCATGGATTCGCCAAAGGGGGGGGGAGGGGGTGGAAGTATTTGTGGTTGTTTTCCGTGGCATGCATACACGTGTGATGAGGAGGGAGTTTATGAGATTGGAAGGCGTTTGAATCTATGTATGGGGAGATTTTTGGGCATATCCTAGTGTAAGTCCAACCGGTTGATTGATGTGATCTTTCGGTTTTTTTTAAGTCATCTGGGGTATAAATTATTCCATAGATTCCTCTATGATGATCGTTGAAGCATTGAACATAAACCGGTTACTTGAAACTCAACCGATTCATGTGTAACTAGTGGTGCCTTAGCAGTGCCTTTGAGTCTATGTATGGGGAGATTTTTGAGCATATCATGGTGTTTCCAAGTCCAACTAGTTGAATGTTGTGTTCTTTTGTTTTTCCTTTATTCATTTGGGGTATACTCCACAAATTCCTCTACGTTGATCGTTGAAGTGTTGAACATCAACCAATTACTTCTGAAACTCAATCAGTTCATGTGCAACAATTGGTGCCTTTGAGATTGTGTGTGGAGGTATTTTTGGGCATGTCATAGTGTTTCCAAGTCCAACCAATTGAATGTTGTGATCTTTTGGTTTGCACATGAGCCGGTTACTTTTGAAACTCAATCGGTTCATGTGTAACTAGCAGTGCCTTTGAGTTTGTGTGCGGGAGAGATTTTTGGACATATCTTGGTGTTCCCAAGTCCACCCAATTTAGTGTTGTTATCTTTCAATGTTTCTTTATTCACATTTTTTTTGGGGTGTGCTCCACATATTCCTCTACAAGAATTTCATGACCCAAACGTTGAACACATAGTTTCATCAAAAATTTAAATTTCTTTCTTTGGATGACGTGGAAGAGGCTTTCTTACTCTTTTTTCTTTTTTTTCTTTTTTTCTTTAGTAAGTAAATTGTGTGGTTATGTAGAAGATGACTTGTAATTTTTTGTGCTTGCCTTTTCCTAGTTTTGGGTGGAAGCAACTCTAAAATAACATATCTCCCAATAAGCTATTTGTTTTCTAGAATTTGGTTTGTGGACCTTATGTGGTCACTCTTCTTAATCAAGCACATATAGTTAAGTGGTATATGGCAAGGTGTGTAGATGAGGACATACACAAAGAAGACATGTATCACAATGGGGTTACATTGAGATTGGACCATTCCAGATTCAACAATGAACATGATTGGGAGGGCCTATGTGATCATATAAAGAGATTGAGAATCTTTGCTTTGAGTTCTTATAATTTGTCATCTCTAATAAGTTTCCTCACCGTGGAGTCCCAAAACCCCTAGAGTAGATGTGCCTGATTTGATTACTTATCTCAATGACACGCCTTTATTTGAGGGGTACGTGGTTCGACGTGGCTCCAAGAAGAGATACGAAAAGACACGTGTTTACAAGAGATCGGAATGCATGCTCAAAATACGAAAACCGTTCCAGATTCAACAGTCAACATAATCAGAGGGGCCTATATGACCATTCAATGAGCGCAAGAATCTTCACGTTCATAATAAACGAGATATTCATACGAGCTCCGAAAATTATGACGAAAGCGGCTACGACCTTGATTTGGATTTGCTAACCATCTCGTACGATTCGCACGTTTTATATCTTGAAAAAAGTGGGTTGGTCAGAAAAGTAACCATTTAGTGGTTGTCTACCTTAATGTAAACCCACTGCTAGGTTTCCTCACCATGGAGTCCTAAAGTAGACATGCCTAATTTGATTACTCATCTCAATGACACACCTTTACTTGAGGGGTACGTGGTTCGACGTGGCTCCAAGAAGAGATACGAAAAGACATGCGTTTGAAAGAGATTGGAATGCATGCTCAAGATACGATAACCGCTCCAGATTCAACAGTCAACATAATCAGAGGGACCTATATGACTATTCAATGAGCACAAGAATCCCCACGTTGACAACGACTAAGCTATTCATACAAATATGACCAACGAAAAGTGTGAGGAAAGCAGCTGTGGCCTCGATTTGGACTGCCTAACTGCCTCGTATTAATCACATTGTTTCATATCCTAGGAGACAGTGGTCACTATTGAAGGGATGTCTCTGCCTTATTAGACCACTGCGCGGGGTGGCTATGGACCTCTCTCGCTATCATAAGTTAAGGGCCACTTCACACACGAGACTGCGAGCCCGTGATCATACCACTTCAAGCACTCTCATTGATGGAAAAGGCAGGGCCGGTCCGAGTTCGCTTCACACTACGCTTGAGGGACCAACGGAGTAAGTGAATGCAAGATGGATGTGAAGTCTACATGGATTCCTACATGGCATCGAATGGATCATGCTTCATGGTCATTTGGACTATTTTCAAAAACCACCTTTGGAGGTAGGCCTAACACAAAACCGGGAGACCATGGCACTCCGAATGCTCACAACCGTTGATTTATTCTATTTTATCATGTGTAAGGACCCGCATGAATAGAAATTCATTGAAATAGCATTCGGTTGAGGGTCCGGTCACATATAACTTCACACTACACTTGAAGGTCCATGACCACACTAGATGATTTTGGAGGTGTGTTGGGACGGCCTTTGGAGACTTTCTTTTGGGCTCTCACAACTTCATGGTCACGGCTCTTGGCTCGTGGCTCGTGTGTGAAGTGGCAGTCAGTGGAACTTAGCAGCAACTGGCAGGTGACTGAAGAGTGCAATATGTGATGTGACATCCATACAGGCGGCTTCATGTGTCCGAGGTTGGAATGCATTATGTAACTATCTATTCACTGCTTATTCTAACCAATTATTGCCCACAACAGACACTTAACCTACCAGGTGCCGTCCTATGTCCAGGGAGAACCGGCGGTTAGTTACAGATGAACCGGTTGAGTTTGACAAATAACCGGTTGATGTTGGAGACTTCATGGATTAAACTCATTGGGCTCTTGATCTCTATTGTCTAGCCTTAGGTGCAACTCTTAATGAGGCTCAGGCTTGTGATTTTGTGGACATCCCATTGCCCATGCCCATTGTTGTGGGGCCAAAATAAATGTATCATATGGTTGCCTCAAGGATCCACATTGTGGCAATTCATTGTGCATTCTTGAACACTTACAAGAGGAGTTGTGCAAAAATCAACTATCATAATATCTAGAAATCCGTTGTTAGGCTCCTTATGTTAATCTCAAGATTACAACACCCATTAGACAAATGTGGCACATTGCAGCTCCCAAGATGTCTAAGTTAAATGATGGGGTCATGTAAAAAAATTCTTGTCTCTAATCTTTGGCATCATGCCGAGGATAGATGAAAGCTCTTAAAGAAATTTCCCCTCCATTCCACGTGGCACTATCCTACATATTATCTATGAATCTTCAATGGAGCATTCCATGCATGGTTTAGCTAGGTCAAAAATTACAAGTAGGCCTTTGGTATACACATGATTTGGATGTTTCTATCCAACATGTATTTCATTTCACTCATTTGGAGGATCAACAACATCATGGCCTCTCATTCAAGTGTTTAGAGGCTCATACAAACAAGATATAGAAAATATACCAAAGACTTGCCTTGAGACATGATCACCTTAAAGACCACATTTAACTTAAGGTATGCAAATGTTATTCAAGTAATTGTTTTGTTTCTCCATCTTCTATTCATCAAATTTACATCTTTGAAATTTTGTTGCATTTGCAAATCTATGATGAAACATCAACATAAAACATAGTGAAAATCAAACCTTCCTTGATTAAGTTGTGGTTATCGAAAATGCATGATTGTTAATTCCTTAATTGAATATTCGAGTCTTCTTAATTGTGTTCATTATTGAGTTTGTAGTAGTTAATTAAACTTGAAGATGTTGTCCAACTGTTTTTAAACATGACCTTTTATGGTGTTTATTCTATGATCCTCACCTAACCACACACCAATCAATTATAGGTGTCCAATTAAATAAGTAACCAAATAACACCCACAAACCTTAGATCTTACAGCCGCCGCAAGAGTGAATCCAAGGCTCATATCACCTCTTGCATATCATATCATACCCAACGGTGCTAGAGTGTGAGCGGGGAGCAACGAGCATTGAGCGTTGAGCAATGAGCAACTAGTTTTGAGCGCTTAGTGCAATGATTTATATTAAAAATAGACATGTTAAAGTAATAAAGAATATTCTCAAGACTAAATATAGTAATGTCAAAAATTACAAAATCACAAAAATTACAAAGTTTTATTCAAAATAATAAAATTTTCAATCAATTGTTGTATAAATCAAAATTATTGAAAAACCAACATCTCCCACAACAAGAAGATTTCACCACGAGAGATTTGATAAACAAATGAAATTCATCCATATCATTCATTCATCATCCATATCATTCATTCATCATTCATTCATCATTCATCCAAAAAGAACTTTCTTTGAACATTGCTAAAGATGTCTTGAAAAAATGAATGATTTTTTTTGCTTATTTAAAGAAATCATTTATTAAAAAATATTTTCTTTATTGACTGCAAAAACTTTGTTAACTATCCCAGAGGTTGGTTTAATGTGTTTTGGAACCAAAGAATACCTTGAAGGTTCATTTGGAGATATGTAACAAACAATTTTACAATGTTGTTTGGATGTGGTTAAGTGTTCCTTAGAACTGAGGAGCTCTCTCAAGATTCATTTGTAGCATAGTAACATTTCATCCTACAATATTGTGAGGCTAAATTCAGCCTTTTCTTATATCTTTATTTCATGTTTACAATTTTACAAATGATTTGAGTGGTCCTTGAAGTGCCATAAACAATTTCCACCATAAAGCAATTAGAATTTAAGGTATGTGGCATCTACTCCAATTGAAAATTCTATATCCACCTCTGCACATAAATGGTTTCACTATCTACTACAAGACAAATACAAAAAATCTTATAGATTGCTACCTACAAGAAGTAACTTCACTTCATCAAAACTCAGACTTGGTGCATGTATATATTTGTCGTTCTCTAAGTTTGCCTTGCAAATAAACCTAAAGACATAATATAAATGCTTGCAGTTTATCCAAGATTTCCTACTACCAAGTGCAGCCGTACTCATGGTGATAAAGTCTTCGCAAGTACAAGCAGGAAAATCCGAAATTGTGATTCGATAGACCTTTTGGTTGGGAAAAATACCAGAGATCAAAGTTATCACTCTACCATAGCCAGGATATGGAATAACGACAACAGAATCAACGACTGCGTTCAAGTTCCGTGTGGTCTCCCATTTGTTGCGGTGGTCAACTGTGGGCGCATTAGGATTACGCCGAATGGTTCTTCCCAATCGCTTTGTGGGGTGCATATCACCGTCAGATGGTTGCACATCACTATCTAGTTGCTTTGAGTGTAGGAAGGACACATTTTTTCCTGTATCGTCTTCATTGAAGAGGTGGAGTGGTGGTTCGCCTACATCTTCAGTTTGCAATTGAAATCCTGCTTCCTGTAGAAAAAGAATCTCTGATTTTGTGAGATGTGTCCCACATGCAATAGGCCAGACATTTGGAAGAGGAGGCCAATCGTGAACCCACTTAACCTTAGAGCCTCCAACACAACGCAATAGGTCATCTGCACAAAACCAGAAATCAAAGTTGATAATGGCCTTGGTTCCATATTCTGTCATGCGGCCGTTGTAGGTAGGTGCTACTGTTCCACTCTTGCTTGACTTGTTTATCTTGGCCCCGCATCTCTTCTTCATCCCGATTTGAACTCCGTGACAAGTCTTCCCTTCTTTTTTACACCTAGCAATGTGCCATAGTGAAGGGTTGCAGTTTGTTTCAAGTATTTTGGTAGCGTGTCGACATACTGTGCTTGGTTCTCCTTCTTGTGTTGACACTGGCGTTGGCGTTGGCGTTGGCGTTGGCGTTGGCGTTGGCGTTGGTATTGCTGTCGATGCATCTCCTTCTGTGCGTGCTTTGATTGACCGAGTCTGAACTCTAGGTGCAGAAAAATTCACTGTATCATGGCGATGAGAGTCGCCGTCTGATCCAGGAGGCAAATTCAGTTTGCGCTTTGAGGAGCCAAATATTTCTTCACCTTCCAAGTGGGGAACCCGCGTGGCTAATAGGTGAGCATCTGGTAGTTTGGCGACAGCCTCGGCAAATTTTGTTGGATTTCTCGTTCGTCTTGCAGCTCGAAGGCGAAGTTCATCCAAGTGGGGACCAGTGCCAGATGCATATCCTTGGAGGTATGCCCAATAATTAGTCGATTGTTGAATAGCCCGCATCATGTCATCGGTTGTGACGACGTACAAGCAGGTTCCCCTCTTCCCAGACATTTGCAACCACTTGTTGTGAACTGTCTCTGCCAAATTGCATGAAGGCATCTCGGCTAGCTCTTCTAAATTGAGGTTCTGCAACAATAAGAATGATTTTGAATGATAAAGTAAGGTTTCATTGGTTTCCAAAATCATGTTTCCATAATAAAACTAGTGGATGTTGAACTCAAACTTGTGTAAATATTATAGATGTGAATGAAAACAATTAAACAAAACCACATACGTTAGGGACACTAAAGCAACTTGTCCATGAATAACAGTTGAGCAATAAAGAAGGAAAATTCAAATTCAAGGAGGTATATAACTTACCAATTCTAAAAATCCACCCCACTGCCGGTATCGAAAGTGCCAAAAACCCAGCCAGTCATCTAGTTCTCGCAAAGAATCCTCTGATGCAGCTCTTGAAGAAAGCCACCAACCCTTGATTCCAAGGTATCTCTCTTCTGCTTCTGCCATTGATTTTGCATCCTTGTATTGTTTGCAAAGCCTCTTGTGAGTTTCTTGGAACTCTAGTCGAATGAGCTTCTCTGTATGTCTATTTAGCGAAGTTGTCCAATGAAGTAGACAAGAGCGCTCTCGATCTTGCAATGGTTCTTGCTTGTTGCCACTTCCATACACCACACGAACAGCATGCCAATTGGCCATTGCATTGTCAGCCATGAAACCCTTGAAGTTTGGAGATGAAATCCCATGGCGCGCCATGACGGAATTGAGGGATCTCCACATTTGTTGTTGTGACTGAGCATCCTCACTCATCATGTCGCAAACACAAATAGTTTGGACTCGACAAAACTCAGGGTCATAGACATGGGCAGCCATTGACGTCCACCCTTTCACCCTCTTAACATGATCGAACATGCACCAAGAGTTCTGCAAGTCTCCACCAGATTGCATTCGCCTCACCAAATCCACCCCGCTTCCCGGTCCTTCCTCAGACATCTTGAAAAGGTAAATTTTATCCTTACCTTGGCCTGGGAACACACTATCTTGAATAAAAGAATATGTACTTTTCATTTTCAATGAGATAATGTTGTCAATGGGTCCCCCATTTGTATTGTGACGAAAACTAGAGATGGTATTTCGAATAGTCGGTGAACTGAGTATCCGGAATTTGTCCATGACAGCCTCAAGGGCCTCTCCGCAGAGGGGCTTTCGGTCGCTGTGTAATCCTTCCTCTCCAAACAATTCAGATGCAAGAAATTCCTTGCTAGCAGCAAGCCGAATGGCAGAATTTGTTGCAGTTGGTGTCTTTGATACCTCTTGACTAATCAAAGATGTTGTTCGATGAACAGAATCACGACAAATCCCTTTACCCACTGGATGATCGTGAATACCAACATGGATACAAGCTCTTGGAAGACCTATTGAGTTCAAGACCCTATACATGCGGCAAGGGCATGGAGCTATGCAGGATGAGACTTCTTTACAGATCCGACATACGAGATTAGACTTTACAGGAGATTGTTGTCCCACATCAAAGACAACAGGTGACGATCCCTCCCATTCTGTCTCATTTTTGTTGCCACTTCGCCGTAGTCTAGGGCAAGTTGTGTTCTCGCAAACCAAATGGCCCACACACAATGAGTAGCGGAACTTTAGGCCGAAATCATTTGCAATGTTTGTGGTGTGTGTGTGTGTCCAATTGTGGCTATCGAACTTACGATCCATGCCTTCTAGCTGTCGACCTACAGAAGATGATGAAATTGAGTTGGCTCCACTTCTAGAAGGGGATGCCGAAGAAGGAAGAGGATGTAACTCAAAAAACACATCTCCATTAAATGATTGAGGAAGATGACGGACTGCCTCACAACGGATTGTATTGAGGTCTATAAATTTCAATTCATTCCGTGCACGTGGACGACTTTGCATATCTCTAAGGCATTCCAAGATGCTCACAAATTTAAATGTTTTTTGATGAACAGAAGGATTCAACGTGCTATAATGGTCCATGTGATGTACACTTAGAGAAGTGTCTTCACATTTCTCATGTATAGGAGATAGCTTACGATTCACATCATTGACAACAACTACATCATCATCGGAAGACTCAGTAAGATCAATATGAATATGACTTGGAGACTCTACCTTCACACGAGTTTCCCAAGGCATCTGAACAGTGGAGGTTGCAGACCCAGGTGTAAGAATTTCTGTCGATATCGACCTAGTAACTCTTGGAGTACCAAAAACATGGTATTTGCCTGGAGGAAGCCTCCAACCGCATCCTGAATTAGTCTCGATCTTTAGCAACATGACTGTAGATAGGACTTGAACTCCTTCTGAATCAAAAAACTCCTCCTCCACCCATAAGGACGACAAATCCAAGTTGAATCTTACACTGAGAATCAATATAGATACCCATGTCATACCATCATCACTGCAGGGAAAAGAAATTGGAATGCTAGAGGCGTCACCGCGAACAAATGCCATGTCCATACTTGCATGTGCGTGCAACCTACAAAGTCATATTCAATATCATTGTATGAGAGGGTTATATGAAAGTTTGTTGTGATAGAAAGGAAATGACTATAAAATAGTGACAACCAAATATTTCCGTTGCGTGATGTTAGCTAGTAGTGATTTAAAATTTGAATTGATATATCTGACATACAAAGATTTCATGTGATTTCAGTGACTATTATAGAATGTTTCGAATTATGAATTCTTGGGAGCGCCTCCTTTAGAAATGAACGTTTACATCCAAGTAAGTAGATATCATTTATAGACGAGAAGCCGTATGCCTCCTTTACAAATGACCGTTAATATGTATGTAAATAGATATCATTCATTTCTAAGAAGCCATAAATAATCGGATGATGATACATTCATTACACTCCAGGAGCGTTATATATTGGAGAGATTGCATAGTTGTGACTAAGTAGTAGAATTATTTTTCATGTAGTGTTTCCAGTTGCAGGGATGCCAAAGGGTTTTCATAGGAAGAGACGTAAGGCTGGTCTTCTCTTTTCTAGTAAGAAGCAGTTAGAAAAATTAAGGATGGTTAGACGCTTGCAGAAGGCCAATGGTGATGAGATTAGTAGCATTATTCGGACCTTGTCCTATGAGGGTCATGAAGTTGAAGGTGGACATTTTCAATGTGGGGATATTGCCGAGGTCGATTGTGGGGATGAAATTGAAAAAGACGGAGGCGAATCTAGTCCAGCTACGAATGCCATATCTCCCACAAGCACAGAAGTGGTAAGTTCATGTATTTGTTGCCAAAACTACAACCATTAGATTGGAAGGATTTAAATATATGTGTACATGTGTTTTTTTTTTCTTGGAGGTAATTTGACACCAAATCCCATGTCGTGGAGCTCGAGAAGACGATTCCAACGGTATATTGCACGCAAAAAACGGAAAAGTTTTGAATGATTTACGGCCCAAAAACGAAAAGAGCATCTTGGAATCTTGAGAGAAATCTTCAAAATCATAAGATTTTTGGGCGAAATCTTGCCCGATTATTTTAAGAGGACTTTGCCGATTTTTGTAAAATCACCATTGAGTCTAAAAAATTTGAAAAAAATCGAGGTGGTTTGTGAGGTTAGAATGTATGCTTGGGAAAAAAATGGCTTTATAATATTTAAAATGATAGGATATATCTACAAGATTCTTTTGGCCCAAATCTACCAATTTTTTACTTGTTTTTTTTTTTTTTTTTGGAGACCGAAGCCCAACTTCACATAGTATGCTAGGGTTTGCTTTTGCATAGTCTTCTCCTTTTGCATTGTTGCGTTTAGGTACGCATTGTTCATTGTTGCTTCAATAATGAACTTGAGGAGCGCTGTAATGCGGAAGGATGGACAGAAGCGCGGCGATGATGGCGAGGGCGGACATGAGCGTGGCGATGGTGGGGAGGGCGGACAAGAGCGTGGTGATGGTGGGAAGGGTGTCCCCGAATGCATCGAGGGCGCACATGATTTGAAGATTGGAGCCGCCGAAACTAACAATGAGGTTCCATTTTCAATGGTTCAATTTCTTGGTTGCTGGTTTGTATTTAGGGGTATGGCCTCGTTGACGAGGCCTCAAATGTCAGTTGTTTTTGGTTTCATTGGAATAGCAAAAGTTTAAGGGCACATTTTTTTAAATTTTTTTTGGGATTTCATGTTTACACTTTGAAACTTGGGCTCGTTGACGAGGCGTCAATGTTGGGTCATTTTTTATCTCATTGGAATGGTATAAGTTCAAAATGCATCTTATCTCATTTTCTCTTTATTGCTGGTTTGTATTGAAGAGCATGGCCTCGTTGACGAGGCCTCAAATTTCAGTTCTTTGGGATTTCATTGGGATAACAAAAGTTTAAAGGCACATTTTTAAATTTTTTTTTGGGATTTCATGTTTACACTCTGAATCTTGGGCTCGTTGACGAGGCGTCAATGTTGGGTCATTTTCTGTCTCATTGGAATGGTATAAGTTCAAAATGCATCTTCTCTCATTTTCTCTTTGTTGTTGGTTTGTGCTGGTTTGTGTTGGTTTGTGCTTGTTTGTGTTGTTTTGTGTTGGTTTGTGCTGGTTTTTGCTAGTTTTTGCTGTTTTTGCTGCTTTATGCTGCTTTATATTGGTTTTGCTGTTTTATTCTGGTTTTGTTGGTTTTTGTTGGTTTTGCTGGTTTTGCTAGTTTTTGCTGGACAACATGGCCTCGTTGACGAGGCCTCATATTTCAATTGTTCTCTGTCTCATTCATATGCTACAAGTTTCACTTTTCGTTTTATTGACTACACTTTGTTTTTAATGTACTGTTCATTATAGACTTCTACCACCATTCAAAGTGAAAGTGAGGATCCCACTTTTGAAGGGAAAACAATAGAAGAGGTGGAGCACGATGTACGAATTGGTCAAAAATTCGACTCCAATGCCATCATCAACAGCATGTTTTTCAATGGTGGAGGGCCTTCATCTCGATTTCATATTCCTTTATGCAGGATGATTGGCCTTCCCTTGGTGCGTCCTCTTCTTCAAAGTCAAGTGAAACGATTGGAGGCAGACTTTGCTCGTGGATATCGACCAGGTGATCGTGTACTTTATGTATCGACAACAAATGACAAGGGAGTTTGCAAGTTGGTGACTCCCGAGATCGTGGAGACATGTGATGAATGCTGGATACAAGAAAATGATCAATTTGAATGTTGGTTGAAGTCTCAGCCTTCCATTTCGCATTTGTCTAACCACATGTTCTTTGTATGGGATGGTAACCATAGATTGGCAGTTTGGTATGCCTACATTCATAAGATGCATCGTTATGATCGCAAATGGCATTTCCAAGTTGATTGTATGCTTTTGGTATCAGAAGGTCGCACATGCATGCTATTGGAGGCTATGAACGACATCAATTGGTAAGTTTCAAAATCTGGTCCACATTATTTTTCATTCTTCACCAATTTCTTTATTTTGATTTGTTTTTGTTTTTTATGTTTATCAATTTATTTATCTTGTATTCTATTTTCATTGGTTTTATAGGTCTACTGAGCATTCTCATGTTAAGAGCAACTTGGCTTAGCAATTACATAGGATGAGTACCTATGACAACTTAAAATTAGAAGAGTTCAAGGATCTTCTAAACGATGAGGATTACAAGAAATGCGAAAATAGAAAACTACCAGGTGCTTGGTATCCATTGACGTCAAAAGTCTTCATACAATTCCTTCACCGGGTAAGTCATTTGCTTGCAAAAAGAATTCATTTCATTGTTGTCATTTGTACAATTCATTTTATATTGATTTACTAATTTTATTTTTGTGTGCAGCAAGAGATTGCTACTATTTCAGATGCAGCAGTACGAGCATATTATGAAAAAACACAACCAAATGACCGCACTCCAAAGGGAGTTCATGATGTCATGACCCAAGCTGCCACTGCAGCTACCAAAGGTTTCCGAACAGAGTTTGATAAGCAATCAGCTGTTGCAAATCCAAAAAATGGCGTTGGATTTCTAGAAGAGGTATGTAATTCTATTTACTTGCAAATGAATAATTTCCATGTTTATTTTTTGTTTTTGTTTTGATTTTGGTTTTGGTTTTGTCTTTAGTTTTGACTATAATGTCCACCTTCAAATTTTCAGATTAACTTGCATTACAGCGCCAATGAGAAACCCGAGATGTCATTGGAGAAACTTCAAAGGATATCTACATGTGTGGTCCAACCAAACCACAAGGTTCGTTTCCTTCGGTGGTGGAATTCCAGTGAAACCTCTAGAGAAGGCTTTCGATTTCCACCCCCTGGTTTCAACACATTGACCTTAGAGACATGGTTCTCTAAAGCTGCTTTTTGGGCTGAGATATATTATCAACAATTTTTTCATCAACATATTTAATACTTACATTTTGTAATGCCTTTCCATTTGTATATTATATGCCTTTAAACTCCAAAAAATGCAATCGAAAATTAGAAAAAAATGAAATTGCCATTGTGGACGACATGTATATGACTGTGGAGAATAATATTGTAATCAGTCTTTATTGTGGTTTTTTTCTACTACTTCTATGTGTATTGTATGGGTGTTTGTTTTATGATATGCTTTGCCTTTTAAAAAATCAATCTAATATATCTCGGGTTCTTTGAAGTTGGAAGAAGCAGCCAAAGCAGAATTCATGAGCATGATCAAGTCTGAGAATATTGAGGTCCATTGGAGTGCCAACGATGAGTTAGACACAATTGGAAATTATGTGGAGACATGGCGCATTGTGTTATGGGATCATGCTTTTTGGTGGTTGTTCAAAAAAGATTCTTCATATTCGAGGTCTAAAGCTTTCAAAGACCAAGAGGGTACAGATGTTGCAACAAAGAGGCTACTCTACAGGTATATCTTTTTGTTTAATTATATTTATTTATTTACATTTGATTTGCTTTACAAATCCATAGAATAATTGAATCTGCATATTTGTCATTGCAATAATCAAACCTATTCTATATGATTGTAGATATTTCAAACGAGAGTTGATTCCAAAAGGTGGAATTGAAAGGAAATTTATGCCCAAGCTTTTCATGGGTTGGCTTGACACGTCTTTGACGGGATGTATGTTCACCTTCACTCAACAACGGGGGTTTTTTGCCCAAGAACTCCAAGCTTGTCCTTGGTACCTAGAGTGTCCAAAGAGTTTTGCCCCGGCACTTGAAGGACCTGAGAAAGAGGCTGCTAAAGACTATCCTAAAACAACCACACAAGAGGAGTTTTTAGAGGAAGAGGTGGAAATTGAAGAGGTTGCACCAGTGAAGAAGGAGAGGAAGCCAAGGGAGAAAAAAATTATAAAGAAGATGGTGACAGATACTACCACAAAAGATGACACACCCTCTTCGTCCATGCCAGCATCTATTATTGCACCTCCTCCTTCACTTGTGTCTCCCACTCCTTTTGAAGTGATTGATACGGCTCGCTCTCATTGTCCTCCAACTCTTCTATCTATTCCTCCAAATGCATTTGCTTCATCAGAATATATTGCTAGGTCAACAATTCAGCCCAATAGACATGGTATTGAGCCTCAAGCTCTAATTCTACCATCATCAATTTCTACAATGCTTAGTGTCAAAGAGAAGACTGGAAAAAATGCACAAGCATGGGATGAAATGCTTAATTTTGCAAAAAAGGTAAATTTATCATCTATAGTCTTGTTCTAATGCTTTTCTTTCATTTCACATTAAGTTATAAAGTTACATGACATTGCAAGTTATTCTTAAATCTAAAAATGTGCATTTTCTATTGTCAAGGTTGGAGGGGAGCGGGTACGAACTCTTGGAGGCAACGTGAACTCTGGTCCATGTTTTGACTTGATTGTTGCTGATATCCCAGACGGACTACCAGTCCCCAATGTCTCGGAATCACCTTCTCATGTTCCTACTTGGAACTTGTTGAATGAAGAAGAGATGATTGAACCCATCTTTGAGTTTGCTTCAGAGTATGTTCATGATGATGGAGCAATTTTGTTGTTCCACCCAGAAAATGGAAAGGTGAAGGAATTTACACTTGAGCGTGCTGATACATATGGCTTTCGTCTACTGGATTCCTGGATGGGTGTGAATGAGTTGAAGCTTTCTAGTTACAAGAAATCTAAACGTTGGGTAAGTTCTATTGAGTTTTTTCATTTGTGAATTTTGATGCATCCCAAAAAAAATTTGTAAATAAGAACTATAGCAAGTTTTTACTATCTACGAAATTATGTTTTTGGTATATTGATGTTTGAATCCACTCGTACCAACATTTTGCTTGTCAAATACTAATTGACATACTTGTTTATCCTTGACAGTCACAACGCTTTCGGATTTTTCTTTTTGTACGAAGAAAATGGGAGGAAACATTTGTGGTGTCTAAGTTTTCTATCTACGTAAACCAGCAACTTAGCAATGCAGGCATCAACCTTGAAGAAATTGACCTACTCCACAATTTCACCTCTCTACAAACTCAGCTAATGAATGGGGTTCTTCCATGGAGAGGTGCCCGTGAGAAAGATCCATTATTTGTGCAACTATTGATTGAGGCATTTTCAAAACCTGGCGATGTGGTACTAGATTGTTTTGCATCTACAGGTAATTTTCATTAGTTCTCATTACCTAGTCCATTTTTCTTCATACATTGTATGTAATATATTTGCTTGAACTAATTGTGTTGCATTCAATGAATAGGGGCCTCTATCCATGCAACCCGCAACATTGGACGTCATTTGTTGGCATTGGAGAGCGATAGTGAGATTTTCAAAGCCCTTCTTGAACCTTTGAATACTCCTCCGACTTCTATTGCCAACCCCCAAACCAAGCGTCCTCTACTAGTAGAGGACAATGGTTATGATGATGAGGACATTGTGAGGCCTTCCACAAGGCCACGAAAGAGACGTTGTTGTAAGTAAGTTGGTTGTTGTTTTTATTCATGTCTTTGTTTTATTTTATTGTGTAAGATTTGAAAATTTATTCCAAGTTTCTAATTGTTTATTCAATGTATCTTGTAGAGGGAACTCTCTCCAACATTTTGTGATCTCGCCTTCTCCTAGTCCCAAGAGTTTGCCATGTTATATCGAAACTCAAGCGAAAGTTATGGCAGAGGCTTCATCACCCATTCTTGTTACCAAACGACGTTCATACAATGTTGCTGTCAAGAAGTTTTTAGACCTAGAAGCCAATGTGGAGACACTAGGGCTTACGCACAGGTGAAGCTAGTGATCATTCTTCTAGCATGTGTGGTATTGGATCAAATTGATCTTTTTGTAAACACTCTTATTGTTTGTTGATTTTTTAATGTTATGTAGTGAGACTACAAGGGCCACTACATTCTTGCATCTCAATTTATTCTTGAGTTATTGTGTATTTTTGTGATCTTTGAGGTGGCGGTAAAGATATTTTTCATTTTAAAGGATATCCACTTTAGAAGACATCTTCATTTTAGAGATTAAATTTTATTAATTTTTTTAGATTGAATCAATTTTGTTTAATTAACAACATGTCATTTCTTTTACATGGAAACATGTAACTAAAACTCGTAAATGATGTGGTTTTTAAGAGGGGTTGTCTTTTTGTCCACCTAGACTCAACTAATAATGAGAAAATCGTTGACTTTGTGTTAGCATAAAAATAAATTTGATGAATCTCAATATTGCTTAAAAGTAATTATAAATTTTAATTGGAAATGGTGTATTCACTCAAATTGTTTCGTAACACCATGTACAGATCCTTAGTTTCCAAAAAAACACCTTAAACCTTGGATCTAAAGTACTTGGCAATTGATCCTAAATAATTGATTTTTTTAGTTTCATTCAACAATCATCCAAATTCATTTTCATCCAAAAAAATAACTACAAAAAGTTCATCCAATTCCATTCATCTCCATTCATCTCCATTCATCTTCATTCATCTCCATTCATCGTCTTTGAGAGCATTTATAGCCATAGGTTTTTCTTTTCAACCACTCACATATGAAACTTATAGTAAAAAAATATTTTTTTTTCACACATTTTTTTAATATTTCTCAATGCTCAACGCTCAACGCTCATTGCTCCCTGCTCATACTTTAGCAACCCTGATATCATACCCAAGACATCTTCTCTACATTGACAGATTTGAAATTCTTTTAAGAAACATAAAGCATCTAGAGATCTCTTGTGTGGTATACTCTGTATGTTCTGAAAGTCAATATGAAGACTACCATTTCTAGTATCACTAATATTATCACTCAAATACACTCTAAATTCCATAGTATCACAACACTTGTGGCAACTAAAGTGCACATGATATTATGGAGTTATATAGAGTTAACATGGATGCGTGATAATAGAGTATTAGTGTAGCATGTGACATTATGGAATAACACAAAGTGTAACATTGTAATGTTGAAATTGACGCTCACAATTGGCCAAGTTAGGTGTTTAAAAGTTTCAATCTCAAGATTTGAAGGAACAAGATGCACATGTGTCAATAATGAGAAGCAATCGACAACACTTTGATTATAGTGAGCGTGGATGAAATCCAATCTGTACAAAAGATTTGTCTTGTTTGCGACAAATGATACTTATTGGTGTGGATCACCTAACTAGATGTACTAGTATTGATCCTCTCGAATAAAACAAGAATACAAAATGGAGAGTGCCGTGGGGATGCAATCAAAACAACTTGCCACACTCCTTGCAGCAGGGAGTGTGGGAAATTTGAAGGAGAAAGTTTAGATCATTGTGGATAATGACGATGATGATTATCTCTTCATGACAACATGTTGAACCCTAAAACCTTGCCCAACATGGTTGCCACCTCTAACTCTTGCCTCACGAATCCCATCAATGGAATATCACAAAAATATAAGTCATTTGTTGTGATGGATGTTATATAAAATCATGATTTCAAGTTTCTTCCACAAGGATTCTACACCTAGGTAAATTGTATTCGAGGAGTAACCCTAGATCGTTGTTAAATTCAGACTTGCCTGAATGCTAAAACCCTCAAAGTGGGAAAATGGTGTGCAACCCCCTGAACGTGCATGAGGTTTGTGTGGAGCTTGAAATTCATAGTTTTGCAAATTGCCAAGTTCTCCTTCCCAATATCTCAAAGCTCCCTAATGAATTGATCAACAATATTTGGAGGTTTTGCTTCCCACTCTACCAGCTTTGTACAAAGGAGTCCCTGGCAATTGAGCATTTTGTGCACCAACTACACAATAGAACATAATTTCTTTTCGCCAACCTCCTCACGATTGATTATTTTGCAAATGTAAAATCATGCATGAGTACTGTAGTTGTAAAAAGAATTTAACACATGTTGTCAAAATCTTGCAAGTATTATGGGATGAGTGTTGAGCTTTAGATTCTTCCTAAACTTGATCAATCCAAGCTCTCAATAACTACCTCCGAACTACAAAACCTTAAACCCTCATTCACATCACCAAAATCCCGACAGACTAGTGATCATCAAACCCCTCAAAATATTTATGCAGTTCGAGAAGTGTAGACACACGCAGTGCAATGCGAGGGTACGGGTTGACTTCTTTGGTGGTTTGCATTAATTGTAGAACCCATGATATAAGGGAGAGAAATGTGACAATAAGGAGCAAGACTTGAACTGAGAACATCCATTCTGTAGGGTTGGGGATATTAGAGAATGAGCAACATTACAGGGGTTGATATTACAGAGTTAAAGGGGTTATGACATGTAATTTTTAAAAAAAAATCCTACTGACATGAACATATACCTTACATATCTTTTGACCAAAACTTATAGCTTTTCCAGTCAGCACCATTTTCAGACACCCCAGATCTGTTAAACATTCCCATGCTTACAGCCAGTATTGTACTCTAAAATCCTTTCCACCGATCCAAGACTGCCAAAATCCAAACCAGTGTTGGACTGGTGTCAGTTTTTTGTTGATACCATTCGGCATCCGTAGTATGGATTCTATCAGTAGGATATGGGTTTTCGAGAACATTTTGGTTTTCATTACCATTCAGGTGTGAGTACCATGCAAGAACCTTCATAACTATGGAGGTCAATATGATTTAGACCCAAATAATAACTTGAGTATTCAAAGATTCTCACCCAATATCAATATTGACTGGTGTTACAATTTTGATACCCACAGGTAGGTTCTTTGATTACATCAATGTTGATCACAAGATTACTAACACCATGAAGTCACCTATAAACTGGTCCAACATTGGTCCAACATTGGTCCAAACCTCCAGATTGTATATTGGTTGACACTGTAATTTTTTGAAAATGTATCCGAAATCCCTTGTGCATTTTCATCATACACCTAACCATCATGTTAGCTACTTTCTGAACTTCTAGCTAGAGCTTCTGGAGTTTCAGTTGAGAGTACTGATAACCCTAGAAGTTTTCTCACTTTACTCTTTTACATTCACTTGTTCCTTTCCTGTTCACCATTCCGCATCTCACTCTTTTAGCAACAACCTATTCTGGTTAGGCTCTCCTTTTCCCCCTTTTTATTCCCCCAAAACCGTGAGCACTCTGATCACTAACGAAATACTTGCCAAGATTGGAGTTACTTGCCAAGAATCAGTTTTCAGCATGATATATATGCCCCTCACGGCTGCTGTTGTCCTCTCTTTCCAGCTCTTTCCCTTTTTCCTTCTTTCTTGAGGCCTTCCATGTGTTGGAACCGGGTCTCAAGCTTCTCTCCAATGTGTTCACTTTTAATAAAGTGGTTACTTTGCTCACAAATGACGGAAGGTTATGTCTGGATCTGCCTTCTCCTGTGTAGGGCGTGTGATAATACGGTCATGGTCTATTTGCATGGAACTATGATGTAGAGTTCAAGCCTTGCATGTCTGGATCAGGGTCCATCTATACACGGAGCAAGTCCAAAGTCTCGTCTGAAAATATAGAACTAGTTCTCAGGAAGTTATACTTGTTTCAGTACCTTGTGGATCTAAATTGTGGACCTTGCATCACCACATCAAGAATTTCTCCAACTATGAACCAGCACTTTGTGCAGGTAATTCCGTGAACAGAAGAGGGAATTGGTTCTTCTGAGATGGTCGCTTGCACTGTACAGATGTCTACAAAATAACTACAATTGGACTATGATTGAAGTGTGTAGCAGATGTCATCCACACAACTCGAAAGTCAAAATAATTATACAATTCTCTGACAACAAACAAACCGGTTTATCCTTCATACGGTTTGTCCATCCAACGAAGCCTGGTTCCCCGATTGGTGATTTGTCGAATCACGTTCGAAGACAAGGTCATGCGCAGACCATCAAGTAGCTTCACCTTTTTCAAACTGCCACAAGCAAGAAGGGTCTTGGCAAAGCACACATTTGTCACATGCTTCATATGAACTAGCTTCATGTCTTGTATGCACGACATGCTTGCCACAGTCAACATCCCCGCGTTTGTTACCGCAGTATACGACAGATTGATCTGCAACAGAATGATCTCAACTGGTCAGCAATTGACTTCTCAAGCTACAATGCAGCGTGCCTGTAGAATGTTACTCGATTATAAGCACAGGACCTGTTCTATGAGGTTGGGATCCTTACTTTAGGGTCATTCCCTGTACATTGATTATTTATTTAGAGACTAATAGCAGCAACTAAGTACTGAGAGCAAAGGGTAATGAGGGGTATGGAAGCTACAGATAAGGCTAGAAGAATTGGAATTTTTAGGTCATGTGCATATTCATTGAAAAATCGTGACCACTGACATTCTTTGAAACTAAATTGAGGGATGCATTGAAAAAAGTAATGAATCCAACCCAGTAAATTTTATGTTGACTAGTAGTTGCCCGTTTTCTTGGTTGTTACGTCAGTTCTTACATGCCTCTGCTCTATTCTTGGAACTTACTTGAGCTTCATTGAACACGATGTATGTGAGGGCAAGAGAAGACCCAAGAAATGCACAAGGTAGGAAGGGTGAGAGAGGAGAGGAATACAAGGAGGAGAGGAATACAAGGAGGAGAGGAAGGGAGGTATGGAAGGTAGACTGGTTTTGATCCAACACCCTTGAAACATTTGAGCAGTGTCTTATTAGGTGTGGATCTAAGCAAGGACAACAAAAAGACACATGTTTAAGAGCGCTTGAAGTGCGTGCTCAAAATATGTTCTAAGTTCAATAGTCAATATAATGGGGGGACCTATATGACTATTTAATGAGCACGAGAATCATCAATGTGATATTGATTAAGATATTTATATGAACTCCAAAAATTATGACGAAAATGGTTACAATGATCTTGATTTGCTAATTTTCCCACACTAATTATGTGTTTCATATCCTACAAGAACTGGGTGCAGAGAGAAAAGTGTCCATTTAAGGCCCACTTACATTAGTTAGACTACAGGTAGTCATCTTTCCTACAATGTGGCACCTCTCTAAATGTTTAAGGAATATTGTTAATATAGCTGAGGTGAATGCAAGTGAAGATAAATATATAACTTTGCTTGTAACAAGCAGTGAATTTGTACCTGACGCAAATTTGGGCAACCCTGAGCGATTGCATGAATGCCAGAGTCACTCACGTAGCAGCAACGTTTGACATCCAGCTCCCTCAAATGCTTACAGGATGCAGCCAAGTAGCAGAGTCCCACCGATGTCACATTTATACAAGCCCTCAACTCAAGCTGCACAAGGTCTCTAAGACCTTGTGCAAGTGACCGCAGACTTGCATCAGTGATGTTTGCACAGTATGACATATTCACCACTTTCAAACGTGGACATCCACCAGCAATTGCAGCCACCCCTTCATCACCGATCCCAACAGACCTGTGACCATATACCCACCCAAAATCACCACCATCGACTGTGTGGACAATTTCATTACAGGACAAACATGTCACAGTTTCCATCGTGTTTACGAGGTAAAGAGGATCCCAAAACCACCAACTACCACTACCTAATTCATGGTAAGCCCACCAACTTCCCAGCAATATCCAAATTTGAATTTGTTTCCACCATTTGAATGGGTAACAATGCAGGAAACAAACCAAAATTAGAAGTGTGAGTGAGGAATTTGCAACTAGGCATACAAAAATGAAATGGAATTACAGGTCACAGGATCTGGCATAGGAACAAACCTGTAACTATCAAACTCACGAAGGTTTTTGCAAGTGGCACCAATATGTACCAACCCAGCATCAGTTATGTCCATGCAATAGCCAATCTTCAAAAGCCTCAACTTTGTGCATCTTGCGATAGATTTCAACCCTGGTAGCACAAAACAATCATGAAATTTACCATTGTCAGCATGTTTACCAAGCTGACATTCTCTGACAGGCAGACTATAAAAAGCTGATGAAACTTTCAAACGCCTCAAACATAAAACTCTTTAACATGCGCTTCAATCGACCAGGGATGACTTCAAGCAAGAGGTAACCTACAAAAACCAATTAGCTGAAAGTATCTACTTACTATTAGGAATTTGATTCTGTTGTCCTTCCAAGAAGAGGAAAACAAAGGAGTACTGGGTAATCTCGCTGTTGATGACCAGTTCAGGAAGAAACTTGCTAATCAATGGGAAACAGAATTTCCCCACAACTGGTATGTCTTCTTACCATTATCGTTCAGTCTACAATCTGTAAGGTCAAGCTCCTCCAAAACAGCACAGCCATTGCCTATTAAAGACAAGCCCTCTGCTGTAACCAGTATGCAGCTCTCCATCTTGAGTGCCAGAAGTCCCTTGCAGCGTGTGGCAATGGCTTCCATTGTCACATCTGTGATCTCCCGGCAGCATGTTATGTCTAGCTTCTGCAGGCTAGTGCAAGAGGACACAATGCTAGTGACGCCAGCATCAGTCACACCCTGGCACTTGCTCAGACTAAGCTCTTTCAGTTCTTTGCATCCATTGCCAATCAGGCTCAAATCAGCCTTGCCGATGTTGCATCCATCTAGCTTGATTTCTTGCAGGTTTTTCAGCTTCTGGAGACTTGAAAAAAGCAAGCTGCTCACCTGTCACCGAAAATAGCTCTTAAGTTCCATAATTCGAAATATGTAGGGAGTCCACAAAAATAACCACCTACAGTGAAGAGAATGCGATAGCCCATATAGGTTATATTCACAAATTTGAATACCTTCTTGCAGTAAGAAAGATTGAGCTGCTGCAGTTGCACTGTGTTCTCTGTTAGAGCCGTGATTCCCACACAGCTAACATTTGAGCATTTTGCTACATCCAGTCTCTGCAGCAACAAAACTGAGAATGCTTCAATCTTCGAAATTCAACCTCATTGGAAATTTTCTAGGCACAGGTTCCAAAAGCAAAACTTCTAGATGCAGAGCTGCATACTAGTTACAGCAGTCTGGTCTAAAAAGCAGACTTTTACTGGTTCTTTGCATCTAACAACCAGCGTACTTGAAGCCAACCAACTTCAATGATCGACTGATGGGTGTGACGTACCCGCAATGCCTTGCAGTTTTGTCTGAGATAGTTCAAGCCAACGTCACTCACGTTGTTGCATGATATGAGAGACAGTTTTTCCAGATGATCTAAACGGGCGAGGGAAGACAAGCCTAGGTCTGAAACCTGCACCATAGCCAGGGCAGACAGTGTAAACGAGTGGCAAGTAATTTGATAGACTTATGTAAATCAATGTTCAGCCCTGTTCAAAAGGCAGGGCAATATAAAATTATAATAATGTACACCGTGTTAACAAAATTGAACTGTAAGAGAAATCCTCCTTACAATGGGTAACTCCAATTAATGCTTTCTCCGTATATCACGGAGATTACGAAAATTATAATATGTTAACACAGAGCATTTCAAGTGAGATGACTGACAGAAACCAGGTCACATGATAACCAGAGAAACAACATGCCCTTCCTGTTTCTCGTAGATAGAAATGTGCCTGAAAATGTGTCAAGTTAAAAAAGAAATTTGAAAAAGAAAGAAAGAAGCAAATAGCAAAAGACCACACACCTCAGTAAATGAGAGCACAACAGTATGAAGCTTTTTGCAACTGGCCGCAATGTCACAAATGCCTTTGTCATTAAGCCCCACACAATACTTCAAGTCCAGCACCCGAAGCTCCTTGCAGTAACTGAGGGTAGAGAGGCCCAGATCTGTCACCGCTTTACATCCAGCAAGCTTAAGCTTCTGCAGGTTCTTGAGCGTGCTTAGAAAGGCCACGGCCTCGTCTCCAACTTCAATGGAATTCGTGAAGTCAACCTCCTGCAGGGAACTGCAGTTGGCAATGCTCTGCAAACCCTTGCTGGTGAACCCCGCGGTCCTCATCAGTTTGATAGATAAGAGTTGCTTGCCGATATGTTTCTCCACCGTGTGAAGGCACTCATCGGTGACTTCCACGCATGATGACAGGTCCAGATGCTCCACCTGGTTGTACCGTCGCAGAATAGGCTCTAGAATCTCGTTTCGCAGAAGATGTACATACTTCCGACAGCTTGCTTCTAGGTACAGAAACTCCTTGCACACCAAACACCATGATTGCCTGTCCAGCCGATCCGGCAGCTTCTCCAACACATTGAGCAAAATCTCCTCACCCAGGTTCAAAATGTGCGCCCCTCCAGCGGCCTGCTCCCTCCACTTCATAACCCTCTCCGCCATCTCCACCCACCCCAACCCTACCCTTGACCAACTCGAACCCCAGCCACAAGACTTCGAATCACTGAAGCAAATACCCTAACTTCCCAAATGGCAGGATAAGTTCAAACCTGCTGGAGAGATGTATACGAAGAGAACTTATAAGGCAAGATGATCTCCCCTAACCCCAGCTAGAAGACTTCGAATCACCTAAGCAAATACACTAGCTTTCCAAATGGCAGAGTAAGTTGCAACCTGCTTGAGAAATGTATATAAAGAGGAGTAATGAGGCAAGGTGATCTCGGCCCCTAACCCTGTTCGCGTCAAACCCCACCTAGAAGACTTCGAATCACGGAAGCAAACGCACGAAGTATCCTAATAGCAGGATTGCAAGATGCATGCGAGATATTTAGAGGAGCTATTTCTTCGCAGACGGCCAATGATGTTGTGAGGTAGAGTGATCTCGAAATATAACCACCATACCTACAATATACTGCTACGTCTCCGGATCACAACAGTTGCAGAGCTAGGTTACGAAGTGTTTGAGTCCGGAATTTTGCAAGTTGCGTGGTAGATATAAGGTTAAGTTAAGTTTAAGTTATGTTATGGAGGAGCAGGCATCAGTACATGGAATCGATCATAGAGAAGGTTGATGTTGTGAGGGTAAATCATGGCGAAAGGTGTGAAGCCTGCAGGCTGCATGTCCTAACTTAGCAGCGAGATGCAGCTGCTGATGTTATCTAAAAGCGAAGCCAACACCCGGTAGCATTTCATTCCGGTCTTACTTCGCACCACAAATGCAATTGCTCCCGGTACAACTAGAATCCACATTGCTTCCCCGAATCCTCTCTCTCCAGGTACAACCCGCCCAGGTTCTCAGCGAGTGATGAGTGAGGAGGTCGTCTTGTCAACTTGTCTCAGGCAGCCTGATCGAGGCTTCATCTCCGAACGGTACATCTAGCACGTGATTTTTAGTGTATGTAAATGCAGCATTGGTTTAGGGCCACTTCACACACGAGCCAAGAGCTGTCACCATGAAATCGTGAGAGCCCGTAACAAAGTGTCCAATGGCCGTCACAAGACACCTTCAACCAAAATCATGTAGTCTGGTCACGGACCCTCAAGTGTAGTGTGAAGTCATATGTGACCGGGCCCTCAACCAAATGTTATTTCGATGAATTTCTATTCATGCAGGTCCTCACACATGGTAAAATAAAATAAATCAACGGTTGTGAGCATTCGGAGTGCCATGATCTCCCAGTTTTGTGTTAAGCCTACCTCCAAAAGGTGGTTTTTGAAAATAGTCCAAGTGACCATGAAACATGGATCCATTCAATGCCATGTAGGAATCCATGTAGACTTTACATCCATCTTGCATTCACATATTCCGTTGGTCCCTCGAGCGTAGTGTGAAGCGAACTTGGACCGGCTCCACCTTTTCCACCAATGAGAGTGCTTGAAGTGTAATGGTCACATGCTCTCAATCTCATGTGTGAAGTGGCCCTTAGTGCAACCTGAAAGTAAGTTGTCAAAGATGGTAACTTAGAGTTGCCAGAATTATAAGAAAATTCAACCAAACTTATGATAAGAATTTTCAACTAAACTTTTGGCAAACTTATGAGAACATTAAAGTTATCCATGAAAGGTGAAGGCCAGGACCAAACACTGTGGAAAATATGGAGTTAGACCTTAGGTGCTATTTTGGCCAAGGCTGACACAGCGCTGCTAGAACCAATGTTGGATTGGTATTACTATTTTATGATACCAATGGGGTCTTGGTATGCAATGACTTTGTAGCTCACTATTAGGCCTTGTCAAGGTACTAGGGGGGTCATGAAATGTAGAGCATGGTATAATATTAAACATGCAAGAATTATGGCTCTGCAATGGTATCAAATATCAGTTCAAGCGCCTTGCTGATAACATCCAAGGCTAAACAATGGTATGTTATTTACTTTTCAATGCGTGGTGAAGTTCAAAAAAAATTTCAAGCTCCAATTGTTGTTGAATTAAAAGTTTAAGACAAACATATTGGCCCATGTCACCAAAACAAATGAAACTTCACCAAATTTTGTTTATAGATGTGAACATACAAATACAAGTGGTGAAAATGCATCTTGGTTTGTTGGCGATGAAATAAAATGTTTTATTTGTCTCAAAAAAAGAAGCAAAAATGCATCTTGGCCATCTGGAGTGTGGATTCTAGAGTTTCTACCTATCTTCAGAAATATTCCTTCCAAATGCTCAGATAATAAGGAAGTATACTCACCTGATTAACGACAATTCTGAACAAGAATACTATTCACAGTAGGTCACTAACCTCTACCCACACTAACAGGTCTAAAAGGTCTACCTCGCAAGGATTATGACTGACCATGTCCCGTAAGCATTACTGAGGTTACATCCTGTTGCATCACACTGCTCCACCGGTGGAGCAATGTTAGCCCCTGCCTGACCTACTAACAAGCAACATAATATTGTTGATGCCCAGAGCCTATGTCCGACCATCTCCATTTGTGCCTGCATTTTACACATATCATCAGCCTGAAATCTACTCAGCAATTACATTGAGGTATGTGGCGCCCAGCTGAGTTGAAAAGAATTCTATAGTTGGCAAATCTCATTGGATTCTATGTGTTTTTGAGGTTGACCAAACACTTCCCATAACCATTGTACATTCCTGTTTAGGTACCCTTTTAGAAGAAAAAAGACGGAGAAGGAGAAGACAAAGGCAAAGGCGTTGGTTCTTGTTATGGTTATGGTTCTCACCTGAAAAAAATAAAGCAAGTTTCTGCAAGTTAGTTTGAGCACATTCTTCATTCCAATACAAATTTTTGTGTCATCTATAGAATATTGGCAATGCCTACACTAAAGAGGTTTTATGATAAGGTATCCAAAACATGTGGTTGTATTGTAGATGAGTGAGTCGCACACGCCAAACTGCCAACTTCTCTATAACATGCAACTCTTCTATTGTAATTCTAGCATCCGCAATGGTGTTGTGTGTGTCTTCTGTTGTTGGAAGGCTCTTCTCCTAGTAAACCCTATCCTCCCCATTCAGATTGAACCAAAGTTGTTGTTATATTTGCTGAAATCTAATTACAAAACCCTAAAAGGGGAACCCTAGTCTTTGAGAGCTAATCTTTGCAAACAGATCACATCTTATTCATGCGACCTTCCAAGCCATGAACACAAGCATCTTGTTAACATGTGTTGGTCATAACTAAAAAACGAAAATGACATCCATCAACCAAGGAAAATAACATGAAATCTTGACTAAACTAGGTGATACAAGTTTAGGGCCAAACCTCAACAACCACCATGAAGGCAGTGACGACTTGATGTGAGAGGTTATTTTGATTCTTTTATCAAATTAACTTAGTAGTAGTGGTAAATAGGAGTTAGATGATAAGATATAAGGTCGGTTGGATAAGTTTAGACTTAGAAATTAGCTTAGTAAGTGAAATCCTAAAAAGACAAGCAGAATTTGATTATTATATGATTCTTTTAGGATTGACTAAGCTAAAGTCAATAAGTGAGTAGTTGATAAGGCTTAAGGTGTAGGATAGTCCAAGGATCCAAGATGACTACGCGTCAAGACGATTAGACGATCAAACTAGTGGAGCAAACGACTTTGACTATCGAAGATGCCCTTTGACTTAATCGATTCGCTTCGACGATGTGAGATCCATTTTGGCAAGTGTCTTTTGACACTACTAAGTAAAAAATGGATGAAGTTTAGATGAAAATAGTCGACGGTGGCTAAAAGGATCCAATGCAAGGGGGTACGTGACAAAACAAAAGTCAACAAGAGAACTCGACCCCCACCGCGTAAGGCAACCGTATTTAAGGGATGTCGAAGTCTATTGATGCATCTATCTTAATCTTACACTTCTTCTTATTCTCGGACCTTCGGAGATCCGAACTCCTTCAAGTTTAGTCTCTCTTTTTTCCAACCCCCAACCACTTCCAACTTTGATCGAACGACCCGTTGTTAGTTACTTAGTAGTTTTGAGTGTGAGTGCTTCTTAGGATGGAGTGAGGTGTTTTTAGCATTTAATAAAAATATTTTCTTATATTTCATTTAGTCTTTGTTCTTTGTGTCGAAGTATACTCCAATCTTTCTTTCTTTGTTGATAAAGCATAATTAGTCTCTATAGAATGTAACCTTAGTTAGTGATTTTGGATTGAAAGATACAATAAACTTTAAAAGCTAATCATATATTCATTTGAAGTCCAATTCTAACATATTTTATATGTTTGGATAGCTCTTAAAGTTCTATTTCCAACAAAATTAGGTAGAAATCCACAACTTTGTTCAGAAGTTATAGGCATTTCCGTGAGACAGCTTCTATTTTGATATTGCTGCCTTTGTAGCTTCATTCCGGCTTGTCACAGTGTCCGTTCTTTGTGATTTTTATATTTCTCGATAGCTATTGAAGTTATCTTTTTGGTCCAATTAGTTTCGTCTCATTCTAAAAAACCGACTAGAAGTTATGAGCGTTTCCGTGAGGCAGCTCACAAAAAACCTTCTCACCTTATCTTTTCTCTCAAATGCCTAAAAATCTTTAAATGGCATATTAGCTCTTAGGCCACTTTGCATTGCATTTTAGTAGGACAACTACATTAGAAGGGTCGAAGTTGCCTATTTCACGGCAACTAAGCTTATGGTGGACTAATTAGACGTTTAGGAAAACTAACTAGAACCTTTTCATTCACAAGACTTCCAAATCTTAGTAAATATTATTTGTGAACTAAGGGTAAGCGCGAACCAACCCTTTGGCTTGGAAACCAAGGGTGTGCTTACTTTATCTCACACTTGAATTTTCAACAACTAATGCAACAAATCTCTTCCCATTTTGCATCAAAACCAAGATAGGCCACCAATATCTTCCATCCCTATCTGCTTAACTACAACATTTGAATGCAACCCTAAGAAAGTGAGAAACAATACTGTGGAGAAATGACGTGACCATGTGTACAAGAATGGTTTTAGTATTGCATTCTAAACCCCTCCTTGGTATTGGTATGTTCATAAATATCTCCTGCCCATGATGCATAGGTATGAGCTAGTGTATTGTCCCCTTTGATACCAGTTGGGTATGATCTGCGATACCCTACTTGATACCAATGTTTATACAAGACCCTAACATATATACCGGTCCAACACTGGTTAAAACCTAAAATCAGTCATAGGGTCAAACTTTTGAGGTCTTATTTCCAACACTGTTAGAGTTCAAACCGGAATCCCAAGTATGAATCATGCTCCGATCACACCAAACTTTCTGTCCAGTTCTAGCCATGAAATTGCTGAGGATTATGTTAAGAAATAGATGTTGGCCCACCACTTTGAACACTATTACAGCTTAAGATGCCGACGGATGGTGCCAGAAGCGGCCAGTGTGATCAGCCTCTCAGACCCACCCAATGTTCAAAGATCAAAACCCTCATATGAATTTCATTTTGAAGGGCTCTCAAAATGAAGTTCTTCAATTGAAGGGTTGGTTCAAATCCAAAACGTCAATCCAAGAATATAGAAATGAAATACAAAACTCATATTAAACTTGTGCACGAATTATATGGTACATGTTTCCATGACAATGGGAAGAATTAAGAATCAACCATCTAATTCTACTTCTTGTGGTAACAAATGCCCTATGTTTGCTGGTTCTTGTGGCGGTTTTCCAAGATTCTAAAATGTGATTCCAATCCATGAATTCAACTCCAAACCCATTTAGACTAACCCTCATTAAAGCTCTAGTATGTCAAGGTGGAGTCTAGTTCTCCTTTCGCTCTTAATTCAATTCTGCTTCAAAAAACCACGCTCACCAACAACAATGCTAGTTGGGATCACAAGTATGGCTTGCCATAGCGACATTAGAGTTGGCAAATTAGAGTGACCTCTCAAATGCTAGTATGTACATTTGCACCCATGTTTGATAAAAGAATTCTTCATCCATTTGATTGACTAGAAGAGATTATGCCGGACGCTAAAGAACCCCTATCGAGCTTTGTCCACCCACGGGGGGGTCACTTAGTGCATTTTAAAAACGACGTGCGGCATAATATAGGGAGGATTAAATTTGTTTGACATAAAATTTATAAAATAATTCCAAGTAATGAAGGGTCCATTAAAAGCAGACAATCCCATTACAAGTAAGGTAGATAGGTATAAAATATAGGCCATTCTTTTTTTTGCAAAAATAATATAGGGGCTGAAAATAAGGATCCTAGGATATATGTTTAGTAAACTCAATTTTGTACACATACCTCATGAGGGATGGATGAAAAATGACTCATTGTTTACCCAAAAATGGATGAAATTGTAAGCCTAACCCTAACTCTCTTCCCGACACCTCTCGGTGGCTTTTCTCCCTTCTCTTGGTGGCCTCTCATTTTCCATTTTTCTTGTGGCTTCTCATTTTTCGGTGACTTCTCTACTCCGACACCATCATCTCCAACATGTATGTCCATTTCCACCACCGTTTCATAGCACACGTTTTATTTAATGTTGAAGTCTTTGTGATTTGCATGTTGCCCTTGCCATATTCGCCCAACTGTTTAGTTTTCTTTATTTTGCAATCTTTTTGCAAGATCATTGTGGCGTTGCCTTCAATCCAACTTCCATCTTTGGTCGCTCCAAGCTCTTTCTCATCGTGCAATCTCAACGTCTTGTAGGTAGATTCTTGCACTCTCTAAATGTGTTGCTGACATATTTTCTCTGGCGTCATGACTATATAGGGTTCATGACCAAACTTGGAGTGTTTCACACTATGTAAGTATTGTACACTATGGTTTTGGTCTTCACTAGTATATAAATTGACTTTGAATGAAGGATTTTTACGGAGCGGGTGTTATGTTTGTGAACACACGCTCACTCTTGTTGTGTTTCCATCCTAAGCCTTCTTGTTGTGTTTCCACTTTAAGTTTTTTGTACTTACTTTTTGCAATGGTATGTATTTTTTTATACCTTTTGTTGCCATGTTTTTTCCCACCACTTTTGCATTGCATACACTTTTAAATTAACTTTTTTAATTAAAAGGAATGTAGACTACAAAAAATTGCAATGACATGGGTATTATAAGTAATGGTAGGGTGCAAAAAAATAGGCCATTTTAGAAAATTAAGTAATTATAGGGAGCTTTTAATTCGTGCCTTGGAGGTAAATAGCCCCTAAACAAATACCCCTCCGCCGCACGTGGTGCACAAAAATCCTATAGAGTGACTCCCCCGTGTGTCCACCTAAGAATCCGTTGTCCTTTGCCCACCTGCTAGTGCCCAAACCAAAATTTACTGGTGTTGCCTAGGTTGTTGCCCGTAGCTTGCTTGATCGGACGGAACCATGGACAGAGGCAACTCCAATCATGTTAATCATCCTTCTAGCCACATACCTTCATTGGACATTGTGAACATTCCTTGTTCCCATCTCCTCAGTTCTGCACCACATTTGCTAATGTGTTATGCACCAACTCTAGATACAAAATTGTGTTATGCACCAGCTCTAGATCCAAAATTGTGTCATGCATTAGATCCAGATCCAGATCCAAAACCGTGTCGTGCACTAGATCCAGAATTGTGTCATGCACCAAATCTAAAAATGTGTCATGCACTAGATCTAAAAATGTATCATGCACGAGATCCATAAATGTGTCATGCACCAGATCCAGATCCAAAAATGTGTCATCCACCGATCCAAAATTATGTTATGTAACGAAATCAACGGATCCAAACTTGTTAATGAGTACAACTATTTCATATAAATAGTGTTTATAGTCAAGTGGTCTTCCTCTCTAAGCATGTGATGTTAAGATTTTATAGCTAAGTGTAGATACTCTTTTGTTCTGTGCCTACACTCACATGATTTGTAGGTTGTGTATGAGTATTTCTGATCGCATTTAATTCGATTATGTACTAGTAGTTGACGTGGTGCTATGAGATTTTGCTATATTTGATGATTATGTTGATTCATATTAATCTACAATTCATATCAGTGTAGACCTATGATTGTTTTGTATCCATTTGGTTGGATTATCATTTATGAGTTTTGTGAGTCTTTAATCAGTTAGTTAATCCATTTGGTTTAATAACAGGGACTTGTTGATCTGATAACATATATCCACATATACATAACATATTGATTTGATGAGTTTTATGGTTCTAACACAGTTGATCAAACATGGCTGGAATTATGTTGTAGTTTGTGCAAAACACTTACAATTCTCATTACATGAGATTCAACTTTATCGACCTCAAATGCAACTACGGAACAAACGACAAAGGTGCCAGTCTGATCTGGTTGTCTTTACATGAGCCATTATGAACAAAATATGAGGGAGTTGCTAAAAGAAAACATAACCATATAATCGCGAGAAAAAGTGCAATTCCATAAAATAAAATAAAAATACAATACAAGGATATTCATTATACGTGATGGCAACCATTTATTGAAAAAAACACAAAAGCTTTCTTGAAGGATCCGCCAAAGGATCATCCAAGAGGCATGTTGTTACGGGGGATGGAAATAAATTTTGCAAGGATAAAGCAAAAATGTTGAATAAAATTGTGTTCATCCACCCCAAAACATATCAAATTCAATAAATGATGCATACTCACGCATAATCTGTTATCCAAAATTTGTCTAGTAGCAGAATGTATCGTGTAAAATTTGTTATGCAAAATATGTTTTGGCAGAATGTGTCATGCAAAATTTGCCTAGCAAAATGCGTCACGCAAAAACTATTTGAAAAAATGTGTCATACAAAATCTCTCTAGAAAATGTGTCATGCAAAAACTGTTTGAAAAAATGTGTCATGTAAAAACTGTCTTAAAAAATATGTCATGCAAAAACTATCTGAAAAATGTGTCATGTAGAAACTATCTTAAAAAAATGTCATGCAAAAACTGTTTGAAAAATGTGTCATGCAAAAACTATCTAGAAAATGTGTTAGGCAAAATATGTCATGCAAAAACTATCTTTGCATGACACATTTTTCAGACAAATTTTAAGATGTTTCTATCTCTTTTAACCCTTCCTAACTTCCACATATATAAACCTCCACATGCTCCTGTCCTGCTTGTGCTTGCTTCTTCTGGCTGGGAAGAACGCCAACTTCTTGTTGACTTTTAAGGTAAAACTAGTTCGTTCAGTTGGGTTACAAAAATTGAATCGGAGGTCAATGAATATCTACGTGGCTGCCACAAACCTGTTACCAACATGCTTTGCAAGGCAAATCGTCTCCAAAGCTCAAAACTCAATCACTAGGTATGAGAATTAATCCAACAATTTTGATTACCGAATCATGTGAAAAATAGTGTGCACAATATTTTGACTTAAAGCACAATCAAGAAGTGTTCTTCTGAGCAACAAACATGATTCTGCAAACTTCTCTAGGTATGTATACAGAGGAACTGAGAGCATGTGATTTACATGAATTTTTTGATTTATCTATCAAAACAGAGGCGTTGGATTTAGAAGGAGGTTCGGTATCCTATCCCAAAGAGCCACTTGCAGATCTAGCCATGAAAAAAAGTAAAGATTACATGCAGAGTTCGCAGAAACCCCTACATAAGCATCATAGAAATGCCTACTTTCTTATTGTCTTCATGAAAGCAACGAGTGAAATCATTTGTGAGCAACCACAGAAGCCAAAAAGTGATCTACCCTGATGTGTAAGTAATCCTTTTCCAGTAGCTACAGTCGATTTGTTGTCATCAGATACGAAGGTGATGAATCAATGAATAGGGAGAACAGGGAGATCTGACTGCTACTTACAGATGAACCGGTTGAAGTTGAAGACATGAGGATAACTACCGATCTGCTAAGAGGAATTCAAAAAAAAAACTTCAAATCAATAAAACCCAAAACCGAACCAGGTCGAGATGTAACCGGTTGGAATCGGAAACACTTGGAGCTCATCCCATTATGCCCCAAAAATCTCCGCGGACATTGTGAGGAAGCAATGAACAGGAAAAACACACCGCTACTTACATATGAACCGGTTGAGTTTGACAAATAACCGGTTGAAGTTGAAGACATCAGGAAAACTACCGATCTGCTAAGAGGAATTCAACAAATATACCTCAAATCAAAAAAACCCAAAACCGAAAGATATCAAGTTGTAACCGGTTGGAATCGGAAACACTTGATCTCATCCGATTATGCCCCAAAAATCTCCCCGGACATTGTGATGAATCCAAAGTTCCCTCGATGGCATGATTGCCATACTGAGTTTATTTGGAGGTAAGAGAATAGGGTCAGTGATTTATCAACGTGACTGATCATTCATCAATCTAAAGAAATCTTGGGTTTCTGGCAAACTTACCTTGTGGGGGTGTTTGGGGCTGCGTGCAGGGTCGTGGGGACACCGCCAAAGGACCAGCTCCCACCTGGAGTCGTCATGTTGGTGCCGAACTGTTGTTCTTAACCGGTAATTCTTCATACTCTACCCTCGGCGACTGCACGATGACACTCCAACCTCGCCAATTGCACGATCAAACTCTCAACCGCGGCGATTACACTTGAGTCACTGCACAATTATTCGGCGAGTACACTCCAGCCTGGCGACTGCATGATCAAACTCTCAACCTCGGCGACTACGCTTTAGCTTGGCGACTGCATGATCAAACTCTCAACCTTGGCGACTACACTTCAGAAGCTACGACGACGATCAGGCTCTAAACCTCGGCGACGATGACTGCGGTAACTTGAATTCATTTTAGAGCTGCTCTTATAAATCCATTTTTTGTAAATATGGCAGTTGGCCCCAGGATAGCTAAAACCTGCTGCAGCCAATCCGGGGCCACTGCCGTTGCGTACTTAGGTGCCCAAAAAGTGTGCCAAATTTATAGTGACAATAACCAGGTTTGGTGGCTGAAGAGGTAGTAAACCATTTTTAAGGTGTCCAAGTCATCCTTCCACATAGGCTCGGCACTAGATAGAGACGGTAGTGTGAACCCTACCTAGCTAACAACAGGTTTTAGTCTAAAACCACTTCGTGCTAAAGTCAGGTGGGAAGGGGGTATTATTACTCTTTATTCTCATAAGAGCCAACTAAGTAGCTTTACAATACTTGTATGTAAGTGGCAATAAAAATGGCTTACATATAAATAGCAGCTCAGTGGAGCCATGAGACCGGATCTCTGTAATTTAGTGCTACGAGCGTTTCTACGACGCCTCCCGCGGGCAACGTTCAGGCTCAGGCAGCCCGTCCTGTCCTCCCTCCCCCGACCTGTCCTCCTTCCCCGACCCATCCTTCCTTCCCGACCCGTCCTGCCTGCCCGACCTGGCCTTCCTGCCCGACCCGGCCTTCCGTCTGTCCATTAGTTGTCTTTCCATTAGTCGTCTGTCCATCCGTCCGTCCAGCCCCACCCACCCCCATCCCGAACCCTCTCTCCGTCATTCTTCCTCCCACATGCCACAGGACAGCTCCGGAGCTCCTCAGCACTTGTCCAAGCTAGGCAGGGCGGAAAGGCTACAACGGAAGCTGTTGGGGCTAGGCGGGGAGGAGAGGGTGGTGCGAGGTTACTGGAGCCGAGAGGCGAGGGTTGCTAGAGCTGGGAGGAAAGGGCTGCTAGTTTAGGGTTTAGGGGAGGAAAATGCTGCTAGTTTAGGGTTTAGGGGAGGAAAGGGTGGTGCGAGGTTGCTAGAGCAGGGAGGAGAGGGCTGTTGGATATGGGATGACATGGCTGCTAAGGCTGGACGGGGAGGAGAAGGTGGTGCGAAGGTTGCTAGAGCTCGGAGAAGAGGGCTGTTGGATATGGGAGGACAGGGCTACTAGGGCTGGGCGGGGAGGAGAGGGTGGTGCGAGGTTGTTGGAGCTGGGAGGAGAGGGCTGTTGGATCTGGGATGACAGGGCTATTGGGGCTGGGCGGGGAGGAAAAGGTGATCCTCCCAGATCCAACAACCCTATTCTCCGAGCTCTAGCAACCTCCGCACCACCTTTTCATCCCCGCCCAGTGTCAGCCCTAAACCTCCACCCTTATGCGTCGTAGTCCGGATGGAAGCCTATGACTTACATGAGTATGAATCACTTACTTGTTATTTCCATTCCACTTCACACACCATTAAGTGAGAATAATGTGCACACACTATTAATAATGAAAGGAAACCACACCTCAACATTCAAAAATGTTTGTATCCCAATCCAACATCCTTCAACACACCTCCTAACCACTTCATCTATTGTTCAAGTGAGGGCCTTAACTACTACCCATCTGTTCTAATGCCAACCCCTACCATTAATCCTTAAAGATCAACTAAATACTTGCTCTTCATACTTCTCATTAGTTAACTAGGCCTCTAATCCTAGTCACAGTGTAGTACCCAGCTATGAGGCTGCAGCTTGTGAGCCCTAAATCTTGCTCACATGTGCTGTTAATCTTTGAATGAGTAAAATTCTTGGTGTCTTGTGCAATTGAACAACTTAAGATGACACAAAAGGAAGAACCAAGTTAAGTTGAGTCTAAGGTTAGGGTGGTGAGTTAAGAAGAATGGAATTTGGATTATAATTGTGAAAGTAATGGGTCAACCCTAAGCTAAATAAGAGTTGAAAGAAAAGCTAAATAAGGAGTGGAGTTAGGTGCAAGTAGGAAGGGGGAAAAGGAAGAAGTCAAGTGTGCTTGCTCGTTTTTTCCGGGCGCCCGGCAAGGTGCCGGGCAGCGAAAAAGAAGGAGCAAGCCGGAGGGGTCTCCGGAGTCTTGCCCGAGAGGCTCATTAGACACACAGGTAGGGAGAGACTGGAGAGGGGCAGGCGGAAGCCCTGTTGCAATGAGGAAGTTTTGGTGCTCTTTGAGATGTAGAGAATGTAGGTAAGAAGGGAGAGGTTGAGGTAAGGAGTGTGGTTGTTGTGGAAAGAGTGCTTGGTACCCTGTGTGGGTGTGGGAGCACACGGACACCAAAAGTTCCGGATAGGCGCTTTTCAGTGCCTAATCCGGTCTGTCCGGATGATCCGAGTATCGTCCAGGGATTCTGTGAAGTGCAGGATGTCAAGGACCCTCTTTTCCTGCTCGAAAGTCGACCACCGGCCGGATCTGCTTTCCGGATCCGGATGGCCCTTTGGAAGTCCTTATCCCGGGACTTGCCTTCCGGATTGAACCTCTACCAATAAGTCTTACTCCTACATAACTCTCTCCTCAATATCTACCTACCTATATCCTACCTCCAATGATGATTGGGTTCATCCGGCGAAGACGTCCCTGTATGGTCATAATCCGGATTCTCTCACAACCAGTCCGGATCGGCCTAATCTTTCCTGGCAGGTCACATAGAGAACCCGGATGGTGAACCGGAACTACAACAACAGAAAGGTCAAGCTTCGGCCGGAGATCTGTCAATCCGGGATAACTGGGCGATCCGTGCCACTTTCCGGATTGCCCCGCCCAAGGACAGTGAGACCTCTTCAGAAGATCGGATGGCGTAAGTCCGGCACCTCCGGATCCTACCCAGTCCTAACGACGGCTATCTCACATGGACGTTACCCAGGCATCCGGAATAATGAGGTTTCCTTCCCACTACACGCCGGAGAGATCCTCCGGACCGGAATCCTAACCGTTCCGGTTTCTCTCCTCCTTCCGACAGACCGATCCGGCTACAACGAACTTAGGCTCTACTGAGTCTGAGATAACTGGGCGATCCGTACCACTTTCCGGATTGTCCCGCCCAAGGACAGTGAGACCTCTTCAGAAGATCGGATGGCGTAAGTCCGGCACCTCCCTGATCTTACCCAGTCCTAACAACGGCTATCTCACATGGGCGTTACCCAGACATCCGGAATAATGAGGTTTCCTTCCCACTACACTCAGAAAGGAGCCATAGTACTGCAGTCGGATCCGATCCGGGTTTCCTCTCCTTTGTTCTATCCGTACTTCCTACTCATTCATTCCCTCTAGATCTGCAACAATCTCCTAACAGTCCGTGCACAAAACAAGTCTGAATAGATTGAGAACTAGAGCTTTATTGAGTGGGAAGCAACACAATACAACAATGGAGAAGGGAACCCTTCTCCTGTCCCTTATTCAGCCTTAAGTAGAGGCTGTAATCCCTAACTGAAGGTGGCGGCGAAGTTGGCCGCCCTCAGAAAACCCCTAACTGCGAGAAATCCGGAACTTCGCCCTTTGCGGAAATTCCGGATCTCGATCCGCTTTTTGCGCTGACAGAATTTTGAATTACAAGTTCGCCAAAAGTCAAAATCTGCCTATTCCTGCTTTTCCTAATTCTGATCTAACTACAGCTGTCTGCCTAAGCCTACCCTAGCTGGTGCGATGCTTCTTCGAAGCCGTCTCTTCCTTGGTGTGACTCGCGGGTCCGCTGATGGCGGAGGAACCTCCCCCGGGGGTCAAAAGTCGACGCTCTTGCAGCCTCGTAAATACCCTTCGCATGTTTGGGGAAGGAGCGATCTCTTCCTCGGAGTCTCCTGCAGTGGACGGATCCTCCTCCGATCCGTCACCCGATCCGGATCGCGCTGGTCTGGAAGCCTTCTTCGCCTTCCGAGGGCGCTGGACGGCTGAGGGATCGCCTCCGGTGGTTCTCTCCCTGTTTCGGCCGGTGGAAGCTGAAGTCGCTCGTGGACCTCTGGTGGACACTACTCGTGAGGGTGCAGGCGCCCACTGCTCCACGATCATGCACTCCGGAGCAGGTGATGGAGCGGCCGGCGACATGGGTGCCTTACCCCGATCCGGAGACTTCGTCCGATCCGGCGTCCTCATCCGTGCTGGAGTCCTGGCCCTCTCCGGTGTTCTGGACCGAGCTGATGTCCTGCCCCGATCCGGATTTGGTGATTGCCCTCGTCCTGACCTAGCCGACCGTTCTGTGCTCTTCCGTCGAACCTGGGAGGAATGTGTCCGTTGCGGAACATGGGTCTTCTCCCGATCCGGAAATCTTCCGGATTCCGGTGGCTGGGGAGTTCCGGCTGGCTGACTGGGTCCCACACCTGCTGGAGAGGCCTGAACTAACTCCACCTCCCCTACCACTTCGTACAAGGTGCCCGTTGGCGATCCGGGTGGGCCCGGATAAAGTACCCGCCTGGGGGTACCACCTGAGGGCAGGAGCTTCTGGATTTCCTTGAGCAGGTCCTTCATCGAGCGGGAGTACTTTACTAGGATCTGCAGTGTTTGACGGGCAGAAGACGGATCCGCTGACTCCATCAATTGGTCATAGAGGTGCGCCTTGTTGACGACCTCTCCCGGATGACCCACCAACTCCCGGACCCGGCTCAGGACTACTGCTTGCTCCGCCTGGTGCTTCCGGATCTCCTCGCTCTTCTGGGTGAGCTCCCGGGTCATAGCAGCCACCTGTGCTGTGAGCTGTGCCTTTTCCGTCTCCAGGGTCTCCACCTGTTTCCGATCCGTCCGCTTGGCCAATTCCCGGAGGATATTTCCAGGCCCACAGTGGTCCAAGGCCCGGTTCACTCCTCGAATGATGTGCTCCATCCGGAAGTACTGTTCCTGGAGTGCCGTCAACTCTCCCCGGACGCGCTTGAAGGGGGATTCCGGAAACTCAAACGTGGAGAGGTCGATGTCTCTCCAGGGCACTTCCCGGCTGGTACCGGCTTCCTGTCGTGGTGGTGGTGAGACTGGCTTCCGGACTTTTGGAGGGGACGGAGCGGAAGGCGGTTCCGGAACCGCTGTGTCACTGGAATCTTCCGTTCCGGCTTCTGCAACCCCTGCTTCCGGATCGATCCTGTACGCCACCTCGTCCTCTGCAATCGTCAGCATATCCTCTTCCGCTTCATTGATGCAGCCCTGGTGCTGGTAGAGATGGAGGATGTAGGGAGAGAGATAGGAGGGTTTCCGGCCAATGTGGGGGATGGACTTCTCTACGTATTCCTGGATTAAGCGACCCCAATTTACAGCTCGGACCCCTGACATTGCTCCAAACAGGGTATTGGCCATGGTGATGCTAAGACGTTTAGGCTTTTCCGGACTAAGGATGGGCAGGATGAATTCTATGACTCTCCGCTCTCGGTGATTCCGGCAATTCCCAGGATGGAATCCGTCTTTTGGGTCCGGCTCCGTTCGGAATTTCCCTAAATAAAAATTATCCCTGCGGCTAGCCCAGCCCTCACCCTTTCCTCGCGGAAATCCGTAAACTGCAGCCCATACCTCTGATGTCCACTTTTCCGGATCCTGCCGAACTGTCCTAAACCATTGGTTGCCCCTCTCGAACAAGAATTCCCGCAAAGTGGCCTCCGCCCTGCGATTCCAGGGCTTGGAGAGCAATCCCTCACAACCCATCCGGCTAAGATCCTCTACCAGCTCATTTAACTCTGATTCTCTCGTTGGGACGGCTGGTGATACGGGTTTCACTGGAATGGGGACCTGCTCCCTCTCATCTCCCTCTCTTGCTTCCGGCATTTTACTTCGCGGCACAAAGCTCTCAACAATACCCGGATTCTTCCCTCCGGAACTCTGCCCGCTAATCACTACAGAATCCCAGCAATCCAACTGCTGGTGACTCGAAAAAGCAACTCACCACTCGTTCTCTCAACAATGCCGCTCGCGCAAATGGCCCGGAGAAGGAGAAAAACTCGTTTAAGTACTTTCCCTATCTCCCAACGGGTCTGGTTCCTCAACCGTCTCCTTGTAACCGTTCGGATTCCGTTGTAACCGTTTAACGGTCCGGACGCTCCGGACCGGACCGTTCCCAAACGGTCTTCTCATGCTAATTTCCGGTCCGGCCAAAGTATCCGTTTTAACCATTTTAACGCGTAAGGCGGATGCCTAGAACCTTATTTCCTAAAACAACTAACCTACCCTAGGAAACCCTACTTTAATAACAATCTCAGGGTATTATCCGGATATTAACCCGGTTCGGAAGCCAATCCGTACTTCCGTGGATTTTCGGACTCCCACAGTGGGATGTAGAGGATGCTGCTATATGGCGTGACGAACACCAGAGCGGAGGAAGGAGTAGGAGGGCGACGATTTGGCCCACTTACGGTGACACCCACATGTGGAGGTGGGATCGCAAAGTTAGTTGTGTTCTGTTTTTTTTCTCCTTCTTAGTTGTGTAGATGTAACTCGATGGTTGTGACCCTTAGCACGGATAGGTAGGGAGTGGAACTCATTAGAATGAACTGCAGAGGTGAGATCCGGCGATCCTGGATTTCTAGGTGAAGTGATTTGGGGTTGCATGCGATGTGGTGGACCGGACAGTTACCTACACATCTAGATGCACGAACTGAGAATTTGGGGCAGAGTGCGCGTCCCCAAGCCTCTGAGTACCTGGATGAGGTTAAGAAGCAAAAGTTAGCGGTTGTGTCACAGGAGGTTCCGGTCATGAGAGTTGAGCGCAGGAGCGAGTTCTAGACACATTCATTGGGGTCCCCAAATCTATCTATCTATTTAATTATCTGCCGATCTGTGCACTCGCAAGTGAACTGGGAACCCAAATGGTACAGAGTCAAGGAAGAGGTTGAAGAGACTGGGTTGCGTTATTACATGACCGAATGGTAGGTTGCAGTCTTGTTTTGATGATTTGTTCACAGTCGCCCCTTCCCGGCTTGATTCACAAAGTGAAGTTCATTAGCAGCTAGACTCGAAGGGATCGGTGACTTGAATCGCGGTCCTACCGACTTCGGCACTCTCAAGGTGAGGATCGATTGTTGTCTTGCCCTTCCCTTGAATCCCTCAACAGCAAGCGGAGGAATGTCACAGTTAGGAAGGTGAGAGGTTGTGCGGCAGGGATTATTCTACGAATGATTCCTGAGGTCAAAAGCTTCCGCTGTCCCGTTGGGTTGAGTGCATGGTATCGGAACTGGTAAGCGAGCAGGTCTTTGTGATTGTCAAGGCAGCTTGAGCCGATCGATAAAACTAGATTGTGGTCCTTGCTCTTCTCACAGCTGTTGTTGAGGAGCCATAGAAAAGTGTGGGAAACACTCGAAGGGCGACGGAATTCTTTCCCCACTCATGAGCACGTGATCCTCACTTGTGTTTTGGCTTCCGTTAACCTGGTTGTTTGGAAGTGTGGGCGGGACTGTGTGACAGGGGATGAGAACTGTGGGATGTCATCGGTTGCGGAGTCGAAGAGGAGGAGTTCCAGTCACGTTAGGATCAAGTCAGAGGTTGGGGAATTGATCCACCTCAAGAGAGGGTCGGCTTGACGGCCCCAGGTTGAGCTGATATGTGCCGAGGGGAGGGCCGCTGGAAGAATTATTAAACGCCGTAATTAAATGAGTTGCTGGATGTATGGGAAAGGCACATTGGTCCCTTGAACCTTGAGCAGGGCAAGGCTGTCCCGCTGTGAGGCCAAACCCCCCACCCTTAAGCGTCCGTAGTCCGAGTAGTGGGTTTGGGCTCACATTCCTCCGCGGTATTGGATTTGGACTTGGATGAGTCCATAGTGCAAGGTTCACCCTTCAAGTGGTCTTGGATTTAACTGGAATTTCACTTTTAACAACTCAATGTACGATTTCAATACGTATGTGGAGAATGCACAAGTTAACTATGTTATTTTAACCTCCTTATGCTCGGGTGCTATTTTGTCTTTGTTTGCTTCTAACGTCCATCCGGCCGCTTTAGCTACACAAGCCCTTAAGGATATCCCTCTCCTAAATGGAGTCCGTGCCGTTGACTCTATACTACCACTTGAACTATCACTTGTGTATTCCGTATCGCTACTATAAGAGGTCTCACTTGGTGTCTCCATACCGTACATAAGCCTTTAAGTATTAAGAAATACTTATGTGACTTATGTCAATCTCTCCCTCGCACCTTTGGTCTCTGCTTCCTTTGTCTTGCCATCGCGAGAGTGCTCCACATTCTCCATTAATTTGTGCACGTGGTTTATTTTTAAAGAGAGGATGCAAGTGTTAAAAAACACTATTCTCTATAGTCAATCTCAAATACATTTACTTGTGAAAGCCACACATAACACTAACTAGCATAATGTAACTAACTACTTGTCTATGAGCTAATTAAGTAGGCTATCTACTAAGCTCCTTCATGAACCCATCTCTTTACTTTCTAATTACATAAACCTAGCTCCTTCATAAACCCAACTCCTTCATGAACCCAACTCCTTAGCTTCTAACTAAATAAACCCAGCTCCTTCGTAAACCCAGCTTCTTAGCTTCTAACTAAACAAACCCAACTCCTTTATAAACCCAGCTCCTTCATAAACCCAGCTTCGTAGCTTCTAACTAAACAAACCCAGCTCCTTCATAAACCCAGCTCCTTAGCTTCTAACTAAACAAACCCAGGTCCTTCATAAACCCAGCTCTTTACTTTCTAACTAAACAAACCCAGCTCCTTCATAAACCCAGCTCCTTCATGAACCCACAACTTTGTAGTTGTAATCCCCAACTACCTCACTAATTATTCAAGCCCTTAACTAATCTTCCTACCTAATTTTCCTAATTCTACTAACAACCCCTTTCTAATCACACAATTCTTCTCTAATCCTAAAATCCTAAAATCCTAGAGAGGAGAGGGGGAGAGAGAATTTCCTAACTTCACTAAGACTAACCAATCCACACAAGTATATTTTTGCACTCATCACAACCTCAAGTGCTCAACTCTTAAACATGGAACTTGCAACCACGTGTATTCAAAACATGAACTTTAAGTACCACAAATTGGAATCATGAATTAACTTTAAAATCCTTCACGTCAACACTAATTCTACCAAGAGGTCAAGCCCTCTTCAAGGCTAACAAGTCTTGGCTCTCAAACTAAAAACTAAGCACACACATGTGCTCCAATATGGCTTCCCACACCCACACTTATAACTCGTGGGGTGCCTTGGAGCACAAAGGAAAGAGAGGATGAGTGAGGGAAGAATGAGGGATTATATAGTAAGCTTGAGGGGGTGAGCACCCTCAAGGCTCACGATAAGCCCTTGAGATTTCCTCCTACTTAGTAGGCGCCAATCCTATCTTCTAAGCCTTCCTCCCTCAAATGATCAACAAGGATCCTAATTCGAACATTTAACTAGCCTTGGCTTTCTACCTACCACACTTTACCAAACTTGGGATGCTTCAACCCAAACTTAGCCTCCTTCGCTTTCCGCCGCCATAACTTTCTCCCCTTACTTTCCCAAATCGTTGCTCACCACTTAATTCAAACCACGATGCTTAACTCGTGATTTGATTGGTGCTTTGAGAATTTGCTTATCCTCCACCTTGCATTCTTCCTTGGACCTTCCCCATTAAGTGGCCATGATGAGGTGGTCCACTTGTGCGCTCCATGTGATCCTCCATTCATCCCAATTCGAATGCACTTGCCTCTTGAGTCACTTTGGTTGTCTCCATCCATTTGTACTAGCCTACTCACTAACTACTCAATCCAAGTTCTCCTTACCTATCCTCATTCACTCAAATCCTTCCGAAGGTAAAAACACAATAACAACTCACATCCTAGCCTCTTACAACATGGTACTTCTAAGACTAACATTTCACTCTTTTTATATTTTTGTGAAGTAACATGCTACTTCAAAGTGCATCAACTAACGTTTCAAGGGTCTAAGACTAAATGTGGGCACCCTTTTGGGCTCACACCCGCAGCTGCAAGCAACAGTTGTGGGGGGGATTGGCGCAGATTGCTTCAAGGATGCTTAGAGTTCGGACATCTCCCATGATTGGGCGGTGTAAGAAGGTGCTGCATGCTCCAGGACGACGTGGACTGCTGTGCAGGTGTGGATCGTGAATTGCCAGGAGATGAGCAAGTGAAGTATCGAGGAGGTGGGACCAGGCCGGATGTGAAGGGTGCTCCAACTATTTTGCAGGTATTCTGTCTCGGCCGGCAGCACCAGTGTGCAGGTGGTGTGCAGGTGGTGTGGAGCTGTGGCAAGTGAAGGGGTAGCGAGCGGAATTGGTCACCGGACCTTGTGCGGCGCTGCAACCTACGAGGTAACTCGCCACCTAGAGGGAGTCGGTTGCTGCAAGCGGGAAGGAGGCCTCGGAGCTGGATTTTTCTCCGGAATGCAAAGAGCTCCACCTTGCTGGTCTTTTGGACGAAGGGTGTGACAGCGGATGTGGAGGGGGTGTGGCAAGGAGTCAGCTGCATGGCAGTCATCTGGCCGTAAGTGGAGAACCGACATAGGTCCCGGCAGGATGTCGTCATGGTTCTTTCATTGGTTGGGTTCATTGGAAGTGGCGCTAGAGCGGGTAGGGCCGCACAGTTAGTGATTCCTTTGCATTAGTTGGGTGGGCTCTGGGCCATTAGGATGGACAGGGTTGTGGGCAGCGGAGCATATGAAGAAATGAGTATAGTGGGGTAATGGGTGTAGCAGGCGCAATGTGTCCAATGCTAGGTGAGGGGGTTTTGAACTTTAAAGGAGGCTGCGGGCACCCATGCATGGTGTACTGACTCAAGTATTTTTGAACGCTTGAGTGACTTTAATAAAATGGTATTGTGAGCCCAATATGGTGCCCACATGTGTTCTTAATCGCAAGGATTAACAAAACTCGGACTTTTAGTTGTGTTCAAATATTCAAAAACATAAAAACAAGTTGTGTTCTTAGTTATTAGTTGAATTAAGTTGAAGCTAGGGTGTTAGTACTTAAATGCTACTAGGAATTATTAGAGTTATTTAGAGGTGGGTTAATGGGGTTCCTAGGCTTAAAGGCTTAAGCTTAGTAAACGGGGTTTTGTTAACCTATATAGATAGTCACTGGATTTTGGCACATCCGCCTGTGGATGCGAGTTGTGTGTAAGAGACTGGATTAAGGTCTGGACCGACCCGGGTTCGAATCCGGTTGGTTCCATTGACTGGTGCTATCCCAAGATGAGCTAGTGGTAAAAGCAGGAATAGTCTGTAGGCGGATACGGAGAAGAAGTTACTACATATGTGTAAGTAGAACCTTCTCAATTACTTTTCATTTTTTAGAAGCATTTTATTTATATTCACCTAACCGCTCACGGTTTATGAAGGTTCGCGGGTTAATTAGAAAGGAGGTTAGTGAGTCAAATTATATTTAAGTTAAGTAATTCGTATGAAGAAGTCAAGATACTTGCGAAGGACATTAGGATGGCAACGAACGGAGGATGAAGACGAACGAATGAAGGATGGCAACGAACGGTGGATGATGCTAAGCAGATGAAGCCGGACGGATGAAGACCATTTGATCAAGTGGATGGAAGACCAAGACCGTTGGATCTAGGGATTTTAGGGATGACGGCTAGAGTATGACGGCCGGCAATTCCAACCGTTAGATGTATGGTTAGATCTACGGCCGGTAAGGCTTGGTGATGGAAGGGGGTAGTCCCCCGAAGGGAAGGGAGGAGGCTCACTCTCACTCTCTCACTCTTGCAATTATGACTACTTCTCTCTCTCCCTCACTAGGTAGATGAAGGCACAAAGCTCTTAGAAGGAAATAATAGGAATGTTAGCAAAGGGTTCATGAATCCTATGAAGGTTGAATGATGGGGTTGGAGTAGGCTTAGTGATAAGTGTGGTAATATACTATGTGTATTGTGATCAAGTAATGAACCTCAGTGAGAGGCATTATATCATTAGATCTCTAGGTTGATATTATTTAGCCTACAACCTTGAACTTGAAGTTTTCTTTGATTTGTGTGAGTGTGATACTCTAGTGTTTGTAAACACTTGAGTTTGAGTTAATAAAGGAGGAGGTGTTAAGTACATTGATTCACCAATTAGAATGGATATAAGTTACAACTGATTACTAAGGCCAGTGAAGTTCATGTGAGTCATGGGCTCCCACCCGGACTACAGACGCATAAGGGTGGGGGTTTATGGCTGACATAAATGGTGCGTCCGCCGGGAGCGAAGCGGTATTAGGAGGATTGGAAGCTTGGAGGCACGAACTTGAGGGTGAGGAAGGAGCACGTAGTGCAAGGTGAGTATTTTGCTTGGGTTTGGATTTTTTGCCATTGATTAGGATAGTTGAATTCTCTTTTCTTTGGAATGAATTGCAATTTCATTTAAGCATTTGAGGAAGAAGCGCGACTTGAGGTACGACCCTAAACCCTCTTGGGATGGCATAAAAATATAACATTAATAGTGCGATCATTAGCTCACTAAATCTTAGAGGGATAATTAATTTTAGGAAGAGTCAACTTTGATACTCACCTCGAGGTGAGTGTCCAAGTTAAGGGATTTTAAATTTGATGTTTTAGATTAGAATTGTTGATTGAGAATTGTTGTGGTCGATGTCATATTGAGTCACGGTCGAGGGTGAGTACTAACTTATAGGGGGAAGCGAATTGCTTGAGGTATGACATTTTTAAAAGTGAACTCATTAATTAATTAAGGAAGGATTTTAGTACTTGTCTTTGTCGTTATCCGTTGGGGAGGGTAATTTCCTAGTCATCGCATCGTGTTGAAGGCGAGAGGGTGATGCCTCGGTCTTCGATGTGGTGCATGGCGAAGGTCAGCCCCTCAACCTCGGTATTGTAGTGAGTGTCAATTTGAGGGAAGAGTTTGGAGGTGATGCTCCGGCTCGACTGATAATTGACATGAACATGCCTATCCCATGTTTGGGATTTTTCATCTAAGTTGGCTTGCAGGGTCTCTTTCCTCACCTCCTCAATTTTAAATACACATCCAGAAAAGTGAAAACATTAAAAAGAGTGAAGGTAGCAAGGGGTATGTGTGGTCAAGTGAGGGTTGATCGAATGTGCATGAATGCAAGGTAAGACTCGATCCCACAAACCTCAATTGGAGTTAGGATTAGGAAAGGTTACACGTAGGAAGAGATTGTCGAAGATTAGTGAAGTTGTGGAGGAAGGAGAAGTTGGGATAGAAAGTTGTTTGAAGGTGGAACCTATTGCTAGTCCAGTGTTAGAAGGTTTAGAAGTAGATGCTCAACTTGAGGAAGAAGCTACTTCCTTCAAGTTGAGTAGCGAGACATTGGCGGGAACAGAGACAGTTAGGCAAGAAATTCCTGTAGAAGTTGATAGCGGAATAGGAGTGGACACACCTGTCACCATGGCTCAGGAGGGAGAGGGTCCACCTCCCTTTCCACCCATTGATCCATTGGTTAGGCCGAGAGGTTTACCCATTGTGGTTCCACAAAACTTGGCGGCGGTGGATATGCCATCCCACCTCCCTAAGTTTTATGGAACTAAGGATGAGGATCCCTCTAGGCACATGGAGAGGTACATTGAGAGGTTGGCTAGTTCTCTTGTCACGAACCCGGGATATTGGTTGGTGTGGTTTCCTACCACTCTAGAGGGAGAAGCTTATGAGTGGTATAGAGATCATGCAGAGGGCCATTTTAGAGGATGGAAACAGATGCAGAGAGAGTTTTTGAATGAATTTAGGCCCGAGGTTGGTCAGAGCACGGCTCTTAGAGCGTTGGCATCCTTGAAGCAAGGAAGGGAAGAGGAGATTTCGGCATACATTAGGAGGTTTGATTTGGTGTGTACACGCTTTGTGGGTACGATGCTCAACGATGACACCCTTAAACAATTTTTCATCCAAGGATTTTTTAAGGCGGGTACCATTAGAGGTGTGTTGGAAAGGAATCCTCAGACATTGGCGGATGCTAAGGCGGCGGTAGAGAGATGGAGCACATAGATAGAGATTATGAGAGGTTGTGGCGAAGGGAGGATGAATCCATACCTCAATTCATTCCCATTCGTCCGAGGGTAGCAGAGGGGAGTCAGGTTCCGTATGCTCTCATTGACACAGGTCCACGTCCTCTAGCGGTTAGAGAACCTGCACCACTCTTAGCATTGCCTGCTCCTAGAGTCGACACACACATTGAGGAGGTGGAGAAAAGGTTGGGTGCTAGTCAATTGGGATTTCAGGAGGCTATGATTAAGCAAATGCAGAGTCTTACGGATCAGATGTCATTGATGATTAGAAGTCAGCAGCCTGGTCCTCCTCCTCCAGTTGAGTCGGGTAGACATGCCTCAGGATTGTGGTGTGTTCAGTGCGGGCAACCTGGACATACTAGGCAGTTTTGTCGAGTGGGGCAGAATCGTGATCAAAGGAACAATGGTGGTCCACCTCAACAAAACCAACGGGGTCAAGGACAAATTCAGTATGGACAGGGCAATTATAGGGGGCCTCCCCCTAGAGGACAAGGTGGTCAGAATGTGGAGAGAAGGGAGTTTCATTCTTTTTGTGGGAGATGGCACGCACCGGGTCAGTGTTGGTCCGAAGGACAAGGCTATGGTTGTAGCAACTGTGGGGGAAATCATCCTTCGGACGAGTGTCGTCAACCTGATAAAGTCATTAGCATGCCCAACCCGGTAGCCAACCCACAACAACAAGCTAGAGACAACATGAGAGGGGCTAGGCCACAGGGCGGACCTCCTAATGAGCTTAGGCCACCCAATCTATACTATGATCACGGGAATGCGAGACAGACGTTCCATCCTCCGACGGGATTGCAAACGGCAAATGGATACATTCCAATTCATAATAGGCCAGGTGTTCCACAGCAGTTCGACAATAGGAGGCCAGCTCCTCCCACCGATCCGGGTCCATCGAATTCTCAGGATGTTAGGTTTGTGGATGGTGTCACTGAGCCTCATCATGATGAGTCTATGACTTATCAAATGGGTGTCGGAGACGAGCAAGGTCAATGGCCTCCACACACCAACGCCATCACCTATGAGTTAAAGAGTTTTGATGATGAAGTCACTCATGAGGCTCCTGCGTTAGCGGTCACCACTAGAGCTATGCGGGGAAACATTGAAGCAGAAAATGATGTTGAAGGACATGAGGAGTGCTCCTCAGATGAAGGTCTTAACCTGTCAGACTTGGATAGAGTAGCTAGGGTAGCTAGGAGAGCCACTAGGGAATTAGGGAAGGAGAATGAGATTGTTCAGGATAGGGAGAGGCCAAATGTCATTCATGATTTATACGATAGTGAAATGGGAGAATGGGAAGGACCTAGCATTCCTTTGGATGAGTTTGATAGAGTAGAGAAGACCAAGGTTGAGAGACAAGAAGGATATGATTTGTGGGCCGACCTTAGCTCACTGAAGGCCGACATAACCTTCGGTCAGTTGTTAGAGATCTCACCCATGGCTCGTAAGACTCTTAAAGAGGGGATGCCGGTGACTAGGAGGACTAGGAAAGTGAAGACTAGGGTGGCTGCCAGAGCCCAACTACAAGGAGGAGGGCGTGACGTCAAGGCAATTGAGATAGAAGTTATGGTGGTGGACAAGGTGGTTCCGAATGTGTTAGTTGATAGAGGTAGTGGGTTGAACATCTTGCCGGAGCACACCATGAAGAGGTTGGGTCTTAGCCTTACGGGTCCGTCACCTTTCATCATCAACATGGCGAATCAAACTCCGGCGGTGCCTTTGGGAATGATTAAGGATTGTAGGATTAGCACTGGAGGGGAGGAGTATGTGGTCACTTTTCATGTCATCAAAATGCATTCTAACAAGGATGCATTTCCCATCTTGTTGGGTAGGCCTTGGTTGAGGATGTCGGATGCGGTAGTAGATTGGGAAGGAGTGAAGCCGTCCATTACTTATGGTCCTAAGGACAATAGAGTCAAAGTTTCTATAGGATCATTAGGAGGTTGGGTGAGAGAGCAAATCTCTTCATCTTCGGATGAAGAGGTGGAGGGCAAGGAAGAAGGTGGAGATGGTGACAAAAAAAATGAGACACTAGTGGGAGTAGTCCATCCAGGCGGACAAGGGACTTATATAGATTCAGTGTCAGGTAGTTTGGGTCCTAGTTTCTATTTCCATGGTGATAATGGGGAGTATGCGCAGTGGTTGAGAGACTATCCCGAGTCGGAGTATGACATTATGATGACATTCCATCATGAATGTTTGAGTGAGGAGAGGCTTAGCTCAAGGGAGGCGGAATATTCCTTGTTGGAGCCATGCGAGGTGTTGACCGAGGAGGATTGACACCTTGGGTAGATAGCGTGGATGAGAGCGTGGATGATAGCGTGGATGAGACCTTGGGTAGATAGCGTGGATACAGAATCAACCACGATGACATGTGATAGCACGGAATCAATAAGCGAGAACTCATGTAGTAGTGTGGAGTCGACGGCAAGGACTCGATTCACAAGAGGGATATCTTTGAAGGCATGCGTGGCCAAAGCGGCCGGATGGACATTAGAAAAGGCTAAGGATATAACCTTGCCCGACATTAAGGAATGTAAAACTACATAGTGTGGTGTTAATCAAGTTGTGTATATTCCAAGGGTAGATTGGAATTATATATTGGGTTACAAAGAGAGAAGTCTCTACATGTCATTATAAACTTTTCCACTCGGGCTAGGACGAAATCGAAGGGTGGAGGATTTTTGGTGACAGCTAGCTAGCTCCTTGATAACCGAACATGGCTATTGTCTGGTTTGGTTTCCTACCACTCTTCAAGGCGAAGCCTATGAGTGGTACAGAGACCATCCAGAAGGGCACTTTAGAGAGTGGGGACAAATATAGAGGGAGTTTCTAAATGAGTTTAGACCAGAGGTGGGGCAGAGTACAGCATTGAGAGCGTTGGCTTCATTGAAGCAGGGTAGGAAGGAGGAGATCTCAGCGTACATTAGGAGGTTCGATTTGGTTTGTAATAGGTTCGTGGGCACGATGCTCAATGACGACACTCTGAAGCAATTTTTTATATAAGGGTTCTTTAAATCCGGAACGATAAGAGGGGTGTCACGGGGGGGTCACTCCATTGTCGAGTGAATACCACGTGCGAGACAATTTTGTTACCCTATATTATATGCCATAGACAATTTTAAAAATTATGATTTTTTTTCTACATATACATAACCATTGATAATATCTTTTGTATATTTTTTTGAAATTTTTAGTCATCTTCAGTTTTTTTAGTAATTGTTTTAGCTCAATTCTGCGTCATTCTAGTTAGAAACGGCATGTTTTATTAAAAAAACAGATCATCAAATTTGGTTACCATTTTTTACTATGTAATAGAAACCGTGTATATCTACACATGAAAACAAATTGATAAAATTTTGACCCATTTTGGTGATGTTTTTAGGAAAAAGTAGATTTTTTTGTCTCGCACGTGGTATTCTACTTGACAATGGAGTGACCCCCCCGTGAGGGGTGTTAGAAAGGAACCCGCAAACACTAGCAGAGGCTAAGAGGGCAGCGAGGGACATTGAGAACATAGATAAAGACTATGAGCGATTATGGAGGAAGGAGGACGAGTCCATTCCACAGTTCATTCCCATTCGGCCGCGAGCGCTAGAGGGAGAATCCGGAGGGCAGTTAGCTCAAGTGTCGCGACAGGTGGTAGATGTGGGCCCTAGACCTTTGGCAGTTAGAGAACCGGAACCCTTATTGGCCTTGCCTGCACCGAACCTTGGACCTAGTGTGGAGGAACTTGAACGAAGGCTAGGAGCTAGTCAGCTAGGGTTCCAAGAGGCGGTGATGAAGCAAATTCAGAGCCTCTCGGACCAGATGGCCTTGATGGTGAGGAACCAACCACCAAACCTCCCACCTCCGGTAGAGTCGGGTAGACACGCTTCCGGATTGTGGTGTGTTCAGTGTGGCTAACCCGGCCACACTAAACAATTTTGTAGGGGGGGACCTAATAGGGAGCAGAGGAACATGGGGCCACCACAGAATTACGGAGGACAGGGCCAAAATCGGTATGGGCAAGGTGATTTTAGAGGAGGGCAACCAGGACCGGGAAGACAGAGTGGGCCAAGGTGAGAGTTTCACCAGTATTGTGGTAGGTGGCATGTTCCGGGGCAATGTTGGTCGGAGGGTCAGTCATTTGGGTGTAGCAACTGTGGGGGAAACCATCCTTCGGATGAGTGTCGGCAACCGGACAAGGTCATTAGGCTGCCTCATCCAGTGGCGAACCCTTACCAACAAGCTCGAGAGAACATGAGAGGTGAGAGAAGGCCGCAAGGAGGGAACCCGAACAAACTCAGACCTCCTAACCTGTACTACGACTATGGTAATGCGAGACAAACCTTTCATCCTCCGGCCGGGTTGCAAACTGCCAATGGGTATCTTCCCTTGAATCCTAGACCTCCCGCTCCTCACCCAAATGAGAATCGGATGCCAGGCCCTAGCAATGAGTCGGGTCCGTCAAACACCCAAGATGTGAGGTTTATGAGCGCACCGAGCGAGTATCAGCATGATGAGTCCTTCTTTCCGAACTCGGCCGCGAAGGGGAGGGTGCTCCGTGGCCACCCAATGCCAATGTCATTACACACGAGCTAAGGCATGTGGAAGTGATAGCGGGAACGGGAGTTCCAGCAGTGGCAGTGATGACTAGGGCTATGAGAGGTAACCTGCAGGCTGAGAGAGAGATTGAGGGTCAAGAGGAGTATTCTTCGGAGGAGCCGCCTCACCTTTCGGAGTTAGAGAGAGTGGCGAGGAAGGCTAGGAGGGATGCAAAAGACTTGAGGGCTAGGGTAGAGGATGGACCTAGAGGGAGAGGAGAGTTGGCACCACATGAGACAGAGGGTAGTGTGATGGGCGAATGGGAAGGACCGGGAATTCCGCGAGAGGAGTTCGAAATTGTGGGTAAGGAGAAAGGAGAGAAGGGCGAGTCTTATGATTTATGGGCCGACCTTAGCTCGCTCAAGGCAGACATCACTTTTGGGCAGCTACTCGAGATTTCACCGCTAGCTAGAAAGACACTAAAGGAAGGGATGCCGGTAGTTAGGAGGAAAAGGAAGGCAAAGACTAGAGTAGCGGCTAGGGTGCAGATACCAAATGGGACACATGATGTGAAGGCAGTGGAGATAGAGGCCACGGTAGTGGATAAAATGGTACCTAATGTTTTGGTAGATGGGGGGAGCGGATTAAATATACTACCTGCCCAGACAATGGAGAAGCTAGGTCTTAGCTTGACGGGTCCTTCGCCTTTTGTGATCAATATGGCCAATCAGAGTCCAGCAGTGCCTTTGGGTCAAATAAAGGATTGTAGGATTAGCACAGGGGGAGAGGAGTATGTAGTCACTTTTCATGTGATCCGGATGCATTCCACAAAAGATTCTTTCCCTATGTTGCTTGGTCGACCTTGGCTAAGGATGGCCAATGCGATTGTAGATTGGGGCGGGGCTAAGCCATCGATTACTTACGGACCTGTAAGGAATCGAGTAAAGGTGCCCATAGGGCCGGTTGTGAGCGTGGAGGTCGATGATGAATCTTCGAGTAGCGAGGACGAGAACAGTGAGGAAGGTGAAGGAACCAAGAAGCTTGTGGGAGCTGCACAGTTGAGTGAGGGAAAGGCAACAACTAGTGCAGGGAGTTTAGGTAGATTGGGTCCTAGCTTGTACCACTGGGTGGATGATGGGGCGTATGCTAAGTGGTTGAGAGATCATCCGGACTCCGCATGCGATGTGATGGCGATCTCACATGCAATCAGAGTGGAAGAGCTGAAGGGAGAGGAACCTAGGTTGCTAGAGCCTTGTGAGATTCTTTCAGAGGAGGATTGGGTGCAAGGAGGGTTGACGCCGTGGTTAGACGGATTGGACGAAAGAGATGTGGTCGCAGTGCATGTGGATGGGACACAGGATGTAGAGATACTTTGTGATGGAGGATTGCTAGAAAATCCACTACACTTCAAGACCACGTCAACTGGGATTACAGTGGGGGAGGATGTGAAGGACTATCCGCATGTTCCGGCCGATTGGTATAGGAACACAACAGAACAGTCGCATGTGGTAGAGTCAGAGTGGAAGTACGTGGGGGTTAAGACTAAGAGCGGCGAGGAAAGGCAAATGCGGATGGGTAGCCACTTAGCTGAGGAGGAGGTCAAGGCATATGGTAGGTTAGTGGAGGAGTTTAGCGATGTATTCGCTTGGTCTTACAAGGAGCTTAAGGGGATTTCGCCAGAGGTAGTGGAGCATAGAATTCCGTTGATACCAGGAGCTAGGCCGATTAGGCAAAAGGAGAGAAGGATGAACCCTAGGCTCCAATTGTTAGTTAAGGCAGAGCTAGAGCGACTATTGGAAGCGGGATTCATTAGGCCAGTAGAGATTACGGATTGGGTGTCGCCGATGGTTCTTGTGAGGAAGAAGAACGGAAAGATGAGGGTTTGCGTCGATTATCGGAAGCTTAATGCCTGCACACAGAAGGACCATTTCCCTCTCCCCTTTATCTCACTTTTGCTAGAGGAGGTGGGTGGCCACGCTCGGTACACTTTCATGGATGGGTACGTTGGCTACAACCAGATTTCGATAGCACCCGGGGACTTGCACAAGACAGCCTTTACTACTCCGTGGGGGACTTTTATCTGGCTGGTCATGCCGTTCGGTCTATGTAATGCGCCTGCCACTTTTCAGAGATTGGTAATGTTTATCTTTTCGGACCTGCTCTACAAGTCAATGACAGTCTTTGTGGACGATTTTAGCACTCAGTCAGATACGGGCAGCCACCTCGAGAGTGTGAGAGAGGCCTTTATGAGGTGTAGGAAGGTTAGGTTGGCCTTGAATCCGGATAAGACTTACTTGGCGGTGCAGAGGGGAGTGTTGCTAGGCTATGTGGTGAGTGAGCAGGGGAGGGAACCGGATCCAGAGAAGATAGCAGTCATTGATAGTCTTGCCGCTCCCACGAATGCTAAGGGGATCGCTAAATTGTTAGGACATGTGGGATGGTACAGGGAATTGATCCCGGATTACGGTACGCTTGCCTTACCCATTACGAGACTGCTTAGGAAGGATGTGAGGTTCGAGTGGTCGGAGGAGTGTCAGCAGGCGTTCGATGAATTGAAGGCGAGGCTCAGCACGTATCCGGTATTGATGCCGCCGAGGTGGGACATTTGTGGGAGCACACGGACACCAAAAATTCCGGATAGGCGCTTTTCAGTGCCTAATCCGGTCTGTCCGGATGATCCGAGTATCGTCCAGGGATTCTGTGAAGTGCAGGATGTCAAGGACCCTCTTTTCCTGCTCGAAAGTCGACCACCGGCCGGATCTGCTTTCCGGATCCGGATGGCCCTTTGGAAGTCCTTATCCCGGGACTTGCCTTCCGGATTGAACCTCTACCAATAAGTCTTACTCCTACATAACTCTCTCCTCAATATCTACCTACCTATATCCTACCTCCAATGATGATTGGGTTCATCCGGCGAAGACGTCCCTGTATGGTCATAATCCGGATTCTCTCACAACCAGTCCGGATCGGCCTAATCTTTCCTGGCAGGTCACATAGAGAACCCGGATGGTGAACCGGAACTACAACAACAGAAAGGTCAAGCTTCGGCCGGAGATCTGTCAATCCGGGATAACTGGGCGATCCGTGCCACTTTCCGGATTGCCCCGCCCAAGGACAGTGAGACCTCTTCAGAAGATCGGATGGCGTAAGTCCGGCACCTCCGGATCCTACCCAGTCCTAACGACGGCTATCTCACATGGACGTTACCCAGGCATCCGGAATAATGAGGTTTCCTTCCCACTACACGCCGGAGAGATCCTCCGGACCGGAATCCTAACCGTTCCGGTTTCTCTCCTCCTTCCGACAGACCGATCCGGCTACAACGAACTTAGGCTCTACTGAGTCTGAGATAACTGGGCGATCCGTACCACTTTCCGGATTGTCCCGCCCAAGGACAGTGAGACCTCTTCAGAAGATCGGATGGCGTAAGTCCGGCACCTCCCTGATCTTACCCAGTCCTAACAACGGCTATCTCACATGGGCGTTACCCAGACATCCGGAATAATGAGGTTTCCTTCCCACTACACTCAGAAAGGAGCCATAGTACTGCAGTCGGATCCGATCCGGGTTTCCTCTCCTTTGTTCTATCCGTACTTCCTACTCATTCATTCCCTCTAGATCTGCAACAATCTCCTAACAGTCCGTGCACAAAACAAGTCTGAATAGATTGAGAACTAGAGCTTTATTGAGTGGGAAGCAACACAATACAACAATGGAGAAGGGAACCCTTCTCCTGTCCCTTATTCAGCCTTAAGTAGAGGCTGTAATCCCTAACTGAAGGTGGCGGCGAAGTTGGCCGCCCTCAGAAAACCCCTAACTGCGAGAATTCCGGATCTCGATCCGCTTTTTGCGCTGACAGAATTTTGAATTACAAGTTCGCCAAAAGTCAAAATCTGCCTATTCCTGCTTTTCCTAATTCTGATCTAACTACAGCTGTCTGCCTAAGCCTACCCTAGCTGGTGCGATGCTTCTTCGAAGCCGTCTCGTCCTTGGTGTGACTCGCGGGTCCGCTGATGGCGGAGGAACCTCCCCCGGGGGTCAAAAGTCGACGCTCTTGCAGCCTCGTAAATACCCTTCGCATGTTTGGGGAAGGGGCGATCTCCTCCTCAGAGTCTCCTGCAGTGGACGGATCCTCCTCCGATCCGTCACCCGATCCGGATCGCGCTGGTCTGGAAGCCTTCTTCGTCTTCCGAGGGCGCTGGACGGCTGAGGGATCGCCTCCGGTGGTTCCCTCCCTGTTTCGGCCGGTGGAAGCTGAAGTCGCTCGTGGACCTCTGGCGGACACTGCTCGTGAGGGTGCAGGCGCCCACTGCTCCACGATCATGCACTCCGGAGCAGGTGATGGAGCGGCCGGCGACATGGGTGCCTTACCCCGATCCGGAGACTTCGTCCGATCCGGCGTCCTCATCCGTGCTGGAGTCCTGGCCCTCTCCGGTGTTCTGGACCGAGCTGATGTCCTGCCCCGATCCGGATTTGGTGATTGCCCTCGTCCTGACCTAGCCGACCGTTCTGTGCTCTTCCGTCGAACCTGGGAGGAATGTGTCCGTTGCGGAACAGGGGTCTTCTCCCGATCCGGAAATCTTCCGGATTCCGGTGGCTGGGGAGTTCCGGCTGGTTGACTGGGTCCCACACCTGCTGGAGAGGCCTGAACTAACTCCACCTCCCCTACCACTTCGTACAAGGTGCCCGTTGGCGATCCGGGTGGGCCCGGATAAAGTACCCGCCTGGGGGTACCACCTGAGGGCAGGAGCTTCTGGATTTCCTTGAGCAGGTCCTTCATCGAGCGGGAGTACTTTACTAGGATCTGCAGTGTTTGACGGGCAGAAGACGGATCCGCTGACTCCATCAATTGGTCATAGAGGTGCGCCTTGTTGACGACCTCTCCCGGATGACCCACCAACTCCCGGACCCGGCTCAGGACTACTGCTTGCTCCGCCTGGTGCTTCCGGATCTCCTCGCTCTTCTGGGTGAGCTCCCGGGTCATAGCAGCCACCTGTGCTGTGAGCTGTGCCTTTTCCGTCTCCAGGGTCTCCACCTGTTTCCGGTCCGTCCGCTTGGCCAATTCCCGGAGGATATTTCCGGGTCCACAGTGGTCCAAGGCCCGGTTCACTCCTCGAATGATGTGCTCCATCCGGAAGTACTGTTCCTGGAGTGCCGTCAACTCTCCCCGGACGCGCTTGAAGGGGGATTCCGGAAACTCAAACGTGGAGAGGTCGATGTCTCTCCAGGGCACTTCCCGGCTGGTACCGGCTTCCTGTCGTGGTGGTGGTGAGACTGGCTTCCGGACTTTTGGAGGGGACGGAGCGGAAGGCGGTTCCGGAACCGCTGTGTCACTGGAATCTTCCGTTCCGGCTTCTGCAACCCCTGCTTCCGGATCGATCCTGTACGCCACCTCGTCCTCTGCAATCGTCAGCATATCCTCTTCCGCTTCATTGATGCAGCCCTGGTGCTGGTAGAGATGGAGGATGTAGGGAGAGAGATAGGAGGGTTTCCGGCCAATGTGGGGGATGGACTTCTCTACGTATTCCTGGATTAAGCGACCCCAATTTACAGCTCGGACCCCTGACATTGCTCCAAACAGGGTATTGGCCATGGTGATGCTAAGACGTTTAGGCTTTTCCGGACTAAGGATGGGCAGGATGAATTCTATGACTCTCCGCTCTCGGTGATTCCGGCAATTCCCAGGATGGAATCCGTCTTTTGGGTCCGGCTCCGTTCGGAATTTCCCCAAATAAAAATTATCCCTGCGGCTAGCCCAACCTTCACCCTTTCCTCGCGGAAATCCGTAAACTGCAGCCCATACCTCTGATGTCCACTTTTCCGGATCCTGCCGAACTGTCCTAAACCATTGGTTGCCCCTCTCGAACAAGAATTCCCGCAAAGTGGCCTCCGCCCTGCGATTCCAGGGCTTGGAGAGCAATCCCTCACAACCCATCCGGCTAAGATCCTCTACCAGCTCTTTTAACTCCGATTCTCTCGTTGGGACGGCTGGTGACACGGGTTTCACTGGAATGGGGACCTGCTCCCTCTCATCTCCCTCTCTTGCTTCCGGCATTTTACGTCGCGGCACAAAGCTCTCAACAATACCCGGATTCTTCCCTCCGGAACTCTGCCCGCTAACCACTACAGAATCCCAGCAATCCAACTGCTGGTGACTCGAAAAAACAACTCACCACTCGTTCTCTCAACAATGCCGCTTGCGCAAATGGCCCGGAGAAGGAGAAAAACTCGTTTAAGTACTTTCCCTCTCTCCCAACGGGTCTGGTTCCTCAACCGTCTCCTTGTAACCGTTCGGATTCCGTTTGTAACCGTTTAACGGTCCGGACGCTCCGGACCGGACCGTTCCCAAACGGTCTTCTCAGGCTAATTTCCGGTCCGGCCAAAGTATCCGTTTTAACCATTTTAACGCGTAAGGCGGATGCCTAGAACCTTATTTCCTAAAACAACTAACCTACCCTAGGAAACCCTACTTTAATAACAATCTCAGGGTATTATCCGGATATTAACCCGGTTCGGAAGCCAATCCGTATTTCCGTGGATTTTCGGACTCCCACAACATTCCTTTTCACGTCTTTTGTGATGCGAGTGCAGTGGCGGTAGGAAGTGCGTTGTGTCAGCCTCACGGAGAGAAGGGGAAGGATCACCCAGTAGCTTACGCGAGTAGACAGTTGACTGTGGCTGAGCGTAATTACTCAACGACGGAGAGGGAATGTCTGGCTATGGTCTTCTCGGTTAAGAAGTTCCGTCATTACCTGATTTGTAACCCGGTGGTGTTCTTCGTTGATCATATGGCGATCAAGTTCTTAGTGAACAAACCGGAGTTGAGTGGAAGGTTGGCGAGATGGGTGTTGCTATTGGAGGAGTTCGATTACACAGTCGAGTACAAACCGGGTAGAATGCACTTACAGGCCGATCACCTGTCTAGGTTGTCCGAAGAAGTGGGTGCCGCACCGGTAGATGACAGGTTAGTAGACGAGAGTCTCTTCGTGGTAACGGCTCAGACGGAGTGGTATTCGGGAATTGTCGAATTCCTTACCACTCAGCAACTACCTGCTGAGTGGTCAAAGGAAAAGAGAAGGAAGGTGCGAGTGAATAGTAGGCATTTCGTCGTTGTTGGGAATAGGTTGTTTAGGCGAGGGACAGACGGGTTACTTCGTCGATGTGTGGGTGCAACCGAGGTGCCAGCAATTCTAGAGGCTTGTCATGATAGTGCGTGCGGGGGCCACTTCTCGGGGCAGCTTACGGGTCAAAAAAATACTTAGGGCATGGTACTTTTGGCCGACGTTGTTTAAGGATGCACACGTGTACGTGAGGAAGTGTGATGCGTGTCAGAGGTACGCTAGGAACGACTTGCGAATGGAATTGCCTTTGCATGTGTCACTGCCTTTGGTCCCTTTCGAGAAGTGGGGGATAGACTATGTAGGAGAGGTGCACCCGCACTCGTCGAGAGGAATGGCATATATCGTGGTAGCAACAGAGTATTTGACCAAGTGGGCAGAGGCTAAAGCGGTGAGGACCGATACGGCTGCAAATGCCGCGGTGTTCCTATACGAGAATATCATTTCTAGATTCGGGTGCCCGAAAATTCTCGTCAGTGATAGGGGCACTCATTTTCTGAATAGCATGATCCGTGAGATGACGGAGAAGTTTCAGATTGACCACCAGAAAACCACACCCTACCATCCACAGACGAACGGCCAAACCGAGAGAGTGAACCAAACACTCGTGAGCATTTTGAGGAAGACAGTGCAGGATTCGAAGAGGGATTGGGACACGAAACTCACTGCTGCATTATGGGCTTATAGGACCACATTCAAAGTAAATACGCAGGCCACACCTTTTTCTTTGGTGTACGGCATTGAAGCCACCCTTCCTATCGAGTTTGAGGTCGAGTCGTTGAGAGTGGCAGTCGAGTCTCGGTTAACTGACAGCCAGTCCTTGAGGGATAGGTTAGCGTCTTTGGAAGCACTCGATGAGAGTCGTCGATTGAGTGCGCAACACATTGAGGCGATTCAACGTAGGAGGAAGACTGTGTTCGACCGTCGGCACAAAAAGCGTGAGTTGAGGATAGGAATGTTAATTTTGCTTCAAGATGCAAGGAAGTTAGATTTTCCAGGAAAATTCGACGCAGTATGGTTAGGTCCGTATCTTGTCCGTGAGGTATTCCCGAACAACTCGGTGCAACTCGAGACATTAAACGGGGATCGATTCCCGACTAGGACCTCCGGGAGTCGTTGCAAGGAGTACAGAACCTGATCGAGGCTACATTACTTGCAGCAAAAGATTCTAGGTCCCTCCCATGATGGTCGCCAGTTATGTGAGCCCTAAATCTTGCTCACATGTGCTGTTAATCTTTGAATGAGTAAAATTCTTGGTGTCTTGTGCAATTGAACAACTTAAGATGACACAAAAGGAAGAACCAAGTTAAGTTGAGTCTAAGGTTAGGGTGGTGAGTTAAGAAGAATGGAATTTGGATTATAATTGTGAAAGTAATGGGTCAACCCTAAGCTAAATAAGAGTTGAAAGAAAAGCTAAATAAGGAGTGGAGTTAGGTGCAAGTAGGAAGGGGGAAAAGGAAGAAGTCAAGTGTGCTTGCTCGTTTTTTCCGGGCCGCCCGGCAAGGTGCCGGGCAGCGAAAAAGAAGGAGCAAGCCGGAGGGGTCTCCGGAGTCTTGCCCGAGAGGCTCATTAGACACACAAGTAGGGAGAGACTGGAGAGGGGCAGGCGGAAGCCCTGTTGCAATGAGGAAGTTTTGGTGCTCTTTGAGATGTAGAGAATGTAGGTAAGAAGGGAGAGGTTGAGGTAAGGAGTGTGGTTGTTGTGGAAAGAGTGCTTGGTACCCTGTGTGGGATGTAGAGGATGCTGCTATATGGCGTGACGAACACCAGAGCGAAGGAAGGAGTAGGAGGGCGACGATTTGGCCCACTTACGGTGACACCCACATGTGGAGGTGGGATCGCAAAGTTAGTTGTGTTCTGTTTTTTTTCTCCTTCTTAGTTGTGTAGATGTAACTCGATGGTTGTGACCCTTAGCACGGATAGGTAGGGAGTGGAACTCATTAGAATGAACTGCAGAGGTGAGATCCGGCGATCCTGGATTTCTAGGTGAAGTGATTTGGGGTTGCATGCGATGTGGTGGACCGGACAGTTACCTACACATCTAGATGCACGAACTGAGAATTTGGGGCAGAGTGCGCGTCCCCAAGCCTCTGAGTACCTGGATGAGGTTAAGAAGCAAAAGTTAGCGGTTGTGTCACAGGAGGTTCCGGTCATGAGAGTTGAGCGCAGGAGCGAGTTCTAGACACATTCATTGGGGTCCCCAAATCTATCTATCTATTTAATTATCTGCCGATCTGTGCACTCGCAAGTGAACTGGGAACCCAAATGGTACAGAGTCAAGGAAGAGGTTGAAGAGACTGGGTTGCGTTATTACATGACCGAATGGTAGGTTGCAGTCTTGTTTTGATGATTTGTTCACAGTCGCCCCTTCCCGGCTTGATTCACAAAGTGAAGTTCATTAGCAGCTAGACTCGAAGGGATCGGTGACTTGAATCGCGGTCCTACCGACTTCGGCACTCTCAAGGTGAGGATCGATTGTTGTCTTGCCCTTCCCTTGAATCCCTCAACAGCAAGCGGAGGAATGTCACAGTTAGGAAGGTGAGAGGTTGTGCGGCAGGGATTATTCTACGAATGATTCCTGAGGTCAAAAGCTTCCGCTGTCCCGTTGGGTTGAGTGCATGGTATCGGAACTGGTAAGCGAGCAGGTCTTTGTGATTGTCAAGGCAGCTTGAGCCGATCGATAAAACTAGATTGTGGTCCTTGCTCTTCTCACAGCTGTTGTTGAGGAGCCATAGAAAAGTGTGGGAAACACTCGAAGGGCGACGGAATTCTTTCCCCACTCATGAGCACGTGATCCTCACTTGTGTTTTGGCTTCCGTTAACCTGGTTGTTTGGAAGTGTGGGCGGGACTGTGTGACAGGGGATGAGAACTGTGGGATGTCATCGGTTGCGGAGTCGAAGAGGAGGAGTTCCAGTCACGTTAGGATCAAGTCAGAGGTTGGGGAATTGATCCACCTCAAGAGAGGGTCGGCTTGACGGCCCCAGGTTGAGCTGATATGTGCCGAGGGGAGGGCCGCTGGAAGAATTATTAAACGCCGTAATTAAATGAGTTGCTGGATGTATGGGAAAGGCACATTGGTCCCTTGAACCTTGAGCAGGGCAAGGCTGTCCCGCAGCTGCAAGCAACAGTTGTGGGGGGGATTGGCGCAGATTGCTTCAAGGATGCTTAGAGTTCGGACATCTCCCATGATTGGGCGGTGTAAGAAGGTGCTGCATGCTCCAGGACGACGTGGACTGCTGTGCAGGTGTGGATCGTGAATTGCCAGGAGATGAGCAAGTGAAGTATCGAGGAGGTGGGACCAGGCCGGATGTGAAGGGTGCTCCAACTATTTTGCAGGTATTCTGTCTCGGCCGGCAGCACCAGTGTGCAGGTGGTGTGCAGGTGGTGTGGAGCTGTGGCAAGTGAAGGGGTAGCGAGCGGAATTGGTCACCGGACCTTGTGCGGCGCTGCAACCTACGAGGTAACTCGCCACCTAGAGGGAGTCGGTTGCTGCAAGCGGGAAGGAGGCCTCGGAGCTGGATTTTTCTCCGGAATGCAAAGAGCTCCACCTTGCTGGTCTTTTGGACGAAGGGTGTGACAGCGGATGTGGAGGGGGTGTGGCAAGGAGTCAGCTGCATGGCAGTCATCTGGCCGTAAGTGGAGAACCGACATAGGTCCCGGCAGGATGTCGTCATGGTTCTTTCATTGGCTGGGTTCATTGGAAGTGGCGCTAGAGCGGGTAGGGCCGCACAGTTAGTGATTCCTTTGCATTAGTTGGGTGGGCTCTGGGCCATTAGGATGGACAGGGTTGTGGGCAGCGGAGCATATGAAGAAATGAGTATAGTGGGGTAATGGGTGTAGCAGGCGCAATGTGTCCAATGCTAGGTGAGGGGGTTTTGAACTTTAAAGGAGGCTGCGGGCACCCATGTATGGTGTACTGACTCAAGTATTTTTGAACGCTTGAGTGACTTTAATAAAATGGTATCATACTCATCGCACCTCTTTACTTCAAGTGTGAGACAAGCTTGTGTGAGAGTGATCAATTAATGAGTGAGAAAGTGGACTTCCCACCCGGACTAGGACGCAACTAAGGGTGGGAGGAAATTGGCCTCACACAGCTGCTGAGAGGATGATAGTTCGAAGTTCCGCTTCCCTGTTGCAGAGCTGTTGCCCGTCACTGCTCGTCACCCTCCATCAGGCCAACTGTGCAGGGTTCAGTCCACGCTCAGAGTGCGGCATTTGTCTCAGGTGCAGCTCCGAGGAAACATCACCTGCTGAGGATGGGCACATCAGAGCCAGCATCTTGGTGAACTCTCGCACCAGTGTTGACGTCCATCACCAGCTGGATGCCGAAGTCACTGATCACAGGAGCGGTGTGGTCTAGATTTCAACAAAGCAGTGAGTAATAACAGGTGCAAAGAGGTCACAACTTGACCCACAGCATGATTGTGTCGCTCCTCGTCTTCAGTGACACAGTGAGTTGTGAATGCCGCAATCTTATCCGATAGCAAAGAGCCCTTTCCAGTTATGCCATTGCTGGTTCACTCCACTTGCGAGGCAGCCTCATGCACCAGTTGTCCACTCCAGCTGCCTTGGCTTTCACCGCCTAACCAGCTCACACAAATTCCGAACTTCCACGCCAACAAAGATCTGCCTCCAAGTCACACAGCCTTCCCCTATCTCTGCTTCACATACACTCACCCAGTTCCAAACCAGCAGCTTCAACCTGCCTACCCTCTCATCTCTACTCCTTGACAATCACAAACTCTGAGTCACTTGCGAATTTTTTCTTTTGCGGCGCTTCCGCCTTTTTTGTGCCCTTGCTCTCCGCTGCTATTCTCTCCTTCTGCAGCCGCCATCCTCACCAGTTGTCCTGCCACTCTCTGATGGCTTCATCCATCAGCAAAGAGCCTTTTTTTTTAGCTTCCAGTGGTTTTTCCAGATCTATATCTCGGTGTCTGCCTTAGCTCTGTTTTTTGTTCTCACTCCAGCCACTGCACCGCAGCGAGAGAGAGAGCCGGAAGCTCTCGGCCCTCCTGTGCCTCTGAATCCAGAGATTATCCACTTAAGCCCAGCCCCTCCTAAAACAACACTTTCCTTGGCTTCTAACCTTTTAGACTTGAACACTACTAAAACTTCTATTAAAACTAATTTACTTATTTTTCGGTTATCTCCTTTAATAATTCCTAGACTTGGAACACTTAATTCAATTCAATCTAAACTTTGAAACTTCTACTCTTTTTTTATCCTTCTCACTAACTCAATCAAATGCTAATTCTAAGTTTTTGGCATTCCTAAAGCTAAATTCAAATGTGGGCACATAATTGGGCTCACACCCAGCCCCAACAGCCCTGTCATCCCAGATCCAACAACCCTCTCCTCCCAGCTCCAACAACCTCGCACCACCTTCTCCTCCCCGCCCAACCCTAGCAGCCATGTCCTCCCAGATCCAACAGCCCTCTTCTCCGAGCTCTAGCAACCTCCGCACCACCTTCTCTTCCCCGCCCAGCCCTAGCAGCCCTGTCATCCCAGATCCAACAGCCCTCTCCTCCCAGCTCTAGCAACCTCGCACCACCTTTTCCTCCCCTAAACCCTAAACTAGCAGCCCTTTCCTCCCAGCTCCAGCAGCCCTCTCCTCTCGGCTCCAGCAACCTCGCACCACCCTCTCCTCCCCGCCTAGCCCTAGTAGCCTCCGTCGTAGCCTTTCCGCCCTGCCTAGCTTGGATAGGTGTTGAAGAGCTCCGGAGCTGTCCTGCGGCGTGTGGGAGAAAGAATGACGGAGAGAGGGTTCGGGATGGGGGTGGGTGGGGCTAGACGGACGAATGGACAGACGGAAGGTTGGGTCGGGCAGGAAGGCCAGGTCGGGCAGGCAGGACATATCGGGAAGGAAGGACGGGTCGGGGAGGGAGGACGGGTTAGGGAAGGAGGACGGGTCGGGGAAGGAGGACGGGTCAGGGGAGGGAGGACAGGACGGGCTACCCGAGCCTGAACGTTGCCCGCGGGAGGCGTCCTAGAAATGCTCGTAGCATTAAATTACAGAGATCCATTAAAGTCAATGGAGCCCATCCCGGTGGGTACGTAAGAAGGGTGCCTTACAACATTTCGCACACAGGTAGTATCAGGTTGCTAATTTAATGAAAGTAGGCCGCACCCAAGAAAGAAGTAGGTCATGCCCACATTCAACAAATGCAACCTTTGATGCTTGTTTGTTGCTTAACCCCTAACTTCACATACCCAATTTCCCTCCATTATGTCCATAAAATGTGATCTCGATTTCAGCGACTGTAGCTGAAGATCTAAAGTTGTTTTTGACAAATCCAACCATATAGATGTTTGCAGGTTGGAGGTGATTATTCACAATCCAAATTTTAAATGTTGAAGTTCTATTGTGTGGGATATTATAATAGGAATGTCCATAGTGGTCTTGAGGGGCATCAGTTTATAAATTAAATTAGGGTGGTTTTTTGATCGAACCTCCTCTCAAATCATCTAAATGACAAAATCTTACCCTCGTTCAAAAGAGGGGCAACATACCTAGTCAAATCAACTCACAAATCTTGAAACCATTATTTTGTGACATGGGAAGCTTTGCAATTTAGGGCAGCGGTGCCACAAATGTGCACCTCCACAGGGATTTACACCCACCAAGACATGTTGAATTAAAAATTTCAACGGTAGATGTTTAGGATATGTTGCATTTGAGTGTATCGCAAATTTTTAGATCAATTGGGAATGATTTATACATATGGATCAACAAGAAAACATGTTTAGAATATGTTGCCCCTAAACCGCAGAGGTAATAAATGTCAAGTTTTGGTTCGTGGACATGTTCCACTGAAAACCACGTGAGAGCACACTCCCATATTTGAATTAATCCCAAAATAACTAACTTTGTTGAATCAAAATTATCCATGTGGCAAAATATAACAGACTTGAACATGAACAAGGGGAGTAGTTGAAACAATCAATAAATCATCTGAACTAGTGTCAAAGGGGTCAAAGCCAACTACTCACAATCATATTACAGTTGCATAAGACATTAGGGGTTAACAAAAGAAATTAAAAGTTGGCCAACCACCAATCGAGTATCGTGATGGTGAGACATACACAACCTCAATCACTTCTCACAAAACGTGCACATGTCAAGCTACAAGAATGGTAAGAAGTGTTGTACATGCATTTCAACATTGACTAATATGTTAATGGGTGTAGGAGCGCACAAGAAACTACGTACCATAAACAAGTTATATATGATGAGAAAATAGTGAGGCCATCCTTATATGTTGGTAAATGCTAGAGTTTTGATTGTAGTTCGAATCCCGGGGAAGTCAGTCCATTGGTCGAGTTGACGCCATGTGCGATAAAAGTGAATCTACTTTTTCTAAAGGCATCACCAAAATGGGTCAAATTTTATCAATTTTTTCTCTCTCTAGTAGATATATATGGTATCTATTACATAGTAAAAAATGGTGACCAAATTTGATGATCTTTTTTTGTATAAAACATACCGTTTCTAACTAGAATGACGCAGAATTGAACTAAAACAATTACTACAAAAAATGAAGATGACTAAAAATATAAAAAATATAAAAAAGATATTATCAATGGTTTTGTATCTCTAGTAAAAATATCATCATTTTAAAAATTATTTATGACATATAATATAGGGGTAGCAAACTTTTATTGCACGTAGTGGCCTAATGTGCACCGGGGTTCAAATGTGTGACAAGGATTAGTATAACAATATTAGAACATTGGAATTATTAGTATGGGCTAGCCATCATATAGTCAAAACAATAGTGTTATTGATATATTTAAGGTTTTGCCACTGATTCCATCATCAACAACTCCAAATTGGGATTTGTTATGGAATTATCTCCCTACTTATTCACAACATGAGTAAAGAGAAATTATTGGTGGATACAAGTTGATTGATTGCCCTCCCAACCACCCTCTTATATATGTCATTTTCCACCTAAATCAATCAAGCTTCCTTAGATCTCTACATCCTCTATACTGCCACAAAATAGAGTTTCATACTTTGCACAAATGGTCCAATTTCACTACCTTATAATTCTCACAAACCTCTTGATCATAAATTTAGGTGTACACAAGTGGGGCCACATTATCACCCCCATTGTACCACCACAACCTCAAATACAAACTTAGGGCCTCTTTACACTAGAGGTGAGAAGCCGTGAGGAGAGAAATTTCAGCCAATGGGAGGCCTACAAACTGAGAAGACCAAAGAATGTCATTTTACGCCCGAAATTTTCAGCCCAAGGGACGGAAGGAAGAGAAAATGACATGGACAACACTTTTGTCCTTCGTGGCAGCAAAAGTGCACATTTTTCAAGGCCCCCGGATTTTGCGTCAAGCCCACCTCGCTTGACGCAAAATCCGGGAGGCCATTTGGCCATAATTCTCACAGCCAATCATTTTTATTTTTAAGAATATTTCAGAACGGCCGCTTTCACTAAAACCAAATTTTTTACTCATTTTCTATCCAATAGCTATTACTATTTGTCCCCGATTGTCCTCCTTAAAGACAACACGTTGATCATTCAAAATCATCGTTTTCTTCTTCTTCATGTGTGACTAGGAAGTGGTCTAATTTTGCTTGTTTTGTAAGGTTTTTTTCCTTTTTTTTTTGATGTGTGTTCATTGCAATGGAAGACTACTCTCAAGATGGGGAGTTCTCTCAATCTCAAGGACAAGGTTGAAGTCAAAATTCGCCTTGGATGACCTATTCTCAACCCCAATTTCAGCCCATTTCTCCTCAAATGCATGTTTCGAATTTTGAATGTTTTGGTGCTAGTAGTGCTAGAATTTTTTTGCTTCTTGGAATGCCTCGTTGTAGTGGTTTGAATTTGCAACCATCAAGTGAGGAAGTGATACCGAGTGAAAATGCAAAGAATGCTTTAATGGATATGAAGGAGGAGGAGACAATTCTTGCTGTAGCAAAGGCACTAAATGGTGAGGATGTACCTACACCAAAGAAGAGAGGACGGCCATCAAAAAGAGGAAAAACAAGTGCTCCAACAAAGAAAAAGATATCACAAAAGACAACAAAGAAGGCAACAAAAGAAGTGGTGAATTTGATTGGTTGAAGCTCAGAAGAAGAAGGATCCACTCGGAAGTGATGAGATTACGAGGTCGAAATGTTGATATCAATTAGGGGAGAAATGGAAGAAAAATTATCAAGATGTGCCAAAAAAACAAGGTTTGTGGAGCTTTTTTTTCTTTCTATAAATTTTATGTGTTATTTTGTACATATAATTTTTTTTCAAAAGAATTTGTAGAATTTACAAAAGCTATAACCGGGTCCCAATTAAGGGCCAATAGGGGCCTTTAAAAGGCCTTGGCCTTAGGGCCGTTTCACACTATGGCCGAAGGTCGAGAGGCCATCAATTTTCACCAATTAGATTGCAAGAAACCAAGAATTTGGCCTCTCGATCCTTCATACTAGAGGCCACAGTCCAAAGGCCATCCCTCTCCAAAATGTCTACATGACAATATTTTTTTACCAAAGCGATGCACTCTTGAAGGAAAATTGGGTTGGACAAGATTGAAAACCCAAACTATGGTTGAGAGGCCATCGATTTTTTTCATTAAAAATGAAAAATTGACAAGATCTTGGCCATAAGATTGGAGGGGTTGTTTTGAGCAGGGAATAAAGTGGAATGATCCTTCTCTCTCTCCACACTATGCCTAGCCGAAGGCTCCAATTCCTATATTTTATTGGCTATTTTCAACCCATTTCTTTGGACTCTCAACAAAGCTTGGCATTCAATCCCACGGCCTCTCGACTTGGACGGCCATAGTGTGAAGCGGCCTTTATTGCTTAGTTACATCTTCATGAGGTGCATCCTCAATGGAACGAAGGTATTGGTGGCGATGAACTAGCCGTTTGAAGATGCCTCCACATCCTCTAACTTTTTTGGATACATCCACTTTCTCCTACCTACGTAGGTTCCTACACTCCAATATTTTAATAGTGTGATTAAGGCTTATGACATTGTATAAAAGTCTCAAACCTAGATATTAGCCACAAATTCATCCCCGCGTATATCTTGATCCTAAGCATGTGTTAGTAGTGGCGTACACGACACCACCAATGCAAACTTCCATACAAACTCTTTGCTAGGCCTTTCAACTTGGTGAAGATATTGGTGAAGATATTGAAAAACTTCAATGAAATGAAGATATTGGTGTCATGTTTTGCGGGTTGGAGTGAATCATGCAGTTAGTGCATGGATCGGTTTGTATGCAAAGTCTTGCCGACACCACCATTGCTGCCATCACTAGAGCCTCGATTTTGGACTAGTTTGTCGAACTATCTCCTATTCACATCATCAATGGAATGATGTTATTGATGGCTACAAGATGATCATTTACTCATACCTCTCGCCCCCACCACCCTCATTGTATACACCCACTTCTTCCATCTAAATTGGTCAAGGTTACTTATACATATCCCTAAATTCTACACATCACCAACAAAATAGAGTTATGCACTTTGAACAAATGGTCCAATATGGGAAAACACTTAAGATGTAATCTACATGTTTTTGTTTTAGGACGATGCTTGCATATTGCTTGATCTTAAATCTAGATGTACATGCTTGGGGTCACACCTTCACCATCATTATGCTATCAAATGTCAAATACAAACTCACTGCATAGCGACACGGTGTCGAGGTTCATCCTTGACAACATGAAGGTAATTGGTGACAACAATCCAATCCTTTGTAAACATCTCCGCCTCCTTTGGATATAACACCCACTTCCTCCATGTACAGTGTTGGATACTTATAACTGACAAACCCAATTTGGTGTTTGAGCATCTACGGCTCCATGAAAAAAATAAGATATTTCAAATTGAACATAATGAACATAATGAAGCCATAGCAAAGTTCTTTCTAACTACATTCCAACATCGTGTCTAATTGGTGTCACGGGGGGTTCACTCCATGTAAAGTTGAACACCACGTGCGGCCAAAGTTTGCTACCCCTATATTACATGGAATAGATAAATTTAAAAATTATGATATTTTTCTACATATACATAATCATTGATAATATCTTTTGTATAGGTTTTTGAAATTTTTAGTCATCTTCATTTTTTGTAGCAATTATTTTAGTTCAATTATGTGTCATTCTAGTTAGAAACGGTATATTTTATTAAAAAAACATATCATCAAATTTGGTTACCATTTCTTACTATGTAATAGATACCGTGTATATCTACCCATGAAAAAAAATTGATAAAATTTTGACCCATTTTGGTGATGCAACTTACCAAAAGTAGATTTTTTTTGGCTGCACGTGGTGTTCAACTTGACAATGGAGTGACCCCCCCGTGATTGGTGTGCAACATTTTCCTTAGCAATTCTAGCAAAGGGAAAAAAATTTGCTAGTTATAAGTGTCTAGCACTATACATCATCCCCTACACTTCAATAATAATTTCATAATGTAATAAACCTTGCCATGTGACCCTAGAAAAGGTGTAAACATGGGTATCAATCTCAAATTGATCCCCATATAACGTCTCGAAACATTATATTTGGTAATTTGAGATTTTTTGAGCATTTTGAGACATTCACGTATATGAGAACACAAGACAAATCCAGAAAATATTGGGGACTGGCATGTGAAACTCAAACAACGTTACAAGTGTATATTTGAGATTTTTATAGCATAAATGAGGGTGGCGGTGTGACCCCAAGCATCTATATCTAGATTTAAGATCAAGCAAAATGTGAACATTTTTTCTTGAAACAAAAACATATACACCTTAAGTATATTAAACCGTATCCTCAATGTGTGGAACTTTGTTTTGTCCTTCATGTGTACAATGTAGGGATATAGGTAACCTCAACCAATTTAGGTCAAAGAAGTGGGTATATCCAACAAGGGTGGCGTGTATTACTGAGTAGACATATCCTCAGTTGAGACGTTAAGGCCCATCCCCATATCGCTTTACCAAATAACCAAAGTCTTTCCTTAAAAAATGGGTAAACCTCTCTCGGTTATATGGTAACCTGGCCTATGACCGAGAGCTACACATTGGTGAATTTTCACAATGACCTCTTCTATGGTAATGAACGATTTAAAATTTTTCATGCAAGGTAAAATGAAATATTTGTCTATTTCAAAAAATTGGAATTTTTTAAAATTAATTTTGATTTAAATATGATTTTTTAAAGATGTTCCCTAGGGTATCTTATGATAGACCTAAAGAAGTTTGACGTCGATGCTAATACAACTTATGAGCATTCTATAATTATCCACAAGCAAGTAAGAGGTTGTAAGAAATCCAACATTACTAAGCTGTAGACTGACTTTGACCTTACTATGTCAAGAGACATCCTAAACGAATAACTAATCTCATCCAACACGTTGTGGCAAGGTCTCATGTGCCTTGAACCGAGACCTATGGGCCTCCTCCTCCTTCTTCCTCCTTCCCCCTCTCTCTCCTCCCCTCTCTCTCTCTCCCTCCACATCATTAAATGCATTAATGTGAGGTTAGTTGAGCTAGGGACATGTCATCCACCTAGGGAACATTATTTCTAATTTGTTCCCTAGAGCTCGGTTTAAGGTCACATATCGGTAATAGGCCAGGTTACCATAGTGTAGGTGCCCGGCTATCCCGGTGCACCTACAAGAACTTACTCTAGAGATTTTCGAGTAGGTTTTAGTTAAGTAGTTTTCACACATGTTCATTGCCTTATCTACCGAGCAACGACATGTTGGATAATTTTTGTCCCATCCCCAAATGCCTCACCACTCATTTATCTTACCATCGGTTTTTGTTAATGTAGCTCCTCGTGCTCTCATAGCTAAGACTAAAAGCAACCAATCACGAGGGCTGGAGGCGACACTTTTAAAGGTCCTACATTCTTCCCTCATCTCTAGGTACTGATGGGAAGGCCGGTGCTTGAGGCTTAAACCTCCCCTTTAAACCATGCAACGCCATTTGCCAACTAAGCTCATGACCAAATAGTGTCGATGGTGTGAAGGCCGTTTTTTTAGAACACACTTTTAGGTCAATGCCCCCTCCCCACTTGACTTTAGCTAAGTCTAAAAGTTGGTTCTAAAAACATGGCCTTCACACCATCGACATTATCTAGTGCCGAGCCTAGTTGGCAAATGATGTGGCATGGTTTAAAAGTGGAGGTTTTAAGCCTCATGCACCGACCTTCCCATTTGTACCTAGACATGTGGCAAAAGTGTAGGACCTTTAAAAGTGTCGCCTCCCGCCCTTGTGATTGGTTGCTTTTAGTCTTAGCTACGAGGGCACGAGGAGCTCCATTACCAAACACCGATGGTAAGAGAGATGAGTAGTAAGGCATTGGGGGATGGAACAAAAACTATCCAACATTCATTACTTGGTAGATAAAACAATGAACATGTGTGAAATCTACTTAACTAAAACCTACTTGAAAATCTCTGGAGCAAGTTCTTGTAGGTGCGTTGGGATAGCCGGACGCCTCCGTTATAACCGAGGGAGCTTTACCCGGTTTTTTGGAAAGACTTTGGTTATTTGGTAAAGTCAGGTGGGGAGGGGGCATTATACAAGTTAAGGTGAGAATTTGAGTCCATTTTGAGACGACTACAGTAGTACCTAGATTACCTACTTTTTTGGAGATGAAGCCTGGCCTCAAAATGACAAAAACATGTACGCATGAGGGCCACTTCACACACAAGGCTGAAGGCCCTTGACCATGGCAATGTAAGAGCTCTCATTGGTCGAGAAGGCGGAGACCGTCCAAGTTCACTTCACACTAGGAGGTGAAGGCCTAAAGGCCCAAAGAAAAGTTCGTGGATGAAAAGTCTACATGGAGTCCTACATGGCAGGTTGTGGATAAGGGTGCATGGTCTACCGGAATTTTCGTCAGGCCCACCTCCAGGAGGTGGGTTTGATGAAAATTCCGGGAGACCATGACTTTTTTAATATTTTTCTAGCAAGACAGATTTCAGGACAGATTTCAGGGCAAATTTCAAGGAAGATTTTAGAATAGATTCCAAGATAGATTCCATGACAGACAAACGCCACCAAATAATTCTCTTAAATTGATAAAATTTGAGACATATTATATTAAACCAAATCCTCCCTTCTTTTTCGGCCAACAAAGTATGCAATGGTCCCGCAACATGGTCCATTCTCACTTCACACTATGCTTGAGGGCTCGTGACTACATAAAATGGCTTTCCCAACACCCATGGTACGGCCTTTGGATGAGAGTCAAGGGTCCTCACCATTACAAGGTCACGGCTCTTGGCTCATGTTTCAGTAGATCGACATCCATCACACCTGCCATGCAGGGTGCATCTGATGAGGTGTATTGTATATTAGTTGCAGTAGCAATTTGGTTCTAAGCTTCATCTGGCTCATTCATTATTTGCACTATTTTTGAGCTTTGAAGTGCTTCGTGGTGTTCTATTCCAGAGATGAGGTCTGACAATCCCCCGGGGGGTGCACTCCATTGTCAAGTTGAACACCACGTGCGATAAAAAAAAAAATCTACTTTTTACATAAAGCATCATCAAAATGGGTCAAAATTTTATCAATTTTTTTTCATGAGTAGATAAAATCGGTATCTACTACATAGTAAAAAATTGTAACAAAATTTTATGATCCATTTTTTTAATAAAACATACCGTTTCTAACTAGAATGATGCAGAATTGAACTAAACAAATTACTACAAAAATGAAAATGACTAAAAATTTCAAAAAAATATACAAAAGATACCATCAATGGTTATGTATATGTAGAAAAAATTTCATAATTTTAAAAATTATCTATGGCATATAATAGAGGGTAGCAAACCATTATCGCACGTGGTTATGAAACGTAAGGGGTGTGATCGCCCCGTGGACAATCCGGAGTGTCAACCTGCCTCAAGAACCTGTGAAGGTTGTATCTGCCAAAGGAACCTAACAAATGCCAAGTTGCCATGTTTTAAGGTCCTTGGAAGGAACCTTAGGGTCACTTCACACACGAGCCAAGTGCTGTGACCATGAAATTGTGAGAGCCCAAAAGAATGTGTCCAAAGGCCGTCCCAATGCACCTCCAAAATCATGTAGTGTGGTCACGGACCATCAAGTGTAGTGTGAAGTCATATGTTACCGGCTCTCAACCAAATGCTATTTCAATGAATTTTTGTCCATGCGAATCCTCATGCATGATAAAATAGAATAAATCAATGGTTGTGAGCGTTCGGAGTGCCACGGTCTCACGGATTTGTGTTAGGCCTACCTCCAAGAGGTGGTTTTTGAAAACAATCCACGTGACCATGAAACATGAAACACAAAATTTGATGCCATGTAGGAATCCATGTAGACTTTACATCCATCTTGCATTCACATACTCCGTTGGTCCCCCAAGCGTAGTGTGAAGCGAACTTGGACCGGCTCCGCCTTTTCCACCAATGAGAGTGCTTGAAGTGTTATGGTCACGGGCTCTCAGTCTCGTGTATGAAGTGGCCCTTATGCCCCCTCCCCACCTGACTTTCGCTAAGCCTAAAAGTTGGTTCCAAATACACGGCCTTCATACCATCGACGCTATCTAGTGCCAAGCCTAATTGACAAATGATGTGGCATGGTTTAAAAGTGTAGGACCTTTAAAAGTGTCGCCTCCCACCCTTGTGATTGGTTGCTTTTAGTCTTAGCTATGAGGGCACGAGGAGCTTCATTAACAAAAACTGATGGTAAGATAAATGAGTAGTAAGGCATTTGGGGATGGGACAAAAACTATCCAACATTCATTGCTTGGCATATAAAACAACGAACACGTATGAAAGCTACTTAACTAAAACCTACTCAAAAATCTATGGAGCAAGTTCTTGTAGGTGCATTGAGATAGCCGGATGCCTCTAATATAACCGAAGGAGCTTTACCCGGTTTTTAGGAAAGACTTTGGTTATTTGGTAAAGTTAGGTGGGGAGGGGGCATTAGTAGCACTTTGGTTCTAAGCTTCATCTGGCTCATTCATTATTTGCACGGTTTTTGAGCTTTGAAGTGCTTCGTGGTGTTCTATTCCAGAGATGAGGTCTGGCAATCTGGAGTGTCAACCTCCCTCACGAACTTGTGAAGGTTGTATCTGCCAAAGGAACTTGTAGTTTGGTGATAGAGGGAGCTATTACTTTGGCTAGTTTCCTCACTAAAGTTACAGTGTCAAGCTTTGAATCACTGAATTAACCCTTAAACGACGGAGCGGCCCTCTCAGGGCCGCGTTGACCCTAAACTATTTGACCATAAGATAGCGTCAAAACATGTTGGAATTGCAAAAAAATTTCCCCAAAATGTGTGTCTCAAAATTTCATATCTAAATTATATGCCGATCGCACTAAAAGAATTACATGGAGGTCTGAAATGGGGTAAACATAGGCTGATGGGAGAGGCCCTCTCACCCCCCCCCCTTGACCTTTAAGGGTTAACTTGGCCACTTGTGAAGAATTACATGCACTAACTAAGAACATCGGCCGGGGATTTGCAACGTCTATGTGGGCTCATCCAGTAACAAATTCCGGATGAGTTCATTAGGTCGGTGGGATGGAGCTTGTTTTAGGGGGTTGGTTGCAAGTTGGTGGGTACATCCCTTGCAGTGTTCAAGATTGAAGTCTTCAACGCCCTTCAAATGCGATTTGGCCCTTCAAAATATACCTCTCTCAAAACAACCCTTCAAAACGCAACCCCAAATTGAAAATGAAGACGTCACTTGAAACCCTCAATATTAGCTGCCCACCACAAGAACCAACAAGCGTAGGGCATTGTCACTACAAGAAGTGGAGTTAGATGGTTGATTCTTAATTCTTCACATTGTACTGAAAACATGTACCATATAATTCATGCACAAGTTTAATATGAGTTTTGAATTTCATTTCTATATTCTTGGATTGACGTCTTAGATTTGAACCAACTCTTCAACTGAAGGGCTGAAATTTGAGAGCCCTTCAAAATGAAACTCATATGAGGGCTTCAATCTTGAACACTGGTCCCTTGGTCCCCATTTTACTACTTTCAAAGAAAATAGGAAAACATGTGCGCATGATGACGTTGGATTATTATCTTTCAAAATTATTGAGGTGGAGTGGGAGAGAAGGTGTGCATATTATGGATTTAAATCCTTCTTCTTAAATTTGGCAATCAAATAACATTTTTTGTTCACTTACATTTGAATTTTTTTATTGGCAAATCCATCTTGCTTGTTGTATTGCTCATATCTTTGGAATTCCATTAATTTTCTTGATTTTTGTCTTTTATTTGTTGAAAATTATACATATATTTTCTTCCACAAAAACTTGACCTTAATTATGGCACTCTCTTGTGGCAATTCTAAAATTGATAGCAATAAATTATAATACGATCTATTACATTTTAATAATTACCATGTGGAATACTATCATATGAAATTAGGGACTCCCATTCCATTGGTCAAGTGAGATCAAATGCCTTGGTTAGGGTATCAACTAAAAGCATGTGTTATAATTGATATTCTTACAATAAACCCACACCATAATCTACTTTCTATAACATGATTGCTTTTTATTTTGATATATAGTGTAATGTTGAATACTCTAAACTAATAATATTTGGCTCTGTTATCCTAATCTAACATTATTTATGCTTCACTCATTTTCAATAAATGAGCCTATATTTTAAAAATTATTTAAAGTTCTTGCATACAAAAACTTATCACTCCCTTCCAAGTACAATAATAAGAACAACTTATTTATAACTACCAACTATTAGATATATCAACAAGCTAATTATTTATAAATATAATTTATAATTAATTAGGCTTGGTTAATTTGGTACTTTTTGATAATTGGGCTTAATTAAGATTAATCAGAATTAATCAGACTTAGTTACATTCAATCACACTTAATTAGTTTACATGCATATGAAAACTTTGTGAAAGTAGAAGGTATTAACTAAAATATTATAAAATAATAAAATAATAAAATAATTAACATACTAAAATTTAAAAAAAATTAGTTCCATTTTAAGAATGACAAAGACCCTTTCAATGGCAAGTCACAAAAATTATAACCTCAGTGCTAATGAGGATTTTGTAATATTTTGACTTCCAAGTTAATTGCATGTTTTATTGACGGTTTCACTTTGATAATGAAACCCCAGTCAATTGCTTATTTACTCAATGGAAGTGAACATATATATATTGGATTTTGGACCTTGAAGGTGAAGTACACTCAATATGGGATTTGTGAGTAAGTGGCCTTCAAGAATGCAAGGGCAATGGTTTTTTCGAAGTCGGGTGGGCGGGCAGCAGTTTTTGGTCGGGTCCACAAAATCTGGATTTTCTGGACGGGCGGCTGCCCCAAACCGGATCTGACACCCCGAAAAGTTCGTGGGGGGTATTTAACGTCCTCCCTTTAGCTGCCACCTTGATAATATTTGGGTTAGTCACCTTCACAAAAATCAAACTACACCTGCCATCCTTCATAATTAGGAGTGCTATCCACCAAGTTATGACGCGCTTGATTTTTGTGGGCGAGGTAGGCAAATTAGGAGGCGCATGCGGTTGTGAGGTGCTAACCAACTTATATTGTGAGTATTCTATAATGAAAAGCCAATTCGGCAACACTTCATCTTACTCATGATCACTTTAGAGACATGACACAACCAATATTGGCATTAAACTTGGTTCTCATTGACAAATGACCCATGTTGAATTTGCTAATGATGTCGTTCACTTACACAACATTAAAAGATAAGTGGAACGTCAAACTCTACGCTACCTGAGTGGGCCTATGTTTACGAGTATGAATGGCATCTTCAAATCCCGGGGGCCACTCATAATAAAATTTTGGAGACACATGCGATAACCACTTATTTTCAAGGGGGGTATTATCTTTGGGAATTAGAATATTAGGAGTCGGGTGGAAGCACGGTAAAGTGGACAGCTCTTGATCCTTGCTCAGGTTTAAGTGAAAGTGATCCAAAACTATATACTAACTTTGAATTTTATGAAATAGAAATTCATAAACATTTAGAAAACATATGAATCTACAAAGCCAAGCAATTTATGTTCACAAAAAAACAATTTCAAACAACGTATATGTATTTTAGAAGACGGTGCAAGTGGTGGTGCAAGTGGGTGTCATTGAAAAGATAATTGTCAAAAACTTGTTTAAAATACAATTACATTACATTAAATTGATGAATTTTTGAAAAAAAAAATTACGATGACCTCAAGTTTATAATGAATTCAAGGAATATGAAAAGAAATTCCAAGTTCAAAATATTTAAGGTCATGAAATTTACGTTCAAAACTATATTTAGTCAGTTGCTTTTACGCGTCACTTTTGATGATAGGTTTTGAAGATCTCATATTGATATTCTATATTTGAATACCTAACTTAACAATAGAGGTCATCATGAAAAATAATCTATTTTAAACAACATTTTGCTACTACTTATAGGCGTTTGACCAAGAAAATCATGGCTTTCATATACCGGAGCACTTTTTTGGTCCACTTTACTATGCTTGCACCCAGTCCTTAAAGTAGAAAAAAATCTACTGAGCTTAAATTTTAATACCCTATTGGTAATTAGAAATCTAGAATGCATTCAATATTAAATACCTATTTTTCTTACAAATTTTTGATAGCCTTTAAGTTTTAGCCGGGGGGGGGGGGAGTGCATTGTGAATTGACATTTTAACGGGATTGCATTGTTGTGGCATGGCAAGAAGAAAACACAATAGAAATTAATTACACCAACAAGATTATAATGAAGAATGCAAGTAGAGTGCAACCTTCACATTTAGTGTGTTAAGAAACACAATTGTCCAACATTTGGAGGATAGCAAGAGTTCGTACAACATTTACAAAATAGACTAGATAAAAGTAATTTTAATCCATCCCATTTGAGCCTGTATAGTATTTAACTTAGGATACCCTTATTCAAGGCTACTTTTAATAAAATATATATATATATATAATAAAATTACACATGTTATATTGCATGGTATTTTTTTATAAGAGGTTTCCAACATTAATTCACCCCCTGCATTTTGCATGGTATAATTTATTCAAAATTTTACCTTGAATGAATATTAAATATCCTATATTTTATTGCACATCGTTTCTAAAATACCGTCAATCCCCCACCCCCCACCCCCGAGCTTCGAGTGAATGTCAAACCCTAAGTGGCCGACACGTGGAGTGCTTATTGCATGGGTTGCATGCAAGCTTGAACCGAATTTGAAAGAAACTTGGGTCGAATAACGAGGCATAACTTAGTTGAATGCCTCCCCAAGTGGCTCCTCATGGACACACAATCCGGTCCACCTCCATGGCCCCACCAATCTTACCTACCTCTAGGTAAAGAGGCCTACACTAAATATTGTATTTAGTGTCATATGGCATTTTATGTCACCGTGGTAAGTTTTCTATTGACACTTATGAATAAGTTCACAAGTACTGCCACGGATGATTGAAACTTGGATGAAATCCATGTCAATTATTGAAACAAAGTATGGTATATTTTGCATCCTAACAATCATGTAATGAAATATTGTCATGGATAATTGAAATTTGAAATGAAAAATCACTTAGTAAGTGATAGTAATTGCAACATTGTAAATTTATAATGCCAATTTTCTTTTAATAAGGAATGAAAAATAATCGTAGGTTTACATTTAGTGCTGATGACACTACATAGGCAATTTGCAATTAGTATTGAGCAAGACAAATAGAATTGGTGACACTAGATGCAATATTTAGTGTAGTAAACACGTTGCCCCAACAAGTTTGTGATGAATTTCATCCTATCTAATTTACTATGTCCCATTAGACTAATTTGGAGTTTCTTAGACTAACTTCTAAAGGGACTTGTGTACCAGCCATTCCAACGAAGTAAAATAGAGTTCGCCACTATTTTCAAGCATTTGGTTGGCTAAGCGCTTCCATGTGGAGTATGGGGGGAAACATAATCAAAGGAGTAGATATTCCTTGTTGTTCAACATGTAAGTTGAAGAATGGTTGTCCTCACATAGGTGCACTTATCCGTTTTAAATGTTGCATGAGTGGATTTATAAGTTTTTGCGATTTTCAAAAAGTCATAAGTTTTGTGATTTTGTTTTGACCCAAAGTACTATAAGTTGCATGGTAAAGAGTCAACCTTGACATGTGCCTAACTTTGAGGAGCTTGGTTTCAAGGTTGGTCTCTCTTTTATTGAATATACACGTCCGTTTTCAACTCCTATCCAAGACATCGGTTTTGCAAGCTTAAATCTCCGTTTTTGATCGGAGTTGAATATGGACATGTATATCCAATAATGGAGAGACCAACCTTGGAACCAACCTCCTCAAAGTTAGGCACATGTTAAGGCCGAAATTCTTTTATCTTGACGCACCAAACTGCATTTGGAAACCAGCATTTTCGAACGTTTGTGGCCTCCCCTTCAATCACGTTCTGGAGGAATAGAATCCGATTAAAGATACTACCCACAGAATCCGATTCGATTCTACCGACGAACACCATTCATATCCCTTAAAAGATGAACTCTGGCACACTTAATTCTTCATGAAGGACGACCGGACGCTCTTATGATCAAGAGACGACAAGGAGATTGTGTCCTGGTACGTGTTAACACAGGTAAGTTAGTGCGTCATGAAATAGAAGATCGCTAGAAACCTTCAAACCCGAAGATGTCTTCAATCAGTTATGTACTTACTCTCGCATTTTTCAGAGAAGGATCTGAAGATTTAATGTCATGTTCTGCTACTGCAACAATTTTGCAACATGGAGCACCTTGTCAGTCATCCGCTCATGATCGATCTTCTCTCCTTTGAAAGGAGCGGTGTTCTTTTCCGTGCTATGATACAAAGTTCAGCATCGCATTGTGTGAGTAGGTAGATTTGTGGGCTTTGCAATGACTTGTGGACAGAGGTTATCTATACAAAGTTTTTATACACATGATTTGATGAGTGGTTATCTATATGGTTTCCAGTGAAGAATTGGAACATTAATGTTCTGTCACATTTTAATTACCTCTTCAAATAAAATGGAGAGAAGTGGTTTTCCTAACTTAAACCCTCCAACCTGGTTGAACCGCACTGCAACCTGATTGATTTTAAGTTACATCGAATGGAACATGCAGGTGAGTTTTGAAGTGAATGTCTCTCTTGGCAACGATGGTGAAACCACCCAACATTTGCTTAGTGAAATGCTGGATGTCAAGCCTTTGATGGGCTTTACTTTTGCAAAAGCTGTTATAATTTTTTGATGGAGCCTTGGATAGTTTATCTTAGTAGATGTTCCTGTTAAATCCATTAAAATCGTTGACTACCTGACTCCACGTACTCAATGATTTTCCCTGCTGTCTATCTGCGCAGGAATGAAACCAGCTGGGACAACCATCTTAATTTCTCTATTATGAAAATCATGAAGACTCTCAGATCGCGCCTCGGCGGAGCTGCTGAAACAGCTGAAAAAAGGTTTGAGCGTTTCTTCTGTTACGAAGTCAGCTACTACCTGAAAATCTTGACGGTGCTTGTTCTTCTGAACACTTTCCGCCAAGTCGTAGAGAAAGCGTTGGAGTACAGCTGTTTCAAGCCTCGCCCGGGGGTAGGCTCCGCGAATGAAGTGTACAGGTGAGGGAGAGAGATGACCGGAGGTTGGCGTGAATGAGAGGCGTTTCATTCCAGCTTGGGCATAGACTGGGCTCATATGTACACCCATGTCCATAGAGCTCAGCTATGAGTCCAATGCTATAGTCTCATGTCGGCAGAAGTCTCCTTTTCGTCTCTTTGATCAAAAGAGGGCAGATTTGTAGCCCTGTGGTAACTGGGCCCATGCTCTGATGATTGGTTTGTATGTATAGTTGTTGTTTGCAAATATGAATGTTTTGAGGAGTGTGGTGATGGTATATATGGCCCATGGGTGGGTTGGCTTTACTGTACTAGGTACATGGTCCCATGCCCCGATCACACCAAAGTTTCTGTCCGGTTCCAATCGTGAAATTGTTGGGGATTATATTGAGAAATAGATGTTGGCCCACCACTTTTCACACTGTTACAGCTGGAGGTGCCGACGGCCGGTGCTAGAACTGGCTTGTGTGATCAGCTCCTCATTGTCAACACATCCAACTTCACACATATTTCTAGCCGTTGGATTGGCTCAAGAATTGCCTCATTCTACTTAGCAACCACAAATCATGAAAACTGTCATTTTAAGTGTCATAATCGGAGTTGAGATGTACAAGCTATGAGAGTCCAAAGTGAAGATTCTCTTACTCTTTAAACAATCACATAGGCTCTGTCAACTGTGTGAACTATCGGACCTAGAATGATGTCTATGTTTTGAGCATATAGTTTACTCTCATCGTGACACATGTCTTTTTGGTGTCCACTCTCAACTAGAAGCTCCTTTCCAGACGCATCTTGATAATTGGCAGAGGTTTGGTGCTATTTCTAGTACCATAAAGATTTAATAAAAAGGATATTTTTTACATGAAAATAGAAGTTTATGGAAAAGTGGTATTAATACACCAACAATTAGCTGGGAAAACAAAACAAAACAAAAGCAAACAAACAAACAAACAAACAAACAAACAAGGAACATATCACAGTTATATTCAATCTAAGACTTAATTATTCGATCTCTAAAATGGGAATATAGAAAGAAATTGTGCCCTCTTTACCACGTAATATCAACACCTGACTTCCAAGCCTTTGTTGTCATTGTTTTGTAAGTGGAAGAGCATCCAACACCAGCGGCATGTCCATGCAGGTGCTCGATGATCGAAACTGCAATATATGATGGCCCCGATCAGTACAACAACTGCGTCGAACCCGTGGGCACCAACACGTGCGCAGATTGCATCGGCTCGAGCTGCATCAACCAGACAATCATCCAAGACACCGGGGCGATTCTTTCCAAAAACCTCACGTTCATGGTGGGCGAAGTGTACCACTTCGCGAAATGTGCAACCGAGCCTCTCAGCTACCCCGACTATGTTTACAGCTGCTTCACAACGGAGGACAAGCAATTGACGTTCTCACAGGTGAGCCCCGTGGGTAGCAACTAGGCTTTTGGTAATAAAGTTTCCTTTGATTCAAGCCGAGTTTTGGTCAGGAGTTGATCGTTTGGCGTCCGATACATTCCATGTTCAGGAGTTTTTGATGCACACTTGGAGTCGGTGAGGTTTGAATGCAGAACATGTCGGTTCATCAGGGGCCAAACTCATTTTGGCACCTCTTCTTGCATGTTGAAATGAGTTTGGCCCTCAACGAACCGATATAGGATGCTTTGAGGTAGTGTGGCTCCACACTATCTCAAAGCATGCACTCAAAACTTACGGAACGTGGAAGGTGTTGTATGCAAAACAACCAACTCCTTTCCATAAGCTATGTTGAGTTAGACGATAACTCTAATGACTAGCAAATGTAATAAGGTCTCAGTAACGGGGTGAGGTCACTTGTACATGTATAGGTGATAAGGTGTGCAAACCTTGATTCTGAGGGTCTTACAATAGAAGCATAGTAAAATCCACTCATTATTGAAACTAAACTCCATCTCAAGGCACAAGCACGGTCAAGTACACAACTCCATTACCCTACATAGGGTCAAGTGAAAATAATTCAGAATTATATACTAAATTTGAATTTTTGAAGAAAAAAATCATAAACATTTGAAAAATACATTGAACTACAAAGCCAAGCAATTTATGTTGAGAAAATAATTCAAGAAAAGTCACATGTTCTAGAAGACAGTGCAAGTAGTGTGCAAGTAGATATGTTGAATACGTGATTGTCAAAAATTTGTTTTAAACACGATAAAATTACATTAAATTGATGTTTTTCTACAAAATTTTGTAATGGTGCCCTCAAGTTTATAATGAATTCAAGAAATATGAAGGAAAAAAATCCAACTTCAAAAAATTTGAGGTCATGAAATCTACCTCCAAACCAGATTTAGCCATTACCTTTTGAGCATTATTTAAATGATAAGTTGTAAAGATCTCATCTTGATATTATATATTTTGAGTATCTAACACAACAATAGAGGGCACCATGAAAAAGTCCAATTTAAACAACACTTGCTACTACTTTTAGGATTTGACACTCTATATATATATATATATATATATATATATATATATATATATATATATATATATATATATAGTTTTAGTATACCGGAGCATTTTTTTCATGTATACTTGACTATGCTTGCTCCCCTCAAACGTTTATTATGGATTCTAATAAACAGAACACTGAGTCTATGATGACTTATTATACCACACACCCTTGCTCATTAACATGTATTTTTATTTGAATATTTTTCTCTTTGTACCCCACTTCACATTGCATATGAAATATGCAATTATGCATGTAGCCATTTGCCTCATAACTTTTTGAGCTCATATGAAATATCTTATTCATTATCAAAGTGAAGGTTCTCTCGCCCATTAAGTGATCGTATTGGTTCCCCCAATCAAGTTGATTAGTGAACATAGAATGGTTAGTATATTTTGAGCATGTAGTCCAATCTCTATGAAACACATGTATTTTTGGTGTCCGTTCTTAGATCCATACCTAACCACATACCACTTACATATAGATGTCCAGATTATTGCAATGTTGAATCTAGACACGTCTACCTCATAAGCAGTTGCCATCCTGGGCAGGTGAGCCACTTTGTGTCTACCATCTTCAAGTGCAACACAAGCACCGCATCACAAACTTGCACTCTTTCTCTCGATGATACCTACACGTCGTTCAAGATCATGGGTGCGATCTTCGGAGTGGTGACCGTGGGCATTTTTTTGTATTCCATCACGGTGGTGAACAACTTGGTGAATCTGTTATGGACTATGGACCTGTTCGCCCCGGTGTATTGCAACCCGTTCCGAAACCGGCCATTCAAAATGAAACGCTACCAGATCCTTTGTGATTGCCGAGCATGGCCGCCTCCTGCTGCAACGACCGCTCCCCAAGCGGGTAACCCAAGTTCTTACATATGCAATATGTTTTCTTCTTTTACTGCGATTGTTTTCTTTCTTAAATCTCATTCTCTTCGTGTTACCCAATGAACGGGAGAACCGACCGCATAGTTACAGATGAACCGCTTGAGTTTGAGAAATAACCAGTTGAAGTTCAAGACTTCAGGAAAATTACCGACAGGCAATGCCATATAATAAAGGCCTATATCATACCCGGTCGACAGGTGTATCTTACAGGTCAGAGATCCTGCATCATTCACCGGTCGACCTTTAATAAGAAAAATAACTATGCTTGCGTTATAGGATAAACATAACACCATTTAGCCAAGGTAGACATCATCTGGGCATAGGAATGTATGTGTGGGGCACAATTCCCACATTATTCTCCCATCACCGCACCATATTTCAGTTGAATCTGGTACTCTAACCACAACTGTCGTGTCATCTGTCCAAATTCTAATTTCAATAAAAGGAACACTCGGATCTTACTGAAAAATAGTATCTAATAAGAGATTTTCATAAATCTTATTAACACAGAATTATAGTTTATTATACCTTACTATGCTTTTATTCTTACACTGGTAACATTACTATAACAACTTCATGCGTTATTTTAACCTGATTGTAACTTCCCAAGAGCCTTATGTTACCAATGCCCTTACTTATTATACAGGAGTTACAACCTTGGGAGTGACTGGATGGAAGGGTACCGCGAGGGACATGTATTTCTTCGAGAATGCGCACAACAGGATCCACGTGAACTATTGCAGCAACGAAATCCTGAGCTACTACTACTTGAATAAGCACAGTGGGCGACAAGAGGAAGGTCGGATTGAAGGCATGACAGTGGAGCGCAAGGAGTTTCTCTTGCAATTGTTGTTGGATTGTGAGCAAGATGCATCAAAATGGCCTGTCAAGACCAACTCTGGCCATGAGCACGATGATCTCTTTTCGCACTACATGTCTTTGAAGGATCTCATCCATCAGTGTTGTGAAATGGAGCACCCACATATTCATGAGAAGGAGTTTCACGACGAAAAATATGTTCTTGGGAACTATCACTTATTTGGCTTCTTCAAAGAATGTGTCAACTGGCTCATCTCCCTGTTAACTCGACATGCTCCAAAAACACGAGTGTGAAGAAGATGAACTACACTAAACATATGATAGTAGTGTGACAATAACTTGATGTGCACAATGTTGATTGGAGACTTTTGGAGTGCCCTCCACGACTTACCTTGTAGCAGCAAGTGTCCCATGCCACCTTCTTTAGTTGCCACCAAGTGATACTGAGATCATTTAGGTGGGTTGATGATAAATAATGTGGGCATGTAACATGTACAGTCCATGTAAAAGGGACTACAGTATGAACTCTAGTTTACCGAACTAGAACTCCACTCTTGAGATAATGCACATGTAATGTGCAAGCTTAGGTGTAAGTAGGACGAAGCTAAGATACTAAACTAAGGCACATGGGAAGTTTTGAAAGTGGAGACGAGGGGAGCATGCGATCATTCATCGTTTCTCATCCTCATGTTCTCTGCTCTCAAGCCTCCTCTCCATAGCTCATGATTAGGTGGTTCATACCGCATAAACTTCTCTAGACTTGTAGATTGTTATAGAACCACACTAAATAAGATGTAAACTGTAGTAAGACAAAGTGAACAAGCATGAATAAGTGCCTTTTTTACCCCATGTTTTTCCCACTCCTGGGGCCAACACTCCCCAAAAATTAGAAATTATGTGCGGCAAAATATAGGGTCCTTTTTTTAATTGATGGTATCAAAAAAAATTGAAGTGGCTTCAAAATAAAATTTTCTCCAAACAATATGTGACTTTGAGTTCAATATAATGTAGGTTGTTATAAATTTCATGAAATTAATTTTATATTAACTCTAAGATACCATGGTCTAAATCATATGTCAATGATCAAATGTTGGTCTATGGTTCTGCAATAAAAGAAAATTTTGTTGTTCTTGAGTGCATATCTATTTTGTGTATGTATGTTTTGTGTTGTGGATTTATGAAATTTCTTTGAGACTAAACTGCATTGCATTAAATTATTGATTCTGCATTTTGAGATTGTTTTTTAAATCAGCCAAAATTTGACCTTATCATTGTCATGATATATGATGTCAAATACTTTCAAAATAATTATTACAATTTACAACCATTTTCAAAATGTTATGCTATAATCCAAACAATATAAACCAACCCGTGCTTGTCGCAATGTGATGTAGTATATAAAAGAATTCCATCACAGACCCCCGATGGGGGCCCTCCAACTCACCTTGGTGTCCGAATGGCATTGGTTGTTTCACAACGGATATCCACTAGAGCAAGAGTGGAGTAAGGGTGGAAATGGAAGTGGGTCCATATATACGCACATGGAGGATGTCAGTTGGATGTGACCCCTCCTCAGCCAAGCCATGGATGACATGTGTCCATGGGGTGCAAGCAATTAACATGGCCGACAACTCTACAACATTCGCATGCCTTGTCAACTGCTAACTTAGAGGTTGACTTCTATGACGATTGTTATTGACCAGGCGTCTGCCCTAGCAATCGATTGCTCATCACTAGTCATCTTGGAAGTCAATTGCTATTGAGCAATCACCTTGGAAGTCGAATGCTAGTGAGCATGGCCATGTTAGTTGGCTACTCATTAGTAGCCGTTTGCTCCTTGCAATTGACTACTCATTAGTAATCGTCTTGGAAGTCAACTACTTGTGAGCAATCGACCACTAGGGCAACTGCTCTAGAGCAATTGAATAGGAAATTAATTGTTTTTTTGCCTTCAACAACCATGTCGATTACAATTCACTGTATTTATAAACACCATTCAGCACAAAGCCATGTCTCTTTACAAACCTAATAAGTTCTTCATAATTCCCTTCTTAAGGAAACCTCTTATTCGCACACCTTACATTCCAGTTCAAGCTTTAGGCTAGTATCCTATAACTTGAGGTTCAGTATGAGTAATTGTGCATGTAGGAAAATGCATAAATTCAAGTAGCAACCACCTTAGTCTCTTGGACATTATTGATGTGCCCATCCTTGCTTTGTTGTGTTGATCCAAGGGTCTGAACTTAAATGTATTCAAACATACCATTCATTTGATGCCAAACTGACACATCTATCATATTACAAGGATTTAACAACCATTTCAACAGTTGAGTCAGTCATCCAAAGAAAAGTGAGAGATTTGTGAAGATGCAAATTGGTAAGATATGGCATATGGCAAGGATCGCAGCTAAGGTATGCGGCCTTATTTGGTTATTTTTCTTACTTAAACACCTATATTTGAGTGGTGTGTGATTAGGTGCTGATCATGGCTCAGATGAGGGTTGCTCCAGATGAGGTTATCATGGAGTCTTGAGATTTCAATGACACTAATACAACTTAAGGAACCATCAAGGATTGCACCAGGGTGAGTCTATGCCTGTGGAAAGTGGAACCCAAGCGGGTCTCTTGTTTTAGTTTGTTTACAAAAAGAATTGATTTTCGGACATATGTTGAACCAGTACACTGATTATCTCAATAAGTGCGTGCGGAACTTATTCTCATAACACGCATTATTTTTCCAAGTCTCAAAATTAGTTAGGGTTGAACTTTTTACTAAGTGATACTAAATTCATGAATACATGTTCATTTACCATACATTTCAAGAAAATTGATGAGTTTTCTAAAGTGATTGCAAAGTTTTATTTATTTATATAATTATTTATTAAAAAATGAATATTGCCATGATGAAAAGTGTCGGTACTTTCAATGAATAGTGTTGCTTTGAATAACATTTTCAATGAATAGTGCTTCCTAGATCTTTTGGTGACACTAATTTCATAACGCACTGAAATTTAGTAACATCTTCATTAATTTTTCACACACACGATTAGCCCTCCCTCACTAATTGGGAGAATCAGTGTAATTGTCACACTTTGATGACAGTGGCATCCGAAAGGTGGGCAAGGCTGATGAAGATATGGTTAGACGATTGGTCATAAGGTCTAAGGCACAGTGCCAAGAGGAGTAAGAATGTTTGGCTGTTGATTTCAAATATATAAATAAGTAGCCTAAATATAATATTGATATATTAATAGTATATTTATTTTATATTATTATTTTATATTATTATTTTATATTATATACAATCAGCACTTGAACTGACAGGTTTTAGCACCATCTACATTAAACGTTTGATTGTCATTTTAAAAAACCTAGTAGATCATTGTTACATAGTTGACTTTGACTTTGTCAAACTGCACCTCTCTGTAAATATCTTTTTGTACTTGTTGTTACTCCCTCAACAATAGTTCTTGGGAGCTGTTTCAGTAATGGCCTCACGATAAGAGAGCATCATACTTTCAAAAGGTTCGGAGGTTATCTTCTAGACATACTTTCGTAAGAGTCTAAATTAACTTATATCATAGTAACCCGTGCAAAAATTTACCTCCCACCAAGTCCTTTGTGGGATCCGCACAAGAACAATGGTGGCATGCTCAGTGTCCAGAGAGATTTTTGGGCACAATCGGTCAAGATCCTATATGTTTCCAATGTGAACCAGTTACAGGTTGACATCTTTCGGATTCTCTTGATTAATTTGAGGAATATTCTGTAGATTCTTCAAAATCGGTTGGTAATTTTCCTGAAGTCTTAAAATTTAACCTGGTTATTTTTCAAACTCGACCGGTTCATCTGGCTGTCGGTTCTCCCTATTCATTGGGGATGCTACTGTCACAACAAATATCACCTCGGCTGGAAACTATAGATCATGGATTCTTCCCCAGCTAACCCTTAAAGGTTCAAGAGGCTCATGATAAGCCTCAAGATATTGCATGGACTCCGGTGCTTAAATTTACTTACAAAGTATATTTAGCTGGAAAAGTCAAAGATGGACCTTATCTAAGTTTAACCCACTTATCAAATAGAAGCCTCCAATCGAAACACACATAAAAATCATTAGGAAATATGAGCTTATAGAAGTAATTCAGATTCAAACACACGCCATGTAACATATGACTTTATTTTCACTTCCACTTTGTAGTAGGTTGTATAAAATATAGTTTAAATCTCGAAGACCAAGTAAAAATAATTTGACTCTTATACTTGCTTGGGGCTTTGTACAAAGTATCACATAAGAACCATAGAAAGTATGTTGACCTTCTTTAAGAGATGAACATCCCACCGAGTCCTAGTTTGTGGGATCCACACAAGAATAATATGATGACAAGCTATTGTTTGAACGAAACTGATTTTTTCAATCGAAACATAGATAAGAAATATCTAGAGATTTGGGTTTGTAAAAATGACCCTAATCCAAATACATGCCGTGTATATTTTATCAAAGCTATCACATATGATTGTATTTTCACTTCCACTTTGTAATAAGTTGTGTAAAATATATTTTCTGTTGCAAAGACCAAGTAAAAATATTTACTTTTATGCTTGCTTGGAGCTTTGTACAAAGTATCACGCAAGAACCATAGGAAGTATATTTATTGACCCCCTTCAAGAAAATGAACGTCCCACCAAGTCCTACACAGTTTGTGGGGTCCGCACAAAAATAATATGGTGACATGCTACAGTAACACAAATATCACCATCATGAGTTGAAGCATAGAGCATGGGCACTTCCTGAGTTAAGGGGTATAAATGTATTGTACTCGGTTGCAACATGCGATGCTTGTGGTCAAAATTCTGTGAGAATGGTTGAGAATGTTGTCATGGTGAATATGTTCTTCATACTGTATATAAAATTGAGAGTGGTCTATAAGCAAAGCTATGATTCATAAGTTTGATGTTGATTGATGCTCAAGTTGCCTTGATCCCCCGCCACCAAACTACGGACATTTACTTGGTTTTTTAAAAGACTTGTGATCATTCTGATTCCTAGCTCTAAGAGGTTGTAGTAACAGGGCCAAAGTGTGGTGGGTTGAATTTAAGCAGTAGCAAGTTAAAGCCCGCTACAAAGTGATCATTGTGCTTGTTCAAGTGGACTAGTGGATTCGATTTGACGTACTCTTTGAGGACAGCCATTCAATGTTCATCATGGTGAAACAAGATAATAACATTGGCATGTAGTGCAACTATTCAGTTTCAAGTTAATGGTACGACTGTTTCTGGAAAATACACTCTACACTTGCAACCTTCAAGAATTGCAAGAGGGGTAATTATCAGACTTGCAATCCCTGGGAAGAATGTAAGAACATCCCAACAACAGGCTCGCGATTCATGGTATCCACACAAACTCATCCATTGTGCATGAAGGGGCTCTAGTTGAGGACCAATGCATTATGACTTACAATATTTCCAGGGTTAAAACCACCCAAAATAAACAAGTAAACCACACTCAAGCTGTAACTTAGTTCTTCTTTATGGGTGTGTTTATGTAGACATTACAAAGCTCTCACACACAAAACATGCAACATTCTCCACACACAAAAGCATTCACTAGATAGGACTCCTGAGCTCTACTCCATTCATTACTCCGTTCACACTCTACAAACAGACTCCGGAATCTAGTGAGAGGTAATGCAAAACTAGCCATTATCCACAGAACTGAGTACTACTCCAACCACATTCATTCACCACCAATCAGCTGGTGGACAGAGGATCTTGCAGGTATTGATTGATTGAAACAGTGATGATAATAAATCACAGCTTGCTTGACCAGACAGTACTGACATGTCGTACGTTCAAAAAGGAAAGCGTTGCAGTAAAATGACAAAGTCACCTTTAAGCACCTCAAAGCATATGCGTTTTATGATCCAATTCTCAAAGATATGAATGTGATTTTCCCTGATCACAATGAATACCAAAACTGCATACCTGCACAATATTCCTTCATCAGATGGGAATTCCACTTTATAAGAGACGTACAAAAGTTTTGGCAGTTTGTGCAGAAGCATTTGCCGGATTTAGGTGGGATTTCTTACCGTTTGTAAAATGAAAATCCCATCATCCCACTGATTCTATTTTAAGAAAATCAATCAGGTGTAAGCACGCAGGCTGTCAGTTACGTGTGTTATATAGGTGTGCTTATGTATTAGTCACTAGCTGCCACCTCTCCCACTGAATGCATTGCTTGTCAGGTGGGTGTGAACAGGTGGCAGGACCTCAGATAAGTTATACAAGCAACCATATATGCACAGATAGACGCACATAGACATCCATGCAAATCAAACATTGTGTATCAAAGTGGTATAGCTGTTATTAGCTTTGACATGTTGAAATGACCTCAGTAAGAAAGTTGCATATAAACTGGAGGTTGCGACAACGAAGAAACCCGCAAGCAAGCTTCTGTGACGATGTCTGCAACAGAAAGTATCTGAATCGCACATAGTACATAATCTATACGCCATAGCGAAGGGAAATTGAATACGTCAAGCTGTACCTTCAGCAGGAGACAGTGCACATAGGAGTACTAATAGCATACAGCAGACCTACCATGTGCCAACAGTAGACACACAGAGGGACATGCTACACACTCTCCCGACTAAAAAAACAAGGGTAACTTAACAAACGCAAAGGTTGATGACTTGTATCACTTCAAGAGAACTCAGTGGCCGCAAACCAACCTTTCTTCACTGGATACCCATGTATCTTGAAAGTGGCACCTGGGAGACAGACTCAAAGAGTTGAGGCAACGAAGCCACTCGAGGTAGATTCATAAGCAAATCCCCCGTAGAACTGTTCTTGCTGAGGCACTGCATGACTGAGTTGAATGAGGGGTCCAACATAGTGTTACATTTCAATAACCTACTATTAGTGTCAAAATTGTTGTCAACCTGTCCATTGTCTGTTCCCATGCTTCGTCCAACATAATAACCATAGTTTCCATCCACAACAGGGAAACCGTCAAAAGGAGGCTGATTTTGAGGGCCTGTTTGAAAGTCTCTGGCTATGGCATTCTGCATGGAGCCCATCCGGGCTGCAAGGAGGATTGCTTGTTCATTAGAAAGTGAAGCAGAGGAATCACCAAGCAACACTTGCGCAATCTCATCCAAGATCTTTCGATTTGCAGCTGAAACACCACCATCACCAGAGTGCGCATTCACAGATGGCTTCATCTCATGCATGTCATAAGACAGTGATGAGTAGACAGAATCAACAGGGAAAGGAGAGGAGGTGTTTAACTCGTCTCTCACATAATACTCCCCGCTGCCACTGTCACTGTCACCACCTTCCTCACATCCACGAATCTCCATGACTGTTACATAGACAAATCCCATGTTTAGTTTAGAACCACAACTTGCAATAGATGAGATGTTCAGTAACAGATACTACACACAACCAAGTCGGTTCAGGACTAAGAACAGAAACAAAAGGGTAGAAGATTTACCAGAGCTTGGGGAAGACGTCTCATTGCGATGCATGTCTATCGACCCCATTTCTGGCTCCATCTCAGGAATTACCCCAGAGCTACTCATCCTCCCTTGCAAAGGGGAGTATGGAGACAAGGGGGAGTGTGGCTGATCATTGTATCCCTCAAACACTCTAGTCAAAGGGCTTCGAGACTTTGGACGCAGAACGGATTGACCTTCAAAGGCAGAATCGCTTGAGTCATAATGTGGACTTGACCCTGATAGAGTTCCATCCACTAAAGCCTTGAGGCGAGGATCGCACTGCACTAACTTTTCATAGTGTCTGTTTAGAACACCCTCAGGAAACTGCAAGTAGTGACACCTGGGTACAAAGAATACACAATGCACGTGTTAAAGAAAATTCCACTGGTGATGAAGTACCACAAACTCACCAGTCACAGCTCTGAAAACAAGCACTTTCTACCCAAAATTGTCAAAAGAAACAGTGACAACTACACAGTCCACAGAGGTAAGCTTACAATGGTAAAAAGTAAGGAAGAGGGTTTTCAAATGAAATACACCACAGGAGTAGAGACGTACTTTTGAATACTTGCTTGACCACCTGTGAAGTCTGTAGTCGCCTGCCAAAGAGTATGTTTCCTGGGCTGAGGATTTGTCTCTTTAAAAAACAGAGGAGGCCGAGACACCTGAAAAGAAAAGATGCACGCTCATTACAACTTTGCTAATGAGAAATCTAACTGCGTATACATATGACAATTTCACATCTAAAGTTAATAATTGAAAATAAAGTTCATACCTCTATTTCAAGAGAGCCAGGTAAGTTCTCAGGGCAAGTAGCCTTCATAGCCGAGATATCAGACCACTGAATCTCGATCTTGCTTTTGAGGCCACTATCCAAGACCTCCCACACAAGCTTGCGCTTTGCGTAGTAACACTTGGCCACCAGATCTCCTTCGTATCTGGATACACGCTGATAAGAAGAAGGAAAAAGCACTTATTAGCTTGTATGAAAGGGAGAATGGACATGCTTTCAATAACAAAGAATTCCTCCAACTCAAAAGAAGTAAACTGAACCTCAGTTATGATGTTCAACAGTGTGGGCAACATATGACACTCACATCTTTCATTGGATTGAGAACAACAAGATTACATAGCAATGAGACTCCCAGAATTTCATGTGTAGACCTACCTCCCATGATCCAATCTTCAAAGTAGATGCAGGAAAATTTGATGCCTTAAGCTTGTCCTGGGCTGCAGAGCCGGTTGGGGCCAAACACTTCCCAATTCTAGACTTAGGGAACCCTTGAGCAGAGTTCTCAGATTCCGCAGGCACACAAGCACTGTGTTGCAACTGCAAAGAGATGAGATCCAACAGCGACGGGGTCTTCTTCAAAGTCAGGCCCAAGGGGCTGGGCTCCTCCAAGGGGTTACAAGGGGCAGAGGGGACAGAAACCGGAGTGGGGGGGAGCATTTGATGGCTTTTCCTCAGTAAGGACGGTTGAGGGTACCGATTGTTGGGTAGAACAGATCCATCTCCACTGACATGATCCAGTGGAGATGCTGAAAAAGGGGAGGGAGCTGCACGTCCATGACTCTGCGACACATGAAAAAATAAATAAGACCTTCTAGACAATGTGAAATAGAGCTAGGTACGGAACATATTCTTTGTAGGTATACACGGCCCTTACAACAACATATCCTGACATCGTGAATAGAACTGGAAGAACTGAAATAAGGCAATAATTTACCCCATAGGCACCAAGGAACGCAATGAATTACTATTACTCTACAGTTTTAAACAAAAATTTATCAGTCAATTCAAAATGAACTTCGAATTTCCCGGAAAAACGCACCTGCAATACAGTTGAAGGATGCGAGTCGTGAAGCTTGAAGCGCTTGCGACCATGCAAGTAGAAATCGTAGTCTGCACCTTCACTCTCTGATGCGCGATACTGCTGAGGTTCAGGCTTGGGATGAGAAATTAATGGTACTTGATGCAGGTGCATACCTTCACTTGTTGGGTTGCTACCTGAATCGTTTACCGAAATTCCTCCACCGCGATTCTGCCATTCAGGTAGAGCTGCATAACCCGGGGCTGCCACAGCTGAGCCAGGAAGCTGCTCTCTAAGCGGCCCTGCAGGTCTCAACTTCGTGTGCGTTGCAGGGGGCACATATGCCACCATCCCTTTAAAAACCGCTACCTCTCCTTGGAAAAGGTTTCCGCTACCGTGGAAACCGGTACCTTTCTCCGTTCCTTTTGCTGAATTCAAACACTGTCAAGCCCAGATTGTCCCCTCCACAGCCCCTCTGCCCCTTCTTAGATACTCCTCACAATATACAACTAATACAAGCTGTAGGAACAGCTTTCTTAATAGAACTTGAATTGTTCAAGTTTTTATTGAGCCAATTCTTGCATAACCCGTTAGCGGAAAAGATCTTCCACCCCCTCTACTAAGATTAACCAAGTGCGGCGACGAGAGTCTAGAGGTCCACGCAGCATGGCCTCAAAAAGTTAAAAGAAAGGGGGCTCCTCTGAGTAGTCACGAGGACGGCTTTCGCCGAGGTTGGATGCTTAACGGAAATCTACTGGACCATCGAGCATACTAAACTCACAAAAGAAAGATGGAAGAAGGCCTCGAAGAGGAGAGAACGCTCAAGACAATAGATTGCAATTTGACTTCCTTTCTATAAATAAGCGTTGAAAAAGTCAACAAGAAAGCGAGGTTCGAACCACCATGAATGACTAACGGATGCAATATATACTTCTGTATTCACTGCCAGACACCAAATGCTTGACAAAGAGAAGAGAAAAGAAGCGGCAACTGCGAAAAGACGCAACACTAGAATGGCTAGAGGCGGAGGCAACGAACACAATTCCTCGATATAAGTATCCTCAAGGCAGCGGCGGCAAGACTAAATCGCCAAAAAGGAGCACCGAATCACATCCACCTGTAGGATGAGTAACTTAAGAAGGAGAGGACCGCAAAAGTAGACTGTACTAGCAGCAGGTGATAGATATGCAAGCTTCCTAACCCTGTCACGTACACGACAAAGACACGAAAGCCGCACGAAGGCAACACAAACGTACAGCCTCGATCGAATCCGCACAACAAGCAGCAACCTCAATTGAGCTCTCTCACGAAATCCGAGCACCGCTTCGATCTGAATACCAGGCCGTGAGAAATCGTCAGCAAGAGACGAGAAATCGGAGTAGAGAAACTGCGGGAGGACACAAACGAGGGTATGGCAAGCCAGGGTAAGCTCTACCAACGGCGTCGCATGTCCAAACGGGAAAAGGGTAGGCTCGTTGGAACGGCGGCGGAGGGAGGCAACTCGTGAAGGAATCGCCTTGAGCGCAACGGATCGGTGATGGCGGAGAGCAGGCAAGCAAAGAAGGAGGGGGGCGCGGGGGGGCGTGAGCAGGAGAGCGAGAGAGCGAGAGCAACGAGCGCTGGAAGGCTAGGGAGACGAAGAGAGTTGGAAAAGATCTCAGCGGCCCCCATTCCGTCTATTTGTTGTCGCCCGGCCGGGCAGGCTAGAGGCAACACTGCCTGCCCGCGGGCAGGCGCCAGCGTAGGGCCAGCGGAGGGCCAGCGTAGGGCACCCCTCAAAGGCGACGCGATGGATGGAATTTCATGATGAATCTCGTCCACTTTGTGCAATGAGGATTCCCATTACTTGGCCCCTAGTGGATGGATGAATGATTGGAGGGAGTTTCCTCGTGGGATCCCTCCATCATACGACCAATGCCCTTGTGGCCAAATTTCTACCAATAATATATTTTTTAATCTATTTCTAATCCTCGAACAACTTTTGCAAGACCAAGGCAAGGATCCATTTGAATGGTACACAACACTAAAATGGTCCTATTAATTTGGGTTATCATTGGAGTTTGTTTTTGAGACAGAAGGCCGACAGACCAACGCCAAAGCACAGGAGGCAGTTAACCACCTGGCAAGTTTATGTCAAGTAGAGAGGAGATTTCACAGCCAGCAGCCAAACCACCAACCTCTTCCTTAAGATTTGGGTATCTCTCCACCATCATCCAATAGTTTAGGGCCGTCTCGGACCACCATCATTGGAGTTTACATGTTGTTATATCAAGAATATCATTTTTTTTCAAGTGAGTTATTTCATGTTCCTTGACATGCATACTACACTAAACAATCCTTTAGAGTCACTCCACACACAAGATTGAAAACCCATGACCATTACAATCTAAGAGTTGTCATTGGTTGAAAAGGCAGAGACCGTCCAAGTTCACTTCCCACTAGAAGGTGAAGGCCCTAAAGGCTTGAAGAAAATTTCATGGATGAAAAATCTACATGGAGTCCTACATGAGAGACTATGACAGTCAAATAATTGTCATTGGTTGCCATGATTATTTTAATATTTTTGTCCAGCATTCATTTATCTAGGACATATACTTAAAGATAGGATAGAGGGTCTTCTCTCCCACAACTCCAAGTTTTTGGAGCTTCATGTGTATTAGTAGTAGATATTTCTTTGATTGAATTTTTGATTGAAAATTTCATCAATGGCATGTTTCTCACAAGATGGTAGTGATTATGAAATCCAACAATGAAGCCAAAACTATCACTGGATGACATGCAATCAACCACAAAATCGGATTCCATAGACCCTCATTGACAAGTAGGAATTTGAGAAATTTGTAGTTATTTCATGATGCAAAATTAGAAATGATTGGATCCCAGATGTCACCAAATGTCAAAGGTAGTGCAACCATGGGAAGAAAGGTGGAAGAAACTGTCACAAAGGAAGACGAATTGAAACCCTCATTGCGATCCACAATGAAATGGAAGAATTTGCAAAAATCAGCAAGAAAACAAGGTATACATTAAATTGATTGAAATGAAAATATGAAAAAATGCAAAAGATCATATTAGACCAGTTGGGCCTTTTAAAATTGGCATTGGCCTTTCCCCCCATTGTGTACTCAGCACTTGGTGAATGAATGGGGAATTAAACTCATGACCTCAACTCACGGGCGATGCCTTTATGACGACTTAGACCACCAAGTCTTTTCTATCAAATTGATAGAGTTTTGGACATAGAATATTCAACCCAATGCTAGTTTATTCTAATTTTTAATATTGTATATGGGCATAAATAATTGCTATCTTACTTTAGTTTTTAGTGCTAATTTATTCTAATCTTTAGTGGTCGTACACGGACAAGAATGAATACTTGGATTAAGCTTCATATTTGTATGGTTTTCAATTTGCATAAATTTTAAAAACATTAATTGCTTGTAAAAAATTTACAATAATTCTAATTCAAATAATTAAAAACTCAAATAAAATTTCAAGACATGGTAGACGTGAAAGTTTGTACTATGAGCAAATGAATATGTGAAATGAACAATGTGCAAGTACAATCAATCAAATGTTAGCAAATACTCAAAAGATGATCAATAAAAGACAGTCAAAATACGCAACAAAAAAAACATAAGAGGAGTCCAACTCCAAGTATTACAAAAGACCAAAAAAACAAAAAACAAAACAAAAAATCAAGATAAGACGGAAAGAATTCTAGAACAAATAGTCAACAATTCTTCTAATTTGTTAGCACAACATATTTATTAAAGAATATGGATGTTCATATGGCAACATTAATACATAGAATATAGTTAATCACTTATTCATATTAGATTTAGTGTCCATATCTTGAAATTATATGTTTGATTTTTCCGAAGCTTCATTTGTCATGATAATTTGGCTATTGCTTAATGAATTTTTGTAGCCTCCAACAATAGAACTTCATTATTCTCGTCTTCTTTGACAATAAAATTTCAATCTCTTTGTCAACCTTCTCATATCTCTCTAGACCTATTTTTTGTACTAATGATATCACTTATTTCATCTATAGCTGCCATATCAACCCTCATTTTTGTCTTTCTCTCAATGACCTATTATCATTTTATTTTATTTTACTTTTTGCTTCCTCTATCCATTCCCGATCAAACTTGCCCTTGCTAATTGTACAAGTATTATGTAGCACAATACATGTAATAAATATACCAGTCATATGTCGTAATGGGCACATCGGTCATTTTCATAATAATTCTTTATCTTCCCTTTGGAATCCCAAGAACATGTTCTACACAAATATGAGTAGAACTTTGAATAAAATTATGATTAGTTTTATGACCTTCTAAATCCTTTGGACAATCTTTTATTGGATTGTAAATCCTTGGCCGCACTGGATATACACAATTATAAGGTGAGAAAATATTATTTTTGCATTCTCTTCCAACGTTTGTTAGTCTAAATAATGTCCAATCGTGCATGTCTTTTGCCCATCCAAATTTGTAATCCCAAAGTACACATTTTGTGCCAACAATATTTTGTTGTAAAACCAAATAAAATGACTTTCAACAATAATAATCTTCTCATCCAATTATAGGTGCAAAAATTGAAATGTGAGATCCATCAATTGCTTTGATAATATGAGGAATTTCATGAAGAGGCTTAAATTCTTGTACTTAAACCCTGAACCGAGCTAGACTTTGAAAATGCACAAAAGTCCATTACAAATGAACTCTTACCAGTCTACAAAAATTTCTCAATTTTTTTGAAATTATACTTTTGACCACCCTATATACCACTTCTACATTATACAACATATTTCCAGTCTCAAGCCTTTGTAATGACATTGCAACTCTACTCTCAATTGAAAGAAACTTGAATGTATTATGAGATACATGAGTTCTTTGCTTGGATATTTGTCCGTAAAAGAACCTAATAATAATTTATCGGTGAGCCCTACATTTCCTAAAAATGCCCACACACTCCAATCGCTCATGTTCGTACTCTCAAAGCACATGCTAAAAATCATGGCATTCTCCCATTCTCCATTGAATGCCAATGATTGCATATCAAGCACATGTTTCACAATCATGTGCAAACACCAATATAAAGCCAATACAACAAGAATCCTCCCTCTTCTCTCAAGATGATTCATCGTGTTCTTCTTTCCTTCCTCACCAATGTAAAACCTTTTAAAAGATGGAAAAAATGAAGATATATATTTAACAAGGGGGCAAGCCTGCCCCTATTTTTACCAATAAAATACACAATGGTCCCTCAACATGGTCCATTCTTACTTCACACTATGCTTGAGGGCCCATGACTGCACAAAATGGCTATCGCAACACCCATGGTCAATGATTTTTTTTTGAAAGAAAATGGGTGTGTAAATTGGCGCTTAGTTTATTCATTCACTAGCTCTATTGGCACTTTGAGTGGGAACAAAGGAGTCCAGCCTAGCGATGTGGAATGATTCAACATATGACAAATGCGATGACATGTTCAAGAAGGTTTAAGTGTGTGGCGATATATATTTTGTTTGCGGCACATTATGTGGCTATGCTTTGGCATTTTAGAGTCAAAATTTGGCCCCAATCTCCTGAGTTGCTAATGCAAATTGGGCTACATAAACAATTCCATATAGAAATCATTATTCCACGGGGGAATTGAACCCCGATCTTTCAACCCTGCCCATTGCAACGTGGAATGGCCTGTAAAACTACACATTATTGCATCCCATCTATCACCCAACAAAAGTTAGTATAGAATAGAACACATGAAGATTCGCCCCATGTACACCATGAAAATCCTCCAACGGTTCCTTCAAAATATAGGTGGTAACTTTATGTAACACTTTAAAAAAAACTTGCAAGTTGCACCCCAACCATGCCATAGTCCACACAATGCACATGGTTCAAAAATGGCATCATATTCTATATTACACTTACTCTACCTCATCATGTTCCCAAAATTGAGTGTAGATTCAATACATTGGAAACCTCTCATGTATGAAGCCAATACCCAATAATATGTTGCTACTAGTATAATTCATCTATTCTTCCCCTCCATACCGATTTCTATGTGCTTGTCAATCTGATATGGTTGTTTGGTAAGGGAAAGTCTTGTGCAAACATGCGGATGACCAAATCTAGGTGTGTTGTAAGCCGGTTCCTCAACTTGCTCTTCAAAAACGACAAAGAACTAAATGTTCTTTCATCCTCCACACTGCCCAACACTTGAACATGAGCAATTTCAGCAACCTTCATGAACTCAGAGAGCTTAGCTGAAATGAGCGCATTGCTTGATAGTTCCACCGTCCACGGTCCACCCCTTCAAAGTTTAGCGGCCCAGTTCCAAGCCTTGAGCGGCGAGCCTCATTATTGGTTTTTTTTACAATATCCGTTATTTTACTGGGGCCAACACCAATGCTAATATTCCCACTATAAGAAAACTGCGTTTTTGATGATGAAAATTGCGTTGTTGATGACGTTTTTGGACAACGCAAACGATTTTAGGCGACATCCAATAGAACATCCAAATGTCAATAATGATGTCCACTGTAACATCTGGATGTTCTATTGGATGTCCCCTAAAATTTCAAAAACATTATCAAAAAACGTAGTTTTCTTATAGTGAATTATGGTTGGCTGCCTGGGTGTTGGCATCGTATGTTGACGGCTACATTGTCCAATTATGATGTTGTCACCTACGAAGTGCAGGTGGTGTGATGAGCCCAAGATGGCTATTTTTATCAACAAAGGTTAGGGTTTTGGCCACCCATCCCTTGGCCGTTAGATTGCTCGCCACATGGACGCTTGGGATGAAGCATTGGGCCGGCTCTTTGAACCCAACCAATGGGGTTGAGTTTGCTATCTTTCAATATTTTCATCTGTTTTGGGGTTATTTTGGAAAAAAAACCTAAAATTGTATGTGTACATATAGCTGGGCCCAAATGAATGTAGCAAAAAGCATTTGCGTAGCCGAATTAAAAATCGCTGCCCATGGTACAACCTTTGGATGAGAGTCGAGGATCCTCACCATTAAATGGTCATGGCCCTTGGGTCGTGTGTGAAGTTGCCCTTGGTGTGGGTGGAAATTATTGTTGAAATAAATAACATGGCCCATTCTAGGTTTGTATAGTTTGGATGGGAAATAATGTGGATCCAAGACCCCAAGTATTCTCCCTAACAACTCTAGCAGCTCGAGTAATTCTAACCCAAACTAATGGGTATGGTTTTGGTTTAATGAGCCAACCCCGCCACTTATTTGGGCCACTTACTAGGGCCACTTACTAAGACTTTTTTCATTTTTTCAGGCAATATATTATCTTAAAAAATTAAATATCATACATATGAAGCATATTATCATGGAAAACACATACATGCCCTCATATGCAACAAAACAAACAACTTCTTTTTAGGCACCATTTTCAAAAGAATTCATTTAAAGGTTGAAAAGTGCGTTTGAAACACAAAATTTTAGATGCAGTTTCACAAAACATGGCATAACTTGTGAGGTGTTTGAAGTTATATTGCCCTTGACCAAGTTGTTAATACAACATTGTCAAAATTTCAATACAAATTATGAAGATTTACATTGCCTTAAGCATGTTTGAAAATTTTAAGCAGCTGTCAACAACTACTTAAGATTGTTGTAAGCACCAAAATAAATTAGTTATAGACTACTTACATGAAATAAACCTAATTAGATATTGAATATATGATATAGACAAACTTTTGGCGAAGAAAGAACGTGAATTGCTATTCATTTCATTTTGCAATGTAATTTCAAAGTCAAGGTGGTACAATTTTTAAGGACTGTCAACACGTCCTTTGGCTCATTAAACCGGAACTGCACCCTAATAGGCGATACCAATGTACTATATAACTTGTGAGATCGAGGTTCGTGATACCTTACACTAAGTACACGACTTAGTGTGCATTCAAATTTGTGTGACATGTTAATTAGAGTGGGCATTGTGACTTGCCGTCTAGCACCATTGGCACGTGACACCCGCTCTAGTTGCCAGCTAGTGGTTGCAAGACATGTGCACCGGCATCTCCTATTAGTGTGGGTTACCATTTGGAGGTACGTGTTGCTATATTGTTGTATCAGTAATAACATTTTTGACCAAGTAAAATAAATCATGTTCCTTAATGTGCACACTAGCTATGTACGTTATTTGGGTAAAACTTGATGTTACCTTTATAAAATTACAACCAAAATGTGTACTTCCAAATGGTAACCCACACTAATAGGTGATACCAATGCAGTGTACATTGACAATGAACAATATGGATCACATTGATTCATATGTTTAGTGTACCATGAAGGTGTGGTGAAAATTTATCCGGCTTAAGTTTGTTGTTGATTCATTCCAATTGGTCCCATTAGATTGGATCGGGATCTCTCACCCATATTTTAGGGTTAATGTGTCTATGTTACACATACACGGGTTGTACATCATTCCTCTACATTTTCACCCTCCCGCATGATAGGTGTCACAAAATCATACCCTACAACTTGTTCATGACATTACTCACACTGCACAATAGCCATCTCCAACATTATATCTAGTGAAGGTATTAATACCAACCACATGCAATTTTAAACCATTACAAATTCCACATTTTTGGGGGGTTATTGAGAGCCTTTGGTTTTGGAAACTGGACATTATTGGATCAAAATCAAAATCTTTTGGTAGAGGTAGTTGTGAAGCTCAAGAGTGGCATAGAAAATACAAAACAACTTGAGATTAAAAACAATTTGCTAGATATATTTCAAATTTAGAGGGAGACATGGCGCCCAACAATTTACACCTTAATCCTTCTAAGTCAACTAGGTGGAGAGATAAATACACTATAATCCCAACCAGTGAAACCTCATAATATTCCTTAGGCTAGAGATGTATTAAAATCCCAATAAACAAATTCCCAAATATTTCAAATAAAAAGGCCACCATAGAAGACAAATCCAAGATATCTATATAGTTCTTGTTTATTCAAACCTTGAAGCACACTCTCAAATTCGATGATTATGGCCTTCAAGGCATTGAGGCGTTTAGACAAATCAAGTAAAACGACACACAAGCCAAATCAATTGAAGCAACATCAAGGAACAAACTTCAACTTCAAAATGTGTGCCCTAATTCAATGTGTCTTTTGGATTGTAGAGGTTCTTATGTGCACAACAATACTCTAATAGCAAGCATTTTTCCAATTGTATATCTAATATTCTTAGTTGAAACACGTGAGAAATACGGAATAGGAGTAGCAAAAATCCTCGGTTATAGTCATCTCTCAAGTGCACAACAAGGATTTGGCAACATACAATTATGTATTGTTACTCGAGGCCATGAGTGTATTGTTGTGTTTATTAGGAAGTCTATATGTAGAGGGGTTTCATATCTCGTTCCACTCACATAAACACACATGTGGCATCGAGATTCGGGGAGGTGACTTTAGAAACTCTCATTGGAAGGTTTTTGAGAAGGGCATGGAGATGCATATATGATGTCTCACGTCAAAGTGCACTCTTTGACGACGTACCATATTTTGTTGGCCAAATTTTGGAGAATTTCGCATGAAATTATATACTCTTAAGCTAACTATAATTTCTCAACCTCATCTTCTCAACGCCACAGGTGGGTCACTTAGTGCATTTTACAAATGACGTGCAACATAATATAGGGAGGATTAAATTCATTGAAGAAAAGATTATAAAGGAATTCCAAATAATTAACGGTACATCAAAAGTAGACAATCCCATCATATGTATAGTAGATAGGTATAAAATGTGGGCCATTACTTTTGAGTGGAAGGGAAGGGTTTAGGGTTTAGGTGCAAACAAATAGGTCATCTTAGAGATCTAAGTAATTATAGGGAACCTTTAATTCATGTCTTGGAAGCAAATAGCCCCTAAACAAATACCCCTCCGTTGCATGTGGTGCACAAAAACCCCATAGAGTGGCCCACTTGTGCTCAACACCTTGATGAACAAGAATTTGACACCTACCACAAATTAACAACCATGTGAAAGATATCATTGGGTCTATTTTAATGGAAAAACCATGGCAACCCAACACCATCAAAAATTACATTTGATGATTTGAAGGAGGTTTTCCTTGCTTAGCATTGGAACTTGTTCCGTCTCTCGTAAAGAACTAGATTACCTTCACCTCAAGGATTATCTCAAATAAGAATGCGAATTGTACTCGAAGCAACCATTGACACCACTCTAGTGCAAGATGATTGTTGGTTACCACATCTCGAATTATAGACTTGTCATTGAAACTGGGCAATGATTGACTATCCTTACACTAGTAGAAAACTATGCCAAAAAGAAGTGCAGTTGAAATCGGCTGCAATTTTTTTTACCAGCCTGATATGTAGGCACTAAACAATTGCATAATTGTTTTTTGGTTTACCAACTGAAATACTAGGAATTTGGTGGCGTGTAATATACAGTTGGAAATGTATTTGAAAATACCTCTCCAACGGTATATTACAAGCCCCCAAAATTTCAAAATTGCAGTCGCAAAACGAAAAAGATAAATTTGCAGTCGTTTAGTGACTACAAATCAAGCTGGTCAAAAGAACTGCAACCGATTTTGGCTGTGGTTTTTTGGGACATAGTTTTCTACTAGTACTATCTCTAGAGATAACATGTCAAGCCATTTGTGCTCTTATAATGTAGTTAAGAATGAGGCACACTTTGTGTTGGAGTGTCCCCCATATAACTTCACGAGAGATAAGTTTCAATAACTATTTGAGAATGTGGCATTAAGGAGTCTCAAGGTTTTCTTTCAATTGGACCATCAAGTCGATATTAGTTCTATTTCACGGAGTCCACCGCACTCCGCCACTCTAAGATAATAGCCAGTTTGACACCATCTTGATGTACTTTAGTCCCATTAGCTCTTGGCTTCTTGAACTTTTGAATCCATCTCATTTCAATTCATACAAATACATCGATTCTTCCAATTAGTGCATGTTACTATTCAGAGTTGCGTAGTGCAATAACGTCTTACTTAGGAGTCCAATTTTTACTAATGAAAGTTCAACAAGTTGTTTGGGCATTACAGAACATGAATGACTTTGTTTGGTAAAATATCACAGTCTCATTAAATACGTAAAGCATTACGTAACTCCGAACAGTAACATGCCTTAATTGGGATAATCGGTGCAGTTGTCTCAAACCCGTTTCTCTTGTATTCATTCCTTGTGTTTGTTTCTAATATTCTTGATGTGTAACTAGGAAATTCATATCCAATAACATTAAGCCATTTGTGCAGCAATTTAGGAGCAGGTCTATGTCTAGTGTTTCCACTAGTATTGGACTGGTTTCATTCTTAGATACACACACACACACACCATTCAAGTATCTACAATGAGGATTTCACATGTTTTGATACCGATAGGGTATGGGTGTTTGAAGATATTTTTGTTTTTCATACCATTCGGGTCTACACGCCATGCAAGAACCTTCACACCTGGACAAAATTTCCCTAATTTCAATATGATCTAGAATGGTATTGACCCATAAATAGATCGAATATACAAATATTCTCTCACCTTATCATACCCACCAAACATCAATTGCAATTTGACATACCCACCTCGATTGATATTACAATTATGATACCCACGAGTAGGTCCATTCATCTATATACAAGTCCAACATTGGTTTCTACCGGTATGAGGGGCAACAACACACTCTACTTACCATGAGACCAATACTCCTACTCGTGGGATATTACAATTATGATACCCATGAGTAGGAGATTTTGGGGCATAATCGGTTGAGATCCTAGTGTTTCCAAGACCAGCCGGTTACATCTCGACTTCTTTCAGGTTTTCTTCATATTAGATTGAAGAATGTTATGTAAATAACAGTGTTGGGCGAGTATTAAGATTGGCACCAAATCTTTGCTAGTTATCAAGGCTAATTTTTTAACAAAAAGAAGAAGAAGAAGATTGTGGTTCTCATAAATCAAACCCAATCAAATAACCTTCTAAAAAATCACCGGTTCTTTGTCAGTTCTTTCATGAAAACCATCAAGTCTTTAAATTTTCTTTGAAGTTATCTTTGAAAACCGAAACCCGAGCTTAGTAACAAAATAAATTACCCGCCCCAACACTGGTAAATACATCCGAATGGATCGGTCATTTTCCTGATGTCTGGAATGTGAACCGGTTATTTCTCAAACCCAACTGTTTCATCTGTGACTTATTAGCGGTCGGTTCTCCCCCTTCATTGCCGCACGAGACTCAACTCGAGTCATCTCACTTTTAAACAGCATACGCCTGGCCCCTTGGGATGGATGAGAAACCAGGTCAGCTTTACATCCACCCTGCCCTTTTCGGGACTGCCCAAGGCCGCCACTAGGCTGCGCGGCCTAAAGAGGCAAAAGCCGCCCCATGTGCATCTCATGCGCATGGGGACATGGAGACTCCACCCCATATGCATCGCCCCATACGACTTCTTCTCCCCCAAGGGCCCAACCCACCACCCAATTCGCCACGTCACCGCCACTTGCCGGTAACAACAACTAGAACGGGTGACTTGTCACCCGTCTCGTCACTACTACCCACACCTACCAGTCATTGCCTGCACTTTCCACCATCGCGGCAGGTCGTCCCATGGGGTACATGCCCACTCACATGTACTCGAGAATACAGAAAAAATCGGTGACAGGGGGTGGCCCGCGGCTGGTGGGAGGCCAAGGTGTGTCCCTAGATCCATGTAAATAGGTCCGAGACGACCCTAAACTACTGGATGATGGTGGAGGGATACCCAAATCTTAAGGAAGAGGTTGGCGGTTCAATTCCTGGCTGTGAAATCTCCTCTCTGCTTGACAGAAACTTGCGAGGTGGTTAACTGCCTCCTGTGCTTTGGCGTTGGCATGTCGGCCTTCTGTCTCAGAAATAATAATAGATCCATGTAAATAGACATGCCATTATGGGCACATGCCACCATCGCCTCAGCAAAGGTATGCATAGTAGATCTTTTTTTTAATAATGGGATACCTAAGCTTAAGCATAACATTATTCAGACCCATGCAATGTTTTGTTGGACTGACAATATTCCGGGAATATTCCCGGAATATTGTCAGTCCAACAGAACACTGCATGGGTCTGAATAATGTTATGAGTACTCACATTTGAGTGGTAAAGTAGATGGGTCTACAAATATTTGATGGGTTGCAAATTCAAATCGAGTTGTCCTCGTAATTTGGAGTTTGTATAAATATCTTCAAGTTCATTATCCAATTGAACATTGTTGGGCTCCTTAAATGATCATATAGGTCTCCCTCCCCCTTTCTAATTATGTTGACTATTCAGTCTAGAACGGTTATCATAAGTTGAGCATGTAGTCTAGTCTCTTTTGAACACATGTCTTTCTGGTATTCGTTCTTGGAGCCTCACCCAACCACATATCATTCAAATACACGTGTCCAATCAAGATTAATAATTGAATTAGGCACATCTACCTTCTATGGCAAGACTTGTAGGTAAGAACAAACACCAAAAAGACATATGTTGCAATGACTAGACTATGTGTTCAGAATATAGACACCATTCTAGGTTCAATGGTTCACATGATTGGTTGACACGAATGTGAGCACCTATTTGACTCGGTATGTAAAGAGAAAGAGAAACTTCACTTTAACCTCGTGCACGGGGAGGTCACTCCATTGTCAAGTTGAAAACCACGTGCATACAAAAAAATACACTTTTTCTAAGTTGCATCACCAAAATGGGTCACAATTTTATCATTATTTTTCACGAGTAGATATACACGGTATCTATTACATAGTAAAAAATGATAGCCATATTCGATGATTTTGTTTTTACATAAAACATATCGTTTCTAACTAGAATGACGCAGAATTGAAGTAAAAGAATTATTACAAAGAATGAAGATGACTTAAAATTTCAAAAAAATATAAAAAGATATTATCAATGGTTTTGTATATGTAGAAAAAATATATCATAATTTTTAAAATTATCTGTGGCATATAATATAGGGGTAACAAACTTTGTATGCACGTGGTTTTCAACTTCACGATGGAGTGACCTCCTTGTGACCTCATGTAAGTCTTACATCTCAACTATGATCCTCAAACTTGGTGGGGACACCTCACTTGATTTGCACGTAGATAGACAATTCCCGATCCGACTCACCGGTTAGAATAATATGTGGAGTTGGTAATGCCCGGGAAGTGTTGGGGCATAGTCAGTCAAGATCCCAGCGATTCTAAATCCCACCGGTTACATGTTGACATCTTCCGGTGTTGCTTTATTCATTTGAGGTATATTCCATAGATTCCTCTGAAATGATCGGTAAATTCCCTGCAATCTCCAACTTCAACCGGTTATTCTCGAACTCAACCGGTTCATCTGCAACTAACCGCCGGTTCTTCCCGGACATAGGTGCCCACAATGAGGAATACAATATATCAATGAAGGCTCATTAGGGCGGGCCTAGGCTTAGCCCAACATGAAGTAGTAGGAGACTTCCAGGTAGGTGGCCTATACCCGTTAGCCAGGTGGGGTCGGAAGTGCTCACCGGAATAGCGCCACAAGATACCAACAAAGGCTCATTAGGCAGGGGCCTAGGCCTAGCCCAACCTAAACTAGTAGGAATTCTCAGGGTAGGGGGCCTGTACCCGTTGGCCGTGTGGAGTTGGAAGTGTTCACAAATATAGGGCCACAATACACCAATGAATTCTCATTAGGCAGGGGCATGGGCTTAGTCCAACCTAAACTGGTAGGAATCCTCAGGGTGGGGCCCTATACCCGTGGAATTGGAGGTGTCCACCAATATAAGGCCACGATATACCAATGAAGGCTTCATTAGGCAGGGGACTAGGCTTAGCCTAGCCTGAACTAGTAGGGATTCTCAAGGTGGGGGACCTATACCCGTTGGCCGTGTGGAGTTGGAGGTGTCCAGCAATATAGGGCCACAATATACCAATGAAGGCTTCGAGAGGCAAGGGCCTAGGCTTAGCCCAGCCTGAACTAGTAGGAAGCTTCCGGGTAAGGGGCCTACACCCGTTGGCTGGGTGCGGGGGGTCGTAATGGAATTTGAGGAGTCAAGTGAGGGGTCAAGTCAGGAGGCCCCACCGGTAGGATGTGGAGGGAGTTATGAAGGAGTAGTAGTATAATACTCGGACCACTACACTACTAAATTAATGAGCCGCCACGTCAACGTGTCTTATTTACCGACCGCGTGCAAATGCAGCCCTCGCCGTTGGCTCCGTGGGAATTGTATTGCCTCTCCACCTCAGACCAACAACGTCCGAATTCCTTGCTTGCTTTGCTAACTTACTGCCAAAGGCTCCCGGGTTTTAGTAACTATTGTACGGTGGGGGATTTCCCGGGAGCGAGCTTCGTGGGCCACCGCTTCGCTTGGAATGACGCGAAGTACAGTAGTTGCGGGAGCCTCGGCCGTCGTGCACCCACACACCGTTGTGGCTCGGAAGTTTCACGGGGAAGGGGAATAGAGTTTTCACCATTTACGGTATGTAGTGCCGTGTACACTATTTGGGAACGGGTCTACACTAGATACTCAAAGGTTTCAAAGTGTCATGTTTGTTAATTGTCAATATGATACTATGTGTTTATAGTATTTAGGGCCGCTTCACACTATGGCCGTCCAAGTCAAGAGGCCGTGGGATTGAATGGCCAAACTTTGTTGAGAGTTCAAAGAAATGGGCTGAAAATAGTCAATAAAATACATGAATTGGAGCCTTTGGCCGGGTACAGTGTGAAGCCTCCAAAGGCCACGTCCGAAGTCCAAACCTTTGGCCATGAACTCCCACAGCCTCTCGACTTGGACGGCCATAGTGTGAAGCCTCCAAAGGCCCAACCCAAAGTCCAAAGGAAGAAGGAGCATCCCACTTTATTCCTTGCCCAAAACAACCCCTCCAATCTAACGCCCAAGATCTTGTCAATGTTTGATTTTTTTATGAAAAAAAATCGACGGCCTCTCGACCATAGTTTGGGTTTCCATTCCCGTCCGACCCAAACTTCCTTCAAGAGTCCATCGCCTTCATAAAAAAAAGTAGGCATTTTAAATTACAACGGCCTTTGGACTTTGGCCTCTAGTGTGAAGGGTCGAGAGGCCGAATTCTTGGTTTCTTGCAATCTGATTGACGGCCTCTCGACCTTTGACCATAGTGTGAAGCGGCCCTTAGTGTCACAAGCATGATAGTGTCAGTTAGCCTATTGTTAGGTGTATATCAGGTCACACTATATAACCAACAATTTCACTAATAGTGTCACCTCATGACACTTGGTGTTCAAGTGCGCTTATTAATAATATATTGGCATGAGTATGTTCAATAATGTTATGAGGTGTATGCCTATGTTACACAATGATCTACAAGTTGACTAAAGTGTACACAAGTGACACTTGGCATTAGTATTCTCAAAAACATATCATGCTTGCATACTCAACACATGACACTTACCATTAGTATGCTCGATGAAATATTTTCCTTGCATACTAAAACGTAAAACTATCGTCTCAAGTATCCCAATGTGCTACACTAAATGTCAAAATGTAAATATTGTTTCACTTCAAATATTTGCTTGTGTTGACGCATAGTATCATATTGGCAATTAGTAGACATGACACTTTGAGACCTCTAGGCACCTAGTGTAGGCCCTTCACAAATAGTGTATGTGACACTAAATACCATAAATTGTGTACTTGTGGACATAAGAAACTTTTTTTAAAGTGAAGAATTGTTTACATTATGACATTTAACGTATCACGTTGGGATACTTGAGATGGTAGTTTTGCATTTTAGTATGCAAGGGGAATCGATTATTGTGCATTTTGATGGCAAGTGTCATGTGTTTATATTTTAGTATGCAACAGGAAGATACTTTTGAACATACTAATGGCAAGTATCATTTGTGTACACTTAAGTCAACTTGTAGACCATTGTGTAACACATGCATACACCTCATAACACTATTGAACATACTCGTGCCAATATATTAGTAAGAGCACTTGAACACCAAGTGTCATGAGGTGACACTACTGGTGAAGTTGTTGATAATTAGTATAACCTAACATACGCCTCAAAACACAGTAAGTGACACTATTACACATGTGACACGAAATTCCATAAACAATGTACCACATTTATGGCTATGTCATTTTTTCTTGCCTTGGACCTGGACTCTAACCTAAATTCCTCGGGTTTAAACTTCTACTTTTGACCAATAAGATCGATCAATTTCATAGTTTCTTAGGTGGGCCCTAGTGTAGGTCCACCATGAAGGGAAGTTCACATAAGGGTGCGGGTGCAAGAAACTAGGGGTTCAACCACCTCCTAACGGACCTTGTTTTCGGACTCAAGTTTGGATCCAAAGCTCGAAGGTTGGTTACTCAACTTTGGGGTATTTTCATGAATCACAAGTGATAAAATGTGTCATAACATTATCCAGATCCATAACAATGTTATGTGGGACTGACAATATTCCACGGAATATTCCTCACATTTAGCCCGAATGATGGAATATTTTGCATAATATTGTCAGTCCCACATAACACTATTATGGATTTGAATAATGTTATGATGTGTGGGAATTGGGGAGGGGGGAGGTGCCACAATAGCGCCGCATTTCAATTCAATCGAATACCTATGGAATTACACCCTAATGTAAACTCCTTTTGTCCAAAACATCGTTATTAGTCAACATGATTGTTTGATTTCAGAGTTCCTTTTGTCTTGGGCCTTATTGTGAGCCCTTGTTAAATGCACTACAAAGTTAAGTTAGTGTGGGCCAAGATAATTTTGCAAAGCCCAAATTAATCTTCAACCCACGCCACGTTCATAAATTTTAATTAGGATGGATCGCATCAACTATTTTTGTAGGAAATCAACGTGGTTGACTATTTCATTCTATTCTAATTTTGATGAAAGGTGACTATTTTATTTTTGTAAGATATTGATCGGAAGTCTTGATGAAGAATAAAGGGAAGACTTGGACTCTTGGACCCACACTATTTCAACCCCAATTAGACAAAGAAAATGGCTCATGTTACTCATTTCCAAGCCGATTCCCCACCAATACTAATAGGACTCTTTAGGATACTTGTTCTCTACATGCTTGTGGTTAATCTTTCTCAAGGGGTTCCACTAGACCAGGTAATCGAGATGGATGAAACTGTAGTAAATTCTGTTGTCAACTAGGCTTCTAGGGAACATGCCCAATGGTGCATTGGATGAATGAAATGTACCGTTATTCTCATGTACGGCAATTCCCTATTGAATTTCTTGCTCTAAAATTATCCATATGCTTTTCAAAGGTTAACCTTGTGCAGCAAGCCTCTAGCCAACACATGATTTCACTTCACTTGAAAGTGACAATTGTACTTGAAAGTATGGGAATTTGGATATGATTAAGGTATGTGAGGTTTAATCGGTTTGTTTTTCATGTTCTTCAACTTCTACCGATTAGACTTATCCCACCATATATTACCATGCTTGTCTTAAAGAAAGGCGGGTTTTCAAGGTGTTGGCGATGTGTCTAGCTGCACTATTTTTTGCATTTAGTGTTGTCAACAGTAATTACGAACCACAACACTAAATGCCAGTGACGCCCTTAATGTTACATCTCCACAATTAGTGTTATAATATTTTTATGTTTTGTGTTTTGTTGCCGCATGGTTGCACCACCACCATCTCTACCACCACTACTTGAACACTATTTGTCAAGTGTTTGGTAGATAGTGTTGCAGGTAAATGAATAGTAACAACATTAAATGCCACACAACACTAAATGCAAAAAACAGTGTAGTGTTCCAGATTGAAGTCTTCAATGCCCTTCAAACATGATTTGGCCCTTCAAAATATACTTCTCTCAAAACAACCTTCAAAATGCAACCCCAAATTGAAAATAAGACGTCACTTGAAGTCCTCAATATCATCTGCCCGTCAAGCATTGTTCATACAAAAATTGATCCGTCAAATTTCATTCGTCCTTGGCAAGCAGAGACTCGAGACTCGAGAGTCCCTCCCTTTGCTTCCTCGCTACCACATCCGTCCCTGAACTTGTAATCTCTTAGACTCCCCTCGGATGCCCCTCTCCTCTGGATCCGCCATTTGCTTCATCTCCATCACCACACACCTCAACACTAAAAGTACATTAGATCGATTGGTTTTGGTTGCCATTTGGACACACCAAATTGATGGCTTCCGATCCGATCTACTTCACATTAGTAAGGGACGGATGGGCATGCAGGCAGGGGGGGTTGGATTATCACGAGCCTAAATGTTTAGTTGCTAATATAAGGATTGAAATCAACAACTAGATCTAGGAGTTTCCGAATTCAAGGCTCTCATGTGTTGGGGTGGACTCTAGAACTAGGTTCAGATGGGTATTTGTATGACTAGTTGTTGAGTCTGCTCTGTTGGATTTGGGATGGAGGTTCAGAGATCAACCTGGAATAATTTGGGACGAGGAGGAATGTGGTGGAATAGTAGCAACATGGGAGGATCAGTGGTTGCAAGGATGCATGTAAGGATGATTTCTTCACTGTGTAATTTGATCAAGTGTTACTGTTGTGTTATGGATCGTCCTTCGTGGGCACTTGTGATGATGATGATGATCTTAATTGTAGAAAATCACTATGCTTTCGTTAAGTTATGATGTTAGGTCCCCAGTGATGAGAAGTGACGCACAAGAGTGTTCCATGGTTATTGTAAACATGCATCGATGATGGTTATAGGGGTTAGGGGGTCTCGGTTCATTTAAGTAACCATGTTAAAGGATTTTGTAGTATCAGAGCTCAAGAGAATGTTAAACATGCAAAGATAGAGCTAACTACGAGACGTTAGTGAATGCGGCCAAGTTTTTGGCTTGAAGCACTATCCTATAGATGAATTGGATAAAGGGACATTAACCGAGCAATGGCTAAACCAGTTGGTGACACATTTCCATTGGAGCGATGACCTTGTTAATCAATGCAATGCGGAGTTGCTAGAATTCGTGGAGATATTATCTTTTGTTTGTGAACACTGAGGTATGCACGAAGCTTGGGTTTTTTGGTGGCAATGACCGGGAGTTTCATGGTTACATGTCTAATTCAAATTTGATGGGCGGGATTGTGCTCTCAAATTTAACAAACTCTCGGAGCGGGAGTTCCCATAGCATGCCACACATGATGCCACATCCATGATGGGCACCGTGACCGATGACGATCATGGTGCATGAAACATGTAGCCATTGCCCATGTGCAACGAAACATTGGACCCCATGAAGCATTAGAACACTGATTATCTCCAGTTATCGGAAATAGGTCGACCTATGCTATGAATATGGGTTAGGAGAGAATCTTGCCTTTGAAATTTACAATAATGTAAAAACTTGGACATAAATTGTGATTTTTTTGTTAAGCGTTCTATTAGCAATTTCCAAACTATGAAAAATCACCCCAATATCACACATGTACTACACTTAATATGTGGAATTGCTAAAGTTAACAAAAATAGGTTGGTCTACTCTACTTCACCCTAGACCCAAGGTCGGAAGGACACATAATTTACGAGCATAAACGTTGTGCATTTGAAGCTTTGCTTTTTGCATTTGGAGGAAAAATCCAAGAGGGCTCACAAGCAACACAAAATACTCCTTTGGTAAGATGAATTCACTAAAGTGGAATGTCAATTTCATGATTCAATAACCCAATTTAGCAATAGGCTCTACCAATTTCATTGGAATCATGTACCAAGTTCACCATATAGACAACCAATTTAACTACATGTTGTAAACAATTTCATAATTTGGTACCCATGTTCATAACTTCACAAAACCAATTTCATGAACTGTATAACTTTATTGCACAAAGAACGGTACATCTTGTATAAAATTCTCCTAATCACTCCCCACGACTAGCTCTACCAAAAGTTTGATTGACATGTTTTACATAACTAGACATTACACTCCAAGCACGTTTTGCGCGTTGCTCATGTAGCCAACATTATTCCCACACTCAAATCCACAACGACACTACACTCGCAAATCCACGAGATTGCGCACTCTAACTACATTGGGTTTGTGTTGCTTGTTGTGATGTACATAAGTCAAAGACCAGAGAATAATTGGCAATGCTTGCTTCCGGCTTTGAGGTACTATAGCGAAAGACCAAAGAAAAATCAATGTCAAGGCTGGAGGCTTCTAAATAAACACAAAACAAAGAGGAACCAATGAACAAGAAGAAGGCAAAGAATGCGAAACGAGAACGCGAGAAGTTGAGAATTTGAGAATACGAAAACCACAAAGTCCAAAAAGATTTATGAAATAATTTGGTTTGGAGATTCATGAAGTTGCTAGAGGTAGAGGTCCATTGTGAAATTGAGGTGTGCCACATGTCAAGGTGGGTTTAGAAGAATCATGAACTAATTTCGAAGGGTTCATGAAATTGGTAGAACACTCAAGTAACATGATTAGTTGGAAGGTTCATGAACTAGCTTGGAACCTTCATGAAATTGAATTTGCACTTATGTGAAATCATCTTACCAAAGGAGTAACTTCACGTTATGAAATTTTTGTTCACCAGTATGATGGCCTAAGGCATATGGACCTTTCATGATTTTTTTTTCGAATTGGACACCTATATTTGAGTGGCTTGTGATTAGGTGTGGATGGAAGAATGCACACCAAAAAGATGTGTGTTTAAACAAAATTAGACTACGTGCTCAAAATATGCTAACCATTCTAAATTAAGTAGCCAACATACTGGGGGGAGGGGGAGGATCTGTATAACCCTTAATCACACTAAACATCATCACTTTGACAATGAATAATATACTCATATGAGCTCCAAAAATTATAAGGCAAATGATTACGGACATGATTTGGAACCGGCAATCATCTCACTAATTGCGTCTTTCACAACATACAAGAAATAGGTGCAGAGCTTAAAGTGACCATTTAACACCAGCTTATCTTACTCCTTTTTCTTTGAGCTTTTGTTGGCTGTGAGCCTGTGAGGCAAGGGGATGAATTCTGGTTGTATGTACTAAGTGCCAACTAAAATTCCAGTCGATCTCATAAAAATGAATGAGAGCCTCCTTGCAACCAACGATATCTTCAACTTGTGGCTCACATTTGGGGCAATTGTAATAAATTGGTCCAGTATACTTGTACAAGCAGGTTCACGATGGCATTGCTCAATAGCCTTTGAATAGACCAAGAACGGCGCAAACTAGGCACAATTCAATTCCCAGTTTCATAAGGTAAGTGGGCCCCAATTTGGTTACTCATCTAAAATGGGCACCCATATTTGAGTGGTATGTGGTGAGGCACGGATTCAACAATGGACCAAAAGAATTTGAATAAGATGTGCTCAAAATTTGTTAACAATTTTAGATTCAACAATCAGAAAATCAATTTAAAACTGAAGGGGGTGATAAATTCATTTCATTTATAAAAAATAAACCAATCAACATGTTTATCGTCATTGCCAAACAAAGTGCAAAGCTATCAAAACCTGAAGCAGAGAGAGGGGCAGCTCTCTTGGGTGCACAAGGTGGAACCAAACAACTCCAAGGGAGATAGAGCGCCTACGCGTGATCAACAATATCTACGTTAGGGGAATTGAAATTCGTTATTCATTTGTTCGTTAATTCGTTATTTAGTTTTTCGTCCATTTGTTAATGCCTTCTTTTGTTATTTCATTAATCCATTTCAAATGCTAGTGGTTGGGTGGCTGGGATGAAACAACCCGTACACCGGTTCCTTGGAGGCAAGGGTTTAGGCATCCAACAAGGAACGAGTGTATGGGTTGGTTCGCCCAAATCATGGTTGGGTCATATACATGCAAATCATAGCTTAATTATATACACCGCCATGAGCACAATGGATAGCAACCATCATGCACTGCAGTGATCACCTTGTCCCACCTCGACTTAACCAAGGGTGATCGATCACCCTAGTCATTTGGCTTCCATGCAGTCGCTTTAGCTTGACATGCCTTGACCTTAAAGACAAGCACGGTGAATTATTTTTGGGTTAGATTTACATAATGAAGTTTGTGTTGCATTAATATATCTAAGATGAAGCATCAAACAAAAGCTTGGTCAAAAATTGGATCTCCCCTAATTTATTTATAATCATCAAAAAGGCATACATGTTGATTCCTTAACTTTACACATATGTCCTCCCAACTGTGTTCACTATCGAGTTCGAGTAATTACTAATATTTGAAAACGTAGTCCAATCTCCTTCAAACACGTGTCTTTATGATGTTTGTTATTTAATCTTCACCAAAACCACACACTAATCAAATATAGATGTTTGATTAAGAAAATTAATTGAATAACACCCACATACCTTATGGACAAAAGTTACATGAACAAAGGTGGTTGCGGTTAACCAACAGTGTCCGGGGAGGATTTTGGGCATAACCAGTCAAAGTCCTGATATTTCCAAATCCTACTGTTACATGTTGACATCTTCCATTTTTCCTTTATTAATTTGAGGTGTATCCTATAGATTCTTGTAAAGCGATCGGTGATTTTCATGAAGTCTTGAAACTCAACCAGTTATTTCTCAAACTTAACCAGTTCATATGTAACTAGCAGTTAATTCTCCCCGTTTATTGTTAACCGGGCCTACCAACCACATTTACAAGTTTTCAATCAAACTTGTCTTCTGCAAATAATTGTGGTTGATGGTGGGTTGGTCTTCCCCATCGCATTTTGTCATTAGCTTAAGTCTTAGACTTGAGAAGACACTAAAGTGATTATTATCCATGTTGGTCTTGAAATGTAGTTATTACTTAAAGTGGTTGTCTCCTCAACTTTCTCCCCACACTTTGGCTTCAAAGCTCTCCAATGATGCCACATGAGCATGAACAACCCCACGGAAATAGTGAGTTTGTGGTCAACATTTATGAAGCCTTTTCCATGAAAATAGAACCAAAGAAAGTCATACCATGCCCACATCAAGGCTAGTCGGTGCTTCTGGGCAATAGGAGGAGTCCCTCTCGATGGGAAAAGTTCATTTCTATCCAAAATTCACTACTCTACATATTGTATTTAGTATCACTTACTATTTGGAGTTACATGATGCTATATATTTTTACTATTAAGGTGTCACCAAAAATCCTCCACCTTTCGATTTCGTCCTAGCCCGAGTGGAAAAGTTTATAATGACATGTAGAGACTTCTCTCTTTGTAACCCAATATATAATTCCAATCTACCCTTGAAATATACACAACTTGATTAACACCACACTATGTAGTTTTACATTCTTTAATGTCGGGCAAGGTTATATCCTTAGCCTTTTTTAATGTCCACCCGGCCGCTTTGGCCATGCATGCCTTCAAAGATATCCCTCTTGTGAATCGAGTCCTTGCCGTCGACTCCACACTACTACATGAGTTTTCGCTTATTGATTCCGTGCTATCACATGTCATCGTGGTTGATTCCGTATTGGTACATGACACTTCGCTTGTGGATTCCATGAGCATATAGGCTTTAAATACAAGTATTAAAAAATACTTATATACTTATCCTTGCCCTTCCTTCTCTAAGTTCTTCTTGATGTAAATCTCTATCAATGTCTTCCTACTAAACTTCAGAATAGTATAACTCCCACCCAACTTATGTTCTTCAAGTGAAATTTGATACACTTGTTAAGTACCTTATCAAAAATCTCCACACCAAATTTTGGCACAAACAGAGTTCATATGCAAAAGTTATGCATGAAATTCTAACTCTAACTACTTAGTATGAATGCTGTGATAAAGCATCCGGTCATTAAAACTCTAATAATTTCCAACTCCTACGTCCAATCAATCTAAAATTTTGACACAAGATAGATATATAAGTTCAGAAGGTAGTGTCAAATTTTGGTATCCATATCTATAACCCTCTAAGAGATACATATTTTCAAACTTTGTTGCTTTGTTCCTAGACACCCTCCCCTTCAACTTTTAATAACTCTTTCATCCCAATGACTGAAGCTCTCAATTTTTTACCACAACTTCCATACTTTATAATAAACAATCCCTCAAATTTTCACACCCATTGAACACTCTGATCATCCATAATTGACAAATCTCTCACTATAAAGTTCTGCTCAAGTTCATAACTAATAAAACACTACAAGTAATGCACCTAGTACAATCTAGTCACTCTAAATGCCACAAGTTTAAACAAGTTTGAACTCTCTCACTTCAATATGAATTTCAATGCAACAAGTTGAAGTTTACAATCAAACTCCAAATTCCTTAAACCCAATCTACTTCTAACAAGAGGTCAATCCCTCTTCAAGGCTAAATAACCTTGGGTCTTCACCTAAGAACTAAGCACACACATATGCTCCTATCTTGCTTCCCACACACCCACACTTATAACCCGTGGGGTGCTTAAGGAGCACGAAGAAAAGAGAGGATGAGTGAGGGAAGAATGAGGGATTATATAGTGAGTTGAGAGGGAGAGAAGGCATGAGGTAAGGATAGGGTGAGAGGATTAGAGCCTCCAATCACAACCCCTTAACCTTCTCCTTCTAAGTAGGGACTCATCCCATCCACAAGGCTCTCGATAAGCCTTCGAAATCTCCTCCTATTTTGTAGGCTCTCATCTAATCTCCTAAGCCTTCCTCCCTCAAATGATCAACAAAGATCCTAATTCAAACATTTAACTAACCTTGGCTTTCTACCTACCACACTTTACCAAGGTATGTCCTCATACTACTTAAATCCACTCCACACAAGCCTAATGCTTCAAACTTAGCTTTCTTCAAGCTTCACTCTTTTTATATTTTGTGAATAATCATAAATCAACAAAACACTACTTGTAATGTTTTACAAGTGTTAACAACACATGTGGACATCAATTTGGGCTCACATAAGGTGATTTTTTTTACCAAGTAGAGATCTTGATGTTCTATAATGTCCAAACAACCAATTTGACCTTTGTTGGCAAAAAAAGGAATACATTAAATAGTTATAACAATGTGTAAATCCAAATAAGAAGTGACATTAAATGCAATATTTAGTGTACCAACAACGAGGATTTAAAGTGTACTAAGTGAGGATATCAGTGTTCTAAATATGATGTAGTTGTTGGTCCTAGTGTGGGCATGGTTTAAACCAACGCCTGGGAAGTTTTTGGGCATAGTCGGTCAAGATCCTAGTGATTCTAAATCCAGCCGGTTACATGTTGACATCTTCCGGTATTGCTTTATTCATTTGAGGTATATTCTTTCCCAGATTCCTCTAAAAAGATCGGTAACTCTCTTTGAAGCCTTCAACTTCAACCGGTTATTTCTCAAACTCAACCGGTTCATCTGTAACTAACCGCCGGTTCTTCCCGGACAAATGTATAAACCACAACCACATCTAGTAGTGCAAATGGCCATGTACATTTAAAGTGCATTCAACCATCAAGCCCATGAGCCTGAACTGCCCTCAGTGTTGGGAACAGTATTTACTCGCCCAATTAAAGTACTGCCAACTTTCTGCAGCTGCAGCAAGAATTTAACCTCCATGCATGCAAGTACACGTCACCAGCGCCTGTAGTTAGAACGTGACAGGTGTACTGAACAGATGGCAGATCTAGAAGTAGGGTAGAAATTTTCATCCAAAGTTACCTGGTGACAATCCATCCATATCGAAATCATCCTTGGGTCTAACCCTCACTCCATGGTCTCTTGCAGTTGTGGCAATTGTACTTGATAGAAGGATAATTATAGGGTAAAGGCTTAGTAAGAGTCACCTTAGCAAAGATAAAATTGTCCGTGGGTTACATAACCATGTACTAGAGAACCAATCATTGAGTCCAAAAAATGCCAATGGTTGTTGGAATGCATTTCACTAACCCCAATAAGTCGTGTGTTTGTGGTACGGTTGGCAATAAAAGCCAACTTGGCTTTCTATATGCGAATCTCGTGCACCATGCTACATGCATGTAATTTCATACAACTATAGGCAAGTAGTCCCTGAAGGGGGAGGGCAAACCAACCAATACCTTGGTGGAGGATTGCAGCCTTGCCTTCAAGGTACCAGTGTACAAGTTGGTTTGCCCCAGGCCCCCTAAAGAACCATGAAGGCCATTTTGGTAACATGCAATAACTTCTCCCTGTCCATATCAGTGTACATGTTTATGTCATAACCTTCTTAATTGAGACATGTGGACAATTGACGTTTTGTTTGTTGAACGATTTGAACTTTAGAAACATACGGTCGACTATGTATGATGACAGGTGCGATAAGAACTCAACCATGCCAATTGGATCCCACTATATTAAACGGAAGTCTTCGAGAATGAAATAACCACAACCACATCAAATGGGCTAAAAATGAAATGATCGAGACCATACAATGTTCCTATATGTTTTCACCCTTCCCCGTGTTGGATGTCATGAGACCATGCCCGATGGAAGATTTGGGCAAACCAACCCATACACTCGTTCCTTGTTGGATGCCTAAACCCCTTGCCTCCAAGGAACCAGTGTACGGGTTGTTTCGCCCTAGCCCCCGATGGAAGATCTAGGAATAAGGAGGAGTGCACTTGAAGAAGTTACTTGCTCAAATCCATTGATGTTGGAAATTTACCTTGGGAGCCGTTTAAACCCACCACTAACTCATATCATGCCCACACTAAGGCCAATTGTTGGTCTTGGGGAGCATGAGTCCCTCTGGATAGGGAAAATGCGTTTTTTCCTAAATGCAATGCTACCAATAAGGATTTTTCGTCCCACTCACATCTAACCCATTGGATGTAACGTATTGTAGTTTCGCTAGTGTATACAATACAAGACTCTTATCAAGATGGAAACTCTTCCACTAGTGCAGGCTAGTTGCTAGTCCTAGTGTGGACATGGTATTACACACTTAGAGCAAGCCCACTCGTGATGCATTTGCATTTGCATTTTTTCATTTGCAATGCAGATGCAGATGCATGACAAGCTCTTACTCGTGCCAGTATATGAAGGAGACGGATGAAAAGTAAGGACAACATGTTGAACCTCCTTGCATATGTGAGAGATATGCAAGGAGGATTATACATAATAAGACAATAATTATTCTAACCTTTGACCTACTTCTTTTATGTAGTATCAACTAGAAACAGATTATGGTATCCTAGCCTATTACCGATATGTGACCTTAAACCGAGCTCTAGGGAACAAATTAGAAATAATGTTCCCTAGGTGGATGACATGTCCCTAGCTCAACTAACCTCACATGAATGCATTTAATGACGTGGAGGGAGAGAGAGAGAGAGAGGGGAGGAGAGAGGGGGGGGGAAGGAGGAAGGAGGAGGAGGAGGAGGAGGAGGAGGAGGTCTCGGTTCAAGGCACATAGGTCTCGGTTCAAGGCCCACATGTCTCGGTCCAAGGCCCATAGGTCTCGGTTCAAGGCCCATAGGTCTCGGTCCAAGGCACATGAGACCTTGCCACAACGTGTTGGATGAGATTAGTTGTTCGTTTAGGATGTCTCTTGACATAGTAAGGTCAAAGTCAGTCTACGGTTCTCGAACATGTTCATAAAAGATAATTATAGAATGCTCATAAGTTGTATTAGCATTGACGTCAAACTTCTTTAGGTCTATCATAAGATACCCTAGGGAACATCTTTAAAAAATCTTATTTAATTCAAAATTAATTTTAAAAATTTCTAAATTTTTGAAATAGACAAATATTTCATTTTACCTTGCATGAAAAAGTTTAAATCGTTCATTACCATAGAAGAGGTCATTGTGAAAATTCACCAATGTGTAGCTCTCAGTCATAGGCTAGGATACCATAGCCGGTTAAGGTTTCAGACTCCAGGAAGATACTACACTAAAGATGATATTTAGTATCACCAACTCTAATTGTCTTGCTCAATACTAATTGTAAATTGTGGTTTAGTGTCATCAACACTAAAGCCAACATTATTTGTCATTCCTTGTAATTTTTTGGGGAGATTATAGATTTATAGTGTTGCAATTACTGTCACTTACCAAGTGTTTTTTCATCCAAGTTTCAATCATCCATGACAATATTTCATCACAAGTTGCTGACAAAAGAAGGTAGGGTCTTGGCCAATGGATGAACTCATCCATCATCCATGACAACATTTGTAAACTTATTCAAAAGAAGTGTCATCCAAAAAGTTACCATAGTGACATTAAATACCATATGACACTAAATATTATATTTAGTGTAGTTACAGATGAACCAGATGAGTTTGAGAAATAACCGGTCGAGGTTTCAGACTTGAAGACAATCACTACACTAAATATACTAATTAGTGAGTGTAGGAAAATAGTGAAGGAGATACTAAATTCCTTTATGCTATGAATTGCTACCACCAAAAGATCTTAGATCTTAGACTAGGAAGCATTGTTCATCTCGGCACTTGGCACTATTCATGTAAAGTACCAACACTTGGCATGAAAGTACTAGTACTTGGCACTATTCACTAACAAGCATGTGGTGCGCACTAATCACAAGAATGTACATAATTTTCTTTGAGATCTATGATAAATAAGCATAGAATTTATTATAGTCATGAATTTAGTGTCACTTAGGAACAACTTTAGCCTTCGGTAACTTTGAGATTTGGCTAGAAAGTGCATGTGACTTGAATTAGTACCACCCTCACTAATCGGTATACTCATTGTAGTTATAGATGAACCGGATGAGTTTGAAAATAACCGATCGTAGTTCATGACTTTAGAAAAGTACCAATCATTCTAGAAGAAAAATCAAGAGATAGTATTAAAGGCAATGCAGGATAAGTGGCAATTTTGTATGGGTTTGGATCTGCATCTTGGACGGAGGCCACTTTTTGTTCCCGGATGCATATGTGATTCAAGAACAACTTGGCTTGCTCTTAGGGCCACTTCACACATGAGACTGAGAGCCCATGACCATTACATTTCAAGCACTCTCATTGGTGGAAAAGGCGGAGCAGGTTTGAGTTCGCTTCACACTACGCTTGAGGGACCAATGGAGTAAGCGAATGCAAGATGGATGTAAAGTCTACATGGATTCCTACATGATATCAAATGGATCAATGCTTCATGGTCACTTGGACTATTCAAAAACCACCTCTTGGAGGTAAGCCTAACACAAAACCGGGAGACCACGGCATTCCGAACGATCACAACCATTGGTTTATTCTATTTTATCATGTGTGAGGACCCGCATGGATAGAAGTTCATTGAAATAGCATTTGGTTGAGGGCCCGGTTACATATGACTTCACACTACACTTGAGGATCCGTGACCACACTACATGATTTTGGAGGTGTGTCGGGACGGCCTTTGGACACTTTCTTTCGGGCTCTCACAATGTCATGGTCACGGCTCTTGGCTCGTGTGTGAAGTGGCCCTTAGTGGAGCTTGTTGTTTCAAAACATAATTGCATGTTTTTTCATTCAGGTCCGTGTTTGTTCGAGGCTCTCCTTAGAGCATTGCCACCAATAGTGGACTGAACTGCAAAACGGATGTAGAGTAGTTCAGTTCAGTTTGGAATTGCCCCACCCATCTGAAAATTGGATGAACTGAACACTGAGGGCAACCTCAGTGCAATGATTGTCTTGCAAAACGGAGCAAGTTTTCAGTGCACCAAGCTGACCTAAACTCCAATGAATCGAGAATAAGACAAGAGTATTATACTCCTCCAAGACTTACTTCCTAGTAAAATATTATTGGGTTTACGGGTGCTCATTGAAGTCGGACTCAAAAGCGAATTTGTGGGTGGGGCACATGCCTCCTACCCAAACTGAACCTGGATGAATCTATGTTTTGTGTCTAAACTTTTGCAGTTCAGCTTCATTCATGGGTGGTGATGCTCTTACAACCAACGAAACAATGGCAAACTTGGTGACAAAGCACTTTGCAAAGGCCTAAAAGCACAGTCAGAACTTCTCAAGTCATAAGAAGCTCAAATATCTGACTAAAATAGTGCAGGTGGGGCCAAGGTAGTATCGTTGCCTACTTGCCTAGGTGCATCCCAACATCCCAGCTAGACTTGTCTATAATAAGGGGCTACCTGCCACAATGTTATTTGGAGCCAATGGCCGGGCAATTAGGGCACATGCTCCCACACTAGCGGTGGCCCGCTCTAAGCTTACCGAGAGGGGACATGCTATGGCCCTTGCGTACCACCCCCCCCCCTTCCCCTTTCTCTCGACCCATGAGTTATGGTACAAAGTGAATTTACGAGAGAGTTGCAAAAGCAAGACTCGTCGAGGTTTGTGCCATTGCCCGACCATCCCGTGCTCAAGGTCCATTCATATTCGGTGGGGTTGGACGATACGTTTTACCGTATTTGAAGTATTTCCAAGGACATTACAAAGCCTATGTTATGGGTTCCCTTTTCTAAAAGGGCATGCCTATGACCTAGCTTGCGAATACTACTAGCCATACTTTTGGCACCCGAGTCATGTTGCAGGTGCAACCAATGCAATTGGTGCCACGGCCAACATTCATGTCAGTGAACTTATTAAATCAATCACGGAGAGAATAGTCCGCGTGTACCTTGGCTCCTTGCAGAGTGAACGGTACTCAACATGAATATGATTCATTTTGCAAGGGTGGCCCAACATAAGTGGGGATCACACTTGCAAAATTACCAATAACAATGGCGTTAGATGTAGCCGCCCCACCGTCTAAGGTCTAAATTTGATAGCATCGAGGGTTGAGATTTTGGGAGTGAAGAAAACCCTATTGTCCCATCCGTATGGGTGACATAACTTTGACAGTTGGACAAGAATGTGTGAGTGCAAGCAGGCACCAAGTAGACGTTGGATGAGCTCAATTTACCCCCTCACCCCCCCAGCAACCTCCCCCAAAAAGTTGAGCACATTATATTCATGGCAACCAATTTTGATTTTTTTTCCCTCTATTGATTTGGGTTGTTATGTATGATATGTGAGCCTAAAACAAACACCAAATGTAAAGTGGTCAGGATCCTAAAAATGTAGCATGTCTCTTCATTGAAAATGCACATATAAGAAATTCCTACAAGTTTGTGGTAAATTTATCTTAAATATGCTTCACTAGGTTAACTTTGGATTATGGAAACTAACCTTTTGGCTACAAAGTGTATCATGATGTTTTGGTGGGTTAACGGATGGTGTGTTCATATGTAATAAGTCCCCTCTCAACATTTTTTTGTGACAACATGGTTGATTTATGTTGCCATCCTCTTCAATGGTGCATTAGGACAAAATCGCACTTCTTGGAGAAATAATGCCTTCTTTTTGGGGGTTGTATGTATAAAGCTTTTTTTATAGGTGGACCTATATCCATTGTTTAACTAAGCTACATTGTTCATGCTTTCAATGTCACTTTGTTGTTGTTGTTGTTTTTTTTGAGACAGAAGGCTGACAGGCCAACGCCAAAGCATAGGAGGCAATTGACCACCTGGCAAGTTTAAATCAAGTAGAGAGGAGATTTCACAGCCGGGAATCGAACCGCCAACCTTTTCCTTAAGTATTGTTTAGAGTTATGCTATTGCTATAAAATTTCCACAAGAATGTGAGTTTTTACCAACTGATGTCATTAATGTTTGCCCAAACAACCTATTTAACTATGGATAGTAGAAAATGCAACATACCTTTAAAATTTTTAAGCATGGCGTACAACCAATTACTGAGTGACACTCAATATCATAAACTGTGTAGATCTAAATGCATTGCTATTGGAGATCCCCACCACCATCACCACCACCAATCTAAGGGCCACATCACACATGAGCCAAGGGCCATGATCATGAAATGGTGAGGGTCCTTGCCTATCATCCAAAGGTTGTACCATGGGTATTGGGGAAGCCATTTTGTGTAGTGATGGCCTCTCAAACACAGTGTGAAGTGAGAATGGACCATGTTGAGGGACCATTGCATATTTTTTTGGGTGGGAAAGAGGGACAACCATACCTCATTGGTATTATATCTTTATTCTCTATTTTTTTCATTTTTGAAAAAAAAATTACATTGACGAGGAAAGAAATGAGAGCACGATGGATCATCTTGAGAGAAGACGGAGGATTCTTGTTGTATTGGCTTTATATTGGTGTTTGCACATGATTGTGCAACATGTGCTTGATATTCAAGCATTGGCACTCAATGGAGAATGGGAAAATGCCTTGATTTTGAGCATTTGCTTTGAGAGTATGAACATGAGCGATCATAGTGTGTGGCCATTTGAGAAAAAATGTAGGGTTCACCGATAGGTTATTCTTGGGTTCTTTCACGGAAGAAATGTTCAAGCAAAGAACTCGTGTATGTCATAATACATTCAAGTTTCTTTATGAGAGGTTAGGTCCATATTTGCAGAGGAAGAATACACATATGAAAGAGAGAATTTCAGTTGAGAGTAGAGTTCCGATGTCATTACAAACTTTTGGGACTTGAAATACCTTGTATATTGTAGGAGAGATATATGGGGTGGCTGAAGTATAATTCCATAAACAATAACAAAATTTTATAAATTGGTAAGAGTTCATTTGCAACGGACTTTTGTACAGTTTCCAAATCCAACTCAGTTTAGGATTTTAGGACAATATTTTGAGGCCCTTCGTAGAATTCCTCATATTATAGGAGCAATTGATGGATCTCACATTCCAATTTTTGCACTTGTAATTGGAGGAGAAGATTACTATTGTTAAAAATCATTTCATTTGTTCTCATTACAAGGTACATTTGATACAAAATGTGTATTTTGGAATTATGAATATGGATGGATATGATGTATGCACAATTTGACATTGTTTCAACTAACAAAAGTTGCAAGAGATTGCGTTAAAGGTAAATTCACACCTTATAAGTTGACCTACATATTGTACATATCACATATTGTACACAAGTTGTACATACAGATTGTATGGCCATGGATTTTCAACCCATTCAAAGAGTATGTAGAGGGTTTAGAAAGTTATAAAGCAAATTGGAATTTAATTCAAAAGTTCTACTCACATGTGTGTAGAATGTGCTTTTGGGATTCTAAAGGGAAGATGGAGACTTATTATGAGAAGGGTCGATGTACCATTACGGCATATGGTTGATATAGTTGCTACATGTATTGTGTTGTACAATATGTATACAATTGGCAAGGACAAATTTAATACGGAATAAATGGAAGGGAATTGAAAAGTCGAACAAAGAATATTTCTTTAAGAGGACAAGAAATAAGGGTTGAATATTTTTTACTTTAATGAGAATGTAACATTCTACCAAGCAAAGTCACTTATGTTCTATAATGTCCAAACAACTCATTGATTTTTCATCAATATAAATTGAACTCTTGAGTAAGACGTTATTGCATTGCGTAACCTTTAACAATATCACACACCAATTTAAATAATCAATGTAGCATCGGGTATTTCACATCCATAAACTTTTACTAGGTTAAATGTTTCATCGAGCAAGCAATTGCAAGTCACAAAAATTGTCTTATTAAGTTCACAACATGAATTGAGATGGAAAAAATTAAAGGAGGTGGTACACTATAAATGATAGCTAGTGTCATATGGTATTTAGTGCACCGTGGTAACTTTTCGAATGACACTTCTTATAGTTAAGTTTACAAATATTGTCATGGATGATGGATGAGTTCATCCATTGGCCAAAACCCTACCTTCTCTTGTCAACAGCTTGTGATAAAATATTGTCATGGATGATTCAAATTTGGATGAAAAAATCACCCAGTAAGTGACAAGTAATTGCAACACTGTGAATCTATGATCTCATTTATTTTTTACAAGGAATGACAAATAACGTTGGGTTAACATTTAGTGTTGGTGACACTATACCATGGTTTACAATTAGCCTTGAGCAAGACAATTAGAATTGGTGACACTAAATATCATATTTAGTGTAGTAAGTGTGTATATATATTAAAGCGATCGTGTAGGTCTTCTCAACTATGTTCATAATCGATTCTAGAATGGTCTCTATGTTTTGAGCATATACTCCGTTCTCATTCATTCGATGTCGACCATTTCACTTCACTTTACATTCAATCTTAATGTTCAAGGAAGTTTGGATGAATGGAAAACTATATCGACCCTACAAGACATAAATTGGATATTGTGTCAAGGGTTACTACACCATATATTGTATTTAGTGTCATATGTACTATCCATAAGGTAGAGTTGTCAGTTAAAATATCTCGCATTTTTATCAATCAAGACATGATTGGTAGCTGCAAATTTTTATGATACGATTCATTCTTAATCAATGATCCGTCGGTGATACTTGGTATAGGTTCAGGAGACGGACATGATACGAATCATGGGTTTTGGCATGACATGAACAAATGACTAGGATGATTGCACATCCAACACTGAACTAGAAAACTCAAACCTCGTTCGACTTGGGTCAATGTAACCCATGCATAGTCATAATGTAATCATTTTGCAGTCATATTGAGATGCATTTTTTAGTAGTGTTTTGAGCTTTAGGGTTGGTTCTCTTGAATTGATGAATGGCCCAACATCCATGACATTGATGTGTGTATATATACATACATACAGCTCACCATGACGGTGTAATAGTGTAGTACACCCTTTACGGTATCTAGTGTCACTTACTATTTGGAGGTATACACTGCCATAACTTTTTGCTGCAAATGTAAATTCTATTGCATGGAATCTATTTAATAGTTCTTTGTAAATAATGAAAAGTTATAGTAAGAAGTTATAGCCTTGTGTACGTCCAAACAATAAGTGACACTAAATACAACAAATAATTTGGTACCATTTTGGAATATATATATAAGTTACCGTGCAATGAGCCCCATAACACCCTAACATTACCAAGCCCAATGGTATTTATTGAGTTCCGGAAATCAAGGCCCTTCAGTCGGACGTCAGAAGTGACCATAGTACTAGCGAACACTGTTGAACAGGGCCTCCCTGTATGGGAAGCCGGTCCCATCCCCTCCCGGGCTGCAACGCCAGTTTGTACCCGTCTCTGCCACGCTAGCAACCACACAGGCCACCCGTCCGATCGGACAGCTGCATCCCACCTCCCGAGGTAACAATCAACCTCCCGTCATGAGCCCATGCCTTGCATCATGCCAACGTACTGGATGGAGTATCATGTGGACCATGACCCAGATCCATCGATAGGTGATAACCCTAATCGCCCTCGGGGATTGCGCTCTCCATACTCTTTTAAAACCTCCCTTCAGCCACCCCGCATGATTCTTTGTAATATGTTCCTTCAATAGACACTCTGGATTTTTGCCGCAATGGAGTGTGATGCGATTGCAGCAATGATGGAGTGAAGGGTTTAGGGAGATCGCACTATGGAGCGTTTGTTTTCAAACACGGTGGTTACAACAAAGGTGAGTGACATCGTTTCACATTTTTTTTTCAAACCTCCAATCAACCGTCGCTTCTGGTTGATCGTAACCTACTCATTTGCTGTACAATTCGGATTTGTGGCGCATTGGAGTGTCTTCCTTGAAGTGATAGAATGCAACTATGATGTGCTAAAGCGTGATGAGGAAGATCGTGTCATGACGATTGCCATATACTGAATGTACTTGCTCCTTGAGTTTTGTAATAATGCAGTCATGTTTCACATCACATAATTGGATTCGTGAACTTGTGATTGGCGCATAAGGTTGATTGAGGTCCTCGTCATTATGTAGGTTTATTTCTGAAGTACAACGAGAAGCAGGGAGAGCTGCCATTTTACCGTAGTACGTTGAGCGCCGCACGAGCGCAAGGTCCACAAAAGGTGGTTACAACGGGTGTACACCATCCAAAGAACGCTTGCTGTTGTAACATGTGAGACCTTCCTATGTTTTCCCTGCATTTTTTTCCTCCTCCATCCTCTTCTTTTGTGGCAGTGCATGTGGCATTTTCATGCATGCTTAGGCTTTCTGTGTGTTTTTCGTAGTTCTTTCTATGTTTTCCCGCCACTTCTTTCCTCCATCCTTTTTTTTTGTGGCAGTGCATATCACGTTTTCATGCATGCCCCGGTTTTATGTGTCTATTTCGTAGTTCTTCATATGTTTTCCCTCCATTTTTTTCCTCCATCCTCTTCTTCTTTGGCAGCGCATATGGCGTTTAGGGTGCATGCTTAGGTTTTCTCTGTGTGTTTTGGTAGTTCTTTTTCTTCGAGGCATTGCACTGTTATGTCTATACTATTTAGGGTTTAGTATGTGGTGCACGCTCTCGTTGACCTTGTTGGACATGGCCGTTGGCGTGTTCCCTCCCATGGGGGGCAACAACTAGTCTCAACCTCGCACGTTGCTCCACACAACCTGCGTATCAAACATCCATTCATGCTCGCGCCTGAAACTGCGTTGTTTCTGGCCATTGACTTGCATTGTTCTTTGCAAAAAATGGATTCTAAGGCAGGAAAGCCCCTGCCCGAAGAGGATGAGGTTACATACTATGTCAACAAGGATTATGCTGGTTGGGTGGAGCAGCACGTGAGGAGGCGTGTGTATATTGAATTGAAACCAGAGTGTACTCGCAATCGGTCTAAGGATGTCCAGAAGGCCAGGGATGATTGGTTGTGTCTGTATTGCAAAGGATCTTTTCCCAGCAAGTTGCGGTTGACAGATCACCATGTGGGGGGTTACCCATGTAAACCTGTGGACTCTACTGGCTCGGAGTGGGAGCTCCCTGTGTACCCGAATCTGAAGACCATGAAACAAGGCAAGGACCTCAAACTTGCCTTGCAGCGTGGCGACGGCTTTGTATGGGACAACTTGCATGACAATTTGATCTGGCTAGACCTAACCCCGAGCTAAGGGACGTCACTTACCCTCCCCCTGGAGCCAGAGTGCAGGAGCGACGGTTCATGGAGCCCACATTAGAAAATTTAACTGCTTGCCCAACCCCTGCAGGAGATTTGCGGCCACAAGGGAAGCCTAAACCACAACGCCCTCCCATGCAACATACCGCGCCATCCGCTCCAGCTGATTTGGTTGTCCTTGAAGATGATGGTGACGATGAGCCTGAAGAGCCTCTTAACCGACCCAAAAAACGTTCCCATGCGCAGATGGCCGATGGCCACCGAGTTTTTCATTCCAGCCGCCAATTCAATGCTATACATAGGAAACAAACCCCTATGCCTCATGGACAACATGTTGGTGGTGAACGGCAATCACCGCACCCGCCACGAAGCGCGCATCCTGCGAGTGCAAGTGGTGTCCACCGAGGACCGCCTCCCCACCCCATCCGTGTTACGCCTATCCAATCCCGCAGCCCCTCCCCGGAGAGGGTTGCCATTTTGCCTCCTCCTACTCCAGCTCCACATGCGCCGGTTGTTTCCCCTATGCCACTTGTTACCCCGGTCTCTCCTATGTAGACTTCGACAGGTTTACATGATATGGCTTTGGGGCTCCGAAAGGATCGACAAGCTTTCTACGTGAAAGCTGCAAGTGCGGCGTGTGCGTCTGTGAAGATGGACATCCCCAAACGAGCTATGAGGCCCCCAATACAACCCCCAGGTTTGTTCCATTTGATGGCATGTGGTTTGTTGAAATTTGATTTGGAGTGCGGTGAATTTTAGGCATTCCAGGAGGAGGTTGAGAAGTGGTAGAACGACCGGTCGTTCATGGACAGGTTGTTTGCAGCCTATGGTAGATTTTACTCTCCTTCTCATCAGGTACAACTTGGGCCTTCTCCCCTTGCACCCATGCTTTCTTTGCAATGTCTGCTATTCTGGGATTATTTTTGTAACATTCCGCAATGTCATCATTGTATCATGTAGCCATCGTGCCGAGCCTCTTTGCTTCACGTTTTATCTCTGCAACATGGGTGATGGAAGACAATGTCTTTGTAACATGTGATGGCCGATGGTGATGCAGGCTAGACCAGACGTGGTCCGACCCCTAATCACACAAATTGTTGTCGCCACTGTCAACAAGGTCCATGACGTTGCTGCTGTGGCCACTGAGATCGGTGCTCTTCTAACGTATGTCGAACTCACTCTTGTCATGCGAGAGGTGATGAAACAACAAAAACAATGGGAAGACGACTGCTAGGTTAAGGTCACCGAGGCCACAACAGCTAGCCAACCAAGATACAGAACCTCCGAGCACAAGCACGAACGTTTCAAATTAAGGTCATGTTACAACCGCAAAACATAGATAGTTGGCACCGTGGACTTATTTATGAATAGTGTTAGGGTGGGGATACAAGAGAAAACCATGGTTAGTAATAGTGAATAGCTAACCCTTCCCATACCATCTACACCCAAGGATCATGTGTACAATGTGTAACATCTATAACATTGGCAACATTTTGTTCACTTAGTTGCATACGGGGAATGAATCCAGCTTTTGAGTGACAACATTGAATAGGTGTAAAGGACATGGGGAATACACCCATGTGAGCGGAGAGCGGAGAGCGGAAAGTGGGCCAAACATCTCTCCCGGGTGCTCAAATGTAGGTTTTGGGGTACAATAAAATCATGCTCTCGTCAACGAGAGCATGTTTTTATTCCAATTCTGGGGATGACCATGTAACATGGTTGTAACATGAGGACGACCATGTAACATGGTTGTAACATGGGGATGACCATGTAACATGCACACGCTACATCACGTTTGACGGACTTCACCTATCTACTTACGGCATTCCAGGAAGTCTTTCCTACGCTTGAGGGACATGTTGTTGCCGTTTTCGTTGGGCCGGAAGTGCACTTCCGCCTGGGATGGCTCCACCAATCCATGTTTAATTTGAGCCAACAATGGTTGTTGTTTCCCTCGGACGACGTGCAAGTTAGCTAGGAGGTGTTTCAGCAAAAAACTATCGCCATTGGCAACGTCCATGAACTCGTCTGTAAGGTTGCGTGCCCATTTTTCCATATCCTCCCCAAATTGTGTGAGACACTAGCTACCACTAGCACGCCATAGCGTAGGGGTAGGGCACGGTGGGCCCGGTATCAGTACAATCCTCTAGAAAATGAACAACAAGATTGAGCATGTTACCACGACCTCCCTCAAATGTGCCTACAAGGGATCCACAGTAACGTGTCATTGTTCCTTCTACAAGGCTAGGATGGAGTATCATGAGGACTTTAATATGATGTTTACATATGTTCCCCTTTAGTGCCCACATGCAATCACAACAACCCCACACACAGTCTGGGTTGTACATAGAGTACAGTTTAGCTGGGTTGGTCTTCAACGTTACCAATGCTGGACCGTCATTTGCAATGGGGAGAGTGACACAATTGTTAAGAATTTCTCTCGCTTTCAGCACTGCATTTATAACAAATTGCTTTTGTTTCAAGTTGTGGACAAACCCGTGTTGTTTCCTCATTGCCTGGTACCAGTAGTGAGAGAGAATTTCCCCTGTCAACTCGTATATGACCAAGTTCAAGCGACGTCCATGCGCTCTACCTTTTGATGCACACAAGGTGCCTTTAAGGTTAGAATGGTAGTTTTCAATTGCTGCATTTGTATCTTGGCCTGCATAAGGCATGTTATGATGCCCCACAACCCACATATGGATTTTGTCTGCCCATTGTTTGTTGAAGTAAGCCCAAAAATTGCTCACAATAGGGAAGTTATCCATAAGAGCATTCAATTGCCAAATAACCCAAGGCCATTTCATCTTCCACACTGGCATCCCCTTCGTTGCCCCGATCCTCGCATCCTCGCGGATGTGCGTGGACATGTGTACCCCTTTCCATTTGGAATGTATTTGCCCTTCACATCGAGCTTTCGTTTCTTTTGGTACATGTCATTTGTAACCATTGGTATGTGCGAGGCATTGTCATTTTGTCTATATTGACAGTGATACCTAGCACTCGGGGATGGGGAGAACAACAGGTGGTGGAGGTGAGAATCATATATAACAGGGTAGGAATGTGCTAGGATATTGTAACATTGGAACATGCACAATCGAATTCAAATTGCATGTTACAAACACACCTGATGACGGCAGAATAACTATTCCATCGATGGAACGTCAGTTTTTCCTTTTCGTTTGATGGAGTACTTTGACAAACAAATTTGCAGGGAGCATCACTGTGCGCCTCCTCACCTTTCATAAAATCCTCAACTCTTGCCCAAGGCATATACGCAACCGACACTGGACCAAGAGTCATGGGATCGGTCCTCCTCCTTTTCCCCCACATATGACTTGTCCACGTAAGATCAGTGTGCATACAAGTGTCTATGTTTGGAGTTTGAACTAAACTGTGAATCCGGTGAAACTCCACTTTATGTACCTCCTAGTATATAGACTCGTACGAGGGCTCCACGTCTTGCGGCATGCGAAGTGTTGGTTCCGTGCCATGCTCTCCATGTACGAGAACGTGGACTTCGCTGTGCAATTCAATAGGGGAGTGAACAACGATATCAGTTACAAAGGATCCCATTTAGGCCCTATACCTCCAATGATAACATCCACATACCAGGTGGAAATGCTCCACAAACCCGTTTTCGGCACTATAGTCAGGGAACCACCAGATCCTGCTTTATATGTTCAAATTTTTACTTTGTCGGTCGTGTTGCACCAAAAGTACCGCGCACGAATTACGGGATGCTACAAGGACCTCCGTATCGTTGTGGTTGTTGTCACGGATGTACTTGGGCAAAATTTCCAGTACTTCATAAAGAACTTAATACGAATAACTGAAGAGAGTAGAGAGAAGGGTTGACACAAGTATACTATAAATATTTTGGAGTGTATTCAAGAGAGTCCATGATACAAGAACCGAGAGAGTCACGACTGAGACCTACGAGCTAGGCGACTAGAATAAGTTGTCGAGATTGAATAACTCTTTAGCCTCAATTCCTATATATACTGGAGGTCCTTGACCAACTTGGAAGTTGTCTAAGAACCTTCTAACAACTAGAAAGTTGCTTGAGGACCTTTCTCAAACTTGGAAATTACTTGAAAAACTTCTAGCAACTAAAAAGTTGTTTAAACTCATTCCATGAGCTTCTAGAAGCTTCTAGAAGCTTTCACTAACTTCTAGGTGTTTTCTTAAGTTTCCAAAACCTTCTAGAACCTTCTAACTTATACTTGCTCTAATTATGTCCATGACAGTTGTAGTCATGAGTTCAATCAACCTAATGTGGCAGTGAAAGTTAGGGATTGCAATTATGTGATGTGTAACATGACTAGAATAACTGGAAGAATGAAGAAGAAAGTACATTCCTAGCACGACAATCATAATGAAAAAATCTTATATGTATAACATCACAACATCATTGTTGTAGTCGCATCACTTTATGGGAGACAGTCGATTACAACCTAAATGTGGATTGCGCAATAAAAGCATGTCTCAATCAATCAGAAAACATGGTTAAATGTAGATTTTAAAAGATATTAGGGAAACACAATTAGTAAGGATGATTGTAACGACCCTGTGTGGGTTGAGCGCTCGCCAAGGTGATTTTGCTCGTATAGCTTCACTACATCATTATTGCCTTCGCATCACTGCATCTAACACACTCCATTGCGGCAAATTTCTGGACTCTTTGGTAAGTGTCTAGGTTAGGATCAATCACAAGCATAGCAATAATGGAGCTCTAAAAATAAATGTTGGTGAGGTGATCTTACCCACAAAGCTTCTCCGCATCATTCTGCAATCGCGTCACTTCATGCGTCACAAACAATGGTTGATTGGAGGTTTGAAAAAAATGTGTAGTGATGCCACTCACATACGCCGTAACCACCGTGTTCGAAAACAAACGTTTCACAGTGCGATCTCCCTAACCCTTCATTCCATCATTGTTGCAATCGCATCACACTCCATTGCGGCAAAAATCCGGAGTGTCTATTGAAGGAGCAAGTTACAAAGAATCATGCGGGTGGCTGAAGGGAGGTTTTAAAAGAGTATGGAGAGCGCAATCCCCGAGGGCGATTAGGGTTACCACCCATCGATGGATGTGGATCATGGTCCACATGATACTCTATCCAGTACGATGGCATGATGCAAGGCATGGGCTTATGATGGGAGGTTGATTGTTACCTCGGGAGGTGGGATGCAGCTGTCTAGTCGGACGGGTGGCCTGTGTGGCTGCTAGCGTGGCAGAGACAGGTACAAGATGGCGTTGCAGCCCGGGAGGGGATGAGACTGGCTTCCCATACAGGGAGGCCCTGTTCAGTAGTGTTCGCTAGTACTATGGTCATTTCTGACGTCCGACTGCATGGCCTTGATTTCCGGAACTCAATAAATACGATTGGGTTTGGTAATGTTAGGGCCCAGAACACTAGGCACTTTACACATGGTTCAATAAAGTTGTTTGCATTATCATTGATTGTGGAATACCATCTTCAATCTTATGATATCAACTTGGCCATGTATAGACGAACATGTGTACTCAAGGGCCACTTTACACTAGAATTTGAGGGCCCTTAACACATGATATACAAATTATGTGATTTGTTGAGAAGTTGAGTTCATTCAAGCTCACTTTACATTAGACCTTGAAACACATGAGGGACCAATGAAATTCACATGGCATTTTATAAGGCAACAAGTGGATGATGTTTCATGGTCTATTAGATTTTGCACCAAGCCCATAAAAAGAAACGGGTTTGACATAAAATTTGGGGTTGTGGCAATCTTTTAAATTGTCATTGGCTCCTAGAAGTAATATATTATATTTTCATTGTGGGACCTAAACCCAAACATATGTTGTAGTCTATGAACATGGCCCACTTCACTTTACACTAAGCTTGAGGGCCCATCAATTACAAAATTGGATCTCTATTTCTTGCAACACGACCTTTGGATGGTTTTTAAGGGCCCTTAGATTTTCATGGTCACAACTCTTGGTCTGCGTGTGAAGTAGCCCCAACTTAGTATACAACATATGTGAAGTTTTCAAGGTACAAAATAAATTGTATCATCAATATATAGTGGTAATCCTATAGTAAATGCATGATCAATTACAATACATTGGTTGCAAACCTTGGCCCACTAAGCTTGTACCATCTATGAATTTATTGACCCCATTAGATTTCAAACATTACCAAGCAGCTTGATGGTGGTCTCTTTTCAAAGGAAAAGGTTGTGGTTTAGTTACTTGTCAAAAGATCTTCAATACACAACTTTAATGCTCCCCATAAACAAGGAATCCCGGAGTTAAAATGATAATTATGCTTGTCTGATACCTTGACGCACGGAACACAACCAAGGAGTTGAGTGATGTTATGTCAAGGGAGCTTAACTCCTAACTTCATTATTTCCAAAAGTCATTGAAACTCGAAGTGTATTTACACACAACACCACTTTGGTGGTTGATGGTTGTTTTTAATCTCTTTGGCTCTTTTGTCTTTATAGTTACTATGTGGCACCGGGAGAGAACTTTGAGGCCAAAGCACGGAAGAAGATTTGTAGGAGGTAATTATTCTTAAACAACCTTGCCACTGCAGTCCGTAAAAGTGCTTGTCTCCACTATGTGTATGGCACCAATTTGAGAGATGATTGTTGAGGACAAATCCACTCTTCAACTCTTGCGGTAATTGTGTGTAAATTAAAAATAAATAAATGACAATTGTGGTTGAAAGTGGGCCCAAACCATGACTCAAGCATTGTGGTTGTGTGTAAATGTACCTTCAAGGTCATTGTGAGTTACTCAATGTGAGGCTATGTGCTATGAGAGTCTCAAGGGCCCACCTAGAAAACCCTACCCCCCCCCTTGTGAACCACTTTGAAATTGAAAATATGTGAATAAGGGCATCTCCACCACTGCCTTCACAACTCCCTCCAATTCCTATTGCAACCCAACAACGGAGGTGGAGGAGCTTGTGGAACACCAATGGAGAGGCATTAAACCAATAGTGGTGGAGGCATTAATGTTACAATATCAATTGATATGTACTCTATACAATATATAATATTATAATCCCAATTCTTTTGATTAAATAACATGTGTGTGTAAATATCCACAAAGTAACCATGAAAATGTTCATTTAAAGCATGAGGTGTTATGGTTTGAGTATTGTCTAACATTGAAACACGCTAGATATAGAAGTTGAGTCTCTATATTCTTCCATCAAAATATGGTGCATTTTTCATTTGCGTCCTGGTTGACCAATATAGAGGAAGATGTCATGGCCAACCTTTTTTTCTAAGATTTAATGGTTATTGCTCAAGAGTGTAGTCATTTCATCAATATTTTAAATGAGATCATCATTAATGAATTAAAATATGCTCAAATGGATCCAAATGATCAAAATATATGGTGTTGACGATTATGGTTTAGGAAACTAGTCTAAATTTGCCTTAAATTTAATTTTGAAAAGAAACTCTAATTTTTGGTTGTAGTTTGCAATTGAAAATAGAAATCATTGGTGGTGGGATGTGGTGGCAATCGTTTTGCCTCCTACTTCCTCTAATTTAATATTGGAGGGAGATGTGATGACAGTGGTGGAGATGCTCTTGGTCCGATGTTGCAAGGAGACCGATTGAACCTAGCTCGATTTCTTTCACCCTTGTTTAGCACACAGTAACCTCTCCTCCGGCTCCTCCCGCGTATCCTCCGAATCACTCATCCTGTATCGATACAAAGACGCTATAGCCCCGGAGAGGACAGCGAATGCGACAAAAAAATGACAGTCGGTGCCGTGGCTCCGGCGTGCGACAGCCCTCCGGGAAGAGAGGACACTCCACATGCGACAAAGGGAGGTAATGCTCCCTAAACCCTACTCGTCGTGGTCCACACGATCAAGCTCCATCCAACGGCCCGAACGCATGCCCGCGCAAGGCGTTTGAAAATCCATCATGGACGGATGAATGAGGGAGCAGTTTTGGATGACGGGCGTTTGGCACGTGTGGACGGAGAATCTCAAGGTATAGACTTCAATAAAAACAAGGTATGGACCGGTATTGGTCCACTCAACCATGCATCCACCCTGTTAACATATCTCATCACATGAAAATCATCCATCCCTACAATCTCATCCATCAAGACTATCCAATTATCTCAATTGACCATTTACATTGCAGTATTGCTAGACATTCATTATACTACAACTAGATAGAATGATCTCCAATCCCTCTACATAGAATGTATCATAGAATGTCATGTTATCACTCTAGTACACAAGTAATATACGTAGCACATAGACAATAGGTTGCTTGGAGATTAGTATATAGAAAAGGCCACCATAATCCAATACACCTCTTACAAATTGTATTTTTTTTTGTCATGAGTAAAGTTTACGTGCTATCACAACTTGGCCTTTGTAAAGTGTCTTGAGCTTCTAACAAGTTGTAGCCCATGGGACAAAAGTTGTAGTAGAGAGATATATTGTGTTAGTCTAAACAATGAAGAAGAAGTTTGCCATAAATTGTGATATTCAAGGCAATATGAATGCAAGAAGAACTAGACTACATGAGTTGACATTCAAGAGTGAATGGAAGAATATTGTTGCAAGCTGCATTTGCAAGTTGGTGTAGATTGATTTGTTACAAGTTATGTGAGGCCAAACCACCCACCCTCATGCGTGGTAGTCCGGTGAGGGTTTGTAGCTCACATCAATACTCACTTCAATTCAATTCCCCATCATCCAGGATCTTCCCCCAATATTCAACATCAATGTCATGCACACCAGTTTATTCCACATCAGGTTACAAACATTAAGAAATGCTTTTCCTTTATTTCCTCCCTTCCCTTTCCACACTATCACACTTGCTCTAACTAATCACCACCCATTCACCCCAAATTCCTAATGAGCATAAGCCCACACTCTCTACCCATTATTCTATTTTTCCCATCAAATGCCTAAAACCATGAGCCTAACCCTAGTACTACCCTTATTAACTACTTGGCCCCATGCCTAAGCCCCATCAGTCAACCCCTAACCGGCCTGAGTTGTATTCCCTTCAGTCCTGTTGACGGGATTCTACGTTGTCCGGGGGTCCATCCACCCGTCAACGCCCGTCATAAGTCTTCACAGTAACCAGTCACTGAAGCGACCTCTGGCCAGCCCCCTTGTTGCACATGCCCTTGACTGGGATACTGGTAGCTAGGTCCCAGAAGCCGAGGGCTCCCGAGCTCCTTCCGTGGGTGACCCCGGTTCACTTTGGCAGCTGGATTGGACTTGGTACCACCTAATCAGAGATAATCACCAAATTCACTCCAGGGCGAATTGGAATTTGCACAGAGGTGCACCAGTGAGATGCCGAATACTGATGTGGTCCCTGAGATTCACAGAAAACACCTGATTTCACCCGGAACTTCCTTCCAACTCATTTGGAGCTTTCACAACTCCGAGGTAGCCTCCTCCTCCACTCTGCAGCCATTGAGCCTGGCCGCCTATTCAGTGTGGATCCTCGAACTAAATTTCGGCTTCAGACCTTCCTTCGCTTGGTCTTGGTAACCATAGCTGCCCCCTTGTTGCATGTTCCTTGCCGCCATCCTTGTGTACTGAAGAAGAGAGCCTTCGCCGAGCTGCTGCCCATTGTTCACCCCCAGGGGGCCTTTGATCCGAGAATTGCTAGGTATAGTGACCCAACCCCAATTCGGACAGCATGCAAGCCTAATTGGGTTAGCCCTTTAACCTCAATCGTGGAGCCACACCATTCAACCCACAACCCATCCTACCTCACAACGACACTAGCCTCCCAACCCATTAAGTTAATCCCAACCACATCCTCCTAACCAATTCCCCAACTAATCTCATTCGATCGCCTGAACTAAAACACATCACTCACACAAAACTGAATTAAAACCAAAATCCAACCTTGCACTCTTTTTATACTTTTATTGCATAAGTAAAATTCAAACCCCGAACTTAGTGGTAGGTAAGGGTTAAGAACACTTGTGGGCGCATTTCTGGGCTCACAAGCAACCAAGCTAGAGAGCATTGATCATATCGAAGTGATAGATGTTGCAACCATTAGGAGAGAGCAACATCTATCAAGATCACATTGAGAATCAATGGCAGGAGAAGGGACTTTCAACATTACATAATACAATAAACTTCAAAGCCACAACAACTACAATGTTTAAATATCAAGATGCACACAATTCTAAGGGAAAGATTGTGGGATGTAGTGTGTCCCAAAGAATTGGCAATCAAAGTGGAACCAAGCAAGCAACTGCAACAACTCTTGATACACTCAAAGGACGGAAGGACAAAGCGTTGGGGATACTCATCTTAGTTGTCAAGGACGACATCGTTCCTTACATTGCCAAAGTAGCATATCATAATGCTCAAGGAACATCCACCAAGAGTTGTAAAATCACATGGCAACGCCATAATATTGCTCATCAACAAACTACATTTTATGAGAATGGAGGAAATTACCAATGAGTTTGTGAAAATTATCAAGGAGATACTCAATCAACTCATGAGCATGGGAGAGATGATACTTGAAGAGAAATAATATAGTGACTCAAGGACTTCAGTGAACTCCTCTCTCACCTTATCAAAGTATTGTATCACAATCAAGCGTGATTAAATTCATCAATATCCACATGTTACACAACAAAAATAAATATTGTCACCACACTTACTAACCCTCTTTTAGCTTAGTAGTTGCTAATGTCAATGTTTTTCACTAATTCAAGAATTAAAATGAAGATTTGAGCTCAACAATTATTAAAAGTTTGAAATTGAGTTAATCTAACAAAAAAGTTGGATTACACTTGTTCACATGGTAGAGTATCAGCATCACACATGGCCATAGATGCTCTTGAACCACCACATTGTGGAGACCGTGTATCAACTCCCTTGAAGAAGATATAATTTGAAGACCATTACTGCATCCATCTGGCATTGGACTCGCAAAGAAGAGCTCAAGCCACCTAGATAATTTTTTATAACTTTGATAAATATTGAAGAAAATAACCATATCCACAACAACATTGAGCAAAATCGGGTGAGAGAAAAAAAAACTCAATAAAGAGTGGGAAAAAGGGTATGGGATCCTCTCTTTTGAAGGCCAACTCACCAATGTGTGTTTGTGTTTGTGATTTTAAAGAGAGTGTGAACGCGGACTTGGACAATTATGTCCCATGTATGCTACTAATTATAGTAGGCCGAGCTGAGCAACCTCCCCTTCAAGGATTAGGACCTCTCATTCGCAATCTCCTTACTTAGCCTCCTCTCCTCATGGCCTTGGCGCTACTCCCAACTCGTTGCAAACCTCCTCGCCCTCCCTCCCATCTCGTTTTGATCCTCCTTGTCCTCAATCGCTTTGACATAGTATATCCTAGCTCCAAAGTCCCAAATCCTCCTACATCCATCTCAATATTGAAGTCCCAAATCCTCTAATATCCATCTCGGTACTTGAAGTCCCATTAGCTCCGACATCCATCGCCTTTACCTCAACTTGCTTCCTCGGTCGCTAGTCAATCTCCAACATCCTTATCCCATGTTGCCTCAATTGTTGGTCAATCTCCAACATCCTTACCCTCAACTTAATTTTTTCAGCTTAGGATGGCATCATTAGAAGAAGAAAACCTTTGATTAATTGATGATGTTGCCAAAACACTCGTGGCATTAGAGACATTTAGTTGGAAAACAATTGATACCAACCACACACCTATTGGAACTAGAGATGGAGTTGGTGTAGAGTTCACTCCGGATGACTTTTGGGCGTTCCACTTGGTTCTTTATGATTAAAATGCTTGGGAGTATTGTGAATTCCAATGCCCGGAGCTTCATTAATTCTACGTGACCATGTATGATGAACTCGAAATGAGGTTGAATTTGAATGAAGTAGATGGATTAGGGTTAAAGTAGGTGGATGTGCAAATCATGCATATCTGTAGGAACCACCAACTCATGTCTATGACTACGGCAAATTAAAATTTCTCCAATTCGGAGCCCATTTATTTCCTTCTATCATTTTTGCAATGTGAGTGCACGCATGGGGAGTGCTATCTTGTGAGCGGTGAGCGATGAGCGGTAACTTGTGAGCGGTGAGGAAGGTGAAATATTTGGTAATAGGGCCACTAGTATCCTATAACCGTGGAATTTTGGCCTAAAGAATGATGATTTTCGTGGAAACAAATGCACAAGTACTATATAATGTAATACCATTTGAATACATTGTGAAGGTATTACCATCAATTGAATGATCTAAATGTTAAAAAATGATTTCATTGGAAAATAAATTCCTAGAACAATGTCCCTTATGTGAATGATTCATTTTAATTGTTATGTTTTTGAAAAATCGTAAAGAACTTTTTATGTGCATCATAGTAAATGGAGACAATTTTTTTGCAAACAACAAGTATTTGAAATCCAATCATCCAATGAATCAAAAAACATATTATCAAAATGTGTCGCAAAACACAATGAAGGTCACTCAAATGAAAATAAATCAACTAATACAAATGCACTTCATGAGTCATCACAACTAATAGATGTATCACTCTCTATAGCCTCAATATCTAAGTATTTGGAAATAATCATATTGTCTGAAATATCTTAATCGTGACTAGAATCATATGATGATTCTGGAGCATTAGCCATATGTATTGCAATTGCTTTTGCATAAGGTGGCAAACGAGGGCTAAAAATAGGACTATGAAGAAATCCATGTAGTCCAAAGAAATGAACAAATCTTGATTTCTTAATAAGTTTCCTGAATGCAAAACGACATGTAATATGATTAATATTGTAAACATAAATATTAACAATTCAAATAAAAATTTCAAAAATCCACACTATAACTTACTCACAATCAAAAGACATTAGCTCCTCATCTGGCAAAGTATCATCATCAGCAACTTCGATTCGGGGGCCTTCAACATTATATTTTGGAGCATTATCAAGGATAGATTTTAACACACAGTCGAATATTTCTTGGTCTCCCTCAAATGTAAGGTGGTGACCGCATGCATGAGACACCAACATTGAACCTCATGTAGAGCAGGTGAGGTCGATAACACGACCACCTTTAGGAGACAGACATTTCATAAAAATTTGAAAGAAACGAGAAGTCTTCTGCCATCCATCTCTCCATGTCCTTCCCATAGTTTTATCTTTCATGATATGGTCATTATTTGTCACCATATTAATTTCTACATTCATAGTGGATATGTCCATTTCGGGGCCCTCAAACTTTAGAAACTTAAAATTTTGTTCACGTTTTGTAGGGTCATTCCATCTTCGGGCAATAATGTATGCAAAAAAAATCTTGCTCTGCCAATAAGTTAAAGACATGTTAGAAATATATTCAAGTTAAGATATACATTCAAGTTGAAAATTTCACAAACTTTGATTGGTAAGATACTTACTATTTGCCCTGGATTATTTGGATCGATAAGATGATCATTGGCATTGATGCGATAGATTGTCTTATAACCATCATTTATGCTTGACTGAGGGATGCATTGAATTTCCTCCGATTTTCAGGATGAACATTACTGAAAATAACAATGACACCATCATTTGAAAAATATGCATGTGCAACAGACATTGGTACTGTTTTATTATGCTTGACATTCTAAGATGACACTGTATTGGGTGCTCCAGTTGTAGGATCCGGAAGCCCATCGTAGATGTCAGAAAAATGAGATCTACAACGTTGGTCATTTTAAAACCTGCAATAGAATCTTCAAGGCCATTGAAAACCTAAAAACATATAATACAAAAGATATCGGAATAAATAAAATTTAGATTAAATTGATTAAAATCAATATAAAATAGAGCAAATTCAAATAAATTAAAATAAAAAATAAAAATGTAAATACATGTTTGATGAATTCCATAGCTTGAATCCATTTAGGTGGTCCCGGATTTTGACTGGATAAAGGTCCAATACCAGGTTTGAATTTGTTTACAACTTATTGGTTGGCCAAAGACAAAAAACTCTTAGGAATGACCAATTCTCTACGTGTTGCAGTGAACCCAACATCAATGGCATCATAACTAGAATTGAAAATCAGTTGTATTTGGATTGATGCAAAAATTTGAAGAATTATTGATGTTGTAGGAAGAAGAATATACCTATCAAATGCAGAATGAAGTTTAGAACAAGTAGTTTCTTGAGGAGAACAAGAAAATGGTATTTATTTGGAAAAAATTGGACGTAACATAGAAGTAGGAAGTCGTTAAGTTGAACGTGAAGAAGGAAAAGATTCATAATCATATAGCAAAGAAGCTTCAGATGTCACTTATGTTTGTGGTGCATCAACCTTATTTGATTTTTTGCTGCCTTTGAATGGTGGAGGTAGTTTGGCATTTTGGTTGATTTTGAGTTTGTCAATCTATGATTAAAATTTTACTATATCTCTTTGATCAATTAGCATAGCATCAAGAGCTTGTCGTGATAATAATTCTTCTATGGGAGTATGGGCATTGGAACACTCGAGGTACCATTCACAATCGTCAAAATGAGGCCTAATCCATTTTTCACGGATTTTTACGGTATATATGCATTGTTTAGAAAATATATCCTTCTAAATCTTCAAAAAATCTGGAAACTCCGTGAGGCACTTATTCGGAATCAATACGAATCGAAAATATCTATTGTCAATTAACCAAAAACACATATCTCACCCTCCGCGAAAAAACTAAACTGGTTAAAAATAGAGTTTGGGGTGTCTTTGCTAGAAATCAAGTTTTATTGTTTACTGCATTTTTGACGCCCTTTTTGGACGTGCGATTATGTTTAGCCAGTTTACTTTTTCCTTTGCTAGAAATCGAGTTTTATTATTTTACTGCATTCTTGATGCCCGTTTGTACGCGTGTGTATTTTTAGCCAGTTTAGTTTTTCTGCGGAGGATGAGATGTGACAGTTGAAGGGGTAGGAGTAAGACGTTCACTACCTATCTAATGAGAGGCAATTGAAAATATATGTAATACTAAAACCATAGCATGAAATAATTTTGAAAAAACCAAAAGAACATATGAAAGTTGAAGGGAAAGGGTTAAAGTGTTAACGCCCTACCTAATGAAAGGCAATTGAAGATGTATATAATCCTAAAAAATAATATAAAATAATTTTCAAAAACCAAAAAAATATATGAAAGTTGAAAGAAAAGGAGTAGGGTATTAACGTCCTACCTAATGAGAGGCAACTAAAGGTGTACGTAATGCTAAAAAATAAAATGAAATAATTTTTAAAAACCAAAAGAACATATGAAAGTTGTCCGGGTAGAAGTAGGGCGCTAACGCCCTACCTAATCAGCGGCAACTCAAGGTGTACGTAATGATAAAAAATAAAAAACAATAATTTTTAAAAACAAAAAAAAACATATGAAAGTTGACAGGGTAAGAGTAGGGCGTTAACGCCCTATCTTATGAGAGGCAACTGAACGTGTAGATAATGATAAAAAATAAAATAAAATAATTTTCAAAAACCAAAAAAACATATGAAAGTTGAAAGGGAAGAAGTAGGGCGTTAACACCCTACTTAATCAGAGGCAACTGAAGGTGTAGCTAATGATAAAAATAAAATGAAATAATTTTCAAAAACCAAAAAACATATGAAAGTTGAAAGGGAAGAAGTAGGGCGTTAACGCCCTACCTAATGAGAGGCAATTGAAGATGTACGTAATGATTAAAAAATAAAAATAAAAAATTTTCAAAAATAAAAAAAACATATGAAAGTTGACAGGGTAGGAGTAGGGCGTTAACGCCCTATCTAATGAGAGGCAAGTGAAGGTGTAGAGTATGATAAAAAATAAAATGAAATAATTTTCAAAAACCAAAAAAATATATGAAAGTTGAAAGGGAAGAAGTAGGGCGTTAACGCCCTACTTAATCAGAGGAAACCCAAGGTGTAGGTAATGATAAAAAATAAAATGAAATAATTCTCAAAAACCAAAAGAACGTATGAAAGTTGAAAAGGAAGTAGTAGGGCGTTAACGCCCTATCTAATGAGAGGCAACTGAAGGCGTATGTAATGATAAAAAACAAAATAAAATAATTTCAAAAACGAAAAATTTATATGACAGTTGAAAGCGATTAGGTTGGGCGTTAACACCCTACCTAATGAGAGGCAATTGAAGGTGTATGTAATGATAAAAAATAAAATAAAATAATTTTCAAAAACCAAAAATTCATATGAAAGTTGAAAGTGATTAGGTAGGGCATTAACGCCCTACCTAATGAGAGGCAACTAAAGGTGTATGTAATGATAAAAAATAAAATAAAATAGTTTTCAAAAACCAAAAATTTATATGAAAGGTTAAAGCGATTAGGTAGGGCGTTAATGCCCTACCTAATGAGAGGCAACTGAAGGGTTGTATAATGAAATTAAAAAATAAATTTAATAATAATAAACAATTTTGAACTATTTATGACATGTTTTGCAAATAAAGGATTTGAATTTTGTGTTTGAAGAGAAAAATCTGATTTTTTTTGTACAAGTGCATAAGTGGATGATGTCTATGTAACTAAAAATTCAAATAATTTCAATTTGATAGGCGTGAGGTAGACTCTACCAAAGAATTGTCAAATCTATGATTTTTGGATTTTTTTTTTTTTTTGTTTTTTTCCCCCCCGGGACCTCTTTGTGTAGACTTAAGTTGGAGTTGATGGGGTAGGGCCCTAACGCCTTACCCCATCAGCCCCAAGTTAGGTCGGTTTGTTTTTTTGTTTTTTTTTCGGATCTCTTTATGCAGACCTAAGTTGGGACTGATGGGGTAGGGCGTTAACGTCCTATCCCATAAGCCCCAATTGAGGTCTGTTTGATTGTTCATATGTTTATTTTTTTATAAAATTTTTTGTTTTGTTTTTGGGATCTCTTTGTGCAAATTTAAGTTGGGGCTGATGGGGTAGGGCGTTAATGCCCTACCGCATCAACCCCAACTTAAGTTGGCTTGATTGTTCATATATTTATCTTTCACAACTTAAGTTGGCTTGATTGTTTATTTTATTTTATTTTTGGATTTTGCGGGTTGCTTGCTTTTATACTGTGCACTTCAGTTGGAGTTGAAGGGATAGGGCGTGAACACCCTACCTCTTCGATATCAATTGATATCAATACAATGGCTTGTAATGGGTTTGGATGTGTACGATTGTTATGATATCAGTTGATGTAGAAGAGGTAAGGTGTTAATGGCTTACCCCCGTGACCCCAACTGATATAAAAATTGCCACCTATAAGGTGCATTTCACTTATGCCGGTTTTGTATCCATTGTGGTCTACAGAACATCTGTAGACATGCAATGCAGCTTAGATATCTTTGTGCAGACTTAAGTTGGGGGTGATGGGGTAGGGCGTTTAGGCCCTACCCCATCATCCCCATCTTAAATCTATACAATTATTCATATATTTATTTTGCACATTTGAATTCAATAACTTATGTTCATGTGTTGATAATATAATATGTTGGATCTAACCTACACAAGTGTGTTGTTTCTGCAAAAACATTGAGGACATGATTACATCATATAGTTTCTGTCACGAACGCAAGATGCAGACTGAAAGTTTGCACAAGAAATTCAAGAATAACTCTATTAACAGAAGAGTACAATACAACGCCAAGAGGTTGAGCTAAGGCTCCAAGAGATTCGTTGTCGAGACTGAAGAACCCTTCAGCCTCGACTCCTATATATACTACAAACTGGGAAGCTTCTTATGAAACTTCCTCTGAATTAGGAAGCTTCTCGGGAAACTTCCTCTGAATTAGGAAGCTTCTCGGGAAACTTCCTCTGAACTAGGAAGCTTCTCGGAAAACTTCTTCTAAACTAGGAAGTTCTTGGGAAGCTTCTTCTAGACTAGGAAGCTTCTTAGGAAGCTTCCTCCAACTAGGAAGCTTCTTGGGAAGTTTTTTCTAACCATGAAGCTCTTCTGATTTATGTCCTTTACATTACTCCCTTCTTTAGCTTCGAGGTCTCCGAGAAGCAGTGTTCTTGACGGTCAATACCAATGTAGAAAAATAAAGATCTGTCGCATTACATTTGCTATGAACTCCAATTGTTACTCGCGAGGCAAGTGATTCATCGGTCCTTGAAGCCAACGGTAGTGCCCCACACCTTCTACTTCTGACCAAGCGTGAACTTCCGTATCTTCATTGTGAAATTGCCCTGCGAACACTCCTTTTGGTTGGTCGTTGTAAGCATGTTCGACTTCAAATACAATCACCAATGATTGGTTGCTTGGTATTCTTCGTCGTCGTCGTGGTACATGTGGTTATTTATCTCGAGGTTACCTTCGTGAGCTAGACGGTTGAGATGGCATGACTGACAAAGTATCTATTTCTTGACTATCCATGTGAGAAACCAGACTATAGTTATTGGCAGAGATCTTTTTAGAGAACAACTACATCGACCATAAATTTTGGGGCGCTTTCCCCTCCTTTTATGGTACTCAATGAGCAGGCTTGAAAATGAAGCTATCATCGAATTGACTTAGATTTTTCAGGATATCGTTGATGAAATTTCTGTACCTTTTGTGGCGCATTGGCGAGATTTTCGGCTGGGTCCCACGTTCGCTCATTAATATCGTAACCGCACCAATGGACAAGATACTCTAATTTATCCCACCTTAGCCGCGAATCCAGAACATTTTCGACCTCATATTCTTCGTGATTTTCAATCTCAATGCTAGGTGGTAGACATTGCATTCTTCCAGGAAATATTGACTCTCGATAAGGCTCCAACAAGGAAACATGAAAAACATGATGTATCTTCATGGCAGCTGGTAACTCCAATCGATACGTTACTGGATTGATTTGCTTCTGAAGGACGAATGGTCCCAACCTCCTGTAATCCAACTTATCACATGGCCGTTTGGTCTTGATATTTCGTCGAAGCAGCCACACTTTATCTCCGATCTTGAAAATAAGTGCCGCATTCCTGTATTTATCCGCAGATGCTTTGTAAGATGATAGAGCAATTTCTGATTGAAGCTTTAACGTGGTTTGAAGTTCTGATAGCCGCTTCACCAACCCTCCCACTGCGGGATTGTTATTTTTTGACGAACTTAAAAAATCCAGCTTCGGATGATATCCATAGTTGGAAAAAAAATGGAGTTTGTTGGGTTAATGCATGAAGGGTGTTGTTATATGCAAACTCGGCTAGCGGGAGGCATATCGTCCAATCATCTTGCTGATAGTTGGTGCTACATCGCAAATATTGTTCCAAAACTTGATTCACTCGCTATGTTTGACTGTCGGTTTGAGGATGGAAAGTTGAAGAAAGTTTGATATCCACCTTCAACATTTCAAAAAGAGATCTCCAAACTTTTATACAAATTGAGTTCCCCGATCTGACACAATATCATCCGATAAACCATGATATCGATAAACATTATCAAGAAAAAACCTTGTTGTGTCTTCGTTTGTGGATGTCTTTTTGCAAGGAATGAAGTGCGCCATCTTTGTAAGTCGGTCTACCACAACAAAGATGTTGTCAAATGAATTTGATGGTGGCAAATCCGTTATGAAGTCTATGGAAATTGAAGACCATGATCGACGCGGAACCGACAATGGCTGTAGGAGTCCATAAGGACGATGCCGAGGGTTCTTGGATCTAGAATACGTATCGCAAGAGACGACAAACTCCTTCACATCTTTCCACATTTAGGGCCACCAAAAATCTCGAGAAATAAGCTCCAAAGTCTTGTTGAATCCAAAATGTCATGCAGCTGAAAAATCGTGGCGAGATTGGAGAACCCGAAGTTGTACTAGTCATTTTGAAATATCCAACCGCTGCTCGAAGTATACGAGGTCTCCTTCCACTGTGAACTTGTCGTCACTGGCACATTGCTTGACGTCAATGGTTACTTTGTCTCCAATGGTCGCAGCACGTACTTGGTTTAGGAAGTCAACATCAATTGATACGATAGCAGCTCGAAGCAAAAATTGTTCTGGCTTCAACAATGTCGTGCATTATTGATCAAACGTTGCTTCTCCAGCATTTGGCGCAAGATATAATCTCCTCGATAAGGCATCAGAGAGTCCTTGTTGCTTTCCAAGTAGGTAAGTAATAACAAAGTCAAATCTAGACAACGACATATTCCACCGAGCTTGACGCCGATTCAAGACCCGAGCCGACATAAAATATTCTAGATTCTTGTAATCCATATATACCGTCACTGGATGTGTAGCTCCCTCGAGAAAGTGACGCCATTCTTTAAACGAATCCACTATAGCAAGGAGTTCCTTGTCATGGATTTCGTAATTGATCTCAGCAGCAGAAAATTTTCGAAAATAGAAGGCAATAGGGTGGAGCTTATTTTCTGCATCCATTTGCGAAAGAACAGCTCCCAAAGCAAAATCCGAAGCATCAGTTTCTAAATAGAAAACCTTCGTAAAGTCTAGATAAACCAAGATTGGAGCCGTGGTAAACGCCGTCTTAAGATCTTTAAATATTTTCTCTGCTACAGGTCCCCATTCCAACTTGTCCTTGCATGTCAATCGAGAGAGCGAAACAACAACTTGAGAGTAGTTTCTTATGAAGATCCGATAGAAATTAGCAAAACCAAGAAAACATTGTACGTCTCTAACCGTCTTCGGAACTTCCCAAGATATAATTGCTTTCACCTTCTTGGGATCCATCTTCAAGCCTTTCGTAGTCACAATGAATCCTAAGAACTCCATCTAAGCTTGTTGGAACAAACATTTTTTTAACTTGGCGTAAAGTCCTCGCTCACGTAGTTATTCAAGGACCAGACGAACATGCTTCTCACGTTCTTCTTCATTCTTGGAGAATATCAAGATATCATCTAGATAGATGACAAGGAAATCGTCAAGGTGCACCCGAAAAATATCATTCATCATATGCTGGAAGACTGCTGGAGCATTGGTAAAGCCAAAAGACATGACATTATATTCAAAATGACCATACCTTGTATGAAAAACAGTCTTCCATTCGTCTCATTTCTTGATTCGTACAAGGTTGTAAGCTCCCCTTAGATCGATCTTTGTAAAGGCCTTTGCACGTCCAAGTTGATCTAAGAGTCCAGAAATCAAAGGTAACGGGTAACGATTTTTTTTTGTCACCTTGTTCAAGCCTCGGTAGTCCACACACATCCTCAATGAGCCATCTTTCTTCTTCACAAACAAGATTGGTGCTTTTGCAGGTGACTTTGAATGACGGATGAAGTTCTTGGCTAGATTCTCATCAATGTATCTTCGCAACTCTGGCAGCTCCGTTTGGGACAAATTGTAGATTGGACCAAAAGGTGGTTGTGCTTTTTCTTGAAGGTCTATAGCACAATCGTATGGTCCGTGCTCTGATAGTATATCATTTGAAACACATCCACAAAATCCTTGTATTGCTCTGGTATAGTTGATGTCGAAGCCTTCTCTTTGCTGATTGGAGTTGCGTAAATAACGAATGATACGTGTTCATTGGACGATCTTACAAACGCTTTTGCTCCAATGAATAAGGGTTTCTTATTTTGATATTTTCTAGTTGACTTATTCTCAGAATTTCCTGTTGAGAATGTCAATTTTCGTGATTTCCAATCTATAGTTGGATTATACTTTTCTAACCAGGAAATTCCAAAAATAACAGGATTTGATGGAGTTTTAATAACGTTAAAGACGATAAAACTAATCTGATTCTCAAATCCTACTTCTATAGGTTTCGATTCATGAGTAACACTACCAGACAATAAAGGTCGTCCATCTATAACTTCTACGTGAACAAGCCTAGTTTTTTGTACTAAGGGAATTTTATAACGTTTAGCAAATTCTTCGTCTAAAAACCAACTAGATTCTCCGAAATCTAATAATGTTGATGTTTTGAGTTTCTGAGGGCCAAGTGACAAAGAGATTGTAAAACAAGGGGCAGGTTGGGCAGAAAGAGAGGAACCTAATTGTTGTGATATCGGACTGTCCAACCGCACGGTCCAATGTGCCGATTTTGTTTTTTCGGGCAGTTTGCAGCTTTGTGGCCTTCTCTACCGCAATACAAGCAAAGTCCTTCTTCCATACGTCATTTTTTTTCTTCTGGGGTAAGCGGCTTGACACGTACTACATCAATTTGGATGTCTTCCACCTCCGAGTACGAATTTAGGTTGCTTATTGACGTAGTTGGAGCGTAGCGCGTCGTGTGTTGTTTTGAACGTTGGTCTTGGCGACGTTGAAATAAGCGGTTATCGCATCTTACCGCTTGACTGATGGCCTCATTGAGTGTTTGCGGATCAGGGAGAGACAATAGTAAATCCTTCATGTCGTCTCTTAAATCCCAATAGAATTGGCTCATCAATGCTTCCTCGTCCCAGTTGATGTCGCAGGCTAATTGCCTGAAATCCGATGCATACACAGATGCGGAACGTGTTCCTTGTTGTAGTGACCGGATCTTTGTTGTAGCCCATCGAGCCTTGTTATGTTCGCCAAATGCTTCCGCAAACGCCTCTAGAAAGGATTCGAAGTTGTTCAAGATCGGCGATTTTTTCTCGAATAAGGGAGCAAACCATGATAGAGCTTGTCCTGTAAGCAAGGTTCTAACCAGTCCAACACGTGATTCTTTTGTTGGATAACGTTCGGATTATAAAGCTGTTATTAACCTAATTTGATTAACAAAGCCTCGAAACTTGGAACGCGTACCATCGAACTTATCAGGAAGGTTGACTCGAGGTTTTTTTTGTTTCTGGACTATTGGTACTTGTCGAGCCAAAGATATAGCTACTTCCTCTGGATTAGAAGCTTGAGGTTGATGATTTTTAGGTTGTACTACCCCATAAACTCCATCATTATGAAGCCTTGCAATGATCCCTTCAACTTCTGAAGTTCTCTGTGATAACGCAGTAAGAACATTCATGATAGTGTCTAAATTAGACTCGGAATTCTCCGTCATACTAATATCATGACTTTCAGCCATTTTATAATGATTCTAAAAAAGATTCTATAAGGAAACAATATTGGTTTAGAGAAGGGTAATCCGTAATCTCTAAAATGTCTTAATTATTTCAAAAAGACGGATAATCCGCTATCTTCAAGAATAACAAGGCTCCAATGTTGAACTGAAAGAAATATCAGTCTAGAGGAGGGTAATCCGCAACCTCTAAAACGCTAGAATGCCTTTAGGAAGAAGGGTAATCCACACTCTAACAGAAGGGTTTAGCTCTGATATGAGAGATGAATGCAGTCTCGACAAACTGTCACGGATGCAAGATGCAAACTGAAAGTTTACACAAGAAATTCAAGAATAACTCGATTAACAGAAGAGTACAATACAACGCCAAGAGGTTGAGCTAAGGCTCCAAGAGATGCGTTGTCGAGACTGAAGAACCCTTCAGCCTCGACTACTATATATACTACAAATTGGGAAGCTTCTTAGGAAACTTCCTCTGAACTAGGAAGCTTCTCGGATAGTTTCTTCTAAACTAGGAAGCTTCTTGGGAAGCTTCTTCTAGACTAGGAAGCTTCTTAGGAAGCTTCTTCCAACTAGGAAGCTTCTTGGGAAGCTTTTTCTAACTAGGAAGCTTCTTTTTATTTATGTCCTTTATAGTTTCATACATTGAAATAAATTATATGAATTGAACTTTAGATTTGGAACTTATCAATATTGTAGAGCTTTAGTTATTTTTCCACTAATCACTTATGCTCGTCATAATCATTATGTAGTGGTCATGAAATAAGTTGTTCTTTGTCACATGTGTTGTTTTCATTTGTGATGCTAACTTTATTTTGTTCTATATTTTTACAATCTCTTATCAATCTCAATATCCGGCCTTCACATTTAAAATCCGGCCTCCTTATATTCACACTGCATTCATTTTAGTGTACATGATCTCCATGTGGCCAATGACACATGTCGTGAATCATTGGACATGACATATCAGTGCATTATAAATAAAGTATTGAAAACATCCATATCATCAAATTCAGCCATAGTTATGACAACGAACAAACAATTCTTGGCCGATTACCTTCTTAAATCTCCTACAAGTGATGAAGACCATCATTTGGTTGGTCCGTCTTTAGAGGTTGTCATGGAAAAAATTAGCACTCTTGCATCCTCAAATTGTCGTAACTTTGTATCTAGATCAAAGCATTTTTTGCATAGTGGAAGGGGAAGTATGGATAGTATTATGGCCCTAAAAAATCATTATGCTTTCAAGTTCGTCCATGGTTGTCGGTTCCCAGGGCAATCGAAGGACAAAGTGATTGTTTTTAAGATATTTGTAGACCTTCCAGGTAGTGGTGTGGAGCTTATGAAGAAGATGCAAGTTGGAGGAATGAGGAAAATTCTTGGATCATGTTTGACCATGTCAAACGTTTGAAGCACTGGACAACAATGGCTTGCCATGTGTACGACAATCGATACTGTAAAATATTAATCATTGTGTGTTGTGACATGTAATTTGAAGATGGTGCAACACAAACTCTCTTTTGGAAAAATTTGAATGTTTTATGGTGGAGAATGGTGCATCAAATGTAAACTTCAAAGGGTTCATGGCTGACAATACTTAAGCTAATTAGAATGCGGTGAGGATGATTTACGGGATGGTGATCCAAGTCTACCCATGGTCGCATGTGAGCGTACATGTCTTTTCCACTGGTCTACGAGCTTGGATATGGTGACCCAAAAGTATATCAAACCATCCTTACAATTTTAATACAAGCAAATATGCAAGAATTACAAGGACGCCAAAATAATGGACGACGCCGAGACTAAGTTCCATTTGATTTGTTCTTGGTGGTTGTCATCCGGAGCTGCCTCAGAAGAAGGCATCCTCGGCCTTTTAAAGTGGTTGGGTTTTTGGCATTTCCATTACAGACAATGAGGTGGTCATATGCTATTTGTAAGTACATACCAAATTTCATTATTCAATGTCATTCATTTTTTCATTTATATATATATATCATGTTTTTCTTATCTTCATATTTGTGTGTTATTCATAAGATATGACAATAGAAGAACGTGCGGAAATATCAACATGCAACCTTGCAGAGACTGTATACAATAAATGGCTCTAACAATCCGGCAATAAGATGACTTGCTTATATGAAGCTACAATGGACGACATGATACGTGCCTTCATGCAAATCACAAATTACCGGGCATGGTTGAAAAGGGGGTCTGATGGTAAAGGTCCTAATTTGGCGTCCTTATAACTCAAAGCGGTTGCTAGGTGTGGAGATCCAAAAAGGTTGGTTGATGCCATGAAATCTTACCTAAGGGTAGAAGACGTCAATACCAAAGATTGTGCATTGGAAGGGTCCGAGCTCTTTGGTTTCACAAAACGCAAACTCAACCTACCACTGGATACTGATTGTGATTCTCATCGACCCGACAAAGTAAATTATTCCATTCCTCATCCCAACACCTGGACAACTCGTCAACGCATAGAAGAATCGTTGAGTTATGTAGAGCATGGTGTGGCTCATACTACATCCGTATTAGATATTGATTGTCTTGCTTCCAAGTAGCACATTGCAAGATTGGCACCCAACTTGGCCAAACGATGTTGGGCACTACATGCCATTATAGGGACTATGTGCAATGCCAAAGTCGGGACTGGCAAACGTGGCACACCTGCTCCAACATACAAAGGGTTGAAGAAAGAATTTCGCTCTCCCAACAATGTGGAGTTTGAATTTTGGTTCTGCCTTAACGACATCAAGCGTTGTGTGAGTGGCAGTAAGAAGAAGTATGTGTTGGATTGGCCTATATTACCCAACACATGGCCGGTGAAGATAGGTACCAATCTATCAAGAGAGGAGGTTTTGGCGCTTGAGGACGCCGGATTTCAACTACAGCAAAGGGAGGCATTGTCCCCTCGTCGTAGGCTTTCAACAATCGCAACCCTCCCCATCCCTCGCTCGCATTTTTGTATGCCACCGAACTCGAATGCCTACCCTACATTCATGTTTGGGAAGACAGTGCGTCGCAATCCAACGTCACCGGCGGTGGATCACAAAAACAAATGGGAGAGCGCCGGACTCATGGACGGTTACTATGTGGTTGGGTCACTACCATTTCATATCCATGTTTTGGAGTGATAATCAATATTATCTCCAAGGAGGATATCACATACCGTATCACAATTGGCAACATCCCGCATTGCACATGCCCGGATTTCACGAAAATGTCCTCTCATGCATTGGGAAAGAAAGGGAAATGGGTGTATTGCAAACATCTTTATTATGTGTTTAGAATTTTGTGCAAGGTGAATTACGAGAGTGACAAGTTCATTCATGCACTTACATTTACCTACAACGAGGTCATGCGACTACTTGAACTTTCTGGTATTATAGAGTCTGAGTAGTATTGCAAGTGTTGTATTAAGCCGCATGTATAAGAATGTCAATAAATGACATGTATTGGTTTGGATTGTTATAATAAAAATCATTAATGGACTAAAAGTATTCCAAATGATCCACGGTAATACGTCTCCTTCATTCTTGTTTCATTTAAAATATTTCCAATTAAAATTTAAAAATATGCAATTAATGTAGTAATAAATTTAGTTTATGGACCCCAAACCCATGCACCTTTACTAAATTTGGATTCATTACTCATGTGTTACCGCTCATTGCTCATGTGTTACTGCTCATCACTCACTGCTCATTGCTCATCGCTCATAAGATAGCTTCCCTCGTGCACACATGTTCAATTTTGCACACTTAAGCACACATTTGTATTTTGTCCAAGTTATTCCATTTGGGCATGATATTCAATTCCATGAACTCCATTCAAAGTGGGTTGACTTATTTCATCTCAACTTGCCTTCTTGCACATATGCACACATGTACTTTGCCGATCCTTGTTGATTTTTGGAAGAATGAATGTTCATTTTTTGGAGGATGTGATGTGCCATACCTTGTTGATTATTTTGTTTATAGTTTAGATTTTGGATAACACAAAAACTAAGGGAAACACTCAAAGAAGACTTAGAAGATGATCTTCATGTCATCCAAGTGTCTCATATAAGTTCAATTAGGACGAACATACATAATATTATTCAGATCCATAACAGTGTTATGTGGGACTGACAATATTCCATGGAATAATCCCTACATTCAAACTGAATGTGGGAGATATTCCGTGGAATACTGTCAGTCCCACATAACATTGTTATGGATTTGAATAATGTTATGGATTTGAATAATGCTATGTAAATGTATCTCAAGTTATTTAGGATTTAGATTGAAAATTGACTCATTCATGTAAGCAAAAAGGTGTGGGAAATCTCTCGACCTCAATACATGCATTTGTGACAATCACACACCTCACACTTGGTACCCAATCAAATAGTTTGGTAGTGAGTTCATTTTCATTGGACCATAGGCACAACCATCGACAATAGTCTTGCATAAAGTATCTCATTCTAGTCTCTTTACCAAAGCCAAAGGCTCTTGGTGTAGTCGATTGTCTTGGATTCATTAATTATTTTTAATGTAATTTGAAATGTCAGTCCAATCATCCACCAAGGGTGAGCAATGTTCTTTAATTGATCCTTTATTTTTTATAAGTTTCAATATTATAGTCTTTTGTCAAATGGCATCCACTGCATTCACATTTGCGTCTAAGGTCACTAACCCTATTATTCATAGTCAAAGGACTTGTCCAACTGACCATTTGTCTTCCAACTTTGCCAAGCGTTAGGGAAGGCCAGCACGAGATACTCGTTAGAAAAAAGAGTCTATGGTCTCTGAATTTCCTGAAACATTCTTCTTCCAAGACTCTCAATTACCACTCTCAAGATTGAACTTAATGCACTACAACAACATCTCCTCCTCTATTGAGCGCAATCTTACTAAGGCCGCTTGCCTTCTAATCACATAATGTACACCATCTTTGTTAGGAGCTTCCTCTCAATCACTCATCAATTTAGATCAATGATTCATACCCTTTAATTCACAAGAGTAAGTGACAACAAAATCTCTCCTCTGGTTATCTCCTAATATCACTCCATTACTTAAACTCGAATCAATCCAAATTATATTGCAATCCTACTCCACTCATATCGGACACTTAAGTTGGCTAAGTTAGCCAAATATATATATCTACACAAACATTATCATGTTCAATCAAGAAGAGATATCTGATATTTTTCTCCACTCACAGTAGTAAGTCCATGGATTAAATAAATCACAGTTACAATCAATCAATTGACCATGGATGGACCACTTGATTTCAACATATGCCATTGACTGCATCTCCATTATATTGTATGATGTCACCATAGAAGAAGAAGAACTCTAGTCTCCAGAGGAGGCGGGAGTGAATAGAGTGTTTGTTCATAAAACATCCTTGGCCACACCCTAGGGCAATGGCTTTAGATGTTATGTCACCACAATCTAACCTCGGTAGTACTAGTCATTTGAAGATTCTTACTTGAGAGCAGTTACTCCTTGCTCGTATGAGTCGTTCACAAGGAGCACAAGTCAATTGACCACAAAGCACCGCTACATTGGTTGTCTTCCATTCACTCAAACAACAAGGAATTGACACAATCTCATATGTTTTTGTTTGTTACATTCACCCTATACTCAATCATATTTATACATTACGATACTCTCTATGTGAACTAAATTCAAAGAAGTTGCCAAAGTGATTTTGAAGTAATCGACGTGAATTTAAAACTTGAGTCCTCATATAAACAACCATTCACTCCAAGGTGTTATTTGGTTAGTTTTCCTTGTTTTCCATCTTCTAATGAACAAATTAACATCTTCATATTCGTGTTGCACCAACATATCTATGATTAAAAACATCAACAATTTAAAAATAAAAATAAAAAATTGGACCTACACTTTCTAGAATACATAAGGGCGACTTCACACATTATGACCAAATTCATTACATTGAGACTTTTCATAGTCTCAATTTAATGCTTAATTTTATGTTTTTCATTAATTTCTTGATTGAATCTATATTTGTAAGTGATTTTTTGACTATATATGGGAAGATTATCCTCGAGTCGAGGATAGTCTATAATTAGAAAGTCAAAAAAAATATGAAAATTGTCTCTAAACAATTGTTGAAATTGTAGGCAAAAAGTCTCAAAATTCTGATATTGTCTCAAAATAACGAATTTGGTCATACATGAGACTGAGAGCCCAAGACCAATTCATTTCAAGCACTCTCATTGGTGGAAAAGGTGGAGCCGGTCCAAGTTCGCTTCACACTACGCTTGAGGGACCAACATAGTATGTGAATGCAAGATGGATGTAAGGTCTACACAAATTCCTACATGGCATCAAATGCATCAGGTTTCATGGTCACTTGGACTATTCTCAAAAACCACCTCTTGGAGGTAGGCCTAACACAAAACCGGGAGACCATGGCACTCCGAACGCTCACAACCGTTGTTTTATTCTATTTTATCATGTGTGAGAACCCGCATGAATAGAAATTCATTGAAATAGCATTTGGTTGAGAACCCAGTCACATATGACTTCACACTACACTTGAGGGTCCATGACCACACTACATGATTTTGGAGGTGTCTTGGGACGGCCTTTGGACACTTTCTTTTGGGCTCTCACAATTCCATGGTCACGGCCCTCGGCTCGTGTGTGAAGTGGCCCTAAGTCCTTTGATAATGTTCACTATCGAGTGTGGAGCAGTTAAGAAAAATTTGAAGACCTAGTCCAATCTCTTTCAAACATGTGTGTTATTTGGTGTTTGTTCTTGGATCCTCGCCTAGCAATACACCAATCAAATATAAGTGTCCGATTAAGAAAAGTAATATCGTAACACCCGCATACGACCTCATATTTTTATCATTTCCTTAGATTGTCGATCGAGTCTGGGCAAAATCCCCACAAATCCATATCGGAAGTAATCGTAGTCGAAACCGTCAAGGCACAGTAGGCCTAGATTTCTGCCACGTTAATCTGAGCCCTGAAATCCTCTCCTACATTGTTAAGCTACTAATTTAGCCCGAAACTCATCAGTAGCGAAATCGTTGGCCGATGACCCCGAAACAGGTCACCTGAATGTATGCAAGATCTTGGAGACGTTCGATCTAAATTTGGCTCCGTGATGTGATGTAATTTACACGTCAACTCATAGGAGGAAGTCTAGTACAGTAATGTTCTTACTAGGGAGCATCTTTAAGGCTTTTTAAGGTTTTATATTAAGAGGTCAACCCTCTATCAAGGGGAGGTGGGCCCACATACTAAACCCACAAGTCGAGTAAACTGATGCAACATAACATTATTTAGACCCATGACAATGTTATGTGGGACTGACAGTATCCAAGGAATATTTCCCACATTCAAACTGAATGTGAAAAATACCATGAATATTCCATGGGAGACTGTTAGTCCCACATAACATTGTCATGGGTTTGAATAATGTTATAAAAACAACCTTTGAATTACTTCACCCTAAATCCCTGAGAGACCAAACTTTTTAGTTCAAAACTCCCTCTTTGAAATTAAAAAGTGAAAAGTCTCATTCGAATCAAAAACCATCAAAAATACCGGCATGCCATTTCTTTAAAAATCTATAAGAAAATAATGTTACCTGCTTATTTACCTTAATTTGGATGTATTATAGAGGTGGAACATTTTCAATAAATTCTTGTCATGAAAGAAGTTATAGAACATTGCCATATACATTTTAAGTTTTGATCAATACCATTTAAAAAAAAAATCAATACAATGGTCATTTAGGGGGTAAGGTTTCTACTATGGCCGGATATGACCATTTTGTGAAGTAGTCCGTTGGACTTCTGCTCGTGGTGAAGTTGTCCAATACACTTCTCCTCTAGGTGGTTACACTACGGCTGGTCAAGACTTCTTAAGGCATTTTTTTTATTGTCTTTTCATCTTCTCCGGCATACATTCCTCGCCTCAAATAATCATGTCTTGGGCTAAAATTCTTGACCAACCAGTGCACTTCTCCACCGTAGTGTAAAGCGGCCTTTAGATTCCCAAAGACTTCATGTCTAAATTTGGAAGTGTTTGAAGCATGCAAGCTTATCCCACCGCCGTTACTGAGTAAAAAGATATTTAACTTAGTGACTTACTCTCATTGAAGGATAACTCTTATCCATACAGTGTTTTTGAAATAAAGTGACCATTGATTTCTCCCTGCAAAAAGTCGGGCTTTAACTTACACCCAACCAAAAAAAAAGTTTGGATCATCATGTGTCGTGGAATGTTTGAACTTGTCTTGTGGAGCCATGTGGCGACTTAAATTCTAGAGTAGACATGCCCATTTATGATAAAACCCACCCCCAATCTTCATATATATATATATATATATATAGAGTCCCCTAAAGCCGTGAAGTTCCACACATGTAGCTGTCAATTTCTAACGTGATGGAAACATCGTTGAAGTTTCAAACATGTCGTCGTCACATTCGGTATGATGGAAAACAGTAAGTTAAAAGCCCATGGATTTGGGTTCCTTAGAAAGGGCAGTAAGCATATGTACTCAAGTTTTTATCTCCTAGTTACCGGAAACATGTTGACCTATGCTGTGAATATGGGTTAGGAAAGAATCTGGCCTTTGAAACATACAATAATTTTGAAACTTGACAAAAAATTGTGATTTTTTGTTAAATGTCGTGGTACAAATTTCTAGACAGGTGGAAAATTACTCCGATGTCGCACATGTACTACATTTTTGCCAAATTGCTTAAGTTATTGGAAATGGGTTTGTCTACTCTAATGATGGAGTTATGGGGCGGGTGCTAACCCTTTATTGCTAGAGCCTATTTCCATATCGTTGAACAAATTTCACAAATGTATGATTTTTTTCTTTTTTTCTTTTTTCTTTCCCTCCACAATGTTTTATAGCAAGCTATATGCACGTCCATAATTTATTATGATTTTTATTTTTCTAAATAACATATTTCTAATTATTTTAGAATTAAAAACTACATTATATATTTTTAAATGAGTAAATAGAAACAGAACCATGAAATACATAACATATGACAAATAAAAATAGAATGGTAACTACAAAAATCAAAAATATTAGTTAGTCTAACTGACATGTTAACTAACAATGTCTTAATTGGGTTTGCACTTGAGCTCATACGTAACTAAGATGATAGTATTATAATAATTTTAATTATGAAAAAATTGGGCTTCAGGCATCGTTTTTTTTCTGATGGATTTTTTCAATAATTTTCTCCATTTTCATTTGTTTGCCTGTTGAATTCTTGGTCCCTTTCTTCTTTCTTTCCTTTCCCTTCGCCAACATTGTGTTTCCCCTAATTCCACAATAAAAAAAAGGATGGAAAATGATGCAAAATTAAATATTCTTGCTCAATTTCTTTTGTGGCAAAAGATGGCGCGTATGTCTATTTCTTGGCCATAAAATAGATTATAAATCAACTTAATTTTATAATACCAAATGCGGTGTGCAATCGGTGAATATATAACACTACACTAAAAAGGATATTTAGTGATTGATACACTAAATATGAACGCATACACTAAATGTCAATAACCTTATGAAAGTAAGTAACATTAAATGTAAACTCGAACACTAAATATCAACTATGGTAATATGTGGAAATAACATGTTTGAATTTACTATTAGTATTCCAGTGAAACCCATGCTTCACATGAAGGGAGGTGGCAGCAAGGAAAGTAGCGGCACACTTATGTCTAACACGGATTGTCAAGGAATTGAAAATTAGTGTTGAGCAGGGTAGGGTGGTAACAACATTGAGTATAATCAAAGGCAAAACATCCTTTTTAGTGTAGTGAAATGGAATGGAATTTCAAACTCCGTTGATAAATAGAGGTCCCCATGTCCAAAGACCACTTCCAAAAAAAAGTGTTGTGAGTAACATTTTATGGCAGTCAAATGTTCATGAAAGTTTTACATGACTTGGACCATATAATGATACTTGACATAAGCACACCTTCATTTAAGTATAACATTGCAATCTTTATTTTATAGCGGGCTTGGGCTTGGGCTTGGGCTTGGTCTTGGGCTTGGTCTCCTAAAGAAAACCATCCCTATGATGTTATCTCATGTAGGCGACGATCAAATTAAGCGTAAGAACAACTTTCCCAATTGCGTCATTAAACAAATGATAGAGGAACATAACCAAGGATTTCACCTGTGTCACGTCTTGTGACAATCTCATGATATGGAAAAAGTTTTGGAAGAGGGTAGAAGTTCCTTGCCCTTCGGCCAAGTTGAGTGGATTATAGCTATACAATTAGTTTGTAAATTGTCCCAAAGAGGTGAGTTAACTAACAAGCCCTTGAATCTCTTAGAGCTCATTAAGGCTAACAACTCAATTACCTAACCATTAGTACAACGATTATCCCAATTATAGTGTATTACTATTCGGAGTTACGCAATGCTATAACTATTTAACGAGGATCTATTATTTTACCAAACATATAATATTGTTCATCCATGTGAGTCGGTTCCATGACCTTGGAATACGTCAATTATATTTTGCGGCCCCTAAATAAAGTAAGAGTATTCATTTACTAGTCATACATTTAGGCTAATACTTGGAAATTTAGGTGGAGTCATACTCCCGGCACTATTCACATTGTTCATCCCGGTATTTTTCACTTAAAATACTATTCATAACATGAATATCAATAAAAATATTGACACCATTCATAATATTATTACTATTCATGCTGGCACTATTCACTATTTGTACCGGTGTCAATTTCTTCCCATGAAGTTAAGATAGTGAAGTCCCATGTCAAATGCTAAATATAGAATGGAACACAACCATGCAGTTGAATAATGTTATGCAAAGTCATCTGTGTTTTATAATGTTCGAAGAACTTGTTGAACTTTCATTAATAAAAATTGAACTCTTGAGTAAGACATAATTGTTTAGTTCTGAATAATAACACAAATTAATTGGAATAAGCAGTGTGGTATGGACCCAATTTTACTTAACAAACATGTTAGCTAAGCTAAAATTGCTTGCTAACCTATAAGCGTGGTCAAACCCTAAGTAGCCCCCATCCATTTGTAGAATATTTTTCTATCATATGGTTGGTGAGGTCCGCATACACTAAGGGTGAGTTTCCATGTAGGCCGCTTACCCACTAGTTTCTAGAAAATAGTGCGTTGGAGGCGTTCACATGTACTTAACTACAATCCGCCAACCAACTAGTTCTAGCGGTCCACTAAAATGTGGAGGGCCATGGACACATGCCACTAGACTCCCATGCACCCGCTAAAGAATCTTCAACCCTTCAAGTGTTGGTCACTAAAGGATAAACATTGGTTGAAGACTCAAGAGAACCAATGCTAGTCTAGAACTCCATCCTTGAAAACAGAAAAAAATAGGTTAGCAGGTGAACCCAAATTTGACAAGATGGGAGTAGCTACACTAAATATGATATTTAGTGTCATGTGCTATTTAATGTCACTATGGTAACTTTTCGGATGACACTTCTTATGAATAACTGAACAAATACTGTCATGGATGATGGACGAGTTCATCCATTGGCCAAAACCCTACCTTCTCTTGTCGGCAACTTGTGATGATATATTGTCACGGATGATTGACATTTGGATGAAAACCCACTTGATAAGTGACAAGTAATTGCAGCACTGTAAATCTATATTCCCCCCAAAAAATTGCAAGGAATGACAAGTAATATTGGGTTAAAATTTAGTGTTGGTGACACTATACGGCGGTTTACGATTAGTATTGAGCAAGACACTTAGAATTCGTGACACTAAATATCATATTTAGTGTAGTTGGCACCAGTGTTCAATATTGAAGTCTTCAACACCTGTCAAATGCCATTTTGGCCGTCAAAAAAGTTTTTTTTGGGTGGGCACTTCACAAAAATGTGCTCTGCAAAGTGTCCACCTTTCACAGTGAAGGCCTCTCCAAAAATTGTCTGTCACAAAATACATTAGCTGTAATTTGCGAATAGAAACATAGCTAGACTCCAATCTTGGCACTCTAGCACACTTCCAAATCTCAATAACTCTTGCGATTTTGACTCTGCAACTTTGACTTGGCATTGACTGCAACTTCGGCTTGGCAAGCATAGCTATATGTGAATGTGAGTTTTTCAAATAGAATTGGGTGAAGAGTGATTGCAAAATTCGATTGAAACTTGAAATATTGGATGCATTGATGTGAGTGTCATTATGTGGTCTTCCGATGGAAAATATAGATTGGGCTAGAACTTTTGACACTTGGACATCGACCAAAAACCGAAGGACTTTGCCTTTGGAGTTGGATGATGGTTAAGTGCATTGTGTAGGGAATCTAAATAATTTTAGTGCATCATTTTTTTGCATGTACTTCTTCAATATAGTGAGGCATCAATTTATTTTCATATTCAATACAAAACGGCCAATATCAAGTTAGTTTTTTTGGTGAAGTGTTGCAAAAAAGTTTGAAAGTTTGAGTGAAGTGTGATTATTTTGAAGCCCTTCACATTGAAATGCATGTGCACACTTCAAACTTGAACACTGGTTGGCACATACGAGCCCATGTCTCACGAGATTCCCTCTACAAATTGGGGGTTTTGTCCTTATTCGCACTAGAATCAGGTGGGCGAGCGGTCTACGTTGAAACTCACCCTAAACCCTCAGCTCCCGCAAACTGATGCACACCTTTGAAATGATGGAATCTCCTCAAAGACCTGCTTTCATACATAAAGCCTAAAATTGGAAGCACTGAAGCATCCCAGCTACCGCCCTTAAATGGAATAGGGTTATTAAACTTCATAAATCGGAACCGAAGGATACGAATGTTCAAGATTTGAGCCATGTCTAAGCTACAGAGAAAGTGAGGCTTAAACCCAAACCCGAGAGCAAGTCGGGGCGACATGTGTCATGGGAAGTGGAACTTGTGTGTTGTGGAGGCAGCCACATGGCATCCCAAATTATCATATATCTGAGGGCCACTTCACACACAAGGCTGAAGGCCCCTGACCATGGCAATGTAAGAGCTCTCATTGGTCGAAAAGGCGGAGACCGTTCAAGTTCACTTCACACTAGGAGGTGAAGGCCTAAAGGTCCAAAGAAAAGTTCGTGGATGAAAAGTCTACATGGAGTCCTACATGGCAGGTTGTGGATAAGGGTGCATGGTCTACCGGAATTTGCGTTAGGCCCACCTCCAAGAGGTGGGCCTGACGAAAATTCCGGGAGACCATGATTTTTTTAATATTTTTTCCAGCATGACAAATTTCAAGACAGATTTCAGGGCAGACTTCAAGGAAGATTCCAGGACAGATTCTAGGACATACAAACACCACCAAGTAATCCTCTTAAATTGATAAAGTTTGAGACATATTATATTAAACCAAATCCTCCTCTCTTTTTCCGCCAACAAAATATGCAATGGTCCCGCAACATGGTCCATTCTCACTTCACACTATGCTTGAGGGCCCGTGACTACATAAAACGGCTTTCCCAACACCCATGGTACGGCCTTTGGATGAGAGTCAAGGGTCCTCACCATTACAAGGTCATGGCTCTTGGCTCATGTGTGAAGTGGCCCTGATATGGTAGGCACTGCTGCGCTGATAAAGTGGGGAACTAACTATAAAAACTAATAAGACTTTGTGTGATTGCCAATGAACGGGGAGAACAAACCACTACACTAAAAAAGGATATTTAGTGTTGATTATATTTAATGGTGTTATCACCCTACCATGTTCAACACTAATTTTCAATTCTTTGATAATTACTGTTAGACATAAATGTGTTGCTACTTTCTCTACTGCCACCTTCTTCATGTGAAGCATGGATTTCATATCCTTACTAAGACGAAATTCAAACATGTGACTTCCACATATTACCATAGTTGATATTTAGTGTTTGAGTTTACATTTAATGTTACTTACTTTCATAGGGTTATTGGCATTTAGTGTATGCGTTCGTATTTAGTGTATTGTAGTTACAGACGAATTGGTTGATTTTGAGAAATAACCGGTTCAAATTCCAGACCTCATGAAAAATGATGGATCCCTTTGGAGTCGTTTATAGAATATTCCTCAATGTAGTGAAGAAAAACCGAAAGATGTCAACATGTATCCGGTGGGTCTTGGAAACACTAGGATATCGACTGATTATGCCCAAAATCCTCCCCATATACTACACTAAATAGTCCTACTAGTGTGGTTGGAAAATAAGCGTGGGCCATCTTAATTTTCTACTTGATGTGGAACTAATGTGGGTCCATGACCTTACGTCTTCCCCCAAGTTTTCATGAAGACTTCTGACCAACACATTGAGTACTAGTCAGTGAACGGGGAGTTTACGAGCTCATCCAGTTTTAGCCCCTATTTTGAGAACTCGTCCAATTATTTTCAAAAGCCACTCGGTTATAGTTGAACCGTAGTCGTTTGTTCAGTTGAAAGCCTAAGTTTTTGTTAGTCTATAGATTATAATCCTAAAGTTTGTTAAGTCCTTTGGTTAAAATTTTTGAGAATTCTCATTTGCTCCCGGTTATGATTTAATGTTGTAATAGTCATTTCTTACCTCAATTTCAACACATCAATTTTTGGATCTTCAAACTAGAAAAAACATTGTAAAACATCAAAACATCACTAAATAGACATTGTAATGCACATAAGTAACATCCTTGGCATTACTTGAACTTGGTCTAGTCCTTCACCTCTTGAAGGCTAAGGATTCCTGACTTCAAAATACTTTGACGTTTTGCATAAATAAATTAAACATAAAATTAAACAAAATTATCAAATGAAGCTTAAACATTATCCAAATCTAAGTCTTGGGCATCTTCACAAGCGTGACCAACAAGATACTTCTCAGGGTGAGAATACAAATACCTCGAGTTTGTTGAAGTCCTCCATAACTCGATTGCCTCCACCAAGATGTGGTCAAAATTATAGGTTGGACCTTCTAACGCCATTCTTTGTACAAATTCTAAGTGCTTTGTTTCCAAACGTTTCTAGTGTTTGGTTTTTATAATATTTTGCATTGAAAAAACCCTTTCACAAGTTTGTATATTTATACATTGACATCTAGCAATTTCAGTTAACTAAAGGATGTTAGAGTTTTTTTTTGTTAGAAAATCATTCCAAGATTATCATAGCCCCACAAGTCTTTGAACATTTTATCCTTCCATTCAGAAATTCCTTTCTACACGCATTTGAATTTACAAGAAGAGGGAGAGTTTTGTTTTCTACTTACTTCTCAACTCCATGATGTTGAAGAAGAACTTTCGAATTTGTCACATCCCAAGAACTCAAATCAACTCTCCTTGATGGCATGTTAGAAAGACTTAAAATCTTAAAAGTATAAACAACATGATTGTCTTGAAATCTAGCCTCTAAAGCATTGCAAATAGCTTGAGCATATGGTTTTTGAAAAGCCAAAGGCTTTTCCAAATCAACATCACTAGGATCTCTAATAATCTCTACAAAATGATATTTGGCACCTCTAATTTCACTTGGTAACCTTTGCAAATATCCATAAGGGGGGGCATGATTTAGTATAACACGGTAGTTTGTGCTGGATTTGAATGTCTTTTGATTTAGGTCAATATATCTATAACATAGAACATTCTCGACCATACACTCGGGAGAACCAACTAAAGATTGCCCATGCCCTCGGGAGAACCAACTAACGATTGCCCATACCCTTGGGGCTCCACCCAATTTTTGCCTCCCCTTGATATCAAACAACTAGTTTACCGTAATTTTTCTAGATGGACTGGTCAATTTTATACACTTTCTATTTTGTCGTTGGTTATATGGCCTACGTATTCAATTTTCATCCGGTTTTTTGCCAAGTTTAGTTGGTTGATTTTACACTAACTACCGGCTTGTCCTGTACATTGTTGCATATTGTTTAAAGGCTTTTATGTTAAATGAATGAGAGGTATGCTCAAATGCGATAATTCCCTTTCTCATACACCAAATAAGGTACTTACCTCAAGAATACAAACTTAACTTCTAGAGTCATTTATAGAGAAAGCTTGGAACCCCTCCATGTGTCACCAAGAGTTGGCTTCGTTTGTTGTAGAGCTAGCCACATGGTAGCCAAAATTATGATAGATTTATCAAGTGGGTGTTAGAAAACTAAGGATTTCGATTGACAACACCTGCGAAGGACGTATAGTAAAAACATGCGCCTTTGAAGGTTATTGTTAAATCATTTCAATTGGATCCCACTACACTAAATTGGTAACTATAACCCCACATTACGAGTCACAACGACTAAAAATAAAGAAGATTTGGGAATGCAATGTTTCAATGCATTTTCAATTTGCCCCCTTCCGGCAGGTGTCACAAAACTTCACCTGAAAACTAATGGAAATTACACTAAATCACGGGGGGTTCACTTAGTGCATTTTAAGAACGACGTGTGGCATAACATAGGGAGAATTAAATTCGTTTGACATAAAATTTATAAAAGAATTCCAAATAATGAAGGGTCCATTAAAAGTAGACAATCCCATTACAAGTAAGATAGATAGGTATAAAATATGGGCCATTCCTTTTTGTAAAAATAATATAGGGGCTAAAAATAAGGATCCTAGGATGTATGTTTAGTAGAATCAATTTTGTACACATGCCTCACGAGGGATGGATGAAAAATGACTCATCATTTACCCCAAAAATGGATGAAATTGTAAGCATAACCCTAACTCTTTTCCTGACACCTCTTGGTGGCTTCTAACCCTAATTCTCTTCCCGACATCTCTCGGTGGCTTCTCTCCCTTCTCTTGGTGGCCTCTTATTTTTCATTTTTCCTGTGGCTTCTCATTTTTTCGGTGACTTCTCTACTCCGACATCGTCATCTCCAACATGTATGTTCATTTCTAGTACCACTTCTTCATAGCACACACGTTTTATTCAATGCTGGAGTCTTTTGTGATTTGCATGTTGTCCCTGCCATATTTGCCCAACTGTTCAGTTTTCTTTATTTTGCGAGCTTTTTGCGAGATCATGGTGACGTCGCCGTCAATCCAACTTCCATCTTTGGTCTCTCCAAGCTCTCTCTCATCGTGCAATCTCAACATCTTGTAGGTAGATTCTTGTAGGTATTCTTTATACCCTTTTCTTGCCATGTTTTTTTCCACCACTTTGGCATTGCATGCACTTTTAAATTAATTTTTTTAATTAAAAGGAATGTAGACTACAAAAAATTGCAATGACATGGGCATTATAAGTAATGGTAGGGTGCAAAAAAAATAGGCCATTTTAGAAAATTAAGTAATTATAGGGAGCTTTTAATTCATGCCTTGGAGGTAAATAGCCCCTAAACAAATACCCCTCCGCCGCACGTGGAGCACAAAAATCCTATAGAGTGACCCCCCATGCACTAAATAGTCCTATTATTGTGGGTGAAAATTTAGCATGGAAATAATTAGCGTGGTCCAGATTAATTTCCTAGCCAAGGTGAAATTAATGTGGGTCCAAGACCTCATGTCTACACCTAAGTCTTCATGAAGGCTTTTGACCAACACCTTACATAAAACGAAATAGTCCCACTACATCAAAAGTAGTACAAAAACCAATAATCACCCACACTAATTTTCTAGAGAAACAATTATTATGGCCCATGCTAAGTTCTTACTAGAAATTTAGTGTGGGTTGAAAATTAAATGTGGCCCACATCAATTCTCATTGTGAGAATTAGGGTGAGCTCTACAAACTTTTGTGGCCAACAATAATAAGACTATTTAGTGCATTTGTAGGACCTCCCTCTACTAATTATCAAATGGTTTGTATGATTGTATATTATTTGTTGGGGCAATGGTTTGAAGCACTAACCAAAAGGAGACGGTGGTGTGAGCCCAAATTGATGCCCACATGTGTTGTTAACACTTGTAAAACATTATAAGTAATGTTTTGTTGATTTATGATTATTCACAAAAATATAAAAAGAGTGAAGCTTGAAGAAAGCTAAGTTTGAAGCATTAGGCTTGTGTGGAGTGGATTTAAGTAGTATGAGGAAATACCTTGGTAAGGTGTGGTAGGTAGAAAGCCAAGGTTAGTTAAATGTTTGAATTAGGATCTTTGTTGATCATTTGAGGGAGGAAGGCTTAGGAGATAAGATGAGAGCCTAGAAAGTAGGAGGAGATTTCGAAGGCTTATCGTGAGCCTTGAGGGTGCTCACCCCCTCAAACTCACTATATAATCCCTCATTCTTCCCTCACTCATCCTCTCTTTCCTTCGTGCTCCTTGGCACCCCACGTGTTATAAGTGTGGGTGTATGGAAGCAAGATAGGAGCACATGTGTGTGCATGGTTTTGAAGTTAGGAGCCAAGGCTAGTTGGCCTTGAAGAGGGCTTGACCTCTTGTTAGCATTAGTTTGGGTGTGAATGATTTTAATATAATTTATGGCTTCAAGTTGTAGTACTTGAGTTCATATTTCTTGGGTATATGTGTTTGCTAAGTGTCATCATAACTATTCCACTCGGACTAGGAGGAAATCGAAGGGTGGAGTACTTTTGGTGACACGTTGCCGGAACACGAGTTGGTAAATGAGAGGGTCCTTTGAGTAGTCTAGGTTATAAAGGGCATAACTTCCGAGCAGAAGAAGATACTTCGTTGAAATTTAGAGGGTTAGTAAACAATTTGTTTATATGAACATGGTCAAAATCTGAGGATGTTTGGGGTACTGGAGCAGCAGTTATGACATTCTGAACTTTGCCTACATTTTTTAGCTGAAATGGGCATAACTTCTGGACAGAGGCTTGAAAACGCATGAAATTTTGAGCGATGCTTTGTTCTTAGGTTTCCTAGTTGTGGTACAAATTTCAAGTCATTCCGAGTAGATGAGAAGGAGATATATCATTCTGAAGTGTTTTCAAGAGTTGGTAAATGAGAGGGTCCTTTGAGTAGTCTAGGTTGTAAGGGGCATAACTTCCGAGCAGAAGAAGATACTTCGTTGAAATTTAGAGGGTTAGTAAACAACTTGTTTATATGAACATGGTCAAAATCTGAGGATGTTTGGAGTACTGGAGCAGCAGTTATGACATTCTGAACTTTGCCTACATTTTCGAGCTGAAATGGGCATAACTCCTAGACAGAGGCTTGGAAACGTATGAAATTTTGAGGGATGCGTTGTTCTTTGGTTTCCTAGTTGTGGTACAAATTTCAAGTCATTCCGAGTAGATGAGAAGGAGATATATCATTCTGAAGTGTTTTCAAGAGTTGCAGACTAAAAAGGCCATAACGTTTTGGCAGAAAATGAAAATAGTTTGAAATTTCAGGGGGTCATAAACAATTAGTTTTTGTGATTGCTCCAAAAATTTGAAGTTCTTTGGAGCCCGTGGGAGGAAATTATGACATTCTGAAATCTGGGTAGACTGACACACCAAAATGGTCATAACTGTCGGACAAAAAATGGGATAGGCTCACAAATTGGTGAGATGTTTTTTGCTTTGTCTCCCTAGTTACAGATAAAATTTCAGGACATTCCGGGAAGTAATGGAAAAGTTACACTATTCTGAAATTTGTTCTGGATGTAGCCTTGGGGGTTAAATCATAAGTCATTAACGTTGTGTATATTCCAAAGGCATATTGGAATGATACATTGAGTTACTAAGGAAGGAGTTTGCTAAGTGTCATCAATACTATTCCACTCGGGCTAGGACGAAATCGAAGGGTGGAGTACTTTTGGTGACAAGTGGAAACAATGATTGCACTATAGTGCCTGATGATATCTATTTCCAACCAATTTTACACCTAAGGCAAGGTCAATGACCCTGAATTACTCTACTAAGAGTAAATAGGATGCCTTAAGAACAAGCCTATAGGGGGTGAATGTTCACAACACCAAATGAGGGAACGGGGGGGGTGTGTGAAAATGACGACTGTTCACGTAGAGACTATGAATTATTATTTCAAGATGAATGAACCCCTAAACAGGGATCAAAGATCCTTAATTAATATAATTAAGCTTAAATTGGGATGAACCAACAACCTACCTATAGGGCCCATGTTCTAATACCCCATTAGTAGGTGTTAGGATACCAAAACCGGCCTATGGGGGGCATGGTATTACTACACCCACCATAATTCACTAATTGTTCCTATTATTGTGGGCCACAATATTTTTTCAGAACCCACGTTAATTCTCATAATGAGGAATAATGCGGGCCCCATTAATTTTCAACCCTCGCTAATTTTCTAGTGAAAAATAAGTGTGGGCCACAATACTTGTGGTTATTTTGTGTGCTACTCTTGATGTAAAGTGACTATCTTATTTTATTTTATGTAAGGAGTTGATCGGAAGTCTTCATGAAGACTCAAGGTAAGACCCAGGGTCTTGGACTCACAATACTTGACCATAAAATTAGTGTCGCCCACGCTAATTGTTTCACACCAATTTTCCACCCACACTAGTAGGACTATTTAGTGTAGTGTTTGGAAACCAAAACGGCCTAGGGGGGGGGGTAGGCTTTACTGCACCCAACATTTAGTGTTGGGAAACAAACTCCGAATTTGTCAATATGGTTCAATACATTTCAGTTTCTCCAACTACTTATCGAACTTGGAGGTTAGCGGGAGTTGACTTGAAGACTTGGGAGCACTCCACTCATTCTTCTCTACTACTGTTCAAAGCTTCATATATGATTCTATTGTTGGGCCCTCCACCCGTGATTTAATACACTTTTCATAAAAGCATGCACTTGAAGCCTCTAAAAACAACTTGGAACATGATTTGTGTAGACCCCACCTTTGAGACACAAGTTACACTCGAATAACACCACTAACCCAAATATTGTATTTAGTGTCACCAATTCTACTTAAAATCGAATAACACCACTAACCCAAACATTGTATTTAGTGTCACCAATTCTACTTAAAATCGAATAACACCACTAACCCAAATATTGTATTTAGTGTCACCAATTCTACTTAAAATCAAATTACACCACTAACCCAAATATTGTATTTAGTGTCACCAATTCTACTTAAAATCAAATTACACCACTAACCCAAATATTGTATTTAGTGTCACCAATTCTACTTAAAATCAAATTACACCACTAACCCAAATATTGTATTTAGTGTCACCAATTCTACTTAAAATCAAATTACACCACTAACCCAAATATTGTATTTAGTGTCACCAATTCTAATTGTCTTGCTCAATACTAATTGTACATCGCCCGTGTAGCGTCACCAACACTAAATGTAAACCTAACATTATATGTCATTCCTTATAAAAAAAATTTGGGCATTATATAATTACAACGTTGCAATTATTGTCACTTACTAAGTGTGTGTGTGTGTGTGTGTGTGTGTGTGTGTGTTTGTTTTCCCCCAAATTAAATCATACGTGACAATGTTTCATTACAAAAATGGTAGGATGCGGAATATACCATAAGTGGATGAACTTATAGTAAGTTGGGATGACATCCCAATACTCGTAAACTTATTCATGAGAAGTGTCAATAGAAAAGTCAGTGACATAAAATACCATATGACACTAATTACAATATTTAGTGTACTTGGAATGATCAACAAAAAGGACATAGTAAGGGACCCGTCGAGCTAGCAAATTTAAAAAACTTTCTTACTTGACCAAGAACATGTGCCACATGTCATCATGTGATTGGGTTGAAGCCCTTAAAAGATTACCTGGCCATTGATGTGCCCAAAACACACCTAAACATGCGGTAATATAGGGTAGTTTTGGGTTCCTATGATGTTGTATGCCATGAAGTAATTAACATTTGGCATACAATTGCCACCTGTTGTTTTTGCATTGGCTAGGATTGTGCAAAACTCCCAAAATGTTGCACCATATAAACACTATTGTAGTTATTGGTCCAAGACGACCCTAAACTACTAGATGATGGTGGAGAGATACCCAAATCTTAAGGAAGAGGTTGGCGTTCGATTCCCGGCTATGAAATCTCCTCTCTACTTGATAGAAACTTGCTAGATGGTTAACTGCCTCCTGTGCTTTGGCGCTGGCATGTCAACCTTATGTCTCAAAAAATTAAAAAATTAAAAAATAACAAAAAAACACAAGTTATAACCCGCCACAGTATCTACCCAAGTTTTGTCATAAAACTCACTTTTGGTGGTGCATACTATAAGCACAATTTTAGCCAATCTAGGAATACTAAATCCCAGTCATCAAGGATCTTGCGTATGAGACTAGAATAGTCTTCTCTTGACTATCACTTTTTATGGAGTGGAGTCAACCAGTCTTCTACATAAAGTGTTGTTTTGATGGCAACATGCAACCATGGAAGACATGGTCAAGTTAACATTCCCACTTACACTTGCGTGCATAGGGTGTCCAACCTTCATACCACTTAGAGCATCACCACCCATGAATGAAGCTGAACTGCAAAAGTCTAAACACAAAACAGAGATTCATCCGAGTTCAGTTTGGGTAGGAGGCATATGCCCCACCCACAAACTCACTTTTGAGTCCGACTTCAACGAGTACCCTCAAACCCTATTTTATTATTTTATTATAGTGCAGATGATGAGGTGATGTGTGGGTGGGAAGCTTATCATTATTAGATTGTGTGTGGGCCTTGAAGTGTGGTATGGAGTTAAGTTGCAAAATGTTTCACCTACAGTTAAGTTAATTTTGGACCAGCTGAATAGAAGGAATTAAGTTAATTACCTTCAAGTTAAGTAGGAGTGGAGTGAGGGAGTCTGTTTGTCTGTCAGAGGAGGGAGGGTAGATGTGCACATGAGGAGATGGTGTTGGCCTAAATTTAGCAAGCATGTTCCACACTTGACTCATCAATTAATTAACTTACCCACACAAACATAATTAACAACCAGCCTCGTCAGGAATTCCTAATTAACCATTATGTTTCCGCCTCTAATTAATACTACCAGGTAGCTGCTATGTAGGTACATGTAGCCAAGCTGCCCAAATTCTTGGTGGGTGTCCACTTAGGAAGTAAGTCTTGGAGGAGTATAATACTCTTGTCTTATTCTCGATTCATTGGAGTTCAGGTCAGCTTGGTGCACTGAAAACTTGCTCCGTTTTGCATGACAATCACTGCATTGAGGCTGCCCTCGGTGTTCAGTTCATCCAATTTTCAGATGGGTGGGGCAATTCCAAACTGAACTGAACTACTCTACATCCGTTTTGTAGTTCAATCCACCACTGGTGGCAATGCTCTTACAAATCAATGTGAGTCTTAAAAAGGATGTTTTAAGAGAAATTATTGTACAGAGTAAGGGCCGCTTCACACTATGGCCGTCCAAGTCGAGAGGCCGTGGGTTGAATGGCCAAACTTTGTTGAGGGTCCAAAGAAATTGGCTGAAAATAGCCAATAAAATATAGGAATTGGAGCCTTCGGCCAGGCACAATGTGAAGCCTCCAAAGTCCAAAGTCCAAACCCATATCATTTGTACCTCCGCGAACAATCCCTCCAATCTAACAGTTGAGATCTTGTTAGTTTTTAATTTTTTTATGAAAAAAAATTGACAACCTCTCGGCCATAGTTTGGTTTTCCATTCTTGTCCGACCCAAACTTCCTTCTAGAGTCCATCGCCTTAGTAGAAAAATATTGCCATGTATGCATTTTGGAGAGTGAAGGCCTTTGGACTTTGGCCTCTAGTGTGAAAGGTCGAGAGGCCAAATTCTTGATTTCTTGTAATTTGATTGGTGGAAATCGACGGCCTCTCGACCTTCGGCCACAGTGTGAATCGGCCCTAAGACCCCAACATCCGACTATGGTATTCCAAACATTTGTAGTGGGGACGACCAACGTCTGCTTGCCCACTATATTCTAGATAATACCGCGTCGGAGGTGTTCGCATGTAGTGAAACACAACCCGCCAACCCAACCACATTATAGTGGTCCACTAGAATGTGGAGGGCCATGGACACGGGTCATTGGACTTTCGTGCCCCACTAAAAAACCTTCAACCTACAAGTGCCGGTCACCGAAGGATTAAGGCCAGTTGAAGACTAAAGAGAACCAATGCCAGTCTAGAACTCCATCCTTGATAATTATGAGGAAGAGGTTAGTAGGTGGACCTAGATTTGAGAAGATGGGAGTAGCTAGTTGGCACATATGAACCCTACCCCAACAAATTCCCTTTACATTTGGACGGGTTTGCCCTTAATCACACTAGAATTTGGTGGGCCAGTGGTCTCCATGGAAAATCACCCTTATTGATACATCCACGAACCCACAACTTTAGTAGCTGAAATGGTAGCATGATATAGGCCGCTCGCCCACCACATTCTAGTGGAAATCTAGATTCCACCTAGTGGCATCTATATTTCCACTAGAATGTGGTGGGCGAGGGGCCTACAAGGAAACTAACCCTTAGTAGAATTGACAATAATGGTCAATATGTGCCATTAAGATTTGGTTTACCAATATTGATAAGACATGGTACAACCTCTTAGGGCAAGTTTCCATGTAGGCCGCCCGCCCACTAGATTCTAGTGTGAATAAGGGCAAACCCGCCCAAATGTAGAGCAAATTTGGTGGAGTAGGGACTGTATGTGCCAACTTACTGCTCCAATCTTCTTAAATCCGGGCCCACCTACTAACCTCTTCCTCCTGGTTATCAAGGATGGAGTTCTAGACCAACATTGGTTCTCTTGAGTTTGTAACCAGTCTTAATCCAATAACGACCAACATTTGTAGGGTAAAGTTTCTTTAGTGGGCGCATGGCAATCTAGTGACCCATGTTTGTGGCCCTCTGCATTCTAGTGGACCTGTGAGCCCAATTATGTGCATGCATTTCAAGTTAACCTTAAAATTGTTCAACACAAGGATTTGCATTTTTAGTTGGGGTTAGTTAGACGTGAGGACGCATGGGAGTGTTAAAGAAAAGAATTTGAGTTAGTTAAATTCGAGTCGTGTGATTGTGTGCTATTTAAATGAAGAGGAAACCAAAACAAGTGGTTAGTGTTATTTGGATTAGGTACATGTAAGCTCAAGCTGCTTATGCCCAAATTATTGGCCAATTGGGGCTTGAGGGCTATTTGTTTAAGGAGGGGGGGGGCCCCGGGTGAGGATTAGGCCCTGGATCTCCGGATCTAGGGAAGGGGGAGTCCAGGGGGTTGTTCGGTTGCAGGTGAAGAAAGAACGACTGCGGAGGAGATAGGGGGCCTCAGGAGGGAAGAGTGTGGGTGACTGGAAAAAGAAATGACCCGAGGTCAGGGCCCGGGCTAGGAAGGGCGCTTCATGCAGTAGCATTTTGATTCAGATTTGAGGTTCGAGGGAGGGCGCTTCAGCAGCCGGTATTCCGAATCCAGGGTTGGAGTTTAGCGATGGCGCTTCAGGTAGTAGCATCCTGATTCAGATTTGAGGTTCGAGGAAACAAGGTGGCGAGCTGAGGCATGGTGCCTCAGCAACCAGCATTCTGAGTTCAAAGTTGGAGTTCAGGAAGGTGCCTTAGGCAGGTGGCAGTCTGAAGTCAGAAGTGAAGTTCGGTGAACTGGGCCCTCGGCAGCCAGCATTGTGTCCAGAAGGAGGACCAACTGCAGGAGCTTCGGCAGCCGCCTAAGGCCAACCGCATTAGGATTAGACTCTGACCCTTAGGACCAAGGCTCCAGCAATGCAGATAGTTAGGGGGTAGGAAGTGATGGGTGGATATGCTAGATTTGAGTTGGACAATTTCTGATGTAAAGGCAAGTGCCTTTAAGGAGTGTGAATTAAGTTAATTAGTTGTGTGGTGTGCACATAGTGTGGGAGATTAGGAGAGGAAGAGAAGGTTAGGATTGTTGCATGTAATACACATCATGGACGCATAAGTATTTTTCAATGCTCATGCCCTGTGAGTTGAGATGAAAATAAAAGTGTGCTTGACATTGGAATTCATTAGAGCATGAGCACGAAGTTCCCAAAGTCGAGGAGTAATGAAACATGTGAGCCATAGGTTTCCACCTGGACCACCGACGCAAAAAGGTGGGGAGTTATGGTTGACACGACCACCAGAATGTGGTTGGATGGCGACTTGTGCTTAATTACATGCGCACACCTCCGACTCACTATTCTCTATAATCTAGTGGGCAAACAGCCTACATGGAAACTCACCCTTAGGCATTCATGGCATAAGTATATGACAATGACATCTATGCTTGAGATTATAAACAAATCAATATTTAACTTCATTGTAATTCACTTGTCGATGAAGTCATTTAAGTAAATTTTCTCATGTTAGGGACTTGGGTTGCAAGCATTTATAAATTACTTAAAATTTGGAATAGCCTCAAATTTGTTGCACTACCAAGTGTGGATAATGCTTATCAATATATTACCAATGGGATCTGCAGAAATTCCATTATAGAATTTCCTACTACAATATGCCACATGTATAGTTGAAAATATTCATGAGTATTCCATACTTTTTTTGGTTCAAATCCATCTAGACATATATTTCCCTTTAAGTTGTTTGATTTGTGTCAAATAAATGCCAAAGCCGGTGCTTTGAAATCGGCATTGTAAGACCACACCCAACAACTTCATGTCGATGTAGGGAAATTTATGGTAAGCCCCACGTGACCCCGCCATCAATATAAGAGATGGATGGTCGGGCATCAAGCAATCCCATGGCCGCCATACATCCCTCAATTGGCATGTTTGTGTTGCTAACAACATGCAAGCTTAGAGTTGATTATGGGCTATCAAGCCGTTGCAAGTTGCCGTCAACAACGGGGACGTTACTTGGGTGCCAACATCTTGGTGTAAATGTTGGGCATGCTCTAAGCCTTCCACCCCATCTTTATAGTGCAGTTAAAAGTAAATAACTAGTCCAAACCTCTCTAATCCCTCCAAACAACATAGAAATAAGTTCGATCCAAAACTTGACAATTTAACAAACCATGTTTCTTATAACATCACCCAACCCATAGGATGGGCTTCCTTACTAATAGGAGAGGCCTAGCTTCCGAGCACACATAATGAAAGCCTATATTATATGACACAATAATTGAGTTAGTATAACTTACATGATTAGCCGGTGCCAACCCCACGTGGCACGCATGCATGCTAACCGCAAACACTTGACAACAAATATAATTTTTTTGACGGTTCTAGAGTCCCCGGAGTAGCTATAGCTACCAGACCACCTTCACACAATGAATAATTCTCAGCATGAGTATTATTCATTTTGTGAAGGGTAACCAACATTAGTGGGATAATATGCTTTGAAAATGGCCAACATTCCCGGCACTAGTGGTGCCACACCCTAATGTTGAAAAATGGTATGCTAGCCCATATTATCCATTGGTCTTCAAAGCACATTTCCGCTAGTGCAAACACTTTGCAACGAGACCTACTTACACGCTTCAAGAAAAAGGTTCCTCCACGAAGTTAAAAAGGCATTTTTAATAAGTGTTGTGTGCATTGCCATACCTATTCCGGAACCTATTGAACCTCGAGCTTCAATTCCATTTAAATTGGTGCATGCGGCCTTTAGTGACCATCACATTATTTGTGCCAAGGCTCTTTGTTGCATTCTCAGGGCCCACGGGCTTTACAAAAAGGTATACCTAGCTAGTAAAGGGCCCACCGCACCCCCCCCAAAAAGTCTCCCTTGAATTTGCTGTGCAGTCCTTACAAGTAATTGAAATGTATTTATAACTACACCGATTATCCCAATGACACTCTAGCCTCCGTAATATCACCCTCCGTAACGTCACTCCCTCTCTTATATCCCCAAACCCTAGGGAACATATGTGCTCAGCTTAAATCTCCCTCCTCGTTGTCACATCTCCCTCCCATAAATCATGGGTTTTTGCCATAAAGGCAATCCCCGAAAAATTCCAACCACACACTGGCATGCATCACGTTGTCATCATTGTAATTATTGTATTATTGTAATGTTGACTTTGTGCTATCCCATAATGGCACATGCTACACTAATTCTCTGTTATCATGCAATCCATGTTAACACTACACACCTCCTTAATGTCACGTGCACTTTGGTTGCCACGAGGATGATATAATTAGGGAGGACACAATGTAGTGCGTCTTGCTATTCGGAGTTACGCAATGCTGTAACTATTTAATGAGAATGTAATATGTTACCAAGCAAGGTCATTTATGTTCTATAATGTCCGAACAACCTATAGAACTTTCGTTAGTAAAAATGGAACTTATGAGTAAGATGTTATTGCACTGCATAACTCCGAATAGTAGCAGGCACTGATTGTAGTGAAGTCCACAAAACTCGGTGTTAACACCGCCAGAAGGTAGATGGGTCTTACATGTTATCTTTGTCGACTAGGTTACTCCTCCTAAGATATGAAACACATGATTAGTATGAAATGATTAGCAAATCCAAATAGTGGCCGTATCCGTGCTCCTCATAATTTTTGGAGCTTATATGAATATCTTATTCGTTATCAAAGTAAAGATTCTTGTGCTCATTCATTACACAGTCATATGGGTCAAACTATTGAACCTAGAATGATTATCATATTTCATACATGTAGCTATTTAAAACACATGTGTTTTTGGAACCACACCTAACTACATATCACTCATATATAAGTATCCGATTAGGATAAATAAGTGATTTAGGCACGTGTACCTTAGAATGGCCCATGCCTTAACTCCGCAACACCTCCTACTAACACGATAGTTTCATAGGGTAACTAATTTGGCCCCAAAAACAAGAAAAAACCTTTAAGGATTCCCGGACGAAAGGATTGTTAGTCACTAATCACGTCGCTTATAATAATAATCACAAATAATGTTGCATGTAAGTTAAAAGTTACAAATCGGTTGTGTGGGATTTCTCAAGGTTAAAAAATGGATGAGAATGAGACGTACGTTCATAAACATCAATTCCCAACGGTCTTTTGGAGGTGGGCCTTTTACGGAGTAAACCTATGCGCCTATGTGTGTTACATACTTTACACATAAAACAAAGGAGGGCATTTAAAGAAAGCTTGTAACTAGCACCTACATCCGTGTGTTTGGGGTGTACAATGGGCGGTTTTGCATGGGAAGACGAAGAAGAAGGAGAAACCCAATTCCTAGGCAACTTAGTTCCCCGAGAAAGGAGGCATTGATGCCGAGTGTGGGCCAACCCGAATTATGGTGATGCTCCAAGGAATTGTAACAAATCCCTCGAGTTGCACAAACTTCAACTTATCAAGCCCCGTTGTGGCACGTGAGTCTCCCTTTCTCGGGTTTCCCCTCCATCGTGGTCACCGTACCTTGGTAACCGTGTCATCGTTTTGATCCCGGGCTCCTTTATTTTTGCGACACGAACATGGACTTCCGGTGGAGTGATAACTAGTAAAAGTTTGACACGTTGCATTTTTGTTATAGATATGAAGTGGTTACCAATGTCCATTATGTAATTGCTCAACTTCTAGGGCAAAAGATACGTGGCACCTATGTAAGTTAAAGGTGAGCACATTTGTCATACCTTAATTGCTCGGCACCCTAGGGACCATTTTTGGGTTTTCCTTCACCTACGCAAGTCAGGTTGGGGTTCAAGGGTAGTTCTGTGTGGTTGGATTTCTTTGTAGGGTAGCGTGAAGGCTTGACGTTTAGTCGAGCCTAGCCCCCACTCGTCATGAAGCCAATTGTTTGTGTTTTGAAGGGTTGTCAAAGCTAAGCATATCAAAATATATTGAGAATAAATGATGATTTTGGACACATATGAATTTTTTTTTCTTGCAATTTCATTTGACACACTATTCTCAGGTATGACAAAACAATGATGAAGAATTGCACCAAATTAATTATAAGTATGAGGTGTCTTCAAATGATAACCATTTTGTAATGCCTAGATATACACTATAAACTTCATTCTAAGCACAAACTGAAATAATTTTTGCACCAATCCTTTACAAAAAACTTTGTCTTAAGAAGTTTTCTCTTTCAAGAGAGGAACATAACTTTCATGATAGATTTAGAAATTGCTCAAAATCTTCATGTGTTTGGTGTTAGAGCCCAAACATTTTAGTTGATTTGACTTTGGAATTAGCATCAAAGACCTCAGTTCAATCTAGTCAAATTTAGCGTTATTTATTCTATTTGTCCTACTCAATACCCCGGGGGGTGCACTCCATTGTGAAGTTGAATACCACATGCGATTAAAAAAATCTACTTTTTACATAAAGGACTACCAAAATGGGTCAAAATTTTATCCATTTTTTTTCATGAGTAGACATACATGGTATCTATTACATAGTGAAAAATAGTAACAAAATTTGATGATTTGTTTTTTTATAAAACATATTGTTTCTAACCATAATGACGCAAAGTTGAACTAAAAAAATTGCTACAAAAATGAAGGTGGCTAAAAATTTTAGAAAGATATAAAAAAGATATTATCAATGATTATGTATATGTAAAAAAATCACAATTTTAAAAATTATCTATGGCATATAATTAGGGTACCAAACTTTTTATCGCACGTGGTTATGAAACGTAAGGGGGTGTGATCCTCCCGAGCTCAATACTAAGTGTAAACCTCAACAAAAAAAACACCAACATACCTTCACAAAGTTAAAGCCCACAAAGACATCGAAGGAAATGAAAGAGGACATGTACTAGCCAAACATGGTGCAGACGGACAAAAAACAAACATGACACAACTACACCACAATGCCCATAGTACCCCTTATTGGCTATAGAAACAAAGTAAGCCAATCAGGACAACCATTCAAAGATCCCAATAGAGACTTCCAAAAATATCTAAAAGAGCAAGAACTAAAACAACAAAAAGATAGCGCTATAAACTTCAAATACATAGACAAATGGGTCAATAACGAAGAAATAGACCTAATATATTCAAAAAATTGGGAAAATACGTAAATAACAGACAAATAACTCTGCCCAACATACTACTAGTACTAAACCATCCACATGATGCACCACACCCAATAGAACCTCAACCATCCATCGTAATACAATTCATGGAATTCACATACTGCCACGATAGATTCCCACGATAGATTCCCACTAGAAAGTATTTCAAACAAACATATAAAATATGAACCCCTCATGAGAGACATAGCAAATAGTGGATGGACAATTGCCCCCTATTTGTAGCTATTGCCAGAGCCCGCGGAGCAATACACATAAACATAAAACACACCCTCAATAACCAATTACATATCCAAGTCAACTTACATCCAATAAACAAAGCATTAAAAGCCATTCACACCAACACTATCAAATACCTACAACACATCATACTCACCAAAAGTCGAATTGAAAACAAACAAACATTACCAATATTACCCTAAACCCATGTATCAAACACTTAGCTCAGAATATGAAATAATACCATAAGACTTAATTATAGGGGCCACGTAGGAATCGAACCCAAACCACCTAATACAAACCCATTCGACTTCTCACACTATACCCCAACTTAAAGGAGCGACCATCCAACACACAATCATGCAAAATTAATCAAAATATTAATCTTACTTATTTCTTGTTACTTTTACTTGTTACTTTTGTAACTATATAGTCTACCCTTGAAAGATGGCATCAAGGGTAGCATGCATCATCTTGGTCCTGGTGGCCACGATGATCGCACTCCCCCCAATAGACTCTTCATTCACGTTGGCCCTTGGGGCCTGAGTTCCTCCTCCTCTCTCTCTAAACCTAACATTATAAATCTCCCGTGTAGTGTCACCAACACTAAACCTAACATTATTTGTCATTCTTTGTAGATAGTTTTGAGCATTATGGATTTATAGTGTTGCAATTATGATCACTTACTAAGTGATTTTCAATCCAAATTTCAATCATTCGTGACAATATCTCAATATAGAAATGATAGGATGCAAAATATACCAAAAGTGGATGAACTAAGAGCACGTTGGGATGACAGTGTTTGTAAACTTATTCATAAGAAGTGTCATGTTAGAAAAGGTACCACAAATGACATATAATACCATATGACAATTAATATAATATTTAGTTTAGTATAGCATCTCATTGAAGTTACGGGTTAAAGATGTTGTGGAATACATCCGGAGCTTGACAAAACAAGAAGGCATTCTAGTCGAGTTGAAGATTGAATTTGGAGCAAAGGACTTTGAGTTCCTCCGTCAATAAAGGTAGAATGGAGAAATGAACCCAAATTCATGTAGATACTCTCTAAGGCCAAGAGGGAATTGTTGTAGACAATCACACCTTGCACCCATTCTTTTTTCTTTTTTCTTTCTTTTTTTTCTTTTTTTTGGCACAAATTGAGAAATTCAATTGCAAAGGTAATTCAAAATACAACCAACTTGGGCGAGCCAGCGCAACCTGAGTGGAGCCCCCATCCATGTCGTAAACTTGACCTCCATATCTTTGTGGTAGATTCATCTCCATCAAATGTGTGTGATTGGACTAATTTGGGGTTTGCTTCCATATTTTAGGGTCATTCTAGCGGATGAATGAGGGGTCCATTATGCTCACAGCAAGTGTTGTTATCTTCAATGAGAGAGGTTCATGCTAAAACCCATATATTTTCCAAATGTAATATATCATGGTGGTTGTATGTTGTTGTACAATGAAATGGAATAAAATTGATTTTAAAGCTTGGGAAGCCAAAAGGACTACATGGGATTAGAAGTACATGAAGATGGTGTCAAAAAAGCCAATGCCCTAGAGTGATGGCATGTAATGGTCTCAATAAAATATAGGTTAATATCATTATGCATTATTATACATTTCCATGAGAGTGCAATTTTTTTGTGGAATCCTCGGAAAAGGAGCCCAATGGTCACCTCATGTAAATTGACATGGTAATGACCAAATCTAGTGTTTAAAAAATTTAGTGTTTTCATTGTTGAACCAAATGACTTTAATTGTATTTTATCGGGATTGATTAGGGATGCTAAAAAAAATTTGATCTTAAACTTGTGCAATGTGTAGTATATCATCAAGGGTGATCCATCAAGAAAAATCCTTTGTCCATCCCATCCTCCAAAAGTAGTATAATCACTTATTCCAAAGCAGGCTTCATTATTTGAAAACCTTGACTTTGAGAGGTTCTCTACGTCTCGTGTATGATCTAAATTCCTTGAAGTTTGTCCCAAAAGGTGGGCATTAGAATTGATCATGAGGTCCAAGTGATTTTATCAAAAAATACACAGAGAAAAGGGTTACAAAATATAAAGACGGTGGGCTTCATGAAAGGGTTGATAAGTGATGGAATATTTGTTTCAAACATATAGCATGCGAACAAGCCATTAAGTTAGTAAGTTTGAGGTGTGGCATCACATAACATTAGTCAACATATGAGTTCACTTCCAAGTCTTGCATGAGATCAGGTTGACATTGCTCACATTTATGAGGTAATTAATGTTATATTATCGGCATCTTAGATGTAAGGCCCATGGCCCACCCAATTCACCAAGGGTGGGGGCTGCGTAAAGTTATGCCATTCAACCCTGATCACCAACTCAATTGGACTTATTTGATTGTCTAGAATGGACTTGAAGAGGAAACCTTAACATGCTCACAACAACTTGAACTCCTAAAACTTGCCCAAAAGTCGATTTCCCAATGTGTTTCCCACATGAAAAGGTTGCTCACGTTGTAGGCCCCATAACTCTTCCCTTGTTAGTTAGTTCAATAATACACATAGTGTGGCAAATGTGAGAACTTCAAGGAGTTATGTCTACTATCACTCAAATGCTTGTGAATGGTTGATATGCTATTGCCTATGTGTCTAATCAAGAAAACATACATGCTTCCTATAGAAGCAATGGGAATGCCATGAAATCCTCACTAAGAATGATGTCCAATCTAATCATCACACCTCATATATTACACCCTTCAAATATTTTGCACACATGTAGATCCGCCTTGATTTTCTTATTCACATTTATTCTCATGGTCAGTGTGGTGAAATTCCTAACATTTGATACAAAACTCATCAAGGTCGGTGATACAAGCGATTTTTCATAACTTTGTATTCCAAGTTTATCCTAAATGTACTCAATAATTGTCTTGAAATTGATGAGTGGCGGTGGGTTGAAGAATTGAAGCAGGGCACTCATGACCAATAGCTTATATTGTAAAACATGGGATGAGATCAATACCAAGTGTCTTACATGTCAACTAATGGTAACCACCCTACATATTGTGCACAAGCCATACCAATTAGAAACATTAGCATGAAATAAGAACTACCATGTTTCTAAAACCCAAAATTTTAGTTGAGTTGGGCAGTTTGAGATAACTCCCGTTGGTAAGGACAAATTCATGTTGTGAAAATTTATTAAAACTCAACCTTAAACGCGTTCTTATAGCTTGGCCCACTCCAAAAATAGCTTAGTAAGGTTTTTATTGCATAATAGGTATGTCATGTGATTGGGGCTAGGTTGAGGATTGGGTTCGCTTTAAGCATTTGACAAGGGTCTCCCTCACAAGTAGGTTTGGCTTCCAAATTCGGCCAAGGTGTTATGAAGGGTGAAGTGTGAAGGGCAAGAGTGAAGTGCTATTGCAAGGCAACCTCAAGGTCAAGGGAGGTTATGCATATGAGAGGGTGGGAGTGAGGGATAGGCACACGAGAGCACACGGATGAGGGTTAGGCACATGAAGGTTATGGTTCCTTGTGTTACCAGCCCAACCGTGCATACACGCATAAACCATGGCGATCAACAATGACATTGTTGTTGATGGAGTAGATTTCTTACGTCCATTAAAAAAACTATCATGGTTAGGATCCTTGTACGGAAGTATGTTCTTCACTTGTCAACAAATCCATTACAACCTTCGAATGAAGGCAACTGCTCCCTCAAAAGAAAATGAGTTCAATGATGTCATTAGCATTAATTATGGTGTTGCTTCATTTTTAAGTTAGTCTAATTCTATGTGTAATCCCGCAATGGGCATTACAAGAATTAAAAGGGGGGGGGGAGAACAACTATTGCCTACTTTCAGAGGTGAACACCTTAAACAATTGCAAATGAGCGAACCAACACCTATTCCCCCAAGGACAAGCCCCTGGGTTCCCATATGGTTGGTTGAAAGATGTGGTTTACCCATATAACCCCACTATGATTGGATGGATCATAAGTGGTAGGGTGCACCGATAATCAAGCGCTAGGAAGGTCATCCTAGACCCATCCAAGGACAATTCCAGCCTTAGGCAACTTAACCTTGGAGTTCCCATGGGATCATGCTAAGGCTTTGGATTTAATCCACCCACTGCTCCCCTAAATTATGACTTAAATAGTTGTCGGGCTATTCGATCTCATGAATTAACGCTTCATTCACACATGACGCCAACAAAGACTACATCATTATTAAGTGCGCTCTTGGCCCAGTGGAAGGCATTTAACATATATATGTTGTCATGTTTTGAAACATATATAATAAATAAAAACAACTTGTTGGAATGATAGTTTATATGGTCACCCCTACAACCTAGAGTTCACCAATGGTCTATGCATGTGCTACAATTTGTAGCATATACATCAAGGCACAAGTCCTCAAACTCATCAAGCAAGAATTTAGTGAGATTCTTAAATTGTGCAAGTACCACATGCGCTTCCCAATTGATCATGAACACCCTTTGTAGGATTGACAAAGGTTGATCACCTAGCTCTAGCTCATCACATTGAAGAAAACAAACTATTTGCTAGCATTCAATGCCAATGAAAGGAAGATTGGAATCTTTTGATCCCAGTCACCTATCATCCCTTTGTCATTCATGGATGAGCTAGAAGATGTGTAGGTGAAAGAAGTGTGCAATGAACTCTCATCACTAATTGATGATGATGGACTCATGTCAAAAGATTTAAGGGGAGTCATAAAGAGATACAAACCAAAAAGAAACAGTTGAAGATTATAGAGGAAGGCAACATATACACATATGTGAGCCAAACAAAGTCCGATTGAATGGGGTTGGCCACAATCATATAAGGTGACAAATTGTTGGTGCATGCGTGTACCGATAATGCAAAGAATATAAATTTAGTGAACATCTCGAACCCCCAAAAAACATGTGTACACATGAGTCAACTTAGGGGACCAAAAGCACTTAAAACCCCATGGGGAACTCTAGGAACGTGCCATTATGACTATGAATAAAGGCAAGGTCTTGGGAACATATGGGTTGGGGGTTGGGAACAAATGCAAGGGTTAGGAACATACACATTGGGGGCCTGGGAACTTAATCAAGATTTGGGCCTCGAGAAGTTGGTTAGGCTGTAGAAAATTGGCATCTATAAAGGCCATTGACAACCCCCAAGATTGTCAACGCTTGCGGAACTGGGTTAGGCATGTGTGTCAGCCATAAACCCCCACCCTTATGCGTCTGTAGTCCGGGTGGGAGCCCATGACTCACATGAACTTCACTGGCCTTAGTAATCAGTTGTAACTTATATCCATTCTAATTGGTGAATCAATGTACTTAACACCTCCTCCTTTATTAACTCAAACTCAAGTGTTTACAAACACTAGAGTATCACACTCACACAAATCAAAGAAAACTTCAAGTTCAAGGTTGTAGGCTAAATAATATCAACCTAGAGATCTAATGATATAATGCCTCTCACTGAGGTTCATTACTTGATCACAATACACATAACATATTACCACACATATCACTAAGCCTACTCCAACCCCGTCATTCAACCTTCATAGGATTCATGAACCCTTTGCTAACATTCCTATTATTTCCTTCTAAGAGCTTTGTGCCTTCATCTACCTAGTGAGGGAGAGAGAGAGAAGTAGTCTTAATTGCAAGAGTGAGAGAGTGAGAGTGAGACTCCTCCCTTCCCTTCGGGAGACTACCCCCTTCCATCACCAAGCCTTACCGGCCGTAGATCTAACCATACATCTAACGGTTGGAATTGCCGGCCGTCATACTCTAGCCGTCATCCCTAAAATCCCTAGATCCAACGGCCTTGGTTTTTCATCCACTTGATCCGACGGTCTTCATCGGACTACCTCCTTCCATCACCAAACCTTACCGGCCGTAGATCTAACCATACATCTAACGGTTGGAATTGCCGGCCGTCATACTCTAGCCGTCATCCCTAAAATCCCAAGATCCAACGGTCTTAGTCTTCCATCCACTTGATCAAATGGTCTTCATCCGTCCGGCTTCATCCGCTTAGCATCATCCACCGTTCGTTGCCATCCTTCATTCGTTCGTCTTCATCCTCCGTTCGTTGCCATCCTCATGTCCTTCGCAAGTATCTTGATTTTTTCCTACGAATTACTTAACTTAAATCTAATTTGACCCACTAACCTCCTTTCTAATCAACCCGCGAACCTTCATAAACCGTGAGCGGTTAGGTGAATATAAGTAAAATGCTTCTAAAAAATGAAAAGTAATTGAGAAGGTTCTACTCACACATATGTAGTAACTTCTTCTCCGTATCCGCCTACAGACTATTCCTGCTTTTACCACTAGCTCATCTTGGGATAGCACTGGTCAATGGAACCAACCGGATTCGAACCCGGGTCGGTCCAGACCTTAATCCAATCTCTTACACACAACTCGCATCCACAGGCGGATGTGCCAAAATCCAGTGACTATCTATATAGGTTAATAAAACCCCGTTTACTAAGCTTAAGCCTTTAAGCCTAGGAACCCCATCAACCAACCTCTAAATAACTCCAATAATTCCTAGTAGCATTTAAGTACTAACACCCTAGCTTCAACTTAATTCAACTAATAACTAAGAACACAACTTGTTTTTATGTTTTTGAATATTCGAACACAACTAAAAGTTCGAGTTTTGTTAATCCTTGCGATTAAGAACACATGTGGGCACCATATTGGGCTCACATCCACGTCATCACAGATTCAAAATTCTTGCTTCATCCGCCAACGTTCATCCACTGCGCGAGCGATGAATTGACTCAGCTTCCATCCAAATTGTAACAATTTTCATCTAGAAGAGGACTCTAAAGCACCTAAAAGCAAGGGTCACACCCCTATTTTAGTCCTTTTTATAATAAACCTTCTCCAAATGTCAAATTTCTTTTCACATAACAATCTACATGTAATATCTTACACATGACTCTAATTTTTTTTTAAAGTTCTAAGTTTAAAATTAAAATACTTACATAAAGAGGTCCAAAAGAGGAGTTGTTACTCCTTTGGTGGCTCCTATTAGCTTAAGTTCACCCTTTAACATATCAGGTTCCCAAAAATTGGTGAAAAAAATATAACATATGGACCCCTATATTTGAATGCTATATGGTGAGGTGTGGATCTATGAACAGACACATGAAAGACATGTGTATAAAAGATACCGAATTATGTGCTCAAATTTGCTAACCATTCAAATTTTCTCTTTCTTTCTTCCATATTGCTTAATCCCAGCGTTCAATGATTTAAGAATGATTCATCGGTAATGTATAGAACAATGCACATGACGGGGTTCAATCAGACTTTGGGTACATACATTTCTTTTGATTTAATGTGCAACTTCATCAATAAGGTACTTAGACAGTAGTTAATCCCCTTACTAGAATTGAGGTTTATCAAAAATTAGGAGGGATCATAATTGATCTTTGTGATTACTTCTATTTTAGTTGATACCGAAGTATAATTGTAATTTTCTCTTTCTTTCTTCCATATTGCTTAATCCCAGCGTTTAATGATTTAAGAGTGATTCATCGGTAATGTATAGAGCAATGCATATGACGGGGTTCAATCAGACTCTAGGTACATACATTTCTTTTGATTTAATGTGCAACTTCATCAATAAGGTACTTGGACAGTTCATTAATCCCCTTAATAGAGTTGAGGTTTGTCTATTACATATGTAGGAAAAAAATTCATATGTTTAGCACATTCAACATGAAAGTCAGAGATTATTGTACCTATTTATGTGTTTACATCTATGTTTACATCTACATTATGTGTTAACCTCCACAAAACATCCTCTAAAACGTTCAACTACACATGGACACATGTGCATAACTATACATATCGTAGCACTAAAATGAAGGTGGATTTCTCACAGAGGTGCATGCCCCTGTCTGCTCCGATTCTTGCAAGTCCTCGGCTATCTCGGTAATCCCGGGACTCCTCTGTCTTTTCTTCCTCTAGAATCATAAACATGCGGACGTTCAGTGGGAAACTTTTCAGTCATAACAACCTCAACTAACCATAATCTGAAATGAATGTTGGAAAATCCATGTACACGTAAATTCACTTAGACACTTACCAACAAGGATTCTTTCTCGGCTTTGCCAGCCCGCCCAACGGTGGACTGATTCTTTACGGCCTTCCTCGCATACGCCATTCTCAAAGCCTTCTGCTCAGTTTCGGGTTTCGACCAATACTCGCAAAGACGTGCCCATTGATCCGGCTCAATGAAAACCGGGCACTCTTTCTTGCCACCCAAAAACCATGCCTTCATTTTTTACCTCTCGGTCTTCATCTACCTTTTTACTGCATTCTTGAAACCCTTGTCGGATAGGTTGTTCCCCACATATTCAAACTCCTTGTCCAGTGCACCCCTTAGTCTCTCAATGATGGAGGGAGATTGGTCCTTCCACGAAACGCAACTCACATCTAGTATCCTAGGTACCAGGCTCCGAAGTGCTTCGTCAAACTCATTCTTGCCTTCGCAACCTCCATCTATTCCTCCACCCGCCTTGACCCTCACCTTCTGCGGTTTCTGTCCAACAGCACGCCTTGCATCCATGTCTTCTTCTACTTCTTTCTTGTGTGCTCTCCTTGCTGCCCTCGCCTCGCTCTCCGGCTTCAGCGTGGGCCCTTCATGTTGTGGAGCAGCTGTCGCTTGGGGAAGCTGCATCCACGGACCAGGGTATTGCTGTGGCTGCATCCACGGACCGGGGTATTGTTGTGGCGGCATCCACGGGTTGGGTTGTCCCATCATCCACTGCTGCTGCTGTGTAGCCTGGGGCGGCAACCATGGTTGTTGCATCCACGGTGGAGTGTTCAACGGAGCAACTTCTGGTTGCGGAGGGGCCATTGTTTTTGGTGGACATACGTGTGCCTTCTTACCAAAAAAAAGCACAAGAACAACAACACAATTGGGCTAATGTCAGATTGGGCATCATACACCTGGGGTTGCTGTGACATGAGTTCCAAATGGGTGGATACCTAGTCCTTGCACTGTCTCATGAATAGTGAAATTTGCATTCTACCACAACGTTGATTCGCCAAACAACCATGCAAAGAACATGGAATTTACCTTCTTAGGCGGGCTCTTAAATATTTGTCGGGACCGCCTTTTTGTCGCACTTGACCCGAGCTGATCCCCAGTTCCGTGTCGCCGCGAGTGAACATCTTCGTCTTCTTCCTCATCTGCAATCAAATTTACATCCACACAATCAGGTGTGTGCGGTCAGTTGTGGTGTCAATCAATGTAGACCAATTTAGAGCTCAAAATTATAAGCATAAGACCATCAGAAAAGTACCAAAATTGGAGCCACTAGAATCCCCCATTCCTGTTCAATCAAAAATTGCAACATGGTTTAGGGTAGTCGTTCCATTCATAACAACTCTAGTGCCCAGCCAAAGAAAAAAATGTTAGTCTTAAGTCACTCTTCCTCTGCCATCTTTCTGTGTTTTTTGCTTCAAACGAATCCGTAATTCACCTATAGAACAAATATTCATATTAACTCTATTAAATAGTTACAGCTGAAGCAACTGTGGAAATACTCCACATGAAATTGAACACCAATTCATCATTTGAAGGATTTCTGCTTCATACAACAAGTGGACCAATGCATTAAACGTATTCAACATCACACTGATTGACATGGGCAATGTGAACTCACATATCATACTAATCCAAGAGTTTTGGGTTGATGCAATTTGATGATTAGATACCCAGATTTTTGTAAACTTGAGCTATGGATGGGACGCACTAGACATGGCCATCAAGTGGAAGGGTGTTGAAGCTACAGCAATTTCCTGAGTTTGTGTACTGCAGCTTGTAGATTAATTGTTTCTCTACTTAGGACCAGCACAGTACTATGCTACTTATTAGTGATGTAGCAGATATTCAAATGACTGCAGCACACACGCATTGATCTCACGAGGTAGGCAATTTGAGACCAATGTGCTACCTTACTTGCTGGTGATGGTGTTTTTAATATGAACTTCAATAATAAGGAATGTGGGCCCTTGTGTGGTCTCTACTCAATTAACCGCCTATATTTGAATGGTATGTGGCAAAGCTGATAGTAAGAATAAAGAACAAAAAGACACGTGCCTACTTATAATGTGCTCAACTATCAGCTAGGAATCTGCAAGACTAACCAACTCCAGCACAAGGTTTTTTAAGGTTTTTAAGGCTTTTAACAAGCACAACCTGACGGACCTTTAAAGGATTCACACATCATTTTATTCTACCAGGATGAATATTATTTAATCACACAAGATCCCGATTCAGAATCACACTTGATTTTTGACCATGTGTATTTGAGGTTTACCTAGATAATTTAGGGATGGTTGTGTATTCAGGGGCCAACTTAAAGAGATCGTTTATATAGCGAAACTCTGTCAGCATGAGGGTCACCCGAACAGACGTTAGATCCATTGGTTTAGGGTGCATCGCTCTAGTTGTTGCTCTTAGTCGACATAATGTTGTAATACAAGCACACAATGACTGGTAAAGGACTGAAAGCCCTACACATTCAACTACACAATGACTGGTAAAGTACTGGACATAACTACACAATGACACAATAAGTGGAGATTGTTTAGGAAGCTCACCTGGGTTGGACACATGTACACCATATATGTAGAAGGTTGAGAACGCTCACCTGGGCTGTACTCATCAGAAGTCTTTGTGGTTGCCGATTCTTCCTCCCTATCCATGTCACGGAGATCTTTCCGCTCTTCCACTGTTGCGGGTTTAGGCAATGTTCTTTGGCTGCGGCGTCTAGGCAAGGATGGACCCTCCTTGATAGAGATCGAAGATGACTTCAGCGTGCTGAAGCTATCATGTCTGTAGCAGTAAACAAGGGATTCCCACAGTCAAACTTCATCCCTCAATCCCACTCGTCATCTTGAGATCTTTACTCATTAAAGTTACCTATAGAAGCTCTAATGCATTAACATGATGCATCGAGAACTTGCAAACAAAAAGCGTTGTATTTGCAATATGATCCACACACCTAAAGTTCCAAAACACACAAATACTATTAGATCTATAAATATTGAGGTCCATACCAATGTTGGACTGGTATATAGGTGAATACATGGCATCAATAATCAATATCGGTAATGGTATCAGAGAACATATTTGACTAGTATCAAAATTGTAACACCAGTCAAATACTGATATTAGGTGGGTATCTCAAGATGAAAGAATCTTAACGTATCCAAGTTATCATTTGGGTGAATACCATTCTAAACCATATTGATACTAGGGAGAATTTAGCTATGTGTGAAGATTCTTGTATGGTACATAGAGTCAAGAGACATAGCTGATCCAAAGCTTTCAGAGTTGCATATTCAGTACAAATCAAATAAAAGGAAGCAATAAGGGAATCTGAGTCAGTTCCGGACATGGGCCTGAAAGTGCGGCACATTTATTTACAAGTAATGTAGATGACACCACTAATGACTAGATTTGACCCACAAACCAACAAACATGAACAGATTTGTCCCACACCCACAAACATGAACAAATTTAACCCTCACCCACAAACATGAATAGATTTGACCCACAAACCAATAACCCGAACCCCCACCCACAAACTTCATCCATCAACTCACCCACCAACATGATCAGATGTAACCCACAAACCTCATCCCTCAAGAAGACCACATTGCGCCCTCAACCCTCACCACATCCCTCAACAAAATCCGAATCAAACCCTCACCCATCAAGACGACCAGATTTGAGCTAAACTCTAAACAACCCTCACTAACCCTAAACCTCATCCCTCAAGAAGACCACATTGCGCCCTCAACCCTCACCACATCCCTCAACAAAATCCGAATCAAACCCTCACCCATCAAGACGACCAGATTTGAGCTAAACTCTAAACAACCCTCACTAACCCTAAACCTCATCCCTCAAGAAGACCACATTGCGCCCTCAACCCTCACCACATCCCCCAACAAAATCTGAATCAAACCCTCACCCATTAAGGTACCAGATTTGAGCTAAACTCTAAACAACCCTCACTAACCCTAAACCTCATCCCTCAAGAAGACCACATTGCGCCCTCAACCCTCACCACATCCCTCAACAAAATCCGAATCAAACCCTCACCCATCAAGACGACCAGATTTGACCGAAAACCAACTACACAAACACACCATTTTACCTCACCCTAAATCCTCGTTCACAAACCACATCCAACTACACAACCACACATTGAGCAGAAACAAACCCTCACCAAGAAACCAGGGAGAGTGCTTACCAGAATTTTGCAGATCACGAATCCACCGTCACGGTGCTGGAAAGAGGTCTCGAAACCCTACCCCAAACCATGCGGGAGAGACACCATCCCCTCTACCAAGTCTCAGATGTGTTGACCACATCTGAGCCGTTGGTTCCAACGGCTGTGATAGCGCCACGTGCCGCCAAGTGCCCCACACACCAAATACAGCCATGCGAGTATGGCTTGACCCTTCCCCGACATTCGCGGAGCTCCGAGATTCCCGGAGCAGCGAGGCCCACGGAATTTACTCACGGATTTTACCCACGGAATTTACCCCGGAGCAACACGACAACACTCTCATGCTCAGAAAATTCAGGCTTCAAAGACAAAGGTAAGAGACACTCACAAACTCATTGATGCTTGTTCCATTGGCCTCATCAGCTCCCTAAGTTTGGCGACGCGTTTGTCACGCTCCAGTTCGTAGGAGCACCTGTCCACGTCGCCATTGTCGTCTTGAGCAGGGCTAATGCTACCACACTCGCCAACTCCATCCTTGGTACAGGGCATCGTCGAAGGTGACAGTGTAGGTACCATGGTATTTTTTGCTCAAAACAGTGGACCGTATTGGAGCCTCGTGCCTTCATCCCACAGCTGCAATACGCCAGGGCGATGGAGTGCATGCTATTTAGGGGCGGTGCTCTAACAGATACATGGACTTAAGCTAGGGTTTCCATACGCAGAGCGTTCCAATTTGAAGAACGACTAAGTAATGACTAGTGAGTCACTCTTGAGCGACTGGGAAGTCAATGTTGATTGACTAGGGAATGACTACTGAATGACATGCTTATGACCAATTTCTGACTACTAAAAGACTAGTGATAATCGAACCCCTGATCAGACGCCACAACCCTATAAGCTCATGAAATATGTTCATTCTGTTGCGTCAAACCTCTGGCCCAAGACATGTACATAGCCATCTTTATTATTTGGAGGATAATTTCGCCAGGCTAGAGCTAGGAGTGGAACTTATCAGCATGGTTAAAATATATCGTCCTATGTGCTGAAAATATACCAACTACCCAACAACATGTTCGTCCCCACAAACGTCTACCACGTATTGAATGGAGGGACCAACCCTCGGCGCATTCTTAATAGTCCAATCAGCTATATGTTGCCATGCTCCAGGTTTCCTTTATTCAAATGGGGTCTACTCTATAATATTCCTTAGCATGATTGGCAAATATCCTGTAGTATAGAACTTCAGCTTGTGATTTCTCAAACTCAACCGGGTCATATGTAACTAACTATCGGTCCCCCCCCCCTGCAATTAATGAAGAATGCAAACTATTGAGGAGTGTGGACTCACCTAATGTCCATTTTGTGCATAACCAGTAGAGATCCTAGTGCACAACTACTTGAGATCGTGGTGTTTCCAAGCCCACACATGTGGTTACGTGTGGATGTCCTTGCACTTTTTTCTTTAATGGTTTGAGATATATTTCAGGAGATTTATGTAGTATGAACATAGAACCTACAACTTAATTCAAGGGATGCAATCATCTCACAGTAATTTGTGATTGGCAAACCACAAGAAGGGGGCATATACCCTCTGACCAACTAGTCAAGGTTGCTGACTAGTGAATGACTAGTAAATGACACAGGGATGACTAGTGCATGATTGCCCACATGTTTAGATATGTCTGGTTACACGTGAACGACTAGTGTGTGAGTAGTCTACGACCAGTTTATGACAGATGAACAACCATGAAATGGGTGGATACAACCATGTTTGGGGGCCTAATATTAAAGTACCTAATATGTGCATAGTGGCAAGCCTGCAGGTTACATGGACCTTCGAAGACTCCCTCTTAGTGACAGGAGACGGCAACAACTTCGAGACGACCGTCTGTGGAGGAGGGAGCAAGAGAGGGCCAGATTGTATGGCTTGAGACGAATTCATTGCCCATGCTCCAAATGCAAAGGACGAGTTCAATGCTCCATTACGAAAGTGAAGGACCATCTAATCCGAAATGGGAGGGAACCCAGCTTCAGAGTGTGGAGGGGGCCTGGAGAGAGGGACGGCTCCGATGAGGAGTGGGAACAAGAGCTTAGGAGACCCCCAGGAGCACATGACGGACACATTGACGAAGGGTTGGATATGCACACGATGGTTGAGGACGCATTCCAAGAAATTGATGAGGCACCAGCCCCCCCCCTCTACATTGGAAGAGAAGTTGGAGGACATAGTAATGGGTGCCTTCACAGTCGTCGATGAGTTGGCCCATGATGACCACGAATTTTCTGGCGATGAGCTAGAGGACGAGGTTTTGGGGGAAAATGGAGGTAGCATTGCAGAGGAAGACAATTATGGCGATTCACATGAGTTGGAAGAAGCAATTGAGGAGTTGTACCATGGCGCCAAGTCTTCGGTGTTGGCCGCCACGATATTGATAATGACATTGTGTACGGTCCATGATGTGAGCAACAAGTTTGCAGACCAGCTATTCACCCTCTTCCGCGAACACCTACTACCCAGTGAGAATATGCTACCCAAAAACCTCCATGCTGCAAAAGGCTTGATTTCAAAATTAGGATTGAATTACAATACAATTCATGCATGCCAAGCAGGCTGTGTATTATTTAGAGGGCAATATGAAGGTGCAACTCATTGTCCAAAGTGTAAGAAACCACGTTACAAAGACGAGGCCAATAAACGGAGGCCTTGGAAAGTACTAAGACAGTTTCCCCTAATTCCAAGACTAAGACGCATGTTCCGTACACCCACAATATCTGAACTCATGGTGTGGCATGCAAAGAACACAAGCACTGATGGATTGGTAAAACATCCTTGTGATTCAAAGGCATGGAAACACGTACATGAAAATGTAGATTCTAGTTTTGGCCAGGAAAACCGCAACATTCACTTAGGAATGGCAGCCAATGGAGTAAACCCTTTCAAGTTGCAATGTACAAGTTGGAGTACATGGCCGGTAATGTTGTTGAATTACAACATACCCCCATGGCTGACTACGAAGAAATTTTTCATAATGTTGGCGTTGCTAATCCCAGGAAAACAGTCTGTGACATCTCAATTCTTCGATGTGTACTTGGAGCCATTGGTAGAGGAGTTGATCCAACTATGGAAGGGTGTGGATGCTTATGATGTGCTCAAAGAGGTGGGGTCAAGGGCCTTCAAACTTAGAGCAGTTTTGTTGTGGACCGTACACGATTTTCCCGGTTATGGGACAGTTGCAGGTGTTGCACATCAGGGCTATGCGGCATGTCCTGTGTGTGGGCCTCATTTTAAAGGTGAACATTCTATCGAACTTGGAAAGCAAACCTATACAGACACAAGGAGGTGGCTTGCCCATGACGATCTGTGGAGATCACCGGAAATAAATGACCACTTCAATGGACGTATAGAAGTTCGAGGTAAGCCCAATGTGGTTAATGCAGTGAGCAAGTGCAGCGAGCCACCGAGTATCAAACCTGGTTGAATGTAGGCAACAAAAAAGGCGCCGCTGGAGACCCCTCCAAAACACACGGCGTGAAAAGGAGGAGCATCTTACACAACCTGCCTTATTGGAAGGTATATGATCCAGCTGCTTTGACTCAATTGTTGTATGCATCCTCACACGGAACGACATGTCCAACTTAAAAAAGAGTAAAAAATTACTCAATGTGCTCACAGATGGCATAGACATGTGCACGTGTCAGTAGCATTTACTTGTTGAGTAGTAGCAGAATAGTCGTTTACCATATTCAGTTGACACATGCCTATACACATAGTCGTTTGAAAGTCGTTTACAATACATATGTTCAACCAATGGAAATGACTACGAGAAAACTACAGAAATGGAAACGTGGCAATACAGATGAGAATATATGCTCCCATGTTGTGAGGCCAAACCCACCACCCTTAAGCGTCCTAGTCCGGGTCATGGTTTTGAGAATCACATGTGTAACATAAAAACTTGTAGTAACATGAAGTGTACGTTCTACCTTGATGGACTTACAACTTACTTCAAGTCATGACATTTTATTAATGTGACTCTCTTGCATAGGTACATCCTTGGCTTTCTCAAGAGTCCACCCCACCGTCTTTGCCACGCATGCCCTCAAAGATTTTCCTCTTGCAAACTTGGTCCTGGCTGACGATTCTTCACTAGTGCATGACACCTCGCTGAGGCTATGGCTTGTTGATTCCATGAGGCACATAAGTCTTTAATACAAGTGTTGAAAAACACTTATATAACTTATCATCGCCTCCTCTTCCACAAGTCTCTCACAACAACTTCCCAAGTTCACACCTTAATGCAACTATGAATCTAAATATCGCAAGTTTAAATACTATGAGAGTAAATACTATAAGAGTAAGTACTATAAGTCTAAATACTATAATTTCCAACACTAGAAGTCTAAATTCTAGAAGTCTAAATACTAGAGCTATGCACTTGTTTCTAAATGCTTTTAATCTAACACTACATCTAACAATGCAAAGCTAACTTCAAGACTAATTGACCTTGGCTCTTCACCTTGAAACCTTGCACACACACATGCCCCTCTCTTGCTTCCCACACACCCACACTTATAACACATGGGGTGCCAATTATTAATGCTAGTCTCTTGAATAGGTAGAGCATTGGCCTTCAAGTCTCTATAAGTATCTTCAAGTCCCTACAAGTCTCTATGAATTCTACTAATTTCACTAATCTTCTACTAATTCCCACACAACTCTAACTCTAACACTCAATTCTATGAGAGGAACAACAAGAGGGAGAGAGAGAGAAGGAGAGGGGAAGGGAGAGGGTGAGCACCCCTCAAAGGGGTGCCAAAGGAGCACGAAGGAAAGAGAGAGTGAATAGGAACACAAGTGAGTGAAGAAGGTGAGAGAGAGGAATATATAGGGGGAGGGAAGGGGTGAGCACCCCTCAAAGCTCAAGATAAGCCCCTCGATCCTCTCCTACTTTGTAGACTCTCATCCTATTCTTTAAGCCTTCAACTCTTAAACCAACAACATAGATCCTAATTCAAACGGGGGAGGGAAAGAGAGAGAGAGAGAGAGAGAGAGAAAGAGAGGGAAGATATATGAGAGAAGAAGGAGAGAAAGAGGATAGGAGAGAAGGGGAGGAGAGGGCATCCAACCACAACCCTTTAAACTTTCTCCTACTTAGTAGGACCTTATCCTATCCACTAACTCCTCACCCTCTAAACCAACAAGAACATGTTCTAATTCAAACATTTAAATCCAAGGCCCTTCCCCTTGCCTCATCAAACACTACTCCTTTAATCAAAACACTCCCTAATGCCACTAATCCTCTACTTAACCACACAAAATGGCTTAAGGCCTAAACCTAAATCCACACTAAGCCTCACTCTTTTTATACTTTTGATTGTTTCAATAACACTCCAATTGCAATTCTAAGTAGATCCTAAACATAAAACAAATATGAGCAACCATTTTGGGCTCATACACGTCCCATCCAGTAGGACAGTCGGTGCGTTACAATAAGTCCACAATGACAAAAAAATAGTAGTCGTTGTAGCCATCAACGACGTAAACGCCAGTCATAATCAGTCGTTATTTGACGAGTTTCTGCACGGTCATTTCACTAACTAATATATGACTATATTGCCAGAATCTGCTCATACGATACACGCTGGATGTTATGCATTGTGAGGCAAACTTTTCGAAGAACATTTTGAAGACCGTCACTGGACACAAGGACACAGTAAAGGTCCGCCGGGACCTGCAGCACAGAGGCATCAGGCCGCATTTGTGGCTCATTCCCCACCCAAAGAAAAATGGCAAAATGTTGAAACCGGCGGCCCCATATGTGTTGACAAGCGAAGAATTCGAAGTATTTTCCAATGTTATCGAGAACTTGAGGACACCATCAGGACATGTTTCCAACATGGCTCAGTACGTACGGAAGAGGACATACGGGGGTTTAAAGTCACATGACTACCACGTGCTTATGCAGCAAATCATGCCGCTAGCCCTACGAGGTCTTTTACAACCTGGTCCACGAATGGCGGTGATGAGGATTTCGAAAGTGTTCCGAAGGATATGTGGGAGTGTTTGGAACCCATTGGAGTTTGAAGCTCTACAAGCGGACGTTGCACGGAGCATGGCACTTCTGGAGATTCATTTCCCTCCCTCATTTTTTGACATTATGACGCATTTATTGTATCACCTTGTCGATGAATTGGACATGTGTGGTCCCGTCTCCACAAGGTGGATGTATCCTATTGAAAGATACATGAAAACCCTAAAGCATTATGTTCGGAACATGGCAACACCAGAGGCATGCATGGCGGAGGGTTACGCGAGGGATGAATGCCTAGGTTTCATCACGGAATATCTACACAAGTTTGAAGTGGTTGACCGTCGAGTATGGGATGCAGATGAGGAGTACGGAGATGCAGAGGAGGTGCTAGAAGGGGCATGAACAAAATACTTGATGACACCGGCATTGAGAGATGTAGCCCACCAATATGCTTTGACGAATTTATCCCTCATGGCACCTTTGCATAGGTGAGTGTGACCGTGTTTTTTCTGATTGCACATTCTTGTGTCAATGTGCCCTGTTGTTTTGCAAAACATGAACGCCACTGTAAATGACTACTGTCTGAGCAGGCGGATGAGTCATGGATGACTAGTGAATGACTAGTTAATGACTAATGAGGGACTAGTGAGCGACTGGTGAATGATCAGTGAACGGCTTATGAGTGACTAGTTATCGATTGGTTAAGGACCAGTAAATGACTTATGAGCGACTATTGAGCGACTGGTGAATGACTAGTGAATGACTTGTTGGATGTACAGGCAATGGAAAGTGGAACAGGAGGCGAATCCCAACACTTCGGCTTTTGAAAACTGAATTAAAGACGTAGTACGCAATCACCCTGTTGACCCGAACGATGAGGATGACATGGATAGGGTTCTGATGTGCAGCAGACCGTCACAATTAGCCACACGATATACGAAGATGAAGGCATATGGAAACCACTTTCGGGTGGAGGACCATCAGTCCAGGATGTTAAAAACTTACGACAGCGGTGTTGCCTCTGTGTTTCACATGCCCTCCGTGGGTTCGGAGGAGGTGACATTGAACTATGTGGGAGTACTAAAGGATATACTCAAATTGAACTATGGGCCACTTCGTACACCTGTCATACTTCTTAGGTGCGAGTGGATGAAGCAATTAGACAATCGGGGCAACCCAACGTATGTAAGAGACGAGGCTGGATTCATGGTCGTGAATTTCCGCCACATGGTTCCTCAGATGTTGGATCCGTTCATATTTCCCAGCCAAGCGACTCAAGTATTTTGGTCAGACGAAGTGCGGAAACCGGGGTGGAAAGTAGTTTTGGCAAAGGAGGCACGCTCCCAAAGACATGAACAGAGCACACAAGATGTCTTCATGACCACCACCGAAGAGACGGATGGCATGCAGTTGGCAAACCATGTGCCTCCCCCGCCCACCACAACGTCATTGGTGGGAGCCATAGAACTATCAGATTCCGATAACTCCTTAGCAGTAGCTAAATTTTAGGTGTTTGTTTTTACAGAAGCCTAGCTGGGATCACAAATGTCTTTAGTGGTTGTATTCAACAATATTGTGACTGAACTACAACTCCACTATGACTCAGACGTCCACGTCATCGAGTACGTGGCATGAAAATGAAAAGGATTGTTCTTGCCCAGTGCCCGCCATTGAACATATGATTTCAGACATGCATCATATGTGCACCTTGGCAATGTATATCTTCCATATATGTACTTGCAATCTGTTGGAGAGTCATAGTTAAGTATGGGTTGGTCAAGGGCAACACATAAATGACTGCACAATTGCTATGTGAGAGTTGTCTGGGCACGTCACACCGGCATGGATGAGTTGGACGATGAATAACTAACTGTAAATCAATATTTGGGGTTGTCGCTTGCACATGTCATCCACGAGTCATTTCAGTAACTGAACAATGACTAAACGCTTGTACACGTCATCCCAATCTTGGCGGGCGTGTGAGTCAGTCATTGAGGTCGGAAGTCGTAGTCATTCTTTTGACACGTCACTATTATCGAGAATAATGTTCACTTAATTAATCCCTAATTTCCACGTCATTAGAGGGATCTAAGTGCCACATCACATATTTGTGTTATTTTTAAATAATAGTATACACGTAGTCGTTAAATCACAACCAGATAATGACTAACAATCAGCTAAGTCATGATATTCTATCCACGTCATACACGAATGGATGTAGTGGATGAAATTTGGTAGACATAAAATGAGTATGTTGTGCGGTCGTCAACAGAGTTCATCTTTAGTCATTTAAATGACTAAACAATGACTCACATGTTAGCCACGTCACACAAGGTGACTTGAGTAGGCGTCACAGTCGTTTAATGAGTTGTTTAGGACAGTGAGTTATTGATACCATGGTTGGAATGGACAAGGTTTGTTGTAGTGAATGGAGGTTTGAAAAGAAGGTATGGAGAGCGCACTCCCCGAGGGCGCTTAGGTTACCGCCATGGATGGATGGTGGGTGAAGGCCATGGCCCTCATGGGACTAGGATGGCATGATGCAGGGCATGGGCATCTGATGCGAAGATGCATGTGCCCTCGGGGGGCGGGCGAGCAAATCTGGAATCGGGCGACGTGGTAGACAACGTGGAGCACGGCGGGCGACGGGGCAGACAGTGTGGAGCACGGCGATGTGGCGGACAGCGTGGCGAGTTTGAGAAATAACTGGCATCCAGGGTGGCGCTCCACCCCGGGCCGGGGCGGGTCCGGAATTCCTGCGCTGGAAGTCTGCCATGACTGTATCTGCCGCGCCTGACGCCACTCTGCCGTGCCTCGATGCCCGGGCTGCAGTAAATACCTTTGGGCTTTGTAATGTTAGGGATTCTAGGGTTTCCTCCCTCCAGCTTTGCTAGGAAGCTAGCCAAAGTGTCTGCATTTACGTTACTCAAGAGTTGCATCCTATACAGACACGGATGGACCTACCTGCACAAATTTAGATGCTATATGATGGTCAGTACAAAGTGAGCAATGAGCGATGAGCGATAATTTGTGAGCAGCAAGGTTGGCAAAATATTTGGAGATACGCCCACTAGTATCCTATAACCATGATATTTTGGCATAAATAGTAACATTTTTGTTTATAATAGTATGAGTGGGAAGTTCACACAAAGTGCAATCAACCTAATGAATGCCTTACTTTACCCTTAAAATCAACAACCGAAAGCTTGGCATGAAAGTTTGGAGATGATTTTTAACATTGTCGTTAGATTCACCATTCGATTTGAATTGATGAAGGCATTGCGGAAAATTTAGAAACTGGATTTTTTAGAAACACTAAATATTGTATTTAGTATCACTTACTACTTAGAGTTACACAATGATATATATTTTTATTATTAATGAGTTTTTTACCACGTAAAGATGTCAATGTTCTATAATGTCCAAAGAACAAGTTTGATCTTTGTTCACAAAAAATGAGATAATATAAAAATTGTTATAGCATTGTGTAATTCCAAATAGTAAGTGACACTAAATACAATATTTAGTGTAGTGGTCGGTTCTCCCCGTTCATTGGTCTACAAAACCCATCATAAGTGCACCTCGCCTTCAAGGTCCAAAAGCCAATATATATGTTCACTTTCACTTAGTAAATAAGCATTTTATTGGAATTTCATTTCCATAATGCGTTGCTCATTAGACTTCTAACCCTTGATTGGTCAAGCACTTTCTTGGATTATTAGTTCCATGAAAAACCATCACTTTTTGTTTTAATTTCTTTAATCGTTGCTATAAGCAAGGTTATTATGACATTATTGATGATTCAATTTGCATGACTTGTTGTGTTTCATTAAAATTTTGAGGGTTTAGGGTCTAACATTTATAACCTATAGCCCATCCTCATAGCCCATGCAATAGGAAATTTTGAGATGAATAAAGATATACCAAGCATATTATTTCAAGAAGCTTGTTTTTGGTGGATAAGTACTCTATTTCTCATTCATCAACCCAAAAATTGTCGCATGGGCAATTGAGATTGAAGTGTCATTCTAACATTCCATGAAAAAATGTGCTAAATAAAGGGTGGGTGAGTTGGTTTCAATCTCCAATTTCTCAAAAACATTAATGACACAATTTCAAAACGATAGATATTTGATTATGAAAATACTTGGAAATTGTGATTGATGATATGAACCACCTCAACATCATGTGATTAACCTTCCATGGATCATAATTGGCACATACAAAAATATTATTGGATAGTGTTTTCATCATGCATGTCAATGGATAATTTGAAAATATAGCATTGCAAAATTATTGCAAGGATGTCACAAATACATTACTATGTTTTTTACACACTTTCACTCAGGTGTAATCACAACATATTTCGACATTGAATAGCAAAAAACAACACTCTTGCTAGACTTGGGATTGGCACAATGCGTTAAGGCTTTATTATAAACCAAATCATTCATACCCCTAAACTCAAACTATGAAGACAAGTCGACTCTGAAGATGAAATCAAGACACCACCGCTTCATCATACATTATTTCCAAAAACACCATGTGCAACAATAAGGGTTGACAATCGCGTAGTCATTTTTATTTATTGAATACAAATAATGTTAAAACTCATCTTTCATCATCAGCTCGGAAGTCTTCCAACTACATGATGGATCAATGAAGTTGTAGCTACTCGTCCTTAGTAACTACTTGGAAGAACTACATTTGGAAAGATCACAAGAGTTCAAGCAAGTGCCATTTTGAAAGAGAAAATGGAAAGTTGGACAATTACAGATGTAGTATTCATAAAATAAAAGATAAATGCTACCATATATTGTTCATTGTAGTTGTATGGATGAATAAACAAAGTAAGATGTCTGCCAACTCGGTGAAATCGCAGATATCTGCAGCAAACATAACATAGCTCAAGAGATTGTTCGCCAATACGGAGTAAGACAAAAAAAAATTGTGTAAAGAATAAACCACATATACGTGCTAAACCAAAATGCAAGTAATCAAGTAAAATTAGTTAAAGTAGAATTTGGACCACCCACGAATGTATATACATTCCCAACTGGATTGGAATCTATCCAATATATTTCATTGTCGTCAATACAACTAAGTTGTAGTTAGAACTCCATTTATGAGAAATATTGCATATTGATCATACATTGAATCAATGGTAATTAACAATAAAATGAATATTTTAATAATAAAATTTATAAAGTATTGAGTATTTGGGAGAGAAATTTTGAGATATAAAGGGTTATCCAAAAGATGGTCATAATTCTAGAACCTTGGTAAGAGGCCTATATACCTTATTCACGGGACTATTCAAAAGATGGCCGTAATTCCAAACTCACAAGGTCGTCACAATTCTTGCACTCTACATAACCATCATTTTTTTCACGGGACTATTCAAAAGATGGCCGTAATTTCAAACTCACAAGGTCGTCACAATTCTTGCACTCTACATAATCATCATTTTCTTTCACCCTTGTGTTCACCTTACACTTGTTGCAATATGCATTCAAAACCTTTGAAAATAAAATAAAATTATACTTCGAATGAGAGACCAATACATGTGTATGACGTCTTGGAGTTGGTCGTGAACCATTGCCTACTTTATCTTCCAATGTTTTCATTTTTGTCCATGTCCCATCCTTGTTTGTTACACATTTTCTTGAATAGCGGTTATAGATCTATGCTATGGAATGTCAATAATAAAATATCTTTCAAAAGTTACAAGCTCTAAAAAAAAATTAAGAAACTTCCGTGCAATATCTGTCTTGCGTGTCATTTCTATTTCATTGTAATGTTCAACACAAAATCGTTTTTTTTCTACCAATTTTTTTAACTTCATCCAATGCATTTAGAAATCATTTTATATAATCACTTATTTTCACGAAATTTTCAGTACCATTCGAATCCAATGTATCAAATTTCATTGACTCCAAATTGACAACATCATCTATATTATCCACATGCTCTATTGGAAGTTTTTTAGATTGTGAACAAGAAAAATATTCTTTCACAATCAATTGCACTCCCAATATATGTTTGCAAGTAGATTTATGTGATGGACAATCACAAAAATAAGTGTTCAAAGAAAAACTATATTTTGTGTTAGAAAAACTTTCACTTGTAATCCGAAATAACATATTATCCGCATCCACCATCTCCAATATTTCATCTGGATTCATTTGATAAGCTTTCAATATTCTTTTTCCTCCCTTTAAATGTTGACAATGTTTTTTGGTATTACATTTTCTTACAAACCTTCTCGAATCACCTATATATAAATCACAAAACACATAAGATGTAGAACTACATTATTATAAATAATATGTTTCATGAGTGTAGATCAAAAAATTAGCAAATTATAATTTTATACATGAATTTAAAAAAACTAAACACTTACAACTTGTCAGTTTGAAAATGATCAAGAATAGTAGGTCTACCAATTCGACTTTCATTCGTCGCGCTACCTATCATTGTAATAATAAGATCTCTGAGCACACGGTTTACTTTTCCTTGAAGCAAAGTATACTAGATTCACTTCCAATGTCTTTTGACATGATTTGTAATATCCATACCTTCATAGGTAAATAGACGATCAAATCATGGCCATAGTCTTCTCTAAGCTACATTTTTACCAACTCATCATTTCTCTATGCAATCTATCACATTAGGTATGTATTGAAAATTCTCATAAAATTTCTTGAAATTATTGTTAAATTATTGAACAATACATCAAAAAATGCAACGCTCTCCAAAGTTTATTTTTATCAATAGCGGAAACACGAGAATAAAAAGCTCTTACTCCAAGTCTTCATCACATGAAAATGACACAATAACACATTTCTACCAACTTATAATCTTTGTTTATTTTTTACGCGCCAACAATGAATATTCTTCCCAACAACTTCATTAATAACATTTACAAACGTCTTGTGCCTATTGATGAGAATTGTAAAAGATCTCACATCTCCAATGGATGCAAATGCAGCAGTGAGAGCTAGCTCCAAAGAAATACCCTCATGACTTTGTCATAATTCTCATTTTACATCTTTTATGCATAACATATAAAATATAATAATTCATTTTCTATCTTGTTTTGGAATAATTACAACATATAAAAAAAGACCATATTGATTTATAGAGAATGTAGAATCAAGAGCCTAAGAATTTTTAATTCAAAATATTTTCCCAACATTTCACATTCATTCATCTTGAATGACTATAACAAAATCACGTTTTTTTAGATTTTTATCTTTTAATAAGTATGGTTGATAAAATATGACCTTCCCTTGATCTTGTAACCTTCTACATTCTAATTAAGCGGCATCCCAATCATCATTTCGTAAAGTATCTACAGATCATAACCATAACGACATTTCAAAATATATAATGAATATTTCATATCTGAAAAAAATTATACATAAATTAAATGAAGTATAACGTACTATTCAATCTTATAGAATGCCTCAATTATGTCACTTCTTTTACAATGATGAAAAATCAATATGTAACTCGCTCCAATTTTGTCATAATGGCTTTAATATTGTTTGCCTCCTGGTTAGAGGCAAGCACCATCGTCGATGTAAAAATCATTCTTTTCAAATTTTCCTTGGCCCTATCTTTTAGGCCAATTGTTGTAGTTGTTGTTAATACATACAGTCCACCATATAACTTGACATTATTTGGAATTCCATTTCAATTCTAGGTATTGGTAACTCTTTAATGGTCATTGGTGGAGTCATTTCCAGCCTACCCTTGACTATATAAGGCTCACAAATGTAGGTCCCACAATAAGTTGCAATTCAATCACGGGGGGGGTCACTGTATAGGATTTTTGTGCACCACGTGCAGTAGAGGGGTATTTGTTTAGGGGCTATTTACCTCCAAGGCACAAATTAAAAGCTCCCAATAATTACTTGATTTTCTAAAATGGCCTATTATTTTGCATCCTACCATTACTTATAATGCCCATGTCATTGCAATTTTTTGTAGTCTACATTATTTTTAATTAAAAAATTAATTTAAAAGTGTATGCAATGCAAATGTGTTGGAAAAAACATGACAACAAAGAGGTATAAAGAATACATACCATTGCAAAAACTAAGTACAAAAAACTTGAAGTGAAAACACAACAAGAAGGCTTAGAATGGAAACACAACAAGAGTGAGCATGTGTTCACAAACACAACACCCGCTCCATAAAAATCATTCATTCAAAGTCAATTTATATACTAGTGAGGACCAAAACCATAGTGTACAATACTTACATAGTGTGCAACACTCCAAACTTGGTCATCAATCCTATATAGTCATGATGCTAGAGAAAATATGTCAGCAACACATTTAGAGAGTGCAAGAATCTATCTACAAAACGTTGAGATTGCACGATGAGAGAGAGAAAGCTTGGAGTGATCAAAGATGGAAATTGGATTGAAGGCAATGTCACAATGATCTCGCAAAAAGATTGCAAAATAAAAAAAACTGAACAGTTGGACGAATATGGCAAGGGCAACATGCATTGACTCCAACAAAGACTCCAGCATTGAATAAAACATGTGCTATGAAGAAGCGGTGGTGGAAGTGGACATACCTGTTGGAGATGACAATGTCGAAGTAGAGAAGTCACCAAAAAATGAGAAGCCACAGGAAAAATGAAAAATGAGAGGCTACCAAGAGAAGGAAGCGAAGGGAGAGAAGCCACCGAGAGGTGTCGAGTATAGAGTTAGGGTTAGGCTTACAATTTCATCCATTTTTGGGTAACTGATGAGTTATTTTTCATCCATCCCTTATGAGGCATGCGTACAAAATTGATTCTACTAAACATACATCCTAGGATCCTTATTTTCAGCCCCTATATTATTTTTACAAAAAAAGGAATGACCCATATTTTATACCTATCTACCTTACTTGTAATGGGATTGTCTACTTTTAAGGGACCCTTCATTAATTGGAATTCTTTTATAAATTTTATGTCAAACAAATTTAATCCTCCCTATATTATGCCGCACGTTGTTTTGAAAATGTACTAAGTGAACCCCCCGTGAATTCAATCAAACACACATAATTATATGTTTGAATATTAGTGTGCTTGGCCAAAATTTTGATATGTGTTATTACTATATTTTGAGTTGAAAAAAACACTTTCCAAAGTCAATTTGATACACTCTACTCCTAGGGGTTGCACATAGTTTTATGTACCAAAATATGTTCGACACAGGGTATTTTTTTTAATTAAAAATAATCATGGACTAAGTACATATGCGTCCATGGGTTTACAAGATATCCCTTGGATGTATAGAATAGTGGTGCCCATGACCAATCATTCAAGAGATTTTGTGCCAAATCTAGAGAAGTATAAGGCAATGCAAATTTTTCCCATGTAGGAAGATAGAAATCAAGAGGACTTCAATTTTTCAATAATTTTATTTTTTAAATTGAAATTATTGGTAGATCTTGAAACCAATGTCTAGAGTCTCCCATAACCGCTCATTTTAACCACTCATTCCTCCTCACTTTAGCACTCAAAACAGGGACATGTGTCATCGCACTATTGGTTATGGCATGATCAAAATTCAATCCCAACCTAATTAAAACTATGGCACCATGTGGATTCCCGATGGGGTCATGGTCGGGAATAGGTGGTTTGATTATATATACATGGCGTGTGAGTGTTTTGTTCAAGGTTTTGACCTTTGGGAGGGCCTTGAGTCATGCATTTCCTAGGGTTACTTAAGAGGCTACTTAAGGTAGGTATACCGGAAACCATCACCGAACCTAAAACCACCACTATGTACCACATGCATACATGTGGAAGCCACAAATGTATAACCACCATGGTTTTGGGTATAACCACCACCATTATGTATCACACACATACATTTGTGGCTTCCACATGTATGAATATGGTACATAGTTGGTGGTTTTAGGTTCGGTGATGGTTTCCGGTATACCTACCTTAGTTTGTTGACTCCAAGGACCCCTAAGGGCATTGAGTTTGATATCATCTTCAACAAGAGTTCAATTAATTATTCCTAAAATTTGAAAGCAAGTTAGGTAGTTATTGCATTGCGTGATTCCAATTAGTAAGTGACACTAAATAGGGTAGATGCACCTATTATTGCACATTTAAGGACTCGGCCACGTGTATAAACCACAATTTAGGGATATTCTCGGAACTTATTACATGAAAATTGGAAAGATATGAATTGATTTTATTAGTGTTTTTTCAAAATTTAATTTTGTAAATGTATGACACCTCGATGTAAGAATTCAAAGAGGTAGGTTTTAAGCTACTTTTGAAAGGTCAAATCACCTATGTTTGCGCATGCTGTCCCTATGATTGCGCACCATGTGTTCCTATGATTGCGCACCATGTGTCCCTATGATTGCGCACCATGTGCTTGACACTTAGGATGCTTCTTGACACTCATAATCCGAGCCCCCCATCAAAATGCTTGCCTATCTATCAAAAGTTTAATGTAGCCAGATGTGTTTGTGAAATGTTCAAACTTGAGTGCAGATTGCAAAATACGCTGCACAATATATAAAACACACACTATGATCTGAATGGCAAATAAATTATTTTAACCAACTCAATCAAAAATGAAAACTTTGCACACTGAAAGTATGTTCACACATGTTTTTTACATATGCATTGCACCAAATATGGTGAGCTTATGAAAAAGCAAAGTAGTGTAATTGCTTCAATACCAACAACCAGTCTTTGGGTGACGTGCACCTGCAAGATATCTACTACACGTATCACATATAGATGGGATGTGATAGCCTCTCATATGACAACTCTGGTATTTTGTTTGCAATCGAACTGAATCACCATACCTACACAAAATATGATATTTAGTGTTTGATACACTACATACGAACATAATCCTGCTCAAAAAATGGAACATAATCCTGGAACACAACAAGTCACTGCTCAAACTCCAAGTTGGACGGCTCAGGCCTTTATAGAAACCGTAAATTCCATTACAGCCAGAATCAAAACGACCATCAGGTCTGTCTGCAGCTGTCCTTCTCCCAGACAAAAAAAACAATCTTACTGCCTTGCTAAGGTTCCTTTGGTAACAACCTACACTCATGAACCATAAACACAGGTTAATGCACTGCAGTGGATAATCTCACCAATTAAGAAATTCACTTCAGTCCGTCCCTAACTCTAAACACTTGAGTCAACAACCCCTCAAAATAATTATTTACCTAATTTTGTCCAATAACCGTCACTTCCAATGAATTCGATAAGTCTTGAGAGGCGAAAGGTGTCACAAAGGTTCTATGTCGTTTAGAAAGGACATGCGGGAATTCATTCTTTGTGGCCATAGAACCTTTGGTGCTCCTCATGTAACACCTCTTCTTCACAACTGTATCAATCTCTTCACCTTTTTAACCTGGGCTACCTTCTCTTTCTCCTTCTTGATAAGGGCCTTTGATAATTTTTGTTCTTTAGAAATTAGTTGTTTCTCTAGTTTAGCTTCTTTATTTAGCTTAATTTGTTCTTCGTGATTTCTAAACTCAAGAGACGTAACCAATTTCATGGTTGCAGTTTCACAAGAGATGCTCAATTTTGTCTCCTGAATCTTGTACCGAGGAACATCCAAAATTCAAAAATTTATAAGCACCTACAAACATGTCCAAAATTTGGATACATTATTTTGGAATTTTGCTGTGAATCTACAACCTGCTCTTCTACGCTACAAAAATGGCTTGGTATCTTAATTCGGTATTGCCACTTCATGTGCATTCTGTAATAACAATCTTGTTGCACAAACATTCCCAGCTCATCAGACGATAAATCTCAGCTACAGGATCCTGCATGGAGTATGGTAGGGTTTCAGTCGACTACGATGTTCCATCGAAGTGCATTTCTTTTTGCTGTGAATCTACAAGCTGCTCTCCTATGCTAACATAATGAAAAGGTATTGTCAATCCGACAATGCCATTTTCATGTGCATTCAGATCCTGTTGCAATAACAATCTCAGATCACCAGACAATAATTCTCAACTACAGGATCCTCCTAAAATAATGCTCGATTTTCTAAAATAGTCTGGTTATGGAGAAAATTAATACCAGGTGTACAAGGCCAATGAAAGTCATGGCTCGACGATATAAACGAGCTTCACAACCATTGATTTTCACTCCACTATAGTACATCCTTCCTCTGCTCTCTAACGCAAAAATATTTTTTCTGTCCACAGTGTATAAGCACCTAAAAACACGTCTGATTCAATTGCGAAGGAAAGAGTAATGCCAGAATCAATCGCGTACCGAAGAGCGACGTTTCACCCGACCTGTGACACCATTTGCCTTGATCATGTTGCCGGAATGTCTTCAGCGAGTCTATTCCTACAATCCTCCATGGCTGAATAAAACTTCCGGAACTTCAAAAACCGACGCATAATCCCTAACCACGAAACTCAACCAAAGTCCGTGGCACCTGTACTCCTCCAACCTTCGGCTTCAGAAACCATCACGGAAAAAAACTCCCGGTAACAATGCAGGCCCCAAACTACGCAAATGGAAGACAAATTGCATTAAGAACCTCGACCAACTCGTTGTTTCCTTCACGTTGCACCACAGGTTTAGAATTTAAAGAAGCTCAGCCCATCCTCGATTGCCGCTACTTGGCAAAGAAGGTGTAGAAACCCTAGCACTTTGAATACTCAACCAAAACGTCACACAATCACCATCGCCATAGCCACACAACACTCGCAACTCAACGCTACAAAAGGCAAAAAGTGCAAAGATCCGACGGCGATCCAAGAACCTCGAGATCCGACGGTGGGGAATACAAGAATGCGCAGACATAGGTGCATGCTGCGCAACCATGGGGTTTTTCGCAGTGATAGGCACACATACCATACCACAAATGGTATTCTGTTGTCTCTACTGTCAATTTCATCATTTTTTTTTAGAAAGAAGTAGAAACAGAAATAAATCGCTATGCTAAGTTCTTGATTCCATTCTACTTCCAAGATTGCTTCTTGATTCCATTCTTTTGCTTAGAATATAATATCACAGATGTTGATAATTCTTCACTATCTGACCTTTTTTTAAGAAACTTGGATTGAGAATCATCATCGTTTTGGCCAGGCCAGGAGATGAAGCAGAAGATAGATTTGCCTGAATCTTGACATGCTCCTCTACACCTTTGAAAAGTTATGTAGTTCCTATGTAGACAGTCTCACAGGAGAAAATTTTATTTTGTAAAATCTTAACATCACCTGCACCCAGCCACAACATGTACAAACTTGACTCAATAACCTTTTGCAAGAAACAGTCACTCATAAAAGCATAACAAATGCATCGAAGTGAAAATCATGGCAATAAGTGAGGTTTCTATTGTGGCAAGGCTTTGTATGAAGCAATCATAGAGCAAATATATACTTGCCTATTCGTAAGATATGGACATCCTTGATTTCAAAATAGCTGATCCTGTGTGTCAAGGGCTCCTCCACATGCTCATACTTTCCGTAACGACAGTAACTGCAAAAGTGCACTGCTGGAAGTGAGAATAGAGAATCCAACGAAACATGCACCCAATCATTCTCTCCACCAGACAACACATACTTGCATAAACCAGGAAAAAGTGATTAGCTCCTAAAACGTGCAAGGTAGTCTACAAAATTTTGAGACTGCCAACACTGATTGAAAGTTGAAATAACATATCTGCTGTGGAGATCAAAATTGGCTTAAATCATGAGATGCTATGTCACCACAACACATTATGTACTAGTTACTTTGGCCTGAGCTGATGCCACGAGTTCAGGTGCAAGGAAAGACCACCACATGGTAGAATTCAAAGCTATCATTTCCGTCAGTCAGAAAGCATCAAGCTGTATGATCTCAAGTGTCCAATCGATATGCAAGTTGATGGTAGAGAAAAGAATTTTCAGTGCAAGGCTTGTAAGAGTGATGGTTTAGTTGAATGTCTACAACCCACACCATGGCCTCACTTGACATAGCAATTTGGTGATGGCGACAAAAGATAATGAAGAAACCTGGCGAGCACCCTGCATGAGCCGCCTGCTATCTCGAGATGATTCCACCAATAAGCTGCTGGAGCTTTCTAGCCCATCCACCAAACTGACTTTGGTTTTTGGCAGCCCAATACTTTCAGTCGTTTTTGGTTCTTCAGAGCCTTTAGGCTCCTTCTGTTTCCCTTTTGGCAGAAGATCGCCAGGCTTCTCAGTTGACAGCTGCTGCTTTGCCCACCTTTTGCCTGCAGAGCTACGTCTGAGTACCATTGTGCGCTCAAATTCGCTACCTTTGGGCACTTTTTCAGCGGTATCCCTTGGGCGTGCCTCATGATGTGATGTACTCTGATTCATGCTCTGATGTGTGCGCTTACCACATGCAACGCCACGCTTTCTAGACTGGTACTCCTCCTCATCATCAGTTGAGGAATCACTATCATGTCTTCCTTTAGGGGAAAGGCCTGATGCAGGTCTTGAAACAGGCTCAGATTCATCATGTTGTCCTCCTATTCAGGGTAACACACAACATACATCAACTAACATCCAGCATATCTTGCACGCTGATCAAACAAAAACGATATTTTCAGGTTGGGCATGTTAGAATCAGACAAGACTTGAAAGTAAAGACAGCAATGTCCACATGCTACCAATCTTAAGTGTAACCCAAGAAATCAAGCTATCTAGGTTAGATCCAAATCCAGAATACCAATGAAAAGGACTGAGTTGATAAGCATATGAACATTTCCTTAAGCTACACCAAATCTGACATATTCACAATGCATGTGTACCTGCATGACCATTTGGCATGGTCGAGTTTGGTGATGAAGCTTGAAGGGCAATTAGTCCTAAATATCCATCATCCATACAATCTATTTCTTCACCTTGAGCCAAAGAACTAGGCCTGCAACGTTGACTACAATCAACACTCTGAGGACGTCCCTCTAAACCACTGTCATGCTGGTCACTGGAATCGAAGTCTTCCTCAGTTTCTGAAGTCCTTATACGTGTGTCTTTCGTGCACCCGCCGGTTTGCCTTTGGTCTGCAGCACCAGTAGATACTGTAGTCGATTCCTTAACATGATGGCTGATTGATCTAGGAACAGCTCCATCCTCCAAGGCCCATCTCACAGAAGCCGGTGAAGCTTGTTGATGAGTTGCAGGTGCAGCTCGAAAATGCTCTTGCATCATTGAGCTTTGGGGGATAGAGTGGACTATACTACGTCCAGGCAATGGAGAAGGCAGATCAGCAGTTGATAGCCTCATAGAAGTGGACGCCAAAATATTAGCTGTGTCGTTGCACTCATCCTCTTGGAACCCATCGCCTGGATGACTCGGTCTCTCACCAATTGGCCTGGTTTGAGTGCTTCCTTTCCTCTTCTTTGAGACCCCTTCACTGGGACTCACTAATATCGAGTTGGCCCCAACCTCTGCATGGGTGTTTCTTTGAATTTCGTCTAAAATATCCCCCTTCCTCTTCAAATCCGCTTCCATGCTCTTTATTATATTTTGCAAGGATGCGACCGTGCCATCTAATTCTTGCGCACGCCTTTTCTCCGCAAGGAATCTCTTTTCAGCATCCAGGAGCTGGCAAGACGTGCAATGATGTCAGACTAAGCACACCAGACCTTTGCACTCTAACAGCCAATCGTAAGAAGCAGCAATTGAATGTCCAACGACTAGAATGTCTCTTAACACTTTCCAGACTACAATCGTAATGACATGAATCACTAATGCTAGCAAACCACATGCCACTCCATTGACCTATAGGTCAAATTCCTTAAGGAGTGGCATGTTCTCAACTGCTGATCAAGCACACCAGAGACATCAAACAAGTACTATCATGCATTTTACTTGCAATATCTGGTGAAGCAAATCATGGATAAGAAATCCCTAGGCAATTGATGCATTCGTGAAGCATCAGAACTACGGCTTGCTGAAGTCCAAGGGAAGAACAAACTAGTTAGATAGTAACTTTCTAGATACAACGGACTTTCTAGATAAAGCAATGACAGCAGACAGAGATTGCTAAAAACAACAGAAAAAAGGAATACAGACCAGCACATCAGAGGAGTGTTTGATGCGCAGCATCATAGCAAGAGCTTGTTGTTTTGTATATACATGCTCCTGTTCTAAAATTGAAGCCTTGCGTTCAGCCATGACCACTCGAAGTGCAGCCTCCTTCGACACTGTCTCTATGATTTCCTTGACCGTCTGCCTCGATGCACCTTGCAATCTTGTCTCAACGGCCTCCACATTTTGCTGGAATGAGTTCATCTCTAACTTGGTGCTTCGGTAGGTCACCCTATAGGATTTTTGTGCGGCCGTGGAGTATTTGTGTGAGGACTATTTACCTCCAAGGCACAAATTAAAAAAATCCTATAATCACTTAATTCTCTAAATTGACCTATTTCGATCCACCATACTATTATTTATATTGCCAATGTTTTTACATTTTTTGGTAGTCTAAATTCTGTTTGACTAAAAAAGGTTATTTCAAAACTAGCCACTTGGGCCCATGGTCGGGGCTGCCATCGGTGAACGAAAAATGCCCTCAAGGTCAGCTCCTAACCATGTTACCTCAATCAAAATGAAGAACCATCAACATTAATCTAGTCAAAAACCTATATAACCTCAAGTTATCCCTAATGAATATATAATAGTGAACTTACTGTTATTCTTGCTTAAAAATTAAAATTCACTAGTAGGACCTGAGTTGTAGAATTGATAAACAGTTCAAAAGTTTTAGTAATTTCCAAAGCTGCAGATGGTACTTTGTTTTGGAAAGAACCTTGAACCTCCTATACTTCATGAAGCTAGCATCTGGTTTTGGAACTACATTTCTGCATTTCTAGTGTCGAAGAGCTCAAAAAAACAGATATTGCCTAGGTTGTTGATGATGAGACAAACTTGTCAATCCTCCTGATCTCTGTCGGGTGGCTTTCCGCACAGCAAGAGCATTCTCTGAACATGCAAGGGACAGTCAATACCAGGCAAATATCAAAGAACCTTCAAACACTACTAGAATATTGATGAGTTAATGTCTCACTTTGAGACATTATTTGCATTGTGAGGGGTTTGGGGGAGGCTAGTCTCAAATGTCTACTTCAAGACATTGCCGAGACGTTCAGTATAAGCATGTCTTGGTTGAGACATTTTCATGTATTAACATTAACTACCACAAATTCACGCATTGACTGTTGCAAATTTACTATTTACTAGGATTTCGTTGTCAACTTTTCAAGACTTTTACCACGAGTGTTGTTTTTCACTTCATGTTTTACGGTGTAAAACTGGTTATCTACTACTCATGTAGCATCACCACTTGCCGTATTCACATTCGTCCATTTTGCGAAGACGTGTGTGACTAATATTGGCTGATTCTCGAATTGTTCCAATTTTGTTATTTTAATTTAATGAACACATTGTTGTGTGGTACGTCTGGGAAGAACCGGCGGTTAGATCCGGATGAACCGGCTGAATTTAGGCAAATAACCAATCGAAGTTGGTTACTTCAGGAGATCTGTCGATCATTTTAGAGGAATCTTTGGAACATACCTCAAATGAATAAAGCAAATCCAGAAGATGACAACATGTCGCCGACTGGAATTAGAATCACTAGGATCTTGACTGTCTATGCCCAAAAACTTCCCAGGCACTGGTTGCTTGTGAGTAATAAAGGGGGCGATGATTTCTGTAGGCCAAAAACATCTTTATTTTTCTAGAAATAAGATACTAGCCATTTGCATCAGAATTTGTTTAAAACTAATGCAGAATAAAAAAACCCTGGTCCATGATCTCCAGTCTGCATTAATGCGTCAACCTTCAAGCATCATCCAATTTCGTATTTCAAAGCATGCTGAAACACAATTCATTCCTAAACTACGGGACACACAATCGCCCCTGTGAGCCTACGGGTTGCATCATGCATTCTGCTCCAATTCCATCACTTAGCCTGGCTTATGAATCTCAATCACCTCAATGTTGTCCACTTTGCGACGCTTCCACATGATACTGCACGATAGGAAGTCCACGAAGTGAACAAAATATGTTGAGATACCTGCACATAGCCCACATTGCTCATCTTAGAATAAAATCCGCATCTTTGCACACATTGAACAACAAAAACGACTTTGGAGGGATCCACCATTACTCACCCCAAGTGGAAATCACTACCGACAACTTGAGACACAACCTCTCTTCTGCACTTGAGACACAAAAACAAACGCAATCATCCGCGAATTGCATCCAAAAACAAGCTCTTGTCCTAAGTATCAGTTTTCTGCTCTTGATCCTAAGTATCAAATGGGTTTGCTTAACTTCAGTTTAGATTTGTGAAACTAGTTTAACCACTATCCCAAGAAATACAACTTATCAAAACAGTCTGGAAAAACACATAAAGCTATTATAAATAGGAAATTAATACATGTGTCCAACCATGATAAGGTGTACTACTAAGGACTAAATAGAAAGGAGTCCTTGCTTTTCATAAGGAGTCATGTTTGAGGCAATATTATCAATTAAAATTACAAACCATCGATCAAATGTGATGACATTATCTATTATTGTGCTAAATCTCGATTATAAGCCAATGTAAAGTTTTTTAAAAGAGCATGAAAACTAGTTAAAGGAGTGTCAGAGTGGAAAAGAGGGGAAAAAGGGCAGCGAATGACACAATTTTGGTACACCTTATCGTGCTTTGACCTACGTTCAATCCCAAAATGACTCCGCAAATGACCACTCAACACCTCAAACTTAGGAATAGAGCATATTGAATCAAATCAGATAAAGAGAGTAACCTGTACATTACTGTGACCGTCCACCCTTTTGCCTCCAACAGCTCTCCCTTTCTCAGGAATAACAGGTTTATCTGCAGGCTTGGGCTCCCACCTCTGTACACATATATGAACTTTTTTGTAACATTCAAAACCATGACTGATCAGACAAAAAGAAATTGTTTACATGAAACCTTGGTAGCCTATGAACTGCACAGAGAACCCACCCAGTAGTGTTTCCATTCAAATCCATGCCCTATCAAGCACCTACAAATACTGGCAGGCTATATTCATGATCTCTCTGTTGGGGAGTGGGAATTGCCACATGTGGATCAGTTAGAATCACCCGCACAATATGACTTGCTCCAAAATCGTGAGTAGGTACATGTGTATAGACACCTCCATCAAGGAGCATAGAATATCTTAATTGCCATCTTACAGGTTATTCACAACTAACACCAACACTTAAAATCTGGACATTGGTAGCTATACGTTGGAAGACAATCCTAAAACAATAACACATAATCAAGATAATCCCACTAAGGACAGAAGCAGTTATCTGCAAACCACTCAGGCGCTACAAAGGCCAGTGAGTTGCTTCATTTTAAGGAGAAAAGGTGTTGCCTTCATCTTTCTATGCAGTGATTCTCGTCCAAATTTCCACAAATGGTGCCTTCTTTGTGACCAGAAGGTACATCAGGATCCACCTCTGCCAAATAATTCGGATTAAAAAAGCAAAAGCAACCCACCTGCTTAAGAGCACCAACTTTACCACGAGTTGCCTCAAGTAAAGATTGAGTGGAATCAACGTCTTGAGTTGAGGAGCATTCCTTCTCTACAGACGCTGGTGATTTGAAAAGTCCAACAGTTGCCTCTGTATATTTCCCAGTATTTACAGAGGGTGGTTGCACCTTGTGATCAGAAGATATCTTCTCAAGAGACAAACTGGCTGCCACTTCTGCAACAGTCTGAAGAACAGCCAAGCCTCCTATTCTTGCCTGCAGTGAAGTCAATCAGAAAGCTGTGAACCCTCCAAAAGTGATTTCACTCTAGACTCTTCAACTACATAACTTCATCAAAGCATAGAGAAAGATTTGGTCGCCTACAACATCCAGATCCAACCCCTACATTACACTTTCCCCATTAGAACATGCCTACCAAAGCTGCGAACCTGACCAATGGCACTTAAATCCTGCAACAGCTTTCATGTAGAATTCATTGACAAAGTCTAGCCTCCTACTCTTGACAATTTTCACTACAAAAGATTCTCGGTCTAGACTCTAGAGATTTTGACTGAAGTAAAATTCTTAAAGACTAATGTGCTCCTCAAAACAACAACGTTTGCATGTTAGGACGAACTAAGATTCTTAGCATCTCCTTCTGTACATCAAGAAGACTCAAAAGAAAAGAAAAAAAAATTGTGGACTCAGCAGCACTACATCCTTAGCAACAAAGAGAAAATTTGGTCTCGTAATGTAAACAGACAACTCTCATATAATTGCAGAAATTGGTGCTCTTAACCTCTACCCACCAGTTCATTTTCTAGGAACTTAATCCAAACTATTATGCCCATCTGTAGATAAATAATGTCCCCAAACCATGCATTATCTGGTTGTATAAGAAATAGTGCAGTCCAGAGATGATATTTCTCAACAGTAATTGATCAATTTTCTATAAAGTAGTAACCATTTCTTACTGGTGCATTCTTTGTATCCGACAGTGTCTTCTCGGATACTGGGGAAAGTACAACTGGCAGCGTAGTATCCACCAGTGCCTTCTCAGGCACTGGAGAATGAATGTCTGGCAGTGATACTGAGTTCCCGACTCTTTGCAAAGTTATGGCTGGATGCTCCAGCTTCATCAACCTCAAATTCCATGAACAATGGTTCTGGTTCCTCCAACTTGGTTAATGGCCACAGTTTGCCCACCTGGCTATGCAACTTGTCCTCTGCTTCTTGCCCTTGTCTCAGCAGCTGTGCAGACAGCTTCATTTCTGAGCTAGACTTTTTTTCTATGTCTTTGCGTTTTTGACATTTAGAAGATGCTGGTGCCCAGCAGCTTTCTCATGCATTAACTTGAGGTATATAGTTACATCAAGGTCAAGGGCATCGTTTAAGGGGAGAGAGGTTGGGCCATTAGCTTGCTGCCGGGCAGTAACCTCTTCCCTCAAGACAGCCTCTGCAATATTATCAGTACCCTAGAAAGCAAGCTTCTTCTACAAGAGGACTTCTCCTTTGCACTAGTGCAAATCATCACAAGGTTTGCACTTGAGATATGTGGCGGAGGGGCTGAGGAATGCTTCAGTTTTATCATGTCAGGACGTGGATCCCTTGTTGTTCTTTTCTTTTTGCTAAATCTTTCGGCATAGGAAGTGCTTATGAATAAAATTTCGAGATGAGCATCGTCATCCATCAATGTTACAATGCAAGTTTCATCACAGAAATTAGGGTTTGGAGTTCACTGTCGAAATTTGGCCTTGTTGTCAGCGTGAAGGATTCAATAACTGCTCTCAAATTGAGAGACAAAGTTGAGTCGACCTGAATCTTCAAAACCAAATCCTAACAACCACATGATGCTTTGGGAACGGAAATCACTGTGTCTACTCTGTGAAGTTGTGTACTGGATAATGGCCATTGGGTGAAGTTCGCCCCATGGCCAATAGCTAACTTAATTCACAACAGGTCACATAGCATACACATCTGCCTCGACGCCATACAAGTGACCCAGCTCCTAGAGACTCCTCTGTTGACACAGAAATGCAAGCAATCCGAGATCAAGTTGCAAGGGACACTGGGGTGCACATGGTAACTTCAAATCATCGATGTTTCAAGGAATATGACTTTGTTTCTCAAGAATCCCTGCAACAGCATATCCTATTATGAAACTTCTTCATAAAACCCTGACAAAGAGAGAAGAAGTTACGGAAAGAGGTATGCAAGAATGCTTTCAACTTACCTGAGGCACCCAACCTTTAAGACCATGGTCCCACTTGTACACAGTCCCGTCATCATCAGTGAACTCTTGTTCGCCTTCAGAGGAGTAGCTGGCCTCTCCCCGTCTTCAGCTTCAATGGCAGGAGCAGGCTCAATCGGCTCTTCAGCAAACTCAACATGCTTTCGAAAATCCTTGTGATACCGATGCGTCTTACCGGCTTTCAATGCCTTAGCCTCTTCCTCTGCGAGTCGGATCTCCTCTTACCATCTCAAGTAATCGTCATCGACATCGGTTGTTGAGGCCTGGCCACCAATGCTCAGCCACAGCCGAAAAGTTAGGGCAAGCTTCCCAGGGCGTCTGTTGATGTCAGGGATTGCGAAACGCAGGGAAGATTTAGGGTCTGGTCATCGAATGGCCAGGGTTTGGTAGGCCGAAAGACTTCGAGCTATCAATTTCGTCATCGATCTTTGCAGCAGCAAACAAAGGGCATGCCGTTTCGCATTCCGGCCTAACCCGAAACACCCTGCCGCCTCATCGACAGGATGGAATAATCTTCCATAGCCGCAACCAATCCAAGAACACAAAGTAAAAACACGGACGCCAAACCCCAGCTCTCTGCAACACTCCCTCCGCCTCAGCTCTGTTGGCCTGCGAGGTCTCTTGGCTGCAAGCTAGGTAACTGCAATGGGTAAAGTGTAAAAAGTAGGGAAAGGTCTAGGTAGAAATGACTCAAATGTACATTGAAGGAGTTTTTGAAACTTAAAAGGAGGGAGATAGGGTGGAAGATTGGGTGGGCCCTTCCACATCGCCCGGAATCTGCTGCTCATCCCCACTAGTAACGGTACCGTGACATTGAATGAACCGCTTTTTGACTCCTCCTAAGACATTTCTGGAGCGACATTGCGGAGACATTGTTTGAGACATTAACTCATCAATATTCTAGTAGTGAAACACATGCACCCAAGGCAAAACTCACCACTTGTGAGTACAAAATATTCACCTACCATACAACACTCACCTGCATGAAGATGCATCGCACCTAACCAAACGAACTCATTCTCTGCAATCCCAAAGAAGCTCAAAAGTGGGGTGTGCCCTATGTATGATGTATAGCTGTCCCATTGGATTTTAACTGCCCATTCACTGCCAACCCGGATAGTCGGGCACATTACACCACCACACCACAACCACAGCATAACTATGTGCCGCATATCGTAAAGAATTCCATGACTGCATGTGATATCAACCATAGGTTCATATAGATGACTACGACGTGAGGAGGACTCACAAAAAATCAAACATATAGCAGAAGAAAAACTGGAAAGTGTCAATGATTATGCCCAAGGTAGAATTGCACAAGAATGAGGCAAGAAAAGTGGGTGAAGAATTGCAAAGCGGGTTGTCTTCTCATCATCCGAAGAGGTCCTTCTCAGAACCATATGTGCAAGTTTCCCCACAAAAGAATCATACAAAAGAATTGCAACAATGACAAAGAAATGATATATACTTGTAGATATTTGAATAGGCTCTCAAATCAAATGTGCAAAAAACTTCAGAATTCCCAAGTCAAGGGACCTGAATGTTACATGTGCGGCCTAATTTCGAATATTCTAGCATAAGCTACTTTACTGATATAGACATGCATCCACCGTGTGCAATATACATGCACAAGTACACATTCCGATAGTCTTCATCCATAAGTATACAAGTCCTGCACAGTGACAACAGGAATGTCCAGTCCAAGGAGATGTGTACACTTACAAGTGATAGACATCAACATGCCCAGTTCCAAGATACTTCGCATGTAGATGCTCAAGTTGACTGTTGATGTTTACTGGTATGTCATGTCAGAGCACAATTCCATGTGTAGATTAGAAAATCTGGTCCTCCGGATCATACCGTGCTTGTCTCATGCTTTACACTAAGGCGAATGAACTCTTAAGGACAATCATGGGAGGTAATTCATAGAGTTCAAAGATGATAAAGAGGAATTAATACTTGCATTATGCCTCACTGACAATTTAGCAGTGGCGATTCCTGGAATAAGGAACCAACAAATTCAATGAATTTTTTCAACACAACACATTCATGTTACAGAATTACACTTGAATTACGCAAGACGCTGTAGAATGTAAAAACTAGCGGATGTGTGAGCCCAAATTGATGTCCACATGTGTTGTTAACACTTGTAAAACATTACAATTAGTGTTTTGTTGATTTATGATTATTCACAAAAATATAAAAAGAGTGAAGCTTGAAGAAAGCTAAGTTTGACGCATTAGGCTTGTGTGGAGTGGATTTAAGTAGTATGAGGACATACCTTGGTAAAGTGTGGTAGGTAGAAAGCTAAGGTTAGTTAAATGTTTGAATTAGGATCTTTGTTGATCATTTGAGGGAGGAAGGCTTAGGAGATTAGATGAGAGCCTACAAAGTAGGAGGAGATTTCGAAGGCTTATCGAGAGCCTTGTGAATGGGATGAGTCCCTACTTAGAAGGAGAAGGTTAAGGGGTTGTGATTGGAGGTTCTAATCCTCTCACCCTATCCTTACCTCATGCCCTCTCTCCCTCTCAACTTATTATATAATCCCTCATTCTTCCCTCACTCATCCTCTCTTTTCTTCGTGCTCCTTAAGCACCCCACGGGTTATAAGTGTGGGTGTGTGGGAAGCAAGATAGGAGCACATATGTATGCTTAGTTCTTAGGTGAAGAGCCAAGGTTATTTAGCCTTGAAGAGGGATTGACCTCTTGTTAGAAGTAGATTGGGTTTAAGGAATTTGGAGTTTGATTGTAAACTTCAACTTGTTGCATTGAGATTCATATTGAAGTGAGAGAGTTCAAACTTGTTTAAACTTGTGGCATTTAGAGTGACTAGATTGTACTAGGTGCATTACTTGTAGTGTTTTATTAGTTATGAACTTGAGCAGAACTTTATAGTGAGAGATTTGTCAATTATGGATGATCAGAGTGTTCAATGGGTATGAAAATTTGAGGGATTGTTTATTATAAAGTATGGGAGTTGTGGTAAAAATTTGAGAGCTTCAGTCATTGGGATGAAAGAGTTATTAAAAGTTGAAGGGGAGGGTGTCTAAGAACAAAGCAGCAAAGTTTGAAAATACGTATCTCTTAAAGGGTTATAGATATGGATACCAAAATTTGACACTACCTTTTGAACTTATATATTTATCTTGTGTCAAAATTTTAGATTGATTGGACGTAGGAGTTGGAAGTTATTAGAGTTTTAATGACCGGATGCTTTATCACAGCATTCATACTAAGTAGTTAGAGTTAGAATTTCATGCATAATTTTTGCATATGAACTCTGTTTGTGCCAAAATTTGGTGTGGAGATTTTTGATAAGGTACTTAACAAGTGTATCAAATTTCACTTGAAGAACATAAGTTGGGTGGGAGTTATACTATTCTGAAGTTTAGTAGGAAGACATTGATAGAGATTTACATCAAGAAGAACTTAGAGAAGGAAGGGCAAGGATAAGTATATAAGTATTTTTTAATACTTGTATTTAAAGCCTATATGCTCATGGAATCCACAAGCGAAGTGTCATGTACCAATACGGAATCAACCACGATGACATGTGATAGCACGGAATCAATAAGCGAGAACTCATGTAGTAGTGTGGAGTCGACGGCAAGGACTCGATTCACAAGAGGGATATCCTTGAAGGCATGCGTGGCCAAAGCGGCCGGATGGACATTAGAAAAGGCTAAGGATATAACCTTGCCCGACATTAAGGAATGTAAAACTACATAGTGTGGTGTTAATCAAGTTGTGTATATTCCAAGGGTAGATTGGAATTATATATTGGGTTACAAAGAGAGAAGTCTCTACATGTCATTATAAACTTTTTCACTCGGGCTAGGACGAAATCGAAGGGTGGAGGATTTTTGGTGACAGGATGTTAAACCCTAAACATGATGGATTGGAGTGACAAATAAGTGTGTGATGATATGATGATGAGTGGGAGCTTCCTCTTGTGATGAATTTATGCATCATCAATCCAAAAATACAAGTGACAGAAATTGAAGAAGTATTATTCTGACGAACTCAAAAATCGACACAGTGTCACCTACTAATTCTTGCAGGGATCACAACGAAAAGATAGAATTTGGAGGCAACTACCGATTCCGAAGCAAGAATTTCATAAACTCCAACTTCGGTAGCCAAAACTGGGTGGTAACATGAGAAATGCACATACTGCTTGGGGACTGTAGTAAGCTTGATAATAGCTAGTAGTATGGCAGAAGAACTCCACCAAACCACAACTATTTGTTTTGCAAAAATAAGTTTAAAAACCCAGCTGATGAATTTGGACCAGAGTATAAAGGTCATGAGGCCTTAGATTCCGGAATGCCAAGGACTTCACCGTAATTATGTCTAACTGGAACTGTGGTGTTTTTGGGCACCCCCCTCCGAGGGAGCCTAAAAGTACCACACAAGCCCTTCGGTGAGGGTGGTCTGCCTTAGCAGGTGCCCAAGCCGAACCCGGATGTTATGATTTTTTATAAGTATTTAGATTTGTGGAGGGATTTGTTAATCGCGCCGTGTCCTTTCGGTAGGTTGTGCCTAGATTAATAAGTGCTTAAGAGATTTATCTATTTTTTCTAACCTAATACCTAATCTATCCTAGTCTACGCGCAGACGCACCAGCCTTGGAATCAAGGCAACCTAACCCTAATGAATAAAATAACCTTACCTCTTACCTTGGCCACACCTAATTCCTTACTTCTTATGAATTAAATTCTTTAAACGGGGGGACCTTGATAAAATCCCACCCTCTCAATCTTCCTTCTTAGTTTAAGGTTGTTTACACAAAGTCTATATTACTAAGTTCATAAATTATGGCATCACCACCTACCTGTTTGGTGCACGCCCTAACCCAAACCCTTCAAGGCCCTGTGCGGGTCTCTTGAAGGTTGATTAACACTTATACCCTCCGATCTTTGCCGCCGGAGGGGGTAGTGTCAATCCTTCGAGTTAAGTTTCCGGTTGGTTTTTGCCCACGGGGGTTGTACAAATTATGTTGGTTATTAATTAGTTTAAAACGGTTTGACCACGAAAACTCAACTTGATGGGACCGGGGAATAGGACAACCTATGTATTCAACCTGTTGCACAATCTTCAAGGGTTGGGGCCATCACCTCCAACCCTTGGGGCCAACAACATGATAATGGATTCGTGGGCCATTAACCCCACATTTCCATCAACAACATTCAGAGTGGTCGTGTCGGTGATTAACCCGACTTCACCACATACGAAACTTTCTAATAATCGAAGTTACTATCACAAACATACCAAGGGGCCCAAAAACAATGGAGTTGGGTACCCCCTTGGCGGTCAAGTGGTCAAACCACTTGACTTTACGAGATAGGCGAGTAGGTGTAGAATTTCGTACCTTAGCCGCGCTCCCTCCAATCCTAAATGGAAGACTAAGGTTAGTGGCTTACCTCAATTCTCCTCGGTTGATTTGGGCTCGATGTAGGCCGAGCCGCTACTTCCTTCCTTGCTCCACTTTCCGGGCGTCGACCTTGCCTTCTTCTTTGTAACTAGTTTGATAGGAAACGTACCTTAGTTAACAATTAAAATATAAAGTGTTTTTTTTTCACTATAATTTAGGCCTAAGCATAATATATTTACTTAGTGCACTTAATTATCTTTCCAACGATCTAAAAATCACCTTAATCGGATAAAAAATGAAAAAGTTATGAGGGTTGGAAGTGCGAGGTCGATTCAACCGATCCTTCCAACCCACCTATATAACTTCTAACTTCAAAAATTCATAGTGAATTCATTACGACTTGGATTTAGGCTTTCCTTATACCATTGGAAAGCTATTAACAAGTTCTAACTAGGAAAATTATGACATCAGCAGGTTAAGCCAATACAAATTCAGCAGACTCCTTGTAACATAGCAATCAACTAGGAAGCCTTAAACTATGTATCTCGTCTTCAACAATTCCTATCTAATTAAATTCTTACTCAAATCAAACGTTCTATATAGCCATGGAGAGGTATTAAAAATATCTATTTGATAAAAGTATGTAATTAACAAGTTAAGCCAAAGTGAATTCAGCAGACTCTCTGTAATGCAGCAGTCAACCAAGAAATCTCACACTATGTATCCCGTCTTCAAAACTTTATATCTAATTCAAATCATATTCAAATCAAACGTTCCATATAACTATGGAAAGATATTAAAAACATCTATGTGATAAAAATATTTAATTAACAAGTTAAACCAAAGTGAATTCAGCAGACCCTTTGTAATGCAGCAGTCAACCAAGAATTCCCAAACTATGTATTCCGTCTTCAAAAATTCATATCTAATTCAAATCATGCTCAAATCAAACGTTCTAAGCAATTTTGGAAATCTAGACAAAAGTTCTATTTGGAAAAAATATAATTTTTTAGAATTAAAATTCTGATTGGCTGGCAGGTCTGATCCAGTAGCCGCTACCCATATGACCACCCAGTTTTTCTACTCCATCTTTGAAAATCCATAACTAATTGTCATCTTGACCAAATCACAAATGGGAAATGGCTATAGATAGATATATGAAATCTCTCTAAGAGAAAAATGATAAGTATTTTATTCTAGCTTCTGAACTAAGCCTTCAGGGCATTGGCAGCAAAGGTCTACAATGCCTTCACTCGAAATTCTACAATCCAACCTACCTCTACAAAAGAAATGAAGAATTTTGTTGGTGTGTTAATAAACACACATTCTAACTAGGAGAGAGAGTAGAGGCGTTTCTCAAGCCTTTCTCTTAGGCCATTGAGAATGTATGCTAAAGGATTGTTTTTTCTAACTACCTTGAAGCAGGGCTTCGCCCAAGCATTAGAAGAAAAGAGAGGAGTTGTCTAACTCCATTGAGCTAGGGCTTTGCCCACTAATCAACAACTACAGGGGGTTTTGCCTAACTATCTTGAAGTAGGGCTTCGCCGAAATTCTAAAGGAAAGAGGGGGGTTTCAAGGTGGGAGGATGGGGTTTTTAAACCCTTTTACAAAAAGGTGGACCCCTCCACCACCGGTTCCATTTTTCGATCCCCTCCCGAAATTTTGGCTCGGGGGTTTTCCCGGTCGAGGTTGCCAACCCGTCGTCGAGGTGGCTCCGACGGGAATCTTCCGAATTCGTTCTAATTTTTTATAGCAAGTTGGCAAGGGGGCAAATGGCCCCCTTGCTATTTTCCTTCAAAGTCTTCGCGCTAATTTTCCTCTCACGCCGAGCACCTCCACTTGTCTTGCGTGACCCACACTAAGTACTAAACTAACTCTTATCTAGTTAGCTCTACTAATTTAGTCCTCTTAGCTAGTTGCTTTCACTAACTACGTTTTTCCCCGCCAACTAGGTCTTACCTAGATAGCTATTTTTCCTAACTTAGCTAATTTCTATCTCTAGTTAGTTTTCATTTTTACTAACTCTACCTAAAACTATATTTTTTCCTTCACGGGTGAAAGTCCGAAGTCCTCGGTAATTTTCCTTCCCTTTTTTGAGCTAAACGCTAAATGAACTAATTTTTTTCCTTAATTCGCTATCAATCCTAACTTTTAATACTAAAATCCTAACTAAAGTGACCCCACGGAGTGGTGGACCACTCTGGTGGTTCACATGAACCTACTCAAAGAATTGAGCAGCCCAAATACCTTGGCCCTGTCTGATTGATGGACCTACCAAATTTTTAGTATTCAAATGTATCTCAATGTACTAGACTAGCATGCACATATACACATTCAATCAGAATATGGCCCTGAGGAAAAGAGGTGGCTAACCTCCTCTGCATGAGCAATCGCATTGTCATATTGTTCCCGCTTCACTTCATCTTTCAAGATCTAGCCAAATACCAAAATTCAACCATATTCTGAATTTGGGCTTGGAGCAAGCTGCCCGGCATAAGCCTTCAATGATGACATTTTGGAGCACAAATGCAGAATCCAAGCAGAAGGATGACAATTTTGCTTGAGTACCTCAATAGCAGTAGCAATTTTTTGAAAGTTCTCCTTGGTCTCTGGATCGGAATTTTCATCTGGATGGCTGCAATACAACGTGTAAGTACAAATGCCACATATCAATCTTTGATGTAAAATTGGCGTGTAAAAGGTCAAATGCATTGTGTTGCACAATATCACATACTGTTTAAGCGATAATTTGTAATAGGCCTCCTTGATATCCGATGTTGTTGCAAAAGTTGGAACCCTGCCACAACAACAACAACAACAACAACCAGTACATTTTGTGAATTCCGTATCACCCAAACGTCTCCTGTAATTCCACAATAATGCAACCCTTCATCCCTTCAACACAACCTTCTACTTTCAAAGCAATTGAAAAGCCACACGAGCTTCATAAAATTGACTAATTGGGAATCACTTTGCAACCAAAGTAGAGGGAAAACTCACGATTCTCAGCTCCCGCTCCCTATAAGAAAGACCTAAAAGGCCGAATCCATTGCCAAATTCAAAGAATTGAGGGTTTCATGTGCATAAACGTTTAGGGTTTAAGAGGAAACTAAGCTGGAGGACCATCACAACGTGCAGGTGATTCAACAGGCCACTCTTATGTGCAATCCTTGGATACATTTAAAATCACCTACATACATCGATTTCCACAGTCCATTGCAAAGAATTGCACATGCTGGACATCTTCCCCAGCTTGATTATGCACTACAACAAATTGGGTATTTTGTGACTAGGGAAATATGACTGGGGATGATTGGTGACTACAGGCAGTCACATTTTGCCAGGCCTCAACCTTTGGGGGGGACGAAATTCAAAAATATGACTCGCAGTCATATAACACTATAGTATTCGGCAAATGTACCACATACGGCGTATGGGAACGACGTGTGCCTTCATAGGGAACGACGGGGAACGTGTCTTGTGGACGCCCAATCATATGTGGCAGTCACATTTTTCTGTGAGTCATATTCTTCAGTCACATTTTGACGAGGGCCATTTTTTCCCTTTTTTGGGCAGCCCTTGAAATTGTAGGCTGCCCTAGACGGGCCGCTTGTGTTTTTGCCCCATGACTCATTATCTAGTATTATGGTTTGGGGTATTTCTTTAATAATGACAAAATTATGGTCAAAATTAAGTACTTTTTGTTCTACAATATGAACGGCAATGAAAATTGGGAATGGCCCATGTTTATTTATTGAATAATTAATAGATTGATTTTTTAGGGAATATAGGGGGGAAATTGGGGAGGAGTATTTAAAGTAATTGCCAAGAGACTAATTGAACATGTGCGGTCACGGCACAACCAATTTGAGAGGACGCGATGGCGTTGTACATATGCATGTCACAAATTTTAGGGTTTGAGGGTCTTCTGTCTACATATGAACCTTGGACTGAAGCATGTGATTGTCCTGGAAATTTTTAGCAAGGATTCCCGTGTAACTTTGGCATGTCATCTTCGTTTATTATGTACTTGATGTAGAAGTTTACAGATACATGAGCGAGCAACGGGAGGACATGGTGCAATTAATGTGTGTGTTATGTGGCCAAGACAACACGTCACTAGATATGCACGTGTCAAATATATGCCCACCTAAGTTTCATTTATACAACTCTCTTTCTCGGACGGGGAGTCAATCACCGTCAGAGTTGCAATACTCTAAGTCATCTACCGATGCGTCGTCCGGTCCGTAATGTCACACCATCCGTTTCACCAAAAAATGTGATATAAACAAGGTGTGACATATTTGATAATGTCACATTTGGAAGATTTATGCGTAATGTGATATTATCAAAGAAATAGGTAGAAAAACAAATAAAAATTACAATGTTTAAAAGAAAATAACAAACATGAGAATTCAATGTTTTTAAATATAAAATCAAATTCAAAAGCTTGAATAACAAAGGCGGACGGAGATGCTGACGTCATCCATAGAATTTGTTGTCCATCCGGCCTTTTTTCATCCATTCCACTTGTTATTATCACACTTACGCTACAAATTTTGGGAAAAAATAGTGACATTATCCAGGGTGATAGGGATAAAAACAAGGGAGTTTTACACTAGAAAAATTGGTTTCGAAATTTTGGGTGACAATATCAAGGTGTTCTATAACATTATCGAGGTTAGGGTGTAATAAGTCGGCAGGACACGTGTAGCTCAATGAGGATGATTTCTTACAGGATGTGTACCTCAATGAGGATGACTTCAACCCAAAATGAACGGTTGACGCAGTCACTAGACATTGGTAATGTCTAGTGAACCAAATTGTGGCATCAAAAGTTCCCGATTAATTATCATTTAAAAATTGAAATTGATATTTTTATTCTCCCTTAACTTTTATAGTACTAAAAAAATCTAAAATAAAAACTTTTTAGGTGAAAAACTCAACATTTATGAATTATTTTTAAACCAATCCTTTATTTTTAATTTGTTAAAATGATTTTTTTCTTTCATATGAATATTTTATAATATTTTAAGTAATATCGTGTACTTTCACATGTTCTCATATGCATTCAAACTAATTAAGAGTGATTGACCCTAATTAAGCCTGTTTAATCCTAATTCAACCTAATTCAACCCAAATAAATCAGCCCAAATAATTCAGCCCAAATGAAAAAAGACTTCACTTCATCCAACTGAAGTGAACCTCTTACACCCAACCAAAGTTCATCCACCTTAATTTCATCCAAACGAAGTTCATCCAACCGTGGCAAGCGGTGAGAACTTCCTTAGGGTTTCGGTGGAGGTCTTGAGGACGCATCTCCAGACTACAATTCGAAGGGCGAAACCCCACGATTTTCAAGCTGGGCTCTTTCCGGTTCGCTCGCCGTTACTAAGGAAATCCTGGTTAGTTTCTTCTCCTCCGCTTAGTGATATGCTTAAACTCAGCGGGTAGTCTTTCCTGATATTGTATGGTTGGAGGCTAGTAATGATAGAGTAGGTTGAAGTTTCTTACATTTTGTGTATCACAATCACATTTTTTCAGAAGGTCCCCTTTTTCAGAAATAATCATTTGTCTTTTGTAGATTGTGGGTCTTGATCTCCACAATCACGTCGAGTATTCTGCTTGTGGTTTAAGTTTTTTGATAGGATCTCTGTTTAAAGTGAATGTACAATGCTCATGAACTCCTCATTTTGTGATTGGTAATATTGGAATGTATTGCAAGACTGAAATTATGGTGGCACTTAGCTTGACTTCATACAAAAAAATCAACTACCTGACATTTCTGGATCATTTTGACGCAGTTAGCATACCGTAGTACCATAGCAGGTTCGTCCTAAAATAATTCTAAAAATAAAAACGTAAAAATTAGAAAATTCTGAAGACAAAAAAACGAAAATAGAATAAATTAGTTTTTGAAATATTTTGCTATTTCTAAGCTATTTAGGGTCATTTTTACTTATTTTTTGCTAAAAAACAAAAATTGAGAAATTCAGTTTTTGAGAGGCGAACCTTATTTTTTCAAAAAAATTAAATATTCGTTCGCCAGGTGGCGAACCTGCTATGGTGTTACGGTATCTGGTGCTCCAGCTGTTGCTGTTACCTGCTGCTTCTCAGAATCATCAGTTGAGACCAGGCACCACCTAAACATGATCCAGGTGAATGCATCACATCTGAGAAGAAAACATCTGGTAAGTCTACAAGGTCCAAGTTACAAAAGCTAGTGGTGAGTGTTCTTGTGAGGTTTTCATCACTCAACAACTCAAGGTCCACAAAGTTGCCTTTTGCTTTCAGATAATCCCAAACACCTTCTGTTGAATTTATACCCACTTGCCTCGGGATTAAAAACAATAAGGTAAGCTTGAATACACAATTGGGAGGCCAATGTGTCCAGTTAAGGAATCAACAAGCATGCACTTCTGATAACCATAACTAATTCAGGGGAGGTTGGATTTTCATTCAATTTCTGTTGCATTTTTTCAACTTAGATTTGCTATTGCAACACAAGTTTGGTTGTGTAAATCTCATTGGAAGAAGTTGGAGAACATGATAAATGAATTAAATGACACCCACATCATACCTTCTATGCATTAGAAGATGAGACCTGATGTAGCAAGTTATGTTAAAAGAACTAATATGTGTTGACACTAAGAGCGTTTGAATAGGTGAATTTCAGTGAGGTTTGTAATCTGCAAAGCCCTGGTGTCTAAAGCTTTATTTGATGGACCACGCGGTTTTGTATCACCGAATCACTGCCTTCATGTTGATACTTCCAACCACCCAGATCAACTCCAAATTGGACAACATTGTCATATTTGGGATGAAATTTGTACATATTTGGACGATTGTTGTTTTGGTCTATACTTCGCTTCATCCCTCCTATGGTTGTAGCCAGTGCTTTCTTAAAACTTTGAAAGAAAAATGAAAATAAAAATAAACTAAATCACCAGTCCAACACAATGAACAGGGCAAACTGATTGCTAGTTACAGATGAACCGGTTGGGTTGGGTTGGCTTAAGTTATGTTGTGTTGTGCACTTTTGCTTGGTACATTGTAAGTTATCTTCCGAAGAGTGTCATTTTTTCTTCGTAACAGCTTTATGAAAGTGACCAGTATTTAGTGTTGAGATACTGTTGATACATAACCTGCAAGACTTAATATATGGAGTTCATAATAGTTTTCTTAATGTCAACTCAACATTTGGTTTTACAAGATGTTGTAATGTTGGAAAGAGTTGTCCAACTTCCACTAATCACTTTCCGTTGTTGTGTAGGTACGAGTAAGACATACCTGAGTATAGTATCATGATACCGAGGATTGCAAGTGTTTCACTCACTGGTACCCTTGCAAATGATGTTTCTAATCTTATGTTGTGTGTTCAGACGAAGTTGTTTGGGTGACTAAGTTGGACTATTTAGGTGTATTGATGGTCACATTCTCCGACGACCTAAAGTATGTAGAACAATGGATGCGAGAGCGATTCCGGAGTATGAGCGCTTGCGTTCAAAGAACATCGAGAACAACAACCGGAAGCTAATGGAACTAGGTTTGGCTCCGATGGGTGTATCGAATTTCAAGAGGCCATCAGACCCTGGATACGTATCCCTAAACTCTAATCCTTTTGCAACGGACCTCCTACATCTAGGATGGCAAGTGAACAACCAGCTATGTTTATAAATATTTGAGCTTATATGACACCTTTGAGTCATTGTGACTCACTAGAATCACATTGCGAACATTGTGACTGCATACAGTCATAGTTTTACGTCATTATGATTCACTTCAGTCACATCCCAATGATTATGACTCACTCTAGTCACATCCCAACGCTTATGACTCACTCCAATCATATTCTAATGATTATGACTCACTCCAGTCGCATCCCAATGATTAAGACTCCTTGGAGTCATAATAATGTACTAACATTGTGACTAGTCGTAGTCATAGCATTACCATTCTCCACACTAACAAATTTTTGTGATTTGTAACGTCCATGAATTAACTAAAGTTCGTACTCAACAGTCAGGTTCCCGCGACTTCCTCCATTTCTGACGAAATGGACAATGATGTAGGAAATTTGATAAGAAAAATCGTTAATCTCCCTGATGGCTTGCAAGTGCAAGTATTTCGTTCCATTGCTAGTTTTCCGGCAATATCAATGCCGGTATTGGAAATGACGGGCAATGAGCTTGCGCGTGTTTTTTAGAGCAGCCGCACAGCGCCATTGGGAGAGCCCGGCCCATTACCAAAGCAGGGTGGTGACTTGGGTGTGACCACCCGAGCGAGGCACAAAAAAAAATTGTTGAGACGGACACAAAAGATGACAAGGACGAACATGACGAAGAAGAGACTTCCGAAGACGAGCGGGAGAAACTGAAGAGCCGGAAGATATTCATCTAACTTGTAGGCATTAATCTAACTTGTTGTAGTCATATCATATGCTGTTGGCATTCATATGACTCTGAACAGTCATAACATGCAGTCATATCCGCAACTTAGTGCAGGCTCACATTGTGACGTCATGTAGTTAAACACCTTGTGTGGTTGTGCAGGGAAATGCAAGCGAGCCCAAGTCTTGGCCGCTGCAATCTAGCCGCAAAAGGGTACGGTCGCCGACGAGGATATTTTGTTGTCGCAAGCCATGCAAGATACTCTCCTCGCCTGCAAGATGGATGCCGACGATGCATCGGCAGAATGTGAGGAGTCCGAAGATGGTGCAAGGCACTGCAACGAGCTGCTCGATGAGCTGGAGCTCCGCGAAGTAAGTATATTGCGGCGTATGGCTCAAAAAGGAACCGATCCGACACAACTTCGCGAGAAGGTGCGTCGCCTCGGCCGGACGGCAGAGGTTGAAGGCGGTGACAGAAGTGCGAGGCATCGACAGTCGAAGTTGAAGAACTTGTGGCAGTTGTTGAAGTAGAGTGACGAGCTGCACACTTCCACTGGCGGTCAACGTTCGTGGGTCGACGTCGACGAGGCCGGGTGTCCGACAGGGTTTCATAGGCCTGACTGGTTGACGCGACTACGTGGGTACTCTCGCGACCTCGACTGGAGCGTCAACAACTTCAAGGTACATCCACTGCCCTTGTTGTTGGCGATTAAAGACAAGATGGCCGCACAGTTCGAGTACCGTGGTGGACTCGGAGACGTGCCTGAAGCGGTATTTTTCCAGATTTTGCGCCAGCAGATGCGGACTCGCAGGTCCAACATGAAAAAACTAATAGAGAGCGGTGGCCCGCTCCCGCCGTACGTGAAGAAGGCGCACGTGGACAACTTCAAGCGGTTAATTGCCCGGACGGATAAAATCGCGGAGGCCACGCGCATGAAAGCCGCACGCCAGACCGTGCAGACCTTGTCCTATTCTGGAAGGTCCGAGGGGGAGGTGCACTCTAGACTTGTAAGTAATTTTGTGTGCAAGACATTCGTGAATGAATATGTGACAACCTACAGTCATATAATGAATTATATGACTTTACATAGTCATATAAAGAATAATATGACTTAACAAAGTCATATAATGAGTCATATGACTTTACACAGTCATATAATGAGTCATATGACTTCACATAGTCATATGTTACCGTCATATGACTTCACATAGTCATATGTTACCGTCATATGACTTCACCTAGTCATATTCTGAGTCATATGAATACACTAAACTTCACATAGTCATATATTGGACGGTTTTGATATGTTTACGCATTTTTCATGGATCCACAGTTGCTTCTTTCACATGCTGCAGATTTGGAGCGGCCCCCGACGCAGCTGGAGGTGGAAACCGAGCTTGTGACACCCGGGAAATCAAGATGGGGCCGGAGGGCCACTCCCAAATGCAAGAGCGGGAAATAGAGGCCTCGTAGTTACGCGGAGCGAGCTGCACGACTTCCAGGATAGCATGAAGGGGGAGTTGGAGGATGTGAAGGCTATGGTGAAGCAGTTGCTGCAGGAAGTGCAGAAGCGAACGACGGGGCCCTTGGAACCGCTAGCCATGGCGGAAGTGGGAGTCGACGTGATCCAAGTAACCGCCGACAAGGTTGCGTTTGCATCGTCACTGGTACTCGCTTCGAGTACATGCCTGGAACACCTTTGCTACAACAATGTTATATGTCATGTAGAAAGATCGTTCACTAATACACGCCTCATGTGGATCATTAGGACATGCAAGCAATTGGGAAGTCGGCGGAATCCGGGCATACTGGGTCGACTATTGCATTGGAGCCCCTGCCTAACACCCTTGCAAATATAGGCAGCCAACCCAACATTCGAAAGGAGAAACCCATTGCCAAGAAGAGGAAGGGCGAAGCGGAGAAGCTATTGGCGGACCGGAAGGCACGGCCTACCCGGCGTGCATTGGTTCGACAGAAATAGGTTGGCCTTCCTGCCATATGCTCATCATACTTGTCCGGTAGTTATACTTACTTGCAAGTCTCATGTCTTAGATTTGGCCTCAACATTGGACAATCATATGACTATGTCACATAATATGACTGTAGGCAGTCATATAACATGACATGAGGTTGTCACAAGTAGTCATGTATGATAGGGTTGAGTCATATTCTTTTGTGTTTGTGTTACTGGGTCGTGACGCTCCAGATTATGACGTTTGGAACGAGTCAGGAACAACCCGTGGAATTGGAGGAGGACGAGGACCACGAGGAGCCTGCGTCGAAGAGGGCGGGAAAACATGCACATAAAGAAGGCAGTCCAAAAAAAAGCAGAAGAAGAAGGCTGCCAATGCTCCGAAGCTCCAGCCGTTAGCCACGAAGGTCCCCTCAGTAAGAGTGTCGGACTCCGGGCGTAGGAAGATTATAGTGTTGAATGTCATAGGTCTTCTTTGCGATATCAGACCTTTGCACGATAGGAGAGAGTGGGGCCCGGATCTAGTGATCCACCACGTTAAGGACCTAAATGTAAAAATAAAAAAAGAACCGACTGTGGCAAGTTTTTGTCGATGTTGTGCTCTAATTTTGATGTCGAGATATGGTCGCCCATAGAGCAAACCCTACTAGAAGTTGTAACTGCGTTTCTTACAGAGGGAACGACAGCTCATTGGAGCTTTTTGTAGGGGAGGTCCTACCCCCTCCAGAACCCAATAAGAGACCTCCGCAATCTATTTAGTATGATTCCGGACCCCACCCACGGTGCAACACGATGTCTCCAATTCAATTGCGATGCAACGGCGACGGCGCGGTCCCCCCTTCAAATATCCTAAACTTTTCGCAATGGGATCCCCTAAACCCTAACGATGACTTCCTCCGCAGAATCTGCGGGCCATTCGAAGCATTGGCCCGCAAGCAGTCCAACATGGAATATTGCGTGGCGTATCTGACCAAGGAAGTTGGTCTAGCGTCGCTACCTGCGAACTTGGTAGGTTCATCGACACCCCATGTGTGAAAACAACTACACATTAAAGCTACTCTTGGATATTTATTGTTTCTATTTGGTTCTCACTCCAATCGCAGACAGAGAAAATGTTGATAACATTTGTCCGCATAGATATGTCACTCTACGAAGTAATATCATGATCCTAGGCGAATATGTTACTTATTGTAGTCATACAATATGACTCTGTCCAATCATATGACTATAGTCAGTCATAGGTCGCAATTATATTACTCATTGTTGTCATATAACATGACTCTGGTACGTCATATGAGTATGTCCTGTCATATTATGCAATCATAGCCTACTGTGAGGTCATATATTGAGCATCGAAGCAGTTGTAACTCCATGCGGATTATTTTTGTTTGTTGAGAATTACGTTTTCGAATGTAGACGCAGGCACAGGAGGCCACTCCCCTATTGTCGGAGGCGGCTAATGCGTTGGTGGAAGACGCACCTTTGCCGTTGGCCACGGGGTCTAATGTCAAATTGTTTGACTTGGACGAGGACAACAAGGCCAAGACGAACGTAATGGCGTACGGCATCATCGTGAGCCTTGCAGGAGGCACACTCCACGGGCGGCTTATTGAGGAGGGCAACGTATCAGTGTGCGTGTCCTCAAGCAAGCCGGGAGCAGAATCCGTGTTGCTGTACGAGGGCAACAACGACGACGATCCGCCGATGGTGCGTTTGGGCGATGCGCTGAAGTCCATCACCAAGTGGCCAATGGAAGTACTGAAGGCTATCCCGGAGGAACCTCAACAAGCCTCTTAGAATTCGGTAGTTTACGCATTTATGGTAAATGTGGCAAAGATGAACACATTTGGATATGTTTTGAGACATGAACTACAAAATATCATTCAATTTATTTATATTTATCTGTCCAATTTGTGTGTTCAATTTCTTACTTGGCTCAGTCATGTAGCGCATGACTTGAATGTGTCGTCATTGCTTGGAACGTGCCCAGAAATGTGACTAACATTCAAAATTGCAAGTAATACGAATCTAATTCAATACAGTTATAACCGCGCACAAAGAACTACGTAATGTGACTCTCCATCTCAGAGAATATCACTCCATCATGTCATATTGTGCAATACATGTTACTAAGAATATGACTATAGGACGTCATATAATAATGTCATCCCCGCAGAAAATGCGACTAACGCCCACAAAAACATGATTACAAGCAGTCAAAAAACTAGCAGTCGCATTTCACGTGGCCTGCCATGTCGGCAAAATTATGACACAGGCAAATCATATTACACGTCAACAAAAAACATGACTACATGGAGTCACATGCCACGTCGGATTGGTATTTTTTCTGCCCGGGCAGGTCAAAGGAGGGCACAAACTCTGAGGCTAGTCAAGGCATGCCCCACGTGTTGTGGAGATCATAGATTCTGTCCTTTTATACGCCCCCACCACCGTATATATTCATATGACTCATGTCCGAAGCGACCCGTCGGTAATGACTAGACCCAGTCATCGCAAGCGTCATCCCCCCCCCGGTCCATCGGCAGTCATATTTTGGAATTTTATGACTTAAAGCAGTCATAAAATGTGCGTTTTGTTGTAGTGACGGTTTGTGCCTCTAAGTATGTTGGAAACATAAGCAATTTCTTACCGCTCCGCTCACGCGATCCTCGTCTCGCTCTGCGATGGGGTAAAACCTAATACGCGAAAGAAAAGAACAAAAATGGAATCTGACAGCCATGAGGAGGCACCGACATGATCCCACGGGGGGGTCACTCCATTGTCAAGTTGAACACCACGTGCGGCCAAAAAAATATACTTTTGGTAAGTTGCATCACCAAAATGGGTCAAACTTTTATCAATTTTTTTTCACGGGTAGATATACACGGTATCTATTACATAGTAAAAAATGGTAATCAAATTTGATGATCTGTTTTTTAAATAAAACATACCGTTTCTAACTAGAATGACGCAGATTTGAACTAAAATAATTGCTACAAAAATGAAGATGACTAAAAATTTCAAAAAAATATGCAAACGATATTATCAATGGTTGTGTATATGTAGAAAAAATATCATAATTTTTAAATTTATCTATTCCATGTAATATAGGGGTAGCAAACTTTGGCCGCACGTGGTGTTCAATTTGACATGGAGTGAACCCCCCGTGCATGATCCGACGGCTCGCACTAGATGACTAACGTGGTTTTCGTACGAGAGCGGCATTTCTTGATGGGTATAAGCATTTTTCTTAAATATACGCATTGCAAAAGCGATGCAAAAAAAACATGCCAACAAAAATTCATGATGCATATAGTGGCTTGCAAAACTGGGTCACAGAATTGAAGTATTTAATTCAAGGTCCATAACTTGACGATGAGGTAATAAAATTTAACCTTCTAAATATAAAAGTTTGTAGTATTGTATGTGATGTACAGTATCATTCCCGAAATTTTGAATCAAAAAGCATATTTGGCTTAGGAGTAAATGGATTTCAAAGTTCACTATCTAATTCAAACATTGCATCTAGTGTCAAATGGTATTTTATGTCACCGTGGTAACTTTTCTAATGGCGCCTCTTATGAATAAGATTACAAATATTGTCATCCCAACTTATTTTTAGTTCATCTACTTTTGGTACGTCATGCATCTTAAGATTTATGTTATACAATATTGTCATGGATGATTGAAATTTGCATGAAAAATCACCTAGTTAATGACAATAGTTGTAACATTATAAACCTATAATGCCCAAAATCACTTACAATGAATGACAAATAATCTCCATCCACATACACAACACACGGATGATTGGACAAACCACGCCTGGATGGAATACACCCTAAACTCCGTAATATCAACCTCCATAAATGTCACTCACTCTATGATATCCCAAAACCCTACGGAATGGATGTTCTTGGTTGAAATCCCACTCCTTATTGTCACATTTCTCTCCTTTAAATCATGGGTTTTGCCATTAATGCAAACCATCAAAGAAGTCAACCCACACCCTCCCATTGCACCACATGTCTATATGTGGAATGTCTTCTTCTTCTTCTTATTCTTCTTTTGCTTCTTATGTCACTTGTTGAATTGTTGGTGCATGGATATGTCACATTGTCCAAGAAGGCCAAGTGGGAGGTTGACATGTGAAGATGATTCGTGTGTTATGATATTGTAGATTTCCCATGTGACTAGGATTTCTTCTAAACCCTAAACCCTAATTTTGAACCCTAGTTTTCTCCCTCTCACCTATGTTGCACATCTCCTGGCAATTCAATCCACCGATGTGGGAAGCTCTTTAAGGAGTTCAATACGTACATGTACTCATTGTGAAGGTCACCGCTAATTAATCTCAAATAAAAACCCTATTAATTATGCTTTCTACATATCCTTAGAAGCTAAGTTGTTTTGAATATGAGATTGAGCACCACATAATTGGTATTGTTGCAAGACACTTCCATCCATTGCTAATGAAGATATAGGAACAAAACTTTATATAGGTGAAGGTTGGTTGGTCTGAGCCTATTCAATGTTCTATGACATTTCTTAAATCGGGTATGTTTCTATTAAGTACATGTGGACTTAGACTAAGTCAATGGTGAAGCAACTACAGTACGTACTTGAAGCAGACGGCAACATTGGATTCAACTCTATCTTTTGTCCTTATGATTCTATAACCTCAAAGAGAAGTTTAACAATCTATACACGAAAAACTACCAATCACATCTTGTGGAGCTTCATCGGTGTTGACAACAATCACTTGATTTTCCCTTGATTAAGCATACAAAGTGAGAAAAGAAGAAGGAAAAATGGAAAAAAAAACAAAACAAAATGAAACCTCTCCTTCGACTTCATGCTCCCTTTTAGACTTCCAACTACAATTTGGAATATCACAACCTAAGCAATGAGGAGGAAACCCTCGTGCAAGGGTGAGTAGCAACTCCAATTCTATCAAGTTATTTTATTATTTAATTTTAATTTTTCTCATGTTCAATCAATTTACCAAATTTCTTGTCCAGTACTGTCGATGCTATTGTTAAGTGTTTTGTTGCATATGTTGTTGATATTGACAATAGTTGCAACCATTGAGAAGGTGGGTCCATGTGTCAATTTGGTTTTTGTGAGTTAGGTGCCGCACTTTGTAGAGGTATTTCACTACGTCGAATGTCAGCCATAAACCCCCACCCTTTTGCGTCTGTAGTCCGAGTGGAAGTCTATGGCTCACATGTCTTTATCATTCCCTAGCCTCGGAAACTCCACACTCATGATCTAATGAATTTAAATGTGTGGTGACGATTGCCACTCCGAGCGAGTAATAACCCCACAAGATTGGCCGGAGGGGTGTTCTACTCTAGTGCCTTCCAAGCAATGACCTTCTAATATGTAACATGTAGGACGTTCATGTAGAACACCACCTAGAGTGTTGTGCAGAGTTTAATGCAGAACATAATGTAGACTGTAATGCAGAACATAATGTAGACTGTAATGCAGAACATCATGTAGACTGTAATGCAGAACATGTAATGCATAACATCATGTAGACTGTAATGCAGAACATGTAATGCAGAACATCAGTATAGTGCCTAATGCAGAGGATTAACGCAGAGTTTAATGCGAGAATATAATGCAAAACATGATGCAGAGTGTAATGTAGAACACTAGTACACAGGGGCTAATGCAGAATAAAAGTGCAGAGTTTGACGCAGAACATAATGCAGAACATAGTGCAGAGTGCAATGCAGGACAGCAGTATAGAGTTTAATGCAGAGTAAAAACTAGTTCAAGGCCTAAATGAGAGGATTAATGCATAATAGAATGTAGAGTTTGATGCAGAACACTGGTTCATGGCCTAATACTAGAAATTAATGCGAAATGGAATGCAAAAGACTAATGCATAGACTAAGGATGAGACTAATGAAAGAAGAGATGAGATAATAACTTACACCATTACCAACTCATGACATCAAAGCTAAAGTGACTTAGGCAATAATATAACTCTTCAATAGGGTTCAAAAACCCTTTTGTTCAACACTCATATGGTTCATAACCCCTTGTCCTACACTCATCTTCCTATCCTTCTACAAACTCCTTGCTCTCACTACATAGAAAGGAGGGAGAGAGTAAGCAATCCCAAGTAACAAGTGAAGTGATCCTAGTGAGAGAGATTCTAGTGGAAGAGATCCTAATGCAAGAGATCCTAATGTGTGTGTGCTCCTAAAGTGAATGCATGAGAGGAGAGGTCCTAGAGTGAGAGAGGTCCTAATGTGAGAGAGAGAATGAGAGAGAGAAGAATGAGCCTCCGTGCTCTCCTCCATGGGACTACCCCCTCCAACCACCAAGCATTCTTCACCGTAGATCAAGCCATACCTACATCTAATGGTTGGCATCCACGGCCTCCATCACCCTAACCCTTGATCTAAACTCCTAGATCCAACGGTTGGCATCCACGGCCGTCATAACCCTAGCCGCCCTACTCCAACCCCTAGATCCAACGGTTTTCTTTCGCCAACCGTTAGATCCCGGCTTTCATCCGTTCCAACTTCATCCATTTGGCGTCCACTTCCATTCGTCGTCGTCCATTCGTCTCCGCTCGCAGTCGTTCACCATCCGACGATGTCCTACTATGTTCTTCATTCGTTTGACATTGTTCTACATTTGTTCGAAGATGTTCTGCATTCATTCGACCATGTCCTTCGATGTTCTTCAGTCGTTTGACGCTGTTCTGCATTCGTTTGATGTTGTTCTGCATTCGTTCGACCATATCCTACGATGTTCTACGCTGTCCTTTCTCCACGTTTCTTCACACTAACACTTGACCTAAGTCTAATTTCAAAACCAATAACTCCCCTCCCACTTAGAGTGCGAACCTTAACCCAACCGCGAGCGGTTTGGTTAATCTACGCGGGTAAATAGAATGATTCTAAAAGATAATATAATTGAGAGGGTTCTACGCACACGCGCGTAGTAACTTCTTCTCGGTATCCACCTACGGATTATTCCTGCTTTACCACTAGCTCAACTTTGGGATAGCACCGGTCAATGTAACCACCCGGATTCGAACCCGGGTTGGTCCAGACCTAATACCAGTCTCTTAGACCACTCGCATCCACAGGCGGATGTCTCAAAATCTAACAACAACGTATATATTGACCATTCAAACTAATTAACTTCCTTGTTCTTGTAGGCAGTGAGCCTAAACTCAAACAGTGAGCGGTTTGAGTGGCTCACACTAACCCACCCACTAATTCCTCTAACTCCAATCCCCACACAACACCCGCTCATCACTTCAAACTAAATCTTAAATCAAAACACAAAAACTTCACTCTTTTTATAATTTTGAGTAATTGAAGAACTATCAAAGTCAAGTTTTATAGAACTTAAAGGTTAACACCACATGTGAGCACCATTTTGGGCTCACATCGAACAACATTTGTTGATTTTGCCCTGAAGGGAGAGACTATGCAATGGTGTCTCATGGATTTGGTCCTTCATCACCTAGATGTATGATAGGTGTATAAGACAAATATTCAATGTATGAAAAAATTTATTGTAGGTGTAAGACATGCAACTAGAAATGATTATATAAATGAAACTTGCATGATTTCTTTAAGGGATGCATCAAATATGACAACAATCGTAGTTGTACAAAGTATGGAGGGGGACTTAAGTAGGAAGGTAGTTGAACACTTGCCGTGATGCAAGACATAAATTTGATAGGGGAGTTCTTTTAAAGCCCTCAAAAGAGTACATGATTCTTTAGAATTTACATGACCACATATGAAGAAATAGAGCAAATTACATATGTTCGAATTACCGGATTATTGAATTATTTACATTATTTTTAAAAGCGGGAGACTTATTATGGTGAAAGATATATTCTACTTGAAAAATTAACAAAAAAATGTGCATGCAAAATAATGATCAATCAGAAGTTCAAGCATACGTACAAACCCAATCACAACCACGATCATCTTTTCTTGTTTCCAATGATTGTGGTAATTCATAAACATAAACTTCTTCACCAACTTCAACTAATAATGATCAATTCATTGAACATTGGTTGACATATATTCCACAACTTTTGAACATGCAAATAATCCATATATAAGTTGCCATTGATTAAGATTTTTTAAAAAAAATGAATACAAGATATATACAATCAAGACTCTATAAATGTTACAGGTCGGGAGTAGCAAAAAAATAACATATATAGAATTATAACAAGTAACACTTATAGAATTCATACCGATGATTAATAACATTTATAGAAATAACACTTAAAATTTCTAAAAATGAAGAACATAATGTTTTATAAAAATAAAAAATGAAAGTACAAATGATAATACATGATTCAACTAAACTAATTGAAAGAAATAATCTATATAGTAGTAACTTGACGAGATTCTTCCAACTAAACTAACCGAAAAAAAGAGTCTATAGTAGTCTGATGAGAAGCTTCCAAATGATGAGATGAAACTTCCTTCTGGAGCCCTTGAATGCTCAGGATGTGTGATAGGGTATCATTTGGTCTTTGTTTAAAGTATTTCTTCAAAGTCTCTAGAGAACACTCAGCAACACTCAATCCTACAACTTCTTCTACCACATCAACATAACCTCATCAACATCAATTTCTTGATGTTTTGAGGAATACATATCCAAAAACTCCTCATTGGTAGGTTCATAGGGGTTGTTTAAATCAAACTCCATCTCATAATTGAGGTATTCATGAGAACACAATATTCAAAATTTTGAGAGAGTGGGATCCTCTCAAAATAATATTGTCCATTTTCAACCTAAAAGTCATGTTGGGTTGATAAATACTAGATTATACTTCAAATGTGTAGTTTCCATTAAAATAAGAGTATGTCGAGCTGGGGAATCAACTCGTTTAGGTTGAGTCGACCTAAATGAGGACAATATGTTAGTCAGTTTAGGTTGAGTCGACCTAAATAAGGATAATATGTCAATCAATTTAGGTTGAGTCGACCTAAATGAGGACAATATGTTAGTCAATTTAGGTTGAGTTGACCTAAATGAGGAAATATGTCAGTCAATTTAGGTTGAGTCGACCTAAATGGGGACAATATGTTAGTCGATTTAGGTTGAGTCGACCTAAATGAGGACAATATGTTAATCAATGTAGGTTGAGTCGACCTAAATGAGGACAATATGTTAGTCAATTTAGGTTGAGTCAACCTAAATGAGGACAATATGTTAATCAATTTAGGTTGAGTCGACCTAAATGGTCAATTTTAGGCAGCACATCACTTCGCAATTTACGGTAGGAAATCAAATGTTTTTTTTCTTGAACTCTACAACTCTACACTGGTTTTCACTTCATTCTTGGATTAATAATTTGCTTTATGTACTCTCAATTCACTGAAAAACTCTCAAAATTTTGAATATTGTGTTATGAGCATTCATCACGTCACCCACCTCACTATCAGATGACAACAACGTCAGTTGATGAAGTAGAGTAGCAACTTCATCAACCTCTACCAAACGCCTGGCTTCCTCTATCTCCCTCTCAATAGAGATCGAAAGAACACCCGTGTGCCTCCAACAATTTTGAATTGTTCACAAAGAATATGGGATAAATGTGATTACATGTTTAAAATGTATGCTCTCATATATTATTACCTTGGTTTTCTCAAAATTAACACTTATAGAGGTGCAATTAACAAAGAATGGAGTAGAGCATTGTGAGCCCAATATGGTGCCCACATGAGGTGTTAACCTCAAAAGTTCAATCAACAGTTGCTTTTACCTTTTCTTCAATTAATCAAAATTCCAAAAGAAGTGAAGCTTTTGTGTTGGGCTTAAAATTAAGTTTGCAGTGTTGGGGTGTGTCACCTTGGAAGTGGGGTTGTTCGTGATGGTTGAGTTAGTGTGAAAGTGGGTTAGGGTGGATGATTAGTGGGATTTGGTAGGAGGTTTGTTTTTGGCTCAGGTTGGTGTTGTTTTAGGGGAGGGTTGACTTCACGGAGGGGTGGGAGCCCAGGGATTACTGGAAAACTAATCAGGCCGGTAGCAGGGTGCCGGTAGCAGGGAGCCGGTAGCAGGGTGCCGGTAGCAGGGTGCCGGTAGCCGGGAGCCGGGAGCTGGGAGCTAACTATAGTGGCAGAGGAAAATAAAGGAGGGAGGCGGAAAGGAGACGCAAGGGGGCCCATGGCTGGTCCATTATTAGGCTGGGAGCACATTAGTTGAGATCAGGTTTTAGGCTTTGAGCACATTAGTGAGATCAGGTTTTGGGCTTGAAGACATTAGTGAGATCAAGTTTGGGGCTTGAAGACATTAGTTGAGATCGAGGTTTAGGCTTTGAGCACATTAGTTGAGATCAGGTTTTAGGCTTTGAGCACATTAGTTGAGATCAGGTTTTAGGCTTTGAGCACATTAGTTGAGATCGGGTTTTAGGCTTTGAGCACATTAGTTGAGATCGGGTTTTAGGCTTTGAGCACATTTGTTGAGATCATGTTTAGGTTTGGGGCACATTAGTTTGAAAACAGGTTTAGGCTTGAAGCCATTAGTTGATATCAGGTGGGCCTTAATCAGGTTGAGGCCTTGGGGCAGACTGGGTTGAGATTAGGTTTCGGCCTAGGCAACTGTAAGGGAATTCAAAGCTACGGAGGATTTATGCTTAGTCCTAGGCAGCTGCAAGGGAATTCAGAGCTAAGAAGGACTGAGGCTTCGGCCTGGGTCAGCTGCGAAGGGGGTTAGGGCTGGGAATGTAAGCCAGAAATGTGAAGTGGATTCGACTTCTTGAGAATCAAAGGGGGAGCCATTTGGGAAATAGGAGGTTTTAAGTTGAGAGTTGATAATGGCAGGGTCCCAATACCTTGCAATGTGGTAAGGTGGGTAGTGGGCATTTTGAAGGATACAGTAGGTAGGGCTTAATGTACTTTCAGAATGTGGAAAGTGCCCTCGGGTTTAGAAACCACATTAGTGATTCCGATGACACATGCAATATGTAAGAGGTTAGAAGAGGAAAAGAATGGACTGTGGTTGTGAGTAAATATCACCATGGGTGCATATGTATTTTTTCAATACTAATGCCTTATGAGGTCGAATAAAGAGAGTGTGCTTGCATTTAAGTCATTGGATTATGAGTATGGAGGTTCCTACGCTAAGTTTCTACAAGGACATGTGAGCCATGGATTCCCATCCGGACCACAGACGCTAAGGGTGGGGATTTATGGCTGACAAGCATGTTATAACACTTAACACATAACACTCACTAGTCTTACCAATTGTGTTTTTTGTAAGGGAGTAAAATTTTCTTAACATATATGAAATTATAACGCCTATAGGGGTAACACTTATAGAGTCTTGACTGTACAAAACACTTACAAAATTTCATTTTCAAATTCCACTTGATTGGAATAATACACCATAGTTATGTAAAATTATCATCCATAAACATGCAACTCTTATAAATATAACATTGAATGATTAAATATAATCTATAAAATTTTTTAATAAACTAGAAGAAATATTAGTATAAGCTTGTTTAGGATTTGCTCAAATTTGGCAACTTCAAGGTATGGACAATATTGCATAAAATAAAGTATCATTGACATTTTGTCAAATATATCTATATCACCCCGTCTTCTACACAATCAAGCTACTATCAGTTTATCCCTACAAAGATGAATGGAATATAAATATCTATATTTGAGAGTTAATGTACATGAAAATTTTATTAGGATGTCTTACATGACCTTATTAAACCAACTTTGCACGTAAAAGAACAAATATCAATTCATCATAAATAACAAAAGTCACAACAAAGTCATCAAATTGATGCAAGTGATATTACCTGTAAGTATGATAAGAATGATAAATTTGAAGAAGAACATGAAAATATTGTAACAAATTGAATGGTGCGTACTATATTGTCTTTTGAAAAAAATTGATTATTTTGATTAAGATATTTTTGTAGTACGAAACCAAAATTTCAAACCATTATGTTTATTTTAAGATTTTCATTGCAAAAAATTAAAAAATTCAACGTCATTTTTTCATCAACCCTGTAGTATTCATAGGATTAAAAACCTATGAAAAAACTTCATGAGAACTTTTGCGTAAAGGCCACAATTTTCCTACACATCTATCAAATAGTTTAAAACATATTAAAATGTTGATTCATTGTGTTGTCTCATCATTTTATATTTGAATGAGCAAAGAATAATTCTTTGGATGCCAATTACAAGCATGTGATTTCATAAATAAACTAAATTAAAAAAAATTCTACATTTTTATCTTAGATATATGAATATTTAAAGATTATGCACATCACCTGATCAGTTGAGAATTATCTTTTTGCAATGATTCGTTAGTTAGATACTCCTACATTTTTGTGACATTTACAAGTGCCAAAAGCAAATGGCCTCTTTTACTTCAATATTTGTATAATTTGATTTGTAAAAAACTTGGATTTCATATTTCATTTGAAAATTTAGAGTTCAAACAAACTGCAAAGTTTGTTCATAATAATCTATTACATGTGCACGTAATTAGGATCATTGTATGAAATATTTTTGTATTTTATGCATGAAAGATGATAGAATTTTTTTATACACTATTGGATTTTTTTTAATCACGGGATTTCAAAGTTATGAAAGTGAATATGACCATAAACTTTAATAAGTGGCCAAGGCACCAATATATGGTGTGCATTCTAACAACACCACTGTCAATTTTATTGATAAATACATCACTTGTCATAATCATAAAATATCATTTTCTTTTTGTGATGCACAAACACAATGACACAAAAACTTGTAGAATAAAAAATCAACCAATTTGTGTATTTAGTTTTCCATTACCTCATGGAATAGACACAAATTTCAAAACCATTGGTACTTGAGTCTCAATCCATCTTTGAAAAAACCTACCTTGTTGGGATTCAAAATAAAATATTTGAACAAGTAAAAAAGAATGACCTACAAATAATGTCTTTTATCATATTCTTAAATCTACTATTCATAGATAATAATACTTATGTACGTGCTTTGCGTGTAAAATTAAAAACACCTATAACTTTTCTATAATACTTGTGTAAAGACATATGTACAAATACTTTTGGAATTTATATGAGAGATTTATGGCAATTAAATATAGATGTTCGATTTATGCTTGATCCTTATACTGTAGCTATTTATGGTACCAATTATTTGACAAAATTTGAATAATAATTATTAAATAATTAAGAAAATCATAAACACAAATTGTAATAACAATGAGATAGGAGAAAATATATGTATTTGAAAATTGGTAAGTGTTTTTTTAAACACACAATAAATGTAAGCACAATACACCACATCTATTGTCTTATCAATTCTTTTGTATCATGCATCTCATACATTCAAATTTATCAACATTTTTCTATTGTAAGAATGTGCATTTATATTTTAAAAATCAACTATAATTGTCATTAGATTGCATGGATGTTATGTGTCCTCCAATTATTGAGAAATATACCAAAGTTTAGTATATTTCTAACAAAGGGCAGCATACATAACCGAGAGCCCCTTGAAGCTAGGCTTAAGAAATATGGCAAGAAAGTCACGGAGAGCAACGAGGGCAAGCAGTAAGGGAGAACAAGAGTGAGTGCAAAAATGGCGGAAGAAGGGACCACTATCTCCCTATGACCCTCCCCATACACACTGGTGATCGGCCGGTATCCACTGATATCCTCGGGGGGACGGTTAATATCCAGGGGTTTACACCTCCAACCCACCAGTTATCCGTTAATTCAAAATCAAGACCGGTCAATATCCGGAGTCCTTCCTTTATAAATTCAACTACCCTTTTCTATATCCGGTTATTTGCCCATAGCAATTGGTTCATTTGTAAAGATCCATCGGTTCTCCTCGTTCATTGTACTAAACGACCTCAATCCTTATCTAAAATTTGACTTATCAAGTTTGTTGCAAATCGCAATTCCACAAATATTATATATATATATATATATATATGTATATATATATTCATTTAAATGAACAAATACTATTACATGTTCTTTTTTGATAATATAAAGACTCTCAATGGTGATCAATTTACATGGCATAGTGCATGTAATGTCCTTCAAAATGGAATTGTTATCATTGAAAACAATTTTGTGTACAACTTTAATCCTATAACCGCACATACTACGAATTGGTGAAATATAAAAATACAAGCTCATGAATTGGTCGTGAGTATTGATATAAAGTTGGATGGACAATTTTTTGAAACAAATATAACATTTTCAACACAACCAATTACTAGTTGTAATGGAGTTGCGTCTATGACATTAATAATGAATATTTTGTCAGACCATGTGCATGCATCTTCACCACACATGATTCAATTAATATTGATACAATAAACACATTCTATCAACTCATGAATTTCATGCACTTCTTCAACATGTGAATGTTGAACATCGTTTAATATTTGATGATGTCATGTATAGATTTTTCTTCTTCAAATGAACCACTTTATTTGCTCATTATTGGTGATGCTTCTAATTTAAGGTCTACTAAGTATTTATAATAAACACCCTCAATCATATCAGTCTAAGAAAAAAAATATTGCTCATAGCATACATTGAAAAACAACAATTGATATTAATGAAACTGCAATTCATTTACGTCTTTCTATTCCTCTTAGTTATAAAGATCTATCATCTTCGAGCTCAAAACAATTAAATAATTTGGCTAAAAAATGTGATCAACTACAACTAATGATGTTGAATGAAATTTTATTGATAGGAACATGGATTTTTAAACTTTACCAATCTTCAGTTAAGATCAATTAAATAAATACACACAAAATTCTTTGAAAATCTTGATGTTATTATCACATGTGATTTTTTTTTTATCAAGGTCAACATGTTGGTGATATGGATGTTTTTAAAACCAATACAAATAACATTGATAACTTAGCACCAAATTTTTTAATGATAAAAATGAAATGATGGAAATTAAAACAAGTTATTTGTCAAAGTGATAAATTATTTATTGATACTCTTACTCATTTATGAACTGCAACACAATCACAAAGTGATGTGGATGTTGTAAATCATCATTGCCTTCATACACCACCAAATGATCCATAATTTATGTTGTTACACAAATGATGCAAGGCTTAGACATGACAATTCGGTATTCTTCCAAAACGAAGGAGATTTCTACATATTTTGTGCACAACATCAATATCGTGACACTTGCATTCTATCATTTCACTTGCAAAATGATGCTTTATTACAATGGGATTGCAATAAATTTGTGTAAAAAAAATTGTGTTGGTTGAATTATGTGTTGAGAATTAGGCTATTCATGATGGTCTGGTATATGGCGTAGATGGATTTTTTCAAGGCTCAAGCAAATTGCCTAATTCATAAGACATCATTGGGATATTATTCAACAACAATAAAATTGGTACACTCACTATAATTACTAATGCATGTCTATGTGAAAATAAATACATCTCATGGGGACACCAATAAAAACCATATCAAAAGATTCTACACATATTATTACAAGGAGTCAATTGGTTGCAACACATATCATACATTGAGCGCAAGGTCTCACACTTTATTATTTGGCTTTTGATCTAGAGGGGGTCTATAAATATGGATTGATATATACATCACTTGTTGGCATTAAAAAAATAGAAAATCTTGATTTACTTGAACCTTTGGAGATGAAAACTTTCAAGTTGATCCAAGTGTTGCAATAAGAATGCACATGTTACAAAGTGTTGCATAATGGAAATGTGCTCATCACAATACACAACTCTCTTGTGTTTCTTTTTCCTCTTAGCACTAGATTATTGTTTCTACATAAGAATGATGTTTTGTTGGATTACAGTTTTAAAACATCTCATATATTATTTATTAATAAAACACATTTCAATCCACATACATCACATATTTAATCTTTCATTGATTCAACAAATTATTCAAGCATAAGTGTTTAAGGAAGAAACACAACAATGATTGTATATGATCATTATACAACATTGACATCACATGAAATATTTACCGCTTTGGAAGCTGAATTTATTGCTGCAACATTCAATGGAAATACAAAAAAATAATTTATGTCATTGTTATTTATAACCCTCAAACATTGCTACTTTCAACATTCATCATTCACCTTCATAAGTTTTTAGATGTGACGCTAGCTTCTTGTCCAACAATTAGAATTGGGTACTTCAAAATTAACATCCTCCAACAAACTCAACACAATCAAATGAACTCTTTAGGTTATGCACTATTTGTTCCATGGATGTCCAATTTATAGGAATCACAACAATTTATGGTTTTCGTGTTGATAACATTTGGACGAATGCTCCTACTCAATAATGTGTGTATGGAGTTGTCGAGGCATATTGAACCGACCACAAACTAATTTATTTTGCATTCAAAATCTAGATAATGTTCTACAATATTATCACATAAGTTGAACAATCAAAATTTCTTAATCTTGTGGTAGTCATCCATGACGGAACAAAGACATTAGGCAACTAGTTGCTTGTTAAACGTGGGTTGCCCATGTATTAAGCCTATCTAATCTTCAAGGTTTACGTAATTTGGGCCTATGTTTATTCTAAGATAGTCCAAAATTGGTTTGACGAGGTTTTGTTATCTTTGGAATTGTTAATCCATTTGGCCACATGTGAATATTTGGATACAGTTTGTGTGGTGATTGGTTTCATATATTCCTCTTGAATGTTGAATGCACCTTTGAAGTGAAGTATAAGTTTATTGGTAGGGTGTTGAGAAAAGTCACTTTGGAAGGCCATAACGGAGCGTGTGTGCAATGTGGACATGTAGTTTAGTAGACCTTTACCATAATTGGCCACCAGTGGACACTCTTTAGAATTTTTGCGCAACACGTATAGCAGAGGGATATTTGTTCAGGAGCTATTTATTTCCAATGCATTAATTAAAGGTTCCCTATAATTACTTAATTCTCTAAACCAACTTATTTATTTGCACCCTACCATTACTCATATTTTCCATGCCAATGCAATTTATTGTACTCTACATTCTTTTTAAATAATAAAAAGTAATCCATGTTCATACATACTATTGCAAACATAGTTCTTGAAGTCATGAACTTTAGAGGAACTTCAAATAAAACACAACCTCATCACACTTGCATATCATACACAACCATTATCAACAATTAAAATATCATGCATCATATGCATTACAAAAGTGTAGGTGTATTCACCAAAATATTAAATGCTTGTATTCTAAAAACACAACACCCACTTTGTAGGCGTATTTGCACAAGCACAAACCTCGTAAACTTGGTCACAAACTTGTCCAACTCCTCCTCATCAAACTTTTTTAATGTGTATACTTCGTTGGTAACATTGTAGCTCATGGTCACACTAGAAATAATGTAATCCACATCAATCCATTTGCTATCGGTGTGATCATATTTGAATTTGTTACAGCCCGATGTTTCACATAGTATTGCAACATTATTTCAATACAGGGATTGTGATGATTTTGCCTCCCATATTCTCTTACTCGGGCCAAGAGGTCAACTGGCTACCTTAGTACCCCAAATATGCCCATTACATCGCTTTACAGTTTGCACCCTCCCAACCCACCATGAACCCTCATCTACTCTAGACAAAATGTTGGTAGCATTTCCAATTCTATTGGCACTAGTTGACTTCACACTATGGCTGAAGGTCGAGAGGCCATGGATTTCCACCAATCAAATTGTAATAAACCAATAATACAACATCTCAACCCTTTACACTAGAGGCCAAAGTCCAAAGGCCGTCGTAATTTAAAATGCCTGCAATGGGAGTACTTTTTGACGAAGGCGACAAACTCTCAAAGGAAGTTTGGGTCGGATAGGAATGAAAACCCAAACTATGGTCTAGAGGCCATCGATTTTTTTCCACAAAAAAATAAAAAATTGACAAGATCTTGGCCGTTAGATTGGAGGGGTTGTTTTGGGAAAAGAATAAAGTGGGATACTTGTTCTTCCTCTCTCTCTCTTGGACTTTGGGTTTGGCCTTTGGAGGCTTCACACTATGCCCGGCTGAAGACTCCAATTCCTATATTTTATTGGTTATTTTCAGCCCATTTCTTTGGACTCTCAACAAACTTTGGCCATTCAATCCCACGGCCTCTTGACTTGGACAGCCATAGTGTGAAGCCGCCCTTAGTGTTTGTTTACAAACAAATCATACTAACATAAACCCTAGGATCCTACACTTCAACCCCTATACTAGTTGTATATAGAAGTGATGGCCCACATCTTATACCTAATCTACCTTACTTATAATGGGATTGTCTACTTCTAATAAACCCTTCATTATTTGTAATTCCTCTATAATTTTTTATTTCAAATGAATTTATCCTCCCTATATTATGATACACGTCGTTTGTAAAATGCACTAAGGGGTTGTTTACATCATGGACCATGAAATCATCCCAAGGCCTTGTAAAATTTGTGATTGGCTGTTGAACTTGTGCCAGGTCCACTTCGGTTTACACCAAGGAAAAAATGTCAAAGTGAACATGAAGTTCGAGGTTCCCAAAAAAACATATTTTAAGGCTTGTATTATCCACTGACATGGTCTAATGGGTTTTGCAGTGAAAGAGGTAAAATAAATGATTTGGTAGAAAAAAACAAGGGCCCATGGCAAATAAATGTTATTATAATATTTTTTAACAAAATTCTTTGGGGACTATGGATACAATGACAACTTTTTTTATTACATACTAACGTTATAGTTTGATACCATAGTAGAAAAGACCGTTGTTTGCATCATTCTCTCATTTCTTGTACATCCTTGTTTTGACATGATTTGGATATTAGTATGTCAAAAGTTTTTTCTTCTAAAGGTGGAGGGATATATTGCCGATGACGAGTCACGAATATAATTGCAAGAAGAGTGGTTACATAATTTATAATACATGCAATAAATAACAACTTCAATTTACAAGAGTAACCAAACATTGATTTCTCAAATGTTGCATTGACCTTATTTGCTCTCCTCTCATTCATGTTCGATTCTTTTGCAAGGAGGATAATTGGAGAGTTCTTTTGGAGTTGGAATCTTGCAAGGAAAAAAGAAATGACAACAACAACAAAGAAACCATTTGTTGGAAAGAAGAAAACATAACCAACAAAAGAAGGAGCAAAGAATATGAAAGAAACCAAGAAGAATGTGATTGAAGTTGGCAAATTTGATGATGAATAAGAATACATGGCAAGAACGAAGTAGAGAATTTTTGAAGTGCATCACTTAATTGCTATCCGAGGCGATATAAACGAAGAATTTGCAAAACAACAAACAAACAAACAAGGTAATTTTTCAAATTGTTAGTCAATTTCTTTTATAAAAAATAAAGTTGCATGAGGTTGAATATGGATGTATGTGGCCATATGATGAGGCCATAAATGGCCTTGGCCGTATGCCCTTATGCCCTTATGCCCCCCCCAAAACCGGTCACTTTATTTATTATTTATATAAGTTCTGCGCATGGGAGGGTTTGAACACATCTCTCTTCGATTCTAAACTTTTTCTTCTCCTCCCTCTAATCACTAATTCATTTCATACTTTCTATCCTTGCCTACTTACATTGCTCTCATGTTGATATTATTAGTATTATTAGTATTATTGGTATTATTATTATTATTTTACATTTAGTTCTTGTTTGTTTTTTGGATTATTATTATTATTATTATTATTATCATCATCATTATTTGCAAATGTTAATTTTTTTTATCAAACTACATATCCGATTAATGCAATCAAAAGTCTCAATCGTTTCTTGGTTATCATGCAAAAAATACATATATTATTCTCAAAGAATACATGCCTGACAAAAATGCTAATGAAATTCGTGAACTGATAGAAATAAAAAATATAGGTGGTTTCAAGAAATTGATGAATGTCATGACAACATAACAAGTGTATACAACCCTAATTCTTGCATGTGCTATAGAATCATGAGAAGAATATGTTATTCCCTTTACACCTACTTCATATCAAGAAATTATTGCTACACCATCAACTGTTGGAACACAAGAGAAGAAAAAAAAACTACAAAAAGATTGAAATTATGCTAGAACATGTTGTTGGTAATTCTAAGGTTTTTCTTGCATCATGTCAAGAATTCATAAATTTTCTAAAGAACATGGATAAAATCTTTGCTACTCTTCTAGATAAATTATAATTATTCTTCTATTGTATTTGTCTCACTATCACTATCTATTTATGAGATGCTAGATTTATTTCGTAGATTGCATTACCATAAATCTTTCGCTATTAATTCATGTATCACTGTAGCTTCACGGAGAACGTCATTTGCCTTCTCATTTTCTCTCAATAGAAATAATTCTAGCTCTACATCAATTACTCCATCTGTAATTGGAGCATCTACCCTAGTTAATTTTTTTTTCACTTCAACAGGTGCAACTCTTTCTCCCCGTAATTCATTGCCCTCCCGTATTTTTTTCCTCCCTAACTCTTCTAACTAATTTATTTTCTGCTTCAACAATCTATTCATCTTCAATCCCTTCGTTGTTTACAATGCAATACTATGCAAATTCATACAATATCGAACATGTTTCTTGTAGATAGGATTTTTGCTTGGGTTCAATTTTATATGAAATACCCCAGGGAAGACTGAATGAGTGTCAGGTTAGTAATCTAGATGTCACTCTTAGGTTAATTGATAGTTCATATTTGTTAATGTAGGTGATTTATGTGCAAAACTCAGGGAAAACATCACTTTTAGAGTTGTTTTAGGGTTAATTTATGTTGTTTTGTGGCTTATGGGCTCTCAAGTCCGTACATGCATTTTGTTCAGTCACCCCTCACATCCATTGTCCAGTAGTGACTATGTTTTAGATGTTTGTGGAATTTTTAAGGCAGGGAGTCACGGCTCAACAATAGTCTTTTTGGAGTAACCAGTAACCACAATCCGCCAGAGCCAAGGGCACTCTGGTTGTTTCCATAATCCTTCCTTAATTAATCTGTGAATTTAGTGGATCAAGAAATACAGTAGTAACAACTCCTAAGAGTTGTTGTCCCTCCTTAATTAAATATGAGTTTTAATTTGGCAGTATAATCAATGGACCGCACCCCAAGCTAAGTTGGTGGTACCGGAACCATCATATTTTAATCATATTTTAATGCCATTAATTCATATATTTATTCCATAATATTGAATTCCTTAATATTTCCTTTACTTAGATTTAGAATTCACTTCTAAATAATTCTTAAGTTCTAATATTCTTTGCTTTTTAGCACGTACCTTATTGTTTTTCGCAACTTGCAAAATAATTAAGAACACTGTCACAGTGTTGTGCAATTTAGCATTGAATTTATGTATGTTGTTTGATATGTTGGATGCCCATTTTGTTTGTTGTATGATGCAAACGATTTATGTTAATTTATGTGTGCAAAAAATTATTCTTACCCGTTGTTGTGTTGCTTGTAACTTCTGTGATTCCATGTACAGATTTGACTATGGCTGCAGGTTGAAGACTAATATGGGCAAGTGTACTTGAAAGCTTTTGAACTTCAGAGGTTTTTATACATGCACTGTTTTGTTATCCCAACCGCTATGGGATAACTCTTCGGCTTCCAAGTGCTTCTTCACTTCAATGTCGAAGGAACGACCACGAGAAACAGAGTACCTTGTTAAGACGAAGCTGGTTCTTCTTCACTGAATATGTTGTTGCACTTACAAAACAAGGAGGATTGAAGACGGAGAGGCAATTGTGAGGTCCACTTGTCCCTGCAATTGTGGTTTGGAAGATTTTGATTGACAATTGGGTTTCTCCAGGTCCTCAATATCCTTCAGCATTTTCCCGCACTTGTACAACAGACGTTTCCTCGTTGCTAAGTGATACGAATCAAGTTGTTCACACCCTCAGAAACTTCGTCTGTCTCACCTGCTCACTGTTTGCTTCTGTTGTGGTTGGTTTAAAGCGGACTCGTTTTCCTCCTTCATTCGTATTGTTCGCACCAAAAGCACGTTTCGAAGCAGAAGGTGTGGATAAAAACGAAGAAATTGGAGCAGCTGTTGTGTTCACCTTCGCCGGTTCTTCAGCATATGCTGTCTCCGGAGTCACCGGTCCTCCTCCCAGTTCTCGACTCCAGACTTCGGCGTCGCAGTCTCCGAACTTCAACTGGTTATTCCTCAAACTCAACAGGTTAAGTTGTCTGGTTCTGCTGCGCCTTCACTCCGCATGACATAAATCCCTGGCTTCCCACTGCACGACAACGTCGATTGACAGTTTCACCGTCACCCGCATTCCGAATTCCAGGGAGATCGGTGGGCATAGCTAACTGTGATCATAGTGCTTCCGAGTCCAACTGGTTACGTGTTGACATCTTTCAATTCTTGTTTATGAATTTAAAGCATCTCTCGAAGATGATCGACAATATTTCTGCAGCCTTGAACTTCAACCGAGTATTTCTCGAACTACAATATCATGCCAACCTCTTCACTCACAATTTTTTAGCAAAAGTAATCACACGCATAGAGAAATGACTGACAATCTGTGAGCGTATAAACAGGACTTCACACCATTCGCACTTAATCCTTATTGATATCGTAGAAAGAATTAAAGTACTAAATCCGATTAAGTCAAAGCCCATGAGCAATACGATAATGATTCATTAAGACTATGGCCTCACAAACCTGCTTCAATTGATCATACAAAGCATGTACAAACTGATGAGATATACACACAAAAGTAGGGCTGCACGCCCACTTGCATTAATTTTAGTTACTTCATATGTCACAAGGATCTCCTCTCTTCACAAGAGGGATCTTTAAAATTCCTACACAAATTCATTCCCTTCACGAGAGGTTCAAGTTTCTTTCACACAAAAACACTTTAAGAATGGAGCACACTGTGAGCCCAAAAGGGTGCCCACATTTAGTCTTAGACCCTTGAACCGTTAGTTGATGCACTTTGAAGTAGCATGTTACTTCACAAAAATATAAAAAGAGTGAAATGTTAGTCTTAGAAGTACCATGTTGTAAGAGGCTAGGATGTGAGTTGTTATTGTGTTTTTACCTTCGGAAGGATTTGAGTGAATGAGGATAGGTAAGGAGAACTTGGATTGAGTAGTTAGTGAGTAGGCTAGTACAAATGGATGGAGACAACCAAAGTGACTCAAGAGGCAAGTGCATTCGAATTGGGATGAATGGAGGATCACATGGAGCGCACAAGTGGACCACCTCATCATGGCCACTTAATGGGGAAGGTCCAAGGAAGAATGCAAGGTGGAGGATAAGCAAATTCTCAAAGCACCAATCAAATCACGAGTTAAGCATCGTGGTTTGAATTAAGTGGTGAGCAACGATTTGGGAAAGTAAGGGGAGAAAGTTATGGCGGCGGAAAGCGAAGGAGGCTAAGTTTGGGTTGAAGCATCCCAAGTTTGGTAAAGTGTGGTAGGTAGAAAGCCAAGGCTAGTTAAATGTTCGAATTAGGATCCTTGTTGATCATTTGAGGGAGGAAGGCTTAGAAGATAGGATTGGCGCCTACTAAGTAGGAGGAAATCTCAAGGGCTTATCGTGAGCCTTGAGGGTGCTCACCCCCTCAAGCTTACTATATAATCCCTCATTCTTCCCTCACTCATCCTCTCTTTCCTTTGTGCTCCAAGGCACCCCACGAGTTATAAGTGTGGGAAGCCATATTGGAGCACATGTGTGTGCTTAGTTTTTAGTTTGAGAGCCAAGGCTTGTTAGCCTTGAAGAGGGCTTGACCTCTTGGTAGAATTAGTGTTGACGTGGAGGATTTTAAAGTTAATTCATGATTCCAATTTGTGGTACTTAAAGTTCATGTTTTGAATACACGTGGTTGCAAGTTCCATGTTTAAGAGTTGAGCACTTGATGTTGTGATGAGTGCAAAAATATACTTGTGTGGATTAGTTAGTCTTAGTGAAGTTAGGAAATTCTCTCTCCCCCTCTCCTCTCTAGGATTTTAGGATTTTAGGATTAGAGAAGAATTGTGTGATTAGAAAGGGGTTGTTAGTAGAATTAGGAAAATTAGGTAGGAAGATTAGTTAAGGGCTTGAATAATTAGTGAGGTAGTTGGGGATTACAACTACAAAGTTGTGGGTTCATGAAGGAGCTGGGTTTATGAAGGAGCTGGGTTTGTTTAGTTAGAAAGTAAAGAGCTGGGTTTATGAAGGACCTGGGTTTGTTTAGTTAGAAGCTAAGGAGCTGGGTTCATGAAGGAGCTGGGTTTATGAAGGAGCTGGGTTTGTTTAGTTAGAAGCTAAGAAGCTGGGTTTATGAAGGAGCTGGGTTTATTTAGTTAGAAGCTAAGGAGTTGGGTTCATGAAGGAGTTGGGTTTATGAAGGAGCTAGGTTTATGTAATTAGAAAGTAAAGAGATGGGTTCATGAAGGAGCTTAGTAGATAGCCTACTTAATTAGCTCATAGACAAGTAGTTAGTTACATTATGCTAGTTAGTGTTATGTGTGGCTTTCACAAGTAAATGTATTTGAGATTGACTATAGAGAATAGTGTTTTTTAACACTTGCATCCTCTCTTTAAAAATAAACCACGTGCACAAATTAATGGAGAATGTGGAGCACTCTCGCGATGGCAAGACAAAGGAAGCAAAGACCAAAGGTGCGAGGGAGAGATTGACATAAGTTACATAAGTATTTCTTAATACTTAAAGGCTTATGTACGGTATGGAGACACCAATTAAATCCAAGACCACTTGAAGGGTGAACCTTGCACTATGGACTCATCCAAGTCCAAATCCAATACCGCGGAGGAATGTGAGCCCAAACCCACTACTCGGACTACGGACGCTTAAGGGTGGGGGGTTTGGCCTCACATAATTGGTGCGTCCGCCGGGAGCGAAGCGGAAGGTAGTTACAAGACTTGGAGGCGACTAGGAGACTTGGAGGCAACTAGGAAAAATTGGAGACACAAACTTGAGAGAAGGGAAGGAGCACCCGAAACTCGGTAAGTATTCTCTCTTTGGGTTACATTTGAATTCATTGTATTTCAACTATTCCTTGGAATGAATTGCATTGTCAATTACGCAAATTCATTTTTGAGGAAGGAGCGCGGCGAAGGTACGTCCTCAACCTTTTTGGGGATTTGCTAAGAACTTAAAAGGAACCTATAACCGAGTAGCTCATTAAAACATTAGAGGGTAAATTCACCTTAGGACATTGAACTTTGACACTCACCTCGGGGTGAGTCTCAAAGTCTTGGGAGTTGTCATTTCATGCTCTAGATTAAATTAACATTTCACAAAGTTTATCGTGTTGTTACATTGAGTCACGATTGAGGGGAGTGCTAACTCACAGGGGGATGCGATTGCTCAAGGTATGTTTATTTCTTCAAAGTGAACTCATTAACTAATTAAGGAATGCCTTTTGTACTCGTGATTGTTGTTATCCGTTGTAGAGGGTAATTCCCGAATTGTGGATGGTGTGAGAAGTTGAAGGGTGAAGCCTCGACTTTTAACATAATCTACTCGGAAGGTCACCCCCTCACAATCGGTATTGTGGTGAGTGTTAATTTGCGGGAAGGTGCGGAGGTGATGCTCCGACTTAACCAAAAAATTAACATGAACATGCCTATCCCCTATTGGGATTCTTTCACCTAAGTGGGCTTGCAGGTTCTTTTCCTCACCTCCTAAAAAAATTATAACCACACCAAGACAAGTGAAAATATTAAGAGGGGAATTGCTAGGATTATGTGTGGTCAAGTGAGGGTCGATCGATTCTTATGGAATGCAAGGTAGGACTCGCTCACAAAAACCAAGTTTGATAGTAGGACTAGAGAAATCTACTCGAAAGAGGCGGTCCTCTAAAATCAGTGATAGATTAGAACAAGATAATGTTAGAATAGAGAGTTGTTTGAACGTCGAACCTAGGACTAGGTCAATTCTAGACACCTTAGAACTTGGAGCTCAACTTGAAGAGGAGATCACTCCCTCCAAATTGAGTGGTGAAACTTCTTCGGAAAATTACACACTTAGAGAAGAATTCCCGGTAGAAGTTGATAGGGGATTGTTGAATAGTTCACCGGTCACCATGGCCGAGGAACGGGGAATGGATCCACCACCCATACCCCCAATTCCGCCCATACCTCCTATACCTCCAATAGACCCATTGGTTAGGCCAAGAGGCCTACCAATTGTGGTTCCACAAAATTTAGCGGCGATGGATATGCCATCTCATCTCCCTAAATTTTATGGGACCAAGGATGAGGACCCCTCTCGGCACATGGAACGGTATATCGAACGGTTGGCTAGCTTCCTCATAACCGACCCGGGTTATTGGTTAGTGTGGTTTCCTACCACTCTAGAGGGGGAAGCCTATGAATGGTATCGGGATCATGCCGAGGGACATTTTAGGGGATGGGAACAATTACAAAGGGAGTTTCTTAACGAATTTAGGCCGGAAGTGGGTCAAAGTACCGCATTAAGGGCATTGTCGTCATTGAAGCAAGGAAGGGAGGAAGAAATTTCGGCTTACATTAGGAGGTTTGATTTAGTGTGCACTAGATTTGTGGGTACCATGCTCAACGACGACACGCTAAAGCAATTTTTCATTCAAGGGTTTTTTAAGTCCGGAACTATTAGGGGTGTTCTAGAAAGGAATCCCTTGACCTTGGCGGATGCCAAGCGTGCGGCTAGAGATATTGAAAACTTGGATAAAGATCACGAAAGGCTATGGAGAAGGGAGGATGAATTGATCCCACAATTCATCCCCATACGCCCTAGGGTGGTAGCGGTAGAACCCGCTAAGTATGAGAACCAAATTCCATATGCCATTGTGGACACCGGTCCCCGACCTTTAGCGGTTAGGGAACCGGCACCTCTTTTGGCACTACCGGCCCCTAGAACGGATCCACACTTGGAGGAGGTTGAGAGAAGACTAGGTGCTAGCCAACTAGGATTCCAAGAGGCTATGATAAAACAAATGCAAAGCCTCACGGATCAAATGTCATTAATGATCCGGAGTCAACAACCGGGGCCTCCACCCCCGGTTGAGTCGGGTAGGCATTCTTCCGGATTATGGTGTGTCCAATGTGGCCAACCGGGCCACACGCGTCAATTTTGTAGAAGTGGACAAAACCGTGACCAAAGAGGAAACGGTAACCCACCTCAACAAAATCAACGAGGTCAAGCGCCACCTCACTATGGAAATGGAAGCAATAGAGGACCACAACCTAGAGGGCAAGGTGGCCAAAATTTAGAGAAGAAGGAATTTCATCCTTTTTGTGGAAGGTGGCACGCTCAAGGACAATGTTGGTCCGAAGGTCAAGAGTTTAATTGTAGCAATTGTGGAGGAAGTCATCCCTCGGATACGTGTCGCCAACCGGACAAAATAATTAATGTCCCTTACCCGGTGGCTAATCCACAACAACAAGCAAGGGATAATATGCGAGGTGCTAGGCCACAAGGAGTACCGGCCAATGAACTTAGGCCACCTAACTTATACTATGACCATAGTAATGCTAGGCAAACTTTTCATCCACCGGCGGGCTTGCAAACTACAACCGGTTACATTCCAATACAAAATAGACAAGGAGTTCCACCTAATGGTAGTAACGGGAGACAAGCGCCTCCAACGGATCCGGGACCATCTAACTCCCAAGATGTTAGGTTCATGGATGGAGTGTTGGAGGCTACATGTGATGACATGCTTCCTCTCCCAACGAGAATTGGAGAGGAGCAAAGTCAATGGCCTCCTCACACCAATGCTATTACATATGAGTTAGTGAAGGGTAAGGGTGTGGTTGAAGAAGCACCTGCACTAGCGGTAACTACTAGGGCTAGGAGAGGGGATGCCCCGTTGGAGGTAGGAATAGGAGAGCAAGGAAATTACTCTTCGGATGAAGAGATTAATCTCTCCGAGTTGGATAGGGTAGCTAGAAGAGCTACTAAGGATGTGGAGAGGGAAAATATAATTTTACAAGATAGGGAGAGGACTAATGCGGTACATGACTTGGATAATAGCGATGTGGGTGAATGGAAAGGACCGGGGGTTCCCGTAGACGAATTCGACGTAGTGGGTAATTCTAAGGTGGAAAGATCTACCGGGTACGACTTGTGGGCGGACCTTAGTACACTCAAGGCGGATATTACTTTCGGCCAACTATTGGAAATTTCACCCACGGCAAGGAAAACATTAAAGGAGGGAATGCCGGTACACAAGAGGATGAGGAAGGTGAAAGCTAAAATAGCCGCTAGGATCCAATCACAAGGTGGAAGAGACGTGAAAGCTATAGAAATAGAAGTTGTTATAGTAGATAAGGTGGTTCCTAATGTGCTAGTCGACGGAGGGAGTAGTCTAAATATACTACCGGAGGATACTATGAAAAAATTGGGACTTGGACTCACGGGGCCTTCACCTTTGGTCATAAATATGGCAAATCAAAGTTCGACTACGCCTTTGGGGATGATCAAGGATTGTAGAATGACTACGGGAGGCGAGGAGTACTTGGTCACCTTCCATGTCATTAAAATGCACTCCAACAAGGACACCTTCCCCATTTTGCTAGGTAGGCCTTGGTTGCGGATGGCGAATGCTATGGTCAATTGGGGTGGACCTAAACCATCCATCACTTATGGTCCGGAGGGTAATAGGGTCATAGTGTCCATTGGTTCATTAGAAGGATGGATGAAGAAGGAGATGTATTTGCCATTGGAGAAGGAAATTGATGACTTAAACGAGAATGAGATTGGCAAGGCATTGGTGGGAGTCGTCCATCCCGAAGGTCAAAGGGTTGTTATAGATTCGGGCTCGGGAAGTCTAGGTCCTAATTTTTACAATTATGGGGATAATGGGGATTATGCCCAATGGCTAAGGGAGTACCCCGAGTCCGAGGTTGATGTAATGGTTACATTTCACCAAGTAGGCTTAGGGAGTGAATTTCCTAGTGTTAGTTTAGGAGAGGGCTCATTGTTGGAGCCATGTGAGGTGCTCACCGAGGAAGAGTGGGTTAGCGGTGGGTTAACACCTTGGGTAGATGACGTGGAAGAGGGTGAGGTTAGTTTAATTCATGTAGATGGGACTCAAGAGGAGGATGTGATTATTGAGTCATCGAAATTGGAGGAGCCTTTACATTTCAAGACCACGTCTACGGGGATAGTTGTAGGTCAAGATGTGAAAGATTACCCCAATGTGCCTTCCGATTGGTATCGGAACAAAGAGGAACAAGCACATGTGTCGGAAGCGGATTGGCGGTACGTGGATGTGAAATTAGAGAATGGAAAAACCCGACAAATGAAGATGGGTTCCAAATTGGGGGAGAAAGAGGTTAGGGAGTATAGCAATTTGGTGGATGAGTTTAGTGATACTTTTGCATGGTCCTACGATGAGCTTAAGGGAATTCCTAGGGAAATGGTAGAGCACCGGATTCCTTTAATTCCGGGGGCGAGGCCAATTAGACAAAATGAGAGGAGGATGAATCCTCAATTGCAATTGTTGGTGAAAGCGGAATTGGAAAGGTTATTGAAGGCCGGGTTTATCAAGCCGGTGGAAATCACGGATTGGGTTTCTCCTATGGTCTTAGTAAAGAAAAAAAATGGGAAATTAAGGGTTTGTGTCGACTATAGGAAATTGAATTCGTGCACACAAAATGATCACTTCCCCTTACCTTTTATCACCTTGTTGCTTGAGGAGGTTGGAGGTCATTCGCGATATACCTTTATGGATGGGTATGCGGGTTATAATCAAATTTCCATAGCCCTCCAAGATATCCATAAAACGGCTTTTACTACACCTTGGGGTACTTTTGTGTGGGTAGTGATGCCATTTGGGTTATGTAATGCCCCGGCTACTTTCCAACGATTAGTAATGTATATCTTCACCGACTTGTTGTTCAAATCCATGACCGTCTTTGTGGACGATTTTAGCACACAAAGTAATGTGGACGATCACCTACATTGTGTTAGGGAGGCATTGGTTAGGTGTAGGAAGATGAGGTTAGCATTGAACCCGGATAAGACATTTTTGGGAGTGAATAAGGGAGTGTTGTTGGGTTATGTTGTTAGTGAGAAAGGTAGAGAACCCGATCCGGATAAGATTGCGGCCATAAGCGACTTGGCAACTCCAACCAATTCCAAGGGGATCTCTAAGTTGTTAGGACATGTGGGATGGTACCGGGAACTTATTCCTAATTTTTCAAAGATAGCGGTGCCCATTACCCATTTGCTCAAAAAGGATGTCAAATTCGAGTGGACGGATGCTTGTCAAAAAGCCTTTGAGGAATTGCGGGATAGGTTGAGCACCTATCCGGTGTTGATACCACCCAATTGGGGTAAACCTTTTCACGTCTATTGTGATGCTAGTAATGTGGCAATAGGGAGTGCGCTTTGTCAAGCAACGGGAGAAAAAGAGAAGGATCAACCTATAGCTTATGCGAGTAAGCAATTGACCCCCGCCGAAAGAAACTACTCTACAACGGAGAGGGAGTGCCTAGCCATGGTGTTTTCCGTTAAAAAGTTTAGGCATTACCTCATGTGCAACCCGGTTGTATTTTTTGTTGACCACATGGCTATCAAGTATCTAGTTAACAAGGCGGAGTTAAGTGGTAGGTTAGCTAGGTGGGTTTTGTTATTAGAAGAATTCGACTACACGGTGGAATATAAACCGGGTCGTATGCATTTACAAGCGGACCACTTGTCTAGGTTGTCGGAGGAGATAGAAAAAAATCCGGTAAATGATATGTTAGTAGATGATAGCCTCTTTGTGGTCACTTCTACACCGGAGTGGTATGCGGGCATAGTGGAATTTCTAACAACCCACAAGTTGCCCAAAGAGTGGACAAAAGAAGAGAGAAGGAAGGTGAGGGTAAATAGTAGGCAATTTGTTGTAGTGGGCCATAGGTTGTTTAGAAGGGGGTCCGATGGTATTTTACGACGATGTGTGTCAAAAACGGAGGTTGAAGCGATTTTAATCGCTTGCCACGATAGCGCTTGCGGCGGTCACTTCTCGGGTCAACTCACCGGGCAAAAAATACTTAGAGCGGGCTACTTTTGGCCTACACTATTTAAGGACGCCCATGACTATGTAAGGAAATGCGACGCTTGCCAACGGTATGCCCGAAACGACCTTAGAATGGAGATGCCTTTACATGTATCATTACCCTTAATTCCTTTCGAAAAATGGGGCATCGACTATGTGGGTGAGGTCCATCCCCAATCTTCAAAAGGAATGAAATATATTGTGGTGGCAACCGAGTACCTCACCAAGTGGGCGGAAGCCAAAGCGGTGAAGACCGACACGGCGGAACACGCGGCAACATTTATGTACGAAAACATAATTTCGCGGTTCGGGGTGCCGAAGATCCTAGTAAGCGATAGGGGTACTCACTTTTTGAATGACTTGATTCGAGAGATGACAGAGAAATTTAAAATTGATCACCGGAAGACTACTCCCTACCACCCACAAACCAATGGACAAACGGAAAGGGTTAACGGAATTTTGGTGAGTATACTACGCAAGACGGTTATAGACTCGAAGCGGGATTGGGATACGAAACTAACGGCGGCACTTTGGGCATACCGTACAACCTATAAGGTAACTACGCGTGCTACACCATTTTCCTTAGTCTATGGTCTTGAAGCGACACTACCAATCGAATATGAAGTCGAGTCACTTAGGGTGGCCGTGAGTACGAGACTTACCGAAAGTCAATCCTTACGAAATTGACTAACCGATTTGGAAGCACTTGACGAAGGGAGGAGAATGGCGGCTCAACATATTGAGGCAATCCAAAGAAGGAGAAAGATTACTTTCGACAAACGACATAAGAGAAGGGCCCTAACACCGGGAATGATGGTCATGATTCAAGACGCACGAAAGCTTGAATTTCCGGCGAAATTCGATGCGGTATGGTTAGGACCTTACCTTGTCTATGAGGTCTTTCCTAATAATTCAATTCAATTGGAAACGTTGAATGGTGAGCTCTTTCCTACCCGTACATCGGGAAGTAGATGTAAGGAGTACCGAGCTTGACTAGGCAACTTACCCTTGGAGCAAGAGATGTTTGGATTCATCCCCCGATGGTCGCCAATTATGTGAGCCCAAAAGGGTGCCCACATTTAGTCTTAGACCCTTGAACCGTTAGTTGATGCACTTTGAAGTAGCATGTTACTTCACAAAAATATAAAAAGAGTGAAATGTTAGTCTTAGAAGTACCATGTTGTAAGAGGCTAGGATGTGAGTTGTTATTGTGTTTTTACCTTCGGAAGGATTTGAGTGAATGAGGATAGGTAAGGAGAACTTGGATTGAGTAGTTAGTGAGTAGGCTAGTACAAATGGATGGAGACAACCAAAGTGACTCAAGAGGCAAGTGCATTCGAATTGGGATGAATGGAGGATCACATGGAGCGCACAAGTGGACCACCTCATCATGGCCACTTAATGGGGAAGGTCCAAGGAAGAATGCAAGGTGGAGGATAAGCAAATTCTCAAAGCACCAATCAAATCACGAGTTAAGCATCGTGGTTTGAATTAAGTGGTGAGCAACGATTTGGGAAAGTAAGGGGAGAAAGTTATGGCGGCGGAAAGCGAAGGAGGCTAAGTTTGGGTTGAAGCATCCCAAGTTTGGTAAAGTGTGGTAGGTAGAAAGCCAAGGCTAGTTAAATGTTCGAATTAGGATCCTTGTTGATCATTTGAGGGAGGAAGGCTTAGAAGATAGGATTGGCGCCTACTAAGTAGGAGGAAATCTCAAGGGCTTATCGTGAGCCTTGAGGGTGCTCACCCCCTCAAGCTTACTATATAATCCCTCATTCTTCCCTCACTCATCCTCTCTTTCCTTTGTGCTCCAAGGCACCCCACGAGTTATAAGTGTGGGAAGCCATATTGGAGCACATGTGTGTGCTTAGTTTTTAGTTTGAGAGCCAAGGCTTGTTAGCCTTGAAGAGGGCTTGACCTCTTGGTAGAATTAGTGTTGACGTGGAGGATTTTAAAGTTAATTCATGATTCCAATTTGTGGTACTTAAAGTTCATGTTTTGAATACACGTGGTTGCAAGTTCCATGTTTAAGAGTTGAGCACTTGATGTTGTGATGAGTGCAAAAATATACTTGTGTGGATTAGTTAGTCTTAGTGAAGTTAGGAAATTCTCTCTCCCCCTCTCCTCTCTAGGATTTTAGGATTTTAGGATTAGAGAAGAATTGTGTGATTAGAAAGGGGTTGTTAGTAGAATTAGGAAAATTAGGTAGGAAGATTAGTTAAGGGCTTGAATAATTAGTGAGGTAGTTGGGGATTACAACTACAAAGTTGTGGGTTCATGAAGGAGCTGGGTTTATGAAGGAGCTGGGTTTGTTTAGTTAGAAAGTAAAGAGCTGGGTTTATGAAGGACCTGGGTTTGTTTAGTTAGAAGCTAAGGAGCTGGGTTCATGAAGGAGCTGGGTTTATGAAGGAGCTGGGTTTGTTTAGTTAGAAGCTAAGAAGCTGGGTTTATGAAGGAGCTGGGTTTATTTAGTTAGAAGCTAAGGAGTTGGGTTCATGAAGGAGTTGGGTTTATGAAGGAGCTAGGTTTATGTAATTAGAAAGTAAAGAGATGGGTTCATGAAGGAGCTTAGTAGATAGCCTACTTAATTAGCTCATAGACAAGTAGTTAGTTACATTATGCTAGTTAGTGTTATGTGTGGCTTTCACAAGTAAATGTATTTGAGATTGACTATAGAGAATAGTGTTTTTTAACACTTGCATCCTCTCTTTAAAAATAAACCACGTGCACAAATTAATGGAGAATGTGGAGCACTCTCGCGATGGCAAGACAAAGGAAGCAAAGACCAAAGGTGCGAGGGAGAGATTGACATAAGTTACATAAGTATTTCTTAATACTTAAAGGCTTATGTACGGTATGGAGACACCAATTAAATCCAAGACCACTTGAAGGGTGAACCTTGCACTATGGACTCATCCAAGTCCAAATCCAATACCGCGGAGGAATGTGAGCCCAAACCCACTACTCGGACTACGGACGCTTAAGGGTGGGGGGTTTGGCCTCACACACACAAACAAATCACTCTCTTCACGAGAGTTCAAATCAATTATGCTTAAAAGTACTTTCTGAAAATTACAAGAAAAATGCGGCCCCACTTCCTCGTCTTCTTCCCTCTTACCCTTTTGGGGAGGTTAGGCCATTTGCCGCACCGAACCTCTTCACAACGGGTGTGGCCATCCAAACCTAAGTTTCTAAGAGCTTTGGTAAATTACCAAATGCCCCATTTATTTACTAAATAAAAGTTTAGCCTAGCTTTTGCCTTTTTACTTAGGCTAAGCTATTTTTCACTTTTAGTGATTAATCTCACCATTTACTCACTAATTTCTATTCCCTAGCTAATTTTGAACCCTAATTTTCCCTAATTTAGGGTTTTGCGCTCTCGGAGCCAAAAAATTGGATTACATTTCTCAAAAGTACTTTGGAGCGCTTCATTATCAACCTCGATCTATCATTCAAAATTCCAAATGCCCTTTCTACACACATCGTTGTTGAAGACCAAATAAAATTCCACTTTGCTTCCTTCCCAAATGATATAGCATTTCCACCTTTAAATAGACAATATATCCAAGGCCTCACTAAATATACTATGTCTCTTATAAGTTTATATGGGTGAAACTTATTTTCTATGTATACACATCCAATTCTTGTAACCTGAAAAAAATCCAATCGTGAAGACTTCTTGCCCATCCAAACTCATAATTCTATAATATATAGTATGATATGACAATTCCTTATAGAATTGTTTAATGAAAATATTCTTTATAATAATATTCTTCTCCGTCAACTATTGGAACTAAAATAAGAATATGTGACCCATCTGTTGCCCTTATGGTGTAAGATATATCATGCAATTGCTCAAACCTTGAAGCTAAATAAATTACCATTCACTTGAAGCTTGCACAAAAACTAGTTGAAGAAACACTCATATAAAAGTTAGATATCCAAACTATTGTCTAAGGGAACTGTCTATAGTTATGACCATTGTCTTTTTCACTCGGCGATTCAACTCCCTTCCTTATGCACTCAACTGATGCCTCTGAACCGTAAAAACAATTCCCTCAGATTGCCCTATCTACTACATCTTCAGACAATAGTCTCTCATTTTTTTCTTTGACAATATCTACAACAATTGTCTTCTTCTATTTTTTTATGAGGTCACATTTCTACTTACTATTCTACTTTGCTTGTTCCTCTCAACAAGATCGCTCCTGATTCTTATTTCATATTCATTTAGTTGATACCACCCCAGGCGGACCATAGTCTTCTCCACTTATACAAAATTTGGCACAACAGTTAGGGTCGCTTTCTGCTTGCATACAACAATTTGCGAGAAAACATAAATGTATTCTTATGGTTCATTAGTTCTCATCTTTTGTTGTTTGCAACTGAAACGACAATTGAGTGTGCATACCTGGACAATGTGCGTTTCTTGAATAACTCAAAACTTGGTTTCCTCTCCCTAGCTCCTTCTTTCTTGCTACTCCTTACGTTTCTTCATTTCTTCTGCTTTCTCAATTGTTCACACGCACCTCCCAACTAACACAAGCTTCTTCACTTTCTCAATTGAAAAGACAATAATCTGGTTATTGCGATTATCCTCACTCACTAGCTATAGTCTTCCTTCACAATACAACCTTTAATTCACAATCTTTCCCCTGGCTATAGTTTCTTCACATTCTTGTCTATCGCCATAACGTTTGGCTATGGCCGCAGTCAAGTGACATTCTGACAAACCATGGCCTAACCGTCATCCGGACTTCGAAGAGACATTTTTCACACTAGGGTTTTTACCAGGATTGCAATTACTCCCCCTGTTACCTCTTTCAAATTTAAGACTATGGTGTGTTGATTTACTAGTCACAGACTGAGATCATCTCATAAAGACAATTGCCTAAAATGAAAATGTCGATATTCATTTTATTTTCATATTCATAAGATATAAAGTTTTAAATTTTCAATAATATAATTACTCACTTAATTTAGTAAACCCTCTCCCCCTCTTAAGTTCGGTATTGTCCTCATTTACCTAAGATAAACCTTTAGATGATTACCATTAAGACGGGTAGGCAGAACATTGCTTGCAAAATCCCCCAGCTCAAAGGATCCATTTGCATGGATTACACGTACTTTGTAGGGACCTAGCCAATGTAATCTAAATTTCCTTGGAATTTTTTGAAATCTACTATCATAAAATAACACAAGGTCTGTAGGTCCTATCTTTTTATCTTTCATTTTACTATCGTAATAGGACCTGCGCCATTTTTGAATCGCGGTGGTATTTAAATAGGCTTGGCTTCATATTTCATCTAACTTTTCCAACATATTAATTCGGGCTTCTAACGATTCAACTACTCCAAGATGCTCATTGATAGCGATCATTAATGATGGTAGTTCCAATTCAATGGGTAGGATTGCCTCTGGCCCATATACTAATTGAAAAGGTGTAAATTTGGTTGTGACTTTATATGCAGTTTGATACGCCCATAATGCGTCAATTCATTTAGAATCCCAGTCAGTCATGGAATCTTGGATTGTTTTAGTTATTATTTTACAAAGAATTTCATTGGTCTTTTCCGTTTGACCATTAGCTCTTGGGTGATAGGGGGTAGTCAAGTGATGTTTGATTTTAAATTTAGTTGTTAACTCTTCAATAACATCATTAACAAAGTGTGTGCCCATATCGCTCACTAGTTCTTTAGGGCAGCCGAATCGTGATATAATGTTCTCGCGTAGAAATTTAGCAGCAATCACTTTATCATTAGTTTTAGTGGCTTCAGCCTCAGCCCACTTAGTGGCATAGTATGTAGCGATTAAAACATAACGATGATGTCCATAATGACTAGGAGGTTTAATAGGACTTACAAAGTCTATACCCCGTTTTTCAAAAGGGGCTAAGGCTAGAATTGGGGTAAGAGGCATTGTTGATGAAGTAGTAGGTTTATCTATACGTTGGCACATATCACATTGTCTAGTGTAAGTCGTGCAATCAGTAAATAATGTCGGCCACCAATATCCTGATTGTAATATTTTACATGCGGTGACATCACCTGCAAAATGACCACCGGCAGGGTTATCATGACATTCTTTTAAAATTTGAGGGATTTCGGAACTCGTCACACATCTTCTCATGACACTATCCTTTCCTTGTTTATATAAGGTGTTAGCTATGATGGTATAAGGTCATGCGTTGAAGGCTAATCGTTGTTTTTGTTTGTCATTATAGCCCTCCAGAAATGTGTTACTTTACAAATAATGAATTATCACACCATATTTGGGGGTATAATATCAATAAAAAAACAATTGGGCATTTGGGAATGAATCATCAATAGGTCACTCCCTAATTCTTCATTTAGACGAGACAAATGATATGCGTTGATATGACTCTTTTCAGGTTTAACTTCAACTGTGAGATTAAGCTCTTGCAAAAATAATATCCAATGGGCCATACAACCACTTAACTGGGGTTTATTGTCATCTGATTTTTTGGCCTCGAGACCCCAAAAACCCTAAATTAGGGCTTTCTAGGGCCTAGCCTAGCTACGGCAATTGAATTAGTTAGATAAGTAGTGACTAAAATCACTAAAAAGCTAAAAGTAGCTAGCCTAGGTAAAAAAGACCAAAAGTTAGGTCAATTGGTAAATTAGTAAGTAAATTGGGTTTTAGTAACTTCTCAAAGGACTTTTTGATTAGGTCCGGAGCAACCAAACCTATTGGGAAGAGGTTTGGAAGCCCCCGAACCTCCCCGGAAAAGGGTAAGGGGGAGGAAGATGAAGTTAGAGCGACCGCATTTCTTCGTGTTCGCAATCGTGTTTTTTGTGCAAAATTTGTAATTTCCTCTCGTGAAGAGAGTTTGCGAGTGAAAGATCGAATAAAGTTCTTAATTCATTACGCAATTGGGTGTGAAACCCATTGCACATTGCTTGTGTGTGATTCTTATTTGGAAAAATTGATTGTGTGGAAAGTTGCTTGCGAAAAACCTAATTTGAACGCTGATCAGTTTCTAAAAATAGTATATTACAGGCTGCAGTTGAGTTTTCATGCCCTGTTGTGAGAAGTTAATGTGCAATAAGTGTGTGCTCCAATTGGATTCAGGGAGTTTGATAATACGAGCTTGAGGTCAACAAATTAGAATAATTTGCAATCAGAGTGTTAAGTTTGATGTGAGATTCTTATTTTGCAAATCCCGAAGTCACACAAATCTGATTGCACGAGGGTTTGAAGAAATCGCAGCCGGGAGTCTCTCGGAGCTAAGAAGGCCAATTTCAGGCGCTGATGCGAGAGCGTTACTAATTGATCTCGAGAAGTTTAGAGAATATACCTCAAATACCTAAAGGAAAATTGAAAGATGGCAACATGTAACCAGTTGAATTTGGAAATATCCGTAAATTCAAGCGACATCTCAAAGTGACTGTGCTTTCGGAGAGACTGATTCGGCCAAAGAATCAGGGAGCGAGAGGACTTCACGGCGGGGAATCAAACCCTCCCCAGCCACACAGAGAAGTGGAGATTTCGTGACCAGGAGTTCAAGCGCCTGGACGCCCGACGCTGCATGAACAGTGCCGAAGTCTAGGGCCAGGATCGCCGACGCTTAGCGCCGAATCAGCAAGGTTGGAGAGAAGATTCCAAAGCCAGGTATTGAACCATATACTACCGAAATCGGAGCTAGGGGCCGGAACAGGAGCGCCGGAACTTGTTGAATCAAGGAGCCGAATTCGAATGTAGGGGTTTTAATCAATTTGTGGGAAGAATGTAAGTCCGAGGATCGAAGCGTTGAGGAATCAGGTTGTGTTTGCAAATTTGAAATGGCCAAAAACAACTAAGAATCATCAAATTTGATTGAAGCAATCCCATGTTGCGGAGGAGAGAGAAGCAGGGGGAGAGGAAGAAGAAGAATAAGAAGGAGAAGGGGCCACGTGGCGCAAGGAGGAGCATCCTCCCAAACCAGAGTTCACACTGGGAAAGAGGCTGGGAAATAACTAGCTGCGAAATACCCCTGTTCACACTGCAGCAGGAAACAGACTGTAAATCCTTGGATTTACAGAGGCTGAACTTACTTTTACTGCAGGTAAAAACTACTTTGAGATTTAAATATCTAAAATTAAGGCATTAAAGCCTATTTCAACATCATTTAATTATCTAAATGGGCATTTTGCACAATCCAACATACAAATAAATCAACTTCCATTGGAAAATCAATGAAATAGTGTTTTTAAACACTTTTGCAAAGCGGCAAGGAGTAAATTAAGGTACGTTTTAACACATTAAATAAATTGAATAATCTAAACAAATTTAGAAGTGATTTCTAAATTAAAGGAATTAAATTATTAAAGAATTCCCTAAGGTATTTATTGCCTAAGAATTAAATTGGGATTAAATTGGTATTAAGGAACCCGTTATTGCGAGATAAATATACTAAAAAGAAAGTAAAAATGGGTTAAAGGTTATTAATGAATCATGGTATTTGATCCGCAACGAGGTTGGGGTGAGGACCATGTATTATTAAACTGATATCATTAAATTGAAGATTAATTAAGGAAAGGCCGTGAATAGATTTCTTGATACACTAAATTGGCGGTAATTAAGGAGGGACAATGAAATTTACCAGAGTGCCCTTGGCTCTGGTGAAGGAGTGGTTACTGGATACTTGAAAAAGACAATTGTTGAGCCATGACTCCTTGCAAGAAACTTCGAAAGTCAAAATTGGTCACTACATGACAATGGATGTGAGGGAGTGACTGAACAAAATGCATGTACGGACTTGAGAGCCCCAAGCAGCAAAATCCCATAAAGGAACATTAAAAGCAATTCTAAAGACAAGTTCTTCCCTGGGTTTTGCATATCAATCTCACACATAAACCAATATGAACTATCAATGAACTTAAGAGTGACATCTAGATTACACACCTGACACTCATTTAGTCTTCCCTGGGGTATTTTATATAAAATTGAACCCAAGCAAAAATCCTATCTACATTTATTGACCATGTATTTTAATGCATCATGGTTTACATGAAAAAACCACCTTATTTCCCCATAAATAATGTCTAAATTTTTGTATGGAAAATATCATGCCCAATGCATCTCTTTCAGTCACATAATAATTCTTTTCCTCTTGGACAAGTTGACGACTGGCAAAATAAATTGGATGGTCATGCATTTTTTCATCTTTTGGATTGAGGATTGAACCGATTGCCAAATTGGAAGCATCTACATATATATATGGAAATATTTATCCCAAATTGGAGGAATTAAAACTAAAATTATCACTAATTTACGTTTTAAGGCATTAAAGGTGTTAGTGCAGGCAGAGGTCCATACTGGAGGTGAATTCGTTTTCTTTAGCAATTCGGTTAAAGACATGGCTATAGTGGCGTATCAAAAAATAAATCTATGATATTAACCAATATGATCCAAAAATCTTTTAACCTCTGTGACGGTAGTAGAGATAGGTAAGGCAACTATTACTGATACCTTATCGGGGTCTGTAGCTATTCCTCTTTCAGACACAATATGAGGATTAGGAATGCAGATTTAGCAACGTTTATGGAAATACCAAATTCCATACATTTGTCAAAACATTTTGTAAGCAGTTGGCATGGTTTTTCATAATTCCGAATACGCAAAGTCATCCAAGAATATTTCCATGAATTTTCGTAAATATTCTTGAAGGGCTTTAGTCATAACCCTTTGAAATGTCGCGGGTGCATTACATAATCTGAAGGGCATGATTATATAAGCAAATGTCCCCCAATCAGTGGTGAATGTAGTATACCAACAGTGGGGTTTATAAATTTGGATATGATTATAACCAGAGAAGCCATCCATAAAAGAATATCTCCTATGATCGGCTACCGCATCCAACATAGTGTCAGTAAAAATAAGTGGGAAATAATCATTTCTCATGACATTATTTAATTTACGAAAATCCTGACAAATTCTCAGTTTGCCATTTTTCTTGGGTACTACCACAATTGGAGAGACCCACTCACCGAAAAAAACTTTATAGATAAATCATATTTCTAATGATTTGTTGATCTCCTCTTTAACTAATAAAGAGTATTTGGAATTCATTCTATATTGTCTTTGCCTCACAGGTGTAATACCTTCCTCACGGGGGGTTCACTCCATGTAAAGTTGAACACCACGTGCGGCCAAAGTTTGCTACCCCTATATTACATGGAATAGATAAATTTAAAAATTATGATGTTTTTTCTACATATACATAATCATTGATAGTATCTTTTGTATAGTTTTTTGAAATTTTTAGTCATCTTCGTTTTTTGTAGCAATTATTTTAGTTCAATTCTGCGTCATTCTAGTTAGAAACGGTATGTTTTATTAAAAAACATATCATCAAATTTGGTTACCATTTTTTACTATGTAATAGATACCGTGTATATCTACCCATGAAAAAAAATTGATAAAATTTTGACCCATTTTGGTGATGCAACTTACCAAAAGTAGATTTTTTTTGGCCGCACGTGGTGTTCAACTTGACAATGGAGTGACCCCCCCGTGACCTTCCTCCAACACAATTTTGTGCTCACAAACCTCATGTGGTACACCTCTCAAATCTTTATAGGTCCATGCAAATACTTGTATATTTCGTTTAAAGAAGTTATACCAATATCTCCACTCAATATTAGAAATTTTCTCATATATCTTGATGATTTTGGGGGCTTCTTCCGTGTCTAAATTCATTTCTTTACACACATCCTTAGCTACATAGTTTTTTATTGGAGCGCTAGATGAAAACATAGCATCTTCCCAATCCTCTTCAAGAGCTGGGGTTAATTCAGCCCTTTTATCGATTGAGGGTTTTTCCTGACCAAGGGGTTGGGGTTGATGGTTCATCTCAGAGGCAGTTGTAGAATTGCGTCATCCGAATCGCCTTGATCCAAAGGACAATAATATATTCCTATTCCTAGTGAGACATACTGGTCTTGGTGACGTTTAATGTTATTTATGGGCTCAGTAGGTGTATTATCATTATCGGATTCTAAACTGTCTAAGGAGAATTCCGTACCATCATCATAGGTTTCTCCTTGATAATGGGTATGAAACAATGGTAGAATTATTTTCTCGGAACCCCAACCTAAGGTTAAGGTTCCTTTGCCCCAATCTTCTTTAGTTTGGGCAAGGATTAACCATGGATGCCCTAGGATGCTGGGTATGGGTTGAACTGCATCCGAAGTTTGGAAAATGATGGAGTCTATTTTATATTCTTTCCCAACAATTGTTACTGACACTTGGGGTAATTCCCCTAATGGCTTGGTCCGGGTGTGGTCTACCATTTTAAGAATAGTAGGGGTAGGAATCATCGTAGTTATATCTAATTCATTTAATGTTTCCACACTCATTAGGTTAACACTTGACCCTGTATCAACCTGAAAACTAGGTATTAATACACCATCAATAATAACATCTATTGTTGGGGCTCTTGGGTCCTTACTCAAGGTAACATCATGAATATCCATAGTCTTAGGTTTCTTTCGGATCATGGATGAACTTAGCCTACTCCTACAATGAGGAGCTATAGCCAACAACTGCCTCATAGTGATTTGAGGTTTTATATTATCCAAATCACTTATGATATCATAGTGTTGTAGCCCATTAGCTAATTCCATCACTCGATGACGTTTAGACACAAATTTCTTATTCACATTTCCTTTATAAGTTGGAAATTCCGTTGTCCCTGTATTGGGTTTTGACGAAGTTGTAGGCAACTTTGTTTGTCCTAAAATGTGGCGGGTTTTGACATGTTGAGGTGCGGGAGATGGTATCGTTACCGGTATGGGTATGGTTTTGGTTTAATGAGCCAACCCCGCCACTTATTTGGGCCACTTACTAGGGCCACTTACTAGGACTTAATTCATTTTTTCAGGCAATATATTATCTTAAAAAATTAAATATCATACATATGAAGCATATTATCATGGAAAACATATACATGCCCTCATATGCAACAAAACAAACAACTTTTTTTAGGCATTATTTTCAGAAGAATTCATTTAAAGGTTGAAAAGTGCGTTTGAAACACAAAATTTTAGATGCAGTTTCACAAAACATGGCATGACTTGTGAGGTGTTTGAAGTTATGTTGCCCTTGACCAAGTTGTTAATACAACATTGTCAAAATTTCAATACAAATTATGAAGATTTAGATTGCCTTAAGCACGTTTGAAATTTTTAAGCAGCTGTCAACAACTACTTAAGATTGTTGTAAGCACCAAAATAAATTAGTTATAGACTACTTACATGAAATAAAACTAATTAGATATTGAATATATGATATAGACAAACTTTTGGCGAAGAAAGAATGTGAATTGCTATTCATTTCATTTTGTAATGTAATTTCAAAGTCAAGGTGGTACAGTTTTTAAGGACTATCAACACGTCCTTTGGCTCATTAAACCGGAACTGCACCCGTATGGGTTGTACTACCGTTGAGGTTGGTACAACCGATACGGGAACCCTATTTCTCAAAGGGTTTAGGTGCATAAGGGATCTAAAACAATCGGTCATCCGGATTTAGATTTACTTGAGACTCATATGAAAGACTTTTATCATCATTGTTATCGTCCGGGACAAGTAAGGGTTCGATTATTCGTTTTGAACGAGTAGTGACCGCATTTATTTTGGATTCATGGTATGAGGAGTTTGGGTGGATCGTATGTTGAATGTGATTAACATTCCTAGATCCACCATCCTCATTTTCTTCTTGAATTCAGACGTGTTTTCCTTTCTTCCAATCTTTGTCATTGGATTGGTAATCCTTTCTAGGATTAGGACAATTGTCTGTAGGATGACCAACCGTTTTACAATTCCCACACAAAGGTACATAATCTTGAGAATTATGTGGATTAGGACATTCATTAGCATAATGTCCTAATTCTTGGCATCTATAACAAACGGGTATCTTCCTCTTATCATTGGAATTAGAATTGTAATTCCTTGTATTATGATTGTAGGGTGGTCCGTTCCAGTTGGGGGGTCCATTGGTCTTGCCCCAACTAGGTAGGTTAGGGAAATTGATAGGTATTGGGCGTTTATTAAAATTCCTTCTAGGGTTGTAGTTAGAATTTGGCCCTAGCCTTGATCTTTCCTCTTGCCAGGGGCGATTCATGTTATCCTCAATTTGGTTAACATGTCGTTGGGGTCTCAAATTCCAGCATTCATTCACAAAATGATTACCCCCACAATATGTGCATTTAATCCTAATGCCTTGGGGGGGGGGGACATTCGTTTGCTACATGACCATGCCCTTTGCAATTTGTGCATCAAACGTTAGTACGTTCATTGGTAGACTGGGGTCGCTTTGGCGCTCCTCTCATGACCTTAACCGATAACTCTGTGAGTTGTCTTATGAGGTTCATGATAGCATCTTCACGTGAGGTCATTAGACATAGACATCAATATAGCCGGTTTGGTGTAGACTGGGGCATTAAACGTATTAGAAGGGTAGGCGTCCGTGATATAATGTTGATTTTGATTAGTTATGGGAAAAGTTCCCATATGGGGAGGTATGGGATTATTTGAATAAGTGTTATCAATATAGATAATCAAGTTGTCTTCTAAACGACAATCCTCCCAAATTTTAGCTCGGGCATATGCATGTGCATATGTCGCTGGACCACCTTCCTTTACATAAGTTTTTAAGGTATTCGAGTAAAGACCTCCAATGAAAATGCTCATAAGAAAATTATATGGTATTTGATGGGTTCCCATATGTTGTAGGATGTCTTGCATCCGACTGTAATAACTATCAACCCATTCATTTATACCCATTCTTGTGGTGCGTAATTTATCTTTTAGACTATTAGCAAAACCTAGTGGTCTAAAATGAGTTAGGAATGCATTTTTCAATGCATTCCAATCCGCAAATGGCGGTTGTCTTTGGTACCATGCAAAGGCATCCTCCTACAAAGAGGCGGCAAAGACCTCTTGAAATTTAGCAGGAGGAATATCATTTGCAGCACAAGTGATTTCAAATTTAGCAATATATGTATCAGGATCAACTCTTGGTTGTACTAGAAAATAGGGAATGTGGACAACGTTGGTAATACGAGGATCTGGATTAGGCGGTAATGGTTGCGCCATTGGTGGTGGTTGTGGTATATGAGGTGTCGGGGGTGGTAAGAATAAAAAAAGGTAAAGTTGGAGATGGTGGAAGGTTTTGAATTGTCGGTACTTGAGAACTTCCTGAGGTTGAACCAAAATTTAGTTGTTGTGGTTTAAGAGGCGATAATTTCTCCTCTTGAGTGTTGTTTTCTACGGGTATTGGGTTCCCCCAATTTGGTTCAATATCATGATTTTATTTCTTCAATTTTTCGACAGACCTTAGCCAACTCTTTCTCCTCTCAGTTTTTTTTGGTAGTCCCTAGCAACTGCACGATCCTCTCTAGCCTTATCGTTGGCTGCCTTTCTTACTGAGGTTGTCTGTGCATGTGATTTTTCATGTGCAGGTTCTAGTATGGAAATTGCATATGCTCACACATAAACAAACACAACATTTACTTTATCTATTAGACCTCACAAACCGTTTTCTCCCATTCAAGCACAATTTTGCAAAATTAACAAAATTATTGCCTTGAAGGGAAGAATTGGAAAAATCCGAAATATTTATGCTAGCATAAGGGTCAAAAGGTCTGTAATTGAAATGAGTTTCATTGCTAGTGAAAAAACCCACCATTCCAACAACCATATCCAAATTTATTAACTGGAAAATTCTCTATTTTATGTGGACTATAAATTAAAACAAAAATCTAATGTCCACTATCAGTCTTGGATATCCTTTGTTCATAACAATTTCATTAAAACCCTCACCATTGTTCCAAAGTTTTTCCAAAATCTTCTCTTGTAGGTGAGTGGGTAATTTAAGGAAATTGGCTAAGAATCCTTTTGGGTAAATTGGATGATTTGGTCCAATATGGATTCTAACTCCCCAAAAAAACGCTTTATAAAAATGGTATAAAGCGGCAAACAAATGTGGTCCTTGGTACAACCAAATGTCAGGAATATCTAACGCTAGTGGAGTAAATTCCCATGGCCACATTCTCAATCCTTTTTAACGCATTATTAGCGTCCTCAATGATTTGTTTTCCTTGCGGAGCTAACAATGTGTATTCAAGGTACTGACTCAAAATGTAATCCTTCTCAATAAAATTACTAAAATCTTGAATCTCCTCAACAGAGGTAACTATGGTTATGTTTTGCCATACTTTAGTAACAATGATTTGTTGGATTTCTAGAGGTAGTGTTTTAATCCGAGCCTCTAGTGGGGATCTAGCAAACACTGTTTGTGTTAGAAATCTTTCCCTAGGAAACCGACACCATTTGTAAAAATTAGTTTCCTTGGGTTTTCAAAATGTATATTGAGGGTATAATTTTGATAAACTGGTGACTGGTTGTGCCCTATCACTTAATTCTACAATTAGGGTACAAAGAGTAATTGCACACTGCTAGGAATCCTTAGCACCAGGTTCCCATGGCCACATTAGTTTTGACCTTTGAATATCTACTAAGGTTATATCTTGTCATGAGTTTGGCCCAGTTATAGGATAATTGTAGAAATAGTCCAAAACTTATTTCACAAATTTTTTTTGCACTCGACTTCTTCATAACAAGATTATGACTCAGTTTCATTTTTAGGTAAACTTTGCGATTTCTATCAATACCTAATTTTCTAGATTTTGACGACTGTAGCCTTCCCAGGCAATGGCGCCAAAATGTAGATAGGTTTTTGGTTTGGGTTCCGATTAACAAAAACACATAGGGAAGATTAATAAGTATCAGATTGAACTCTAAGTGTCACTATTAGATTAATTGATAGATCACAATGAGATGAGAATGATAATCACGGGGAAAACAACTTCCTAAGTGAGTTTTAGGATTTTATTAAATTGAGGGTTGGGGTATTAGGGTCACTCAATGTAGTACATGCAGTTGCTCAGTCTCTCCCTCACACCCATCGCTCGTCAGTAACATCTTTTTTTTTATGGTTTGGAAATACAGGGAGTCACGGCTCAATAATAGTCTTTTGAATAATCCATAATCTCATAAACCCAAGGCCAGGGCACCTTGATTTGTTCCATAGTCTTTCCTTCATTAAATGATAATTTAATGTATCCAAAAATATCGTAGTTGAACCCTGCAGAGTGTTAAGTTTCTTAATTTATCTTCAGTTTTAATGAAGCAGTGGGACCATTGTCCTTGCCTTTGTTAGGCAATGCATCATCATCCTTGTAAATATCCAGTGTCTATAGGCCAAACCGGTTTAGGATGAACAACCAAGACATCTTTGGATTAACTCTCCACAAATTTATCCTAGCTAAATAAGTTGAAAGTGTTCACTTTAATATCTCTCCAATTTCCTTTAATTAACATAGAAACATCTCACTTATTATATTAAAAATGACTGTTACGATATGCAAAAATCTAATAGCGAGTGACAAGAACTAAGTCTAGCGGATAGTAACCTATGGGATCGAGTCTATGTACCAATCACCAAAGCCATGTGTCAAGTAGCTAGTAACCAATTCCAAATCACAAGTAACGAGTCTCATAATGTAGTGCAGGTCATAGTCATTAGTAACAAGTGAGCATCAAGTTCTCGGAGACTAACATGACCACCTTTCCCTATATGTTGGCTCTTGGGCTCCCTTCCCAACGATATGGGATATCTCCCCGCTCCCTTCCTGACTAGTTCACCTCCCGGCTCCGACGCTTTGTCTCTCTCAGACTATGGCTTGGCTTCCGGACTATGGTCTTTGTCGAAGCCTCTCTTGCTTCGCCTGCAATGTTCCCTTCGACTACGGCCATGTTTAGGATAGTTACTTTTGGAAATGTTGGGTGTAGAAACTTTCAAGAATTAAACTCCAACCCCAAAGCTCATGAGAGTAAGTCTCCTTCTTACAATTGTTATTTCAATTGACGATGGCCCACTTTATAGAGCTTTACATCGCACTCTCGTGAAACTGTGGTATTATCACTTAATACTTGAAGAGCCCAATAATACTTAATACTCTTCCCAAGAGTCAATGTAATGATTTGATAAATTTAACGTTCTATCCATTCGCCCATACCATTTACTTCTTGGAATCAATAAGTCCACAACTTTACTCCAGTCCGGCTACGACATGTAACAAACTTAGGATTCACACAATGTCCTAATCCTCCCTGGGTCTTTCTCGACGGGATACAATGATCCACTTATAAGGCTATGATACAGAGTCACGATTTGATTGAGATATCTCAATATTACAAAGGAATTCGACATCCATAAACTGCTTGAGGCAAGAGCACTCGCATTTATACACCACAAATTACCACATACCCCAAAAGCTTATGTGTAATCATATTTACATTAGCACATTGTCACAAATGGATTTCATGACAAACAATTTCACGTTGAAGAGGCTTCACACCTCGATTATTTTTTGATTGAGACTATGGAGATGTCCAATCTCTTAGCAAATTCAATACACTCACTTCTTGAGAGGTAATTACTACCCAAATGACGTAGAGATAATGGTCACAACCACATGCAATTAATATGAGATAAGCCCACACAATGTAGGGATTCACACCTTAGAAATTCCTAAGACTATTGCTTCACACATGTTTTGTTTTTACACATCAACTCTCTTCCAGAATTTGAGAGAATTGTTTCAAGAGTTCACGAAACAATTGGTCGTGACCATATATTAGTCCAACAAGATAATCATACACAAAACAAGGGTTTCACACCCGGACACTGAAATCAAACTATGGTTTTAAGCAATGTGAAAACTAAGACAAGTCCACTCTCTTCCTGAGAGGGATTCCTCGACCATGTCCACTCCTAAGTTTCTTCTCTACTCTCTCCTAACAATGGTCCTCCTCCGACTATAGTCATTGGAAAAAATGTGTTCTCCCAATCGATGCACTCGCCCATAGCCAGATCCATAAATCCCAATTCTTAATCACATGCCTATTGTCTCTCTCAGATGACTCTCCCGCTCTGGACTATGGTCAGTGAGTTGAAAAGAACCACTTTCACTTCACTTCCACTAAAATACTCACTAATTACTTACTTTTTCATTGTTCCAAAGTTCTAACTCTAATTCTGACCCTAAGCTGCATCAAAATTAAAAAATTAACCTATTTTGTCCAAAAAATCGTATCACACTTCCTAACAACTCTACAAAACTTCCTTATTGTTTTTGACAATGTACTCTTATGGACTCCATACAAGTCTTCTATGTTTTTTTAAATTCATCACTACTATCCAACCTATGCAATGATATTGCTACCATTTCTTACACTGGCACAATAACCCTAAAATGAGTATCCTCTTTTTTTAAACAGGGGCCCAACCTCTCAGACGAAAATCTAAATATAATGTATTTCACTCGAGTTCGCTTCTTAAACTCTTTCTCCGTCCACGTATCCAACAACTAGCGGTCTACAAATATGTACATCCATTCTTGACTCCATACTCTCATAAACCAAGCTCAAAATTACAAACTTCTTTCATTCTTCTTGTAAAAACAATGCTTGATGGTCCACAACATGCTTCACAAGCATGTACAAAAACATGTATAATCCTAAAAGCAAAATGAGTTTCCTCCTTTCTTCCATTGCAACCATGCTTGTTGAAATTCAAGGTGAAATCAACCGAAAACAAAAAGTGAAGAGAAGTGAAGCCAAGAGAAGACAAGAGAATGGTCAAATTTGATCTTTTTTCTTTCAAATATGCCCTTTTGGGGCATATATTAAAAAAAGTAGCACATTCTCTTTTTAGTGCATGGTCATTCCTCTTGGTCCAAATTCGGCTTACACCTAGTGATGGGCCCAAAAGCTTTGTAAATTGTTTTTTAAAAAAAGAAATCGGACCATGGAAGTTGGATCATCAAATCGAAGCATGGAAAAATGCCATCTTCCATGGTCCGACTTCATGGTCCATGGTGTAAACCAACCCTAAGTGACCCATCCATGTAATTGGCATATTTAAATAATATTTTACTTGCCAATGGAAATTACAAACCCCTTACCAATATTGATGCAAGAGCAATGTAACATTGGTTTGAGACTCCACTAACAAGGTACATGATTGTAGTGTTGGTTCCATTATTTATTTATTCATCCATGTTGGTGTAATCCATTGTGGTCTACTAGTTGTTATCGGGGTCATTGGATGAATTGGTCAACTAATATATATATTGTTGAGGGCTTAGGATGTCCAAAATAATTGGAACATTGAGCAATAGTCGAGCAATCAAGTTTTTACAATCATAATTGCTATATATTGTTCACGTTTAAAACTTTTGTTTAAAATATATATTATAAATATATATATAGTATTGATACATGGAGACTTCATTATTCTTATTTTGATTTGTGTAGTGGATCATTATATGCATTGTAAGGGAAACACACATACTTAATGTCTTGAGGGCCTACTAATTAAAGTTACGTGTTTAATATTTTAAGTGATCAATCCCCTTAGTTGGATTTACTGATGAATTGAGGCTTTGCCTAGGGGTGAAGCATCTCTCATTGTGTGTAGGTAATCATCTATGTTGATAATCGTCTCATTCATGTTATAATGGAGGTTCCGAAGTTGCTCACACATGTGTGCTTTTGTTTTGGATATTGAATTGCACAAAGTCTGCAAAGGCATTACCCAAAGCTAGGCAAGGGTGAAGAAGAGAAGGGAAAGCAAACCAAAGAGAAGTCGCATATTACTACTCATAGTCTTAAGATTGATTAGGTCTAGATCGTGTCACAAATTAAATTTTACAATCAATAGTCATACCCCTCCCCTTGGTTGGACTAACATATGAAACCAAGCTATGTCCAAGTGTGAACCGTCTCTTTGAGTAACTGTTCTTTTCAAGTCATACCTTTACAAAGAGTTAGACGAGGAGGCGAATAACAATGATAATCCTCCAAATCAATGTTAATATGGAGGATGTCAAAAGTTATCCATTGTTTTTAATATTGATAAAAATATGTCTCACAAATACTTTTGAAATTATTGATTTAATTTTTAATATAGACTAACACCCCTACACCCTATGTCAAACTACCGCATGTTTGGGTTTGATTAAGCGTGTCTCTGCTTAACTTCATTTTCCACATTAGTTCCTAATTGGCGACCAATTACATGACAACAAGTGTCAAAATTGCATAATTTGACATGCACATAGGGTATATTTGAAATCAACCTTTGTCCAAGGATGGACCTCTATCTAACTCAAGTGATTATATGTCTAAAAGATTTGGATGAAGAAGTTAATAATGATGATAATCCTCCAAATCACTATTATGATGAAGAATGTGAAGATTGCACATTGTTTTAGTATGGATTTCAAAATGTATCACAACTTGTTTGAAAATATAGATACCCCCCATGCTCACTGAATTTGAACTCCCACACGCTCAGGTTTGATTGAGTGTAGATTCAATTTCCACATCACTTGTTAAAAATGTCCAACCCATCACATGGCGACAAGTGTCAAAAACTACATGATTTGACCCGCTCATAGGATAACTAACTTATACATGAAATCCATCTATGCCCAAGGATGGACCTCTCTCTAACTCAAGTGAAATGTATGCGTCTCTAACTAGAAAGTTGGATGAGGAGGTTAGTAAAATGGGCGATGATAATCATCATTTATGGCATCTCATCCAATCTCATGTTATGATGGTGTTGTGATGGAGGTGTCACAAGGGGCTCAAACAAGCAACGTGTGCGCTCTCTCTTGTGACGCTCCCTTGTTGTTGTGTGGATAGTGAAGTGCATGGAGTTGACAAGGGCGTTCCCAACGAAGGAGAGCAGGCGAGCCTAGCGACCAAGAGCGAGCGGGGAAGCAGCTGTGTCCAAAGAACCAGCGCAACCACGGACTCGCCCAAAGCAGCTTCAAACGGACGGGGAGAGAGAGGGAGAGAGAGAGAGAGAGAACCAAACAACACACCATGGCAGCATGCTGTTGGAAAATTAGGGCAAGGGTGAGCAGGGCCGGGGTTTTGTTAACGTAACGCCCGACCGAGGATGCATCGCCATCGCCAGCAGCTGTGAGGTTTTGGTCTCATCATGGAGCAGCAACAGCAGGGGGCCAGCAGTGGCGCCTGGTATGGCGGATCGCCGCAGCAGCCGCAGCCGCAATACAGCGGCCCGCCTCCGCCCTTGCAGTGGCCGGGCGCGGAGTTGCATTACACTCAGAATCCTCAGCAACAGCAGCAACAAATGCAGCACCCGCCGCAACCGCAGCACCATGCTTATTATGCGCAGCAAGGTTATTATGCTCCTCAGCAGCAGCAGCAGCAGGTTCCGCAAGCGCCAGCTCCCCCTCCTCCCTTCCCGCCTCCGCCCGTTCCACCGCAGCATGGGATGATGTATGGGCATCCAGAGCAGGTGTGCTTAGGTTTTTATCCCCCGCATACAGGTTTAGCGATTTAATGTTGTTTTTACCGGAAATTGGCGATAATGTTCCGGGCGAGGAAGAAGCATGATCATCATCATGCCGGGGGTGCCACTAGTATTTATGAGTGGAGTTTCTATCACGAGGATTTTTGGGCAGATTTTGGTGACTTCCGTAGGTAGTTATTATGAGCAGGGGAAGGACGGACGGATTGGAATGGAGCTCTTTCTTTTTCACCTTTCTCCTCTCTTGTTCGATCCTTTCATACTTAGTTCAGTAATGAACGCAGGCTGTTATTGGTTCGGTTTTTGATCAAATTAAGACCTAAGCCATAGGGGTGCGGAGAGCCTGTGTATTTGCGAATTGCACTCTCAACGTGACTAGTGCCATCAAGATCATTATATGCTCGTGGCTTTTCTTTCCCTTACATTTGTGTGCGGAAGGGTTGAATAGTTTTGGATGCAAAAATCGGGAGGTTCTTGGCAAGAACCCTTCAAAAATCTCATTCACGCGGGCAGTTGTCTCTTAGATTGCTACAATCATTATGAGTTGTAGCCCTAATTTCCTGGTTGGAATGCACCAGTCTGCTCAATTCTTTTTGTTAGGGTTCAGGTCGTAAAATGACACCTCATGACTTAATAAAATAGTAGTGATGAATTATTTTAGCAATGTGTCTAAGCCTATGAATCACAAGGTTTAATTAAGCGCATAAGCCATCGTAGGTCTGCATCAATACTGGATAATACGAGAAAAAAAAATCCTTTATGAGGCTCACTGTATATATGAGGCTCTTTATTGTATATATGGATGTTGAACCCTGCACGTGCAGCTAACCCCGTATAGGTGCTATTTGAGAATGGGCATATTGCTCACGTTAGCTGTCATGGTGTTGAAGTAGTTTAGGTTCTGATGATGTAAGTACAGTCCGTATTATAGAGCAAGAAACAAGGGAAGGCTCACAATTGACTGGTCAGTAGCGGCTGGGAACCCTCGTGTAGGCTGGCATTCAAGAAATAATAGTAGGGCATCTTTGGTCTACTATAGGAATTTAGGGATGTAACTCTTGTGTACAATGGTGTAATCTTGCAGGTTTGGCCTGCAAACAATGGATGGAATCAGCAACAGTGGTCATCTCCCGGTATGTCAATCATGCCACTGGCTGAGCAGTTACTTTAGAAATTTCCCAGTGTGTAGTGTATTAGTTCCGCATTTTGGGCTTGTTGGTTGGTCTGTATGCATAGATTGTCCTTTTTAGGAGGCTGACAAGAGCAGTGATTTCTGTGCAGGAAATCCCACTCCCGGGCTTAACCAAGAGGAGGATTGGGCAGCAAAGGCTAGAGCATGGGCTGCTGCAAAAGCAGCTCAAGAAGCTCAGCAACAAGCTCAGCAACAAGCCCAGCAACAAGCCCAGCAACAAGCTCAGCAACAATTCCAGGCGCAATCTAATTTAGTGTCAGAGCAACCATTTCCGGACACTCCTCAGCAACCACCCCCTCTACCACCACCCCATCAACTAGATCTATCTCAGCAGTTTGCTTATCAACCAGAAACTGGACCATCAGGTTATGGTCATGATGGACCTTCTATTTACACCCAGGATGTTTCTCATAAATATGGCCGAGATGCACCAGGGCATTTTCAACAGGAGACTAATTCACGAATTCTGGAAGAAGAGAGGAACTTCCCACAGGATGTGTCAACTTCAGGCTCTGGTTTGGCAACAGTTCCAGCCCCTCTACCGCCAAGAAATATTGTACAGCTTGTGCCTTGCAGCTATCCGCAAGATGTGGCATCCAATCATGTTCAGGATGGTCCAGCAGGTACTAGTCTCAGTGATATTTGCCATCCTCTGATTACACTGTAGCTGAGGTCTTCTCATTTGCGTTTGTTGTTAAATCATTGTCTTCTGAGGTTCAGGAGACAAGTCCCTCTTCTGTGAGCTACTGGATATGTGACAGTCTATCATTGCCTTACCACATAATTGACAAACAAGGGTTTTTGTGAGTTGAACAACACAAAGTTTCATTGCTATGCTCCAGTTAATATATATTTAATTGTGCTCATTGCAATGAATGCTTTGTATAACATAATGATTTGTTTTTTTTGGTCTGACCCACTGAACGTAAGGTGTTATCATTTACTGTGTCCCGATGCTTTGAAGAGAAAGAGACAGTGAGAAATATAACTGCAAGAATAATTCTGAGAAAACAGCAATTGCATTATTACCTTATCTACTGTTAAGCAACAAGATGAATAGACCAATTGTCACAGAAGGAGTCTGTTCTGTGGGTCACTGCACCTTCAATGGTGGGGAATTGTTGTATATGCTGTAATTAGAAATATAGTGATGGCATGTCGTGATAGTCTTAAGCGTGATCAGGACTCACTGGACTTGCATCCATTGCTATGGTCTGGATCTCACCATATAGCTCCATTGTACTGAGGAGCAACTTTTAATGTTTTGAATCTGGAATAGATTTAAATGTAACAGTTCCACCAGGTATGGAACAGCAGGATCTGCCTCAGCTACCTCCACTTCCTCCAGCTCCAGCTCCTGCAGCTCCTAGTTCCCTTGGACATATGTCCCATCAACAGCCACCACAACCTGGTCCACAGATGTCACCACATCAACAAACAGCTCATTTGCAACCATCATTACCACCACCTCAATTTTCATTTGGAGAATCTGCACAACCTCCTCCCTATGACTTTCACCAACATCCCCCTTATGAATATCAGCAGCAGCAGCAGCAGCCACATTCTCAAGATTTTCAACAGCAGCAGCAGCAGACGCAGTTCAACATGGTGGGAGGGTTACCGGATTCTGGTGGCTATGGTGGTTTGCCACCTCCGCAGGGTTGGCCCCCACAAGGGCCCTTTACTCCTTCCAATATTGGGCCTGGGCTAGATGGTGGCCCTGGTTTAGGGCATCAGGTACAACCTTACCCCTTGATTACAAATGAACATTTCTTGATTGTCTTGATTGTGCATCAGTTTCTCTGCTTCAATGTGTCTTGGGTTTATGCTCCCTGCCACTCCTATGTTGTGTGTCATGTATTCGCTTTTGATCTGTATATCGAGGGCTGGTTTTTGTTTCAACTTGTTTATAGTCAGCATAAGTGTAAGGGTGGCTGGCTGGCTGTAAGGAGCTTTGTCAATATTGTAATTTTATAAGGTTCTTTCATTGTGGCATAGTGTAAGTTTTTAAGATCCATGCATCAGGTCTATAAAGCTGAATGAGCTTCACTTTATTTCACAATATTCGATAACACAAAACAGCTAAGGGTCTTTGTAAGAGAGTTGAAATTTGAGAGGGCTTTCTGTTGTAGAATCTTTCTAAGTTCAGGGGTTGGATAACTGAGTCAGAGTTTCTGTACTGTCTTGCAGTTTGAGTACGACTTTGAGCATATGCACCCTAACCATCATCAACATCCCCAGCATCTTCAAGGACATAACATGTTTGCACGGCCGCCACATGGACCAGGGTTTCGACCAGGTGGGCCTCCTCTGGGACATTTTGGGTTTGGTGGAAGCCCAACTGTGGCACCTGGTCCTGGTGCAGGGATGGATTTTTCTGTGTTTATGGATAATGGTCATGGACATATGACTGGGCTGGAACGGCCTAAGAAGGTACGATGCTCCTTATCTTTGTGTCACTCTCAAGTCAAAACCAGAATATGCGGTATGGTATTGTATTTTATATCCTGCAGTTGGTTTGTTCCTGGACAGACTTTTGATATCTTAAAATTGTTTGTTTGAAGGCATCTGTCCCAAACTGGCTCAAGGAGGAGCTACTGAAAAAGAAATCTACTGTTGCTGGGGGTGGTCAAGTATCTACAGTTGAAGATGACATTCGTGCAAATGGTGATGATCTTGGAGCTTCCGTGCACAATAAGCTTGAGTTTTCAGAAAGGTCAAGGAGTGATTTGTCCAGGCAGAGTGACACTGAAGATGAGGATGAGGAGGTGAGTTTCGTGAACCTTTTGGGTTGGCTTGGAGTGCTACCATTGCCTGGCAGATTGCAAGAATGGGCATCTCCTTTAGATGTCAAGATGTAGATTGGATGTGTCAAGGGATTTTCTTCATTGTTCACACAGATTGTAGTGATGTTCTCTTGATAACAAATTTCTTCTTCAATATCTAGAAGGGCTGGAGGATGTGTGCTCGTATAATGTAATCTCCAACTCTGCATTGCATTGTGCTGCTTCTATCAGCCAATGCAACTGCATTTGCAACAACCAATTGTGATTTACTGGTTATGATGTAGGAGGATATGGAGGCAATGAGGACTGCAGCTATGAATCAAGAAATCAAACGAGTTCTTACAGAAGTTTTACTGAAGGTACCAGTCGTTGTCTGCTTTTCAGGAATGGAGAGTTCAGGATTTGTACCAAGTGTGCACGTTGCTTAGAATGTGAAAGACATGGTGAGGGATGCTTTTGATTTGTCTTCAATGACTCAAATTTTTTGAGGTGCACTTTAGCTGCTCTGGTGCATGGGTTGTGCAGGTGACAGATGACCTGTTCGATGAAATTGCACAAGAAGTTATGGATGAAGATGAGCAACGCTTACTGGAAGGTTTGGTTTCATTTCTCTTACTGCTTTGAAGCTTTGTCAGTTGTCTTCCTTGAATAGCTTTGATTTTGTAATTCTTTACATAGTGTGATAATTGAGGGCTTCCAGTCCTTAAGATTTCTCTGACAAGGCTCCAAATCAGGAGTACCTTATGGTGAGGAGCTCAGTTTGATTTTGCAATATTGCTGCAGAGCCAGGCAAGAAAATTTTAGTACATGAAGATGTCATTGGAGCATATCCTAGAACATCACTTCCTGCTGCTACTGCCCCAGCACCTGTGAGGGTCCTGGTTGCTCCTGTTGCAAAATCAAGCAAGGTTGGTAGCGATGATGACAGTGAAAGCTTGAGCTCAGGGGTACCTGCTGGTAATCTTCTTGGACTTGCAAGCTATGCATCTGATGATGAGGATGGTGGCCGTAGCCGGCAAGTAACTGAGACTGAGCAAGTGGATGGTGGAAATTCTGACACCGAAGCTTCAGGGTTTGAGAATGTTGGTGCCGACAAGGCCAAGAAAGACCCGAGGGTGAAGGATGCAGAAGTTGAAGTAGGACATGTCAAGGAGATAAAGGGGAAGAAACGATTAAGTGAGGAAATTTTCAATCCTAATCATCATTCAAGAAGTCCCAGACGTGCTCGACATACAGAGATTGGTTCTGGTTATGAATCAGGTCAAAAGGATGCCACAGCTTCAATGAATTCAGATGGTACCGACAGTCAAATGAAAAGTGGAGTCACAGACTCGCAAGATTTTAGGTCAGAGAAGTTGGTAGAAGATAGGATGCTGGAGACAGCAGAAGAAAACAAGCACAATCAGAGAGTTCCTCCAAATAAGACTGGTTCTTCAGATCGCAGGAGGTCGGACACTAGGCACGAACACCAAAGCAAAGGTAGAAGTAGTGAAGAGGTGCCTCATTCCAGGCGTCTCCAGAAAGAGGATGTAATTTCCAATAAAAACAAAGATGAGCATGAAGAGGAGCCGAGAAGTGCTCATGAGAACCATGTTGTCTCCAGCGAGAAGCAAGGAGGAAAGGAGGTTGATGGAGATGGTGAGCACAGGAATAGCAAAAAGCGAGAGAAGGAAAATTCTAGAGAGACTAAAGAGAAGGGTAGGGATAGAGAAGCCATAAGAGGTAAGGAGAGGGATCAAAATATAGAGAAGATAATAGAGCGGGAGCGGGGATCGGATAGAGATAAGCACAAAGAGAGGGTGAAGGATAAAGAGAGAGAGAAGGATAAAGAGAAGGTGAAAGATAAAGAGAGAGAAAAGAGTAGCAAATCACGGGGGCGAGAATCTGAAAGAGAAAGACGCAAGTCTACATCAGATACACATGATCGAAAGAGCACAGAAAATCGGAAAGAAGTTTATGTCAAGAGGGTTCAGAAAAGGCGTTCTTCGTCATTAAGTAGTCGAGGTCGGAGCCCAAGTCGAAGCAGCAGCGGTTCAGGAAGCCAGAGCAGCAGTCGCAGCCCAGCTAGAAGTGGGACTCCCAGACGGTGAGGAGGATTTCTGTGCTTGATTGCTCCTCCTGCTTTATTTATTGGCAACATTAAGAAATTCCTTGTTTAGGAGATCTGTAGTGTTGTCAGGAAGCTTGATGACTTCTAACATTTTGACTATGCTCCCATGCAGTAGGCAGAAAAAATCAAGATCAAGCAAACAATCCAGTTTGTCCTCCGCTGCTGTGAGATCAAGGAGGTATGATTTTAGTCCTTACTGATGCTTGCAAATATGTTCACATACATCTAACATGTGGGTATGGTAACCCATTGTTGACAGTAGGAAGAAATTGCCTCCATTTCCCTTGGAACTGAATGAAATTTCTGTTGTGGTCTTCTGTCAGTGTAATGTATGAAAGGTCCAAAAAGTGAAGACAATCTTCCTGAAGATTAGATCCTGGTTAGACTGAGTGATTTCTTTGTGAAAGGGATTTGCTGAATTCTATCTTTGAGGGTGCTTTTTTTCAGTTTCTGAACAACTGAGTGTTGTTCTACAACAGGTGTTCAGATAGTGTGATACAAATTCATACTTTCCTGGACAATCAATCTAAGGTTTTAGTGTGGGATAATCAGGACAACCATCATTTAGTTGTTTGTGGTGGGTGAAGTTGGATACACATTTCTTATTCATTCATTTAAGAGGAAACATCTTCAGGTTTTGGCCTGTGATGTGTGCTTCTTCAGTAGGAAGTCAAATCATAGTGACATTAGGGTTATCCTCTAATTCAACATGACTTATGGTCAGGAGTAGGAATGCACCTTCCATGTCTGGTGCATTCTTGAAGTGTGGAGGTTTAAGAGAAGAACATTCTATATTGGTTCATAAAGGGTCAGACTTATTTTGGCCAAGAGGTGGTAATTTAAGTTTGGTCCTCAATGAACCAATATAGGTGGCTCTTCATGTAAATTCGAACATTACCTCCGAGCATGGACCACAATTGAAAAGGAATTATCAATATTGCATCGTAAACAACCAATGAAAATTCATAGGGGATCAACTCCCAACAAAAATGGGGCGGATGAGATAGAGTTATTCCATGATGACTTTAATGAAGTGGTTCCTTGGCAAAAATATCGATTCGAAGTGAAGGGTGAAATGTCATTAGTAGAGACTATTGCTAACTATATTGACAGCAGATGTTGAATTCACACAATGCCATCCCAGGTGAGGTAGAATGTTCTTATCCTGGCAAATTTTCTAACATATTTCAAGGATTGGGGTCAATGTACAAGTAACTGCAAACAGGTTGTCCTAAGTTCCTGTTGTGCAGGTGCCCTCACAAGGGCCATCCCTTGCACTGGTCTCATATAATGGATAGAGTTTGAAAATTGGAATGACTTACATGGCAAGTGATGATGATGATGTGTTTATCTCTAGACGAACTTCGCGCTCTCCCTCACGCTCAATGCCACATGGCAAGGCCTCTCATCGCAGGCATTCCCCTTCTCCTTCCCGTGAGAAGGAAAGGTACGATGTGCCACCCACTTATTCTTGACCCCATGTTAAGATGTCCCTTAGCTGATTGGGGACATCTTGGTTCTATAATTCTACTTAATCTTGGATTTTTTTCAAATATATGTCTTTTGTTCCTCGTGAATGGAAGACAAATGAAGAGACTATCTAAGTTTTTAAAATTAACTATGTAACACACCTTGGGGAGAGTGGCTGGCCAAGCTACCATTTTAGAGATTGTGGTGAGATGTTTCTCAGAGTTGTTCTGGATCCATGAGTGTCCTTTCCAGACAATGTAGATTTTTTTGTCAATAGGAGCTGGGGACTAAAAATGAGCTGGCTTCTTGTAGCTCTAATGTAGAGTTCTCACGTGAAGGATGGGAAATGTTGTTTTGGGGCCTCAGGCACAGGAGGTCAAGGTCAGCATCACCAGCTCACAAGCGGAGACGAAGCTGATGGAAGATTTGGTGAGGATAAAAATTTGCAAGTAGTCTTCTTATGTCCCTGCCTCATCTATATATCATCAAATGGAAGGGTAGAGTCAGTCATGTGAGGTAGGAATCCTATTGCTATTTTGATAGCAACTTCTGGCAGTCCTGTTCTGACTTTTTCCAGAAAAAATGTGCTTTAAAGGTGTTTTTCTGTAAGTTGAAACTACACTCACTGTACTTGCTAGCTGTTAAATATAGTCTCCTTGTTACATGATGTCTTTTTGATTCATGAAAACATGATATAAGCTGGCGCAAAGGATTCCAACTCCTTAACATGACAAGGTTTTGTTAGGGTAGTGCCACTGTATGTCATTGATGTATTATGGGATCTATGCATTTGATTTTGTTCAGATATTGCCCTGTGCTTTCATTTAATATTATATCAGTTCTTACTGCACACACTGTACCCGGAGGACGGGCAAAGTATATGCATCTTTCTGTGGAACCATTGATCTCAATGTATTTTATTAATGCTTTACATAGGTGTGATTGAATATGGTGTGAAATGAAAGATTCTATGAATCACTGCCTTGTACAATTTGATGATTTGTTCTTTCTTCTTCTGCCAGTTACAGATGCTTCATGAACATCTTTGATTTTCAGTATTACTGAAGTTTGGTCTAAGGTAGAAAACCGAAAATGGGGAATGACCACTACTGAGTGCACTAGACTAGGTGTAGAATGATTCTTGTGTGGACCAAAATGGCTAATTGTAATAGTGGTGGGCCCGAAAAGGATGCAGTGATAGGTCGAATAGGTGTTTCACACCACTTGCGATCACTTTTGGGTGTCATTGAGTTAACTGATTTGTGTGCATTTGTGTACTATTAGGGGGTTTGACTTGCGCCTTTGGGAAAATATAATTAATTTATTCACAGGGAATAAAACTACAAAAGGGATTGCATTCATCATCCTTTCCTCTACTGTCTCTGAAAAATATCAAAATTTCAAGCCACTCTTGCTGGCTGAATCAGCTTATTTTCATTGGTCTCTGTAAACTGGAGTACCTTTACCACTTCGGCACTAATAAAATTTTCCAAGGAATTTTTTTTCCTGGAATTATATTTTAAAATATAAAAAATTAACGTGAAAAAAATCATTTCCCCTTTCAATCCGGGACTGTTGAATCTAAAAATGGAACATATAATTATATGCCAATAAGCAGTCACAATAGGCAAGGCACTATGGTATCTAAGGCCCAATCCAACTCATTTGAACCAATGCTATTCATCCAACTCACTGCCGTTCATGCAAGTTGCCTCTTGTGTGGATTGGGCCTAAGGTAGAGGGTGTTAAAATCAACACCCCATCCAAAACCAACACCTATAAATGCCTCCCAATTGTCAACACTCTACGACCTTGAACTGTACCCGGCGGTGTAGGAGTGTCTGGGCCCACAGAGTGACGGTTTTAGGTGCCATTAGTGGTGCCACCTCATAGCGGTCTCCACTACCTCCATGTAGGGTAGGTAATGGGCTCCATTCTATCTCGGGTTGGTTCAAGGTGGGATTAGGGTGGCTTGTCAATGCCTATTCTAGCCATTCTATTCACAACGCCAAGGAGGTAGGCCCACAAAGCACAAAAGGGTCATTCCCCGGGATGCAAGGGGGTCAGTTCCCATGATGCAAGGTGATGGTTTTGCAAGCGAACCGGGTGGGATCATGGAGGTAGCCGTGTGGCTTTGCATACCATTACTACTTGGGCTTTGATGTAGTTTGGGTCTAGTATCCAACTATGTTGTGTTGGTTCTAGGCAATGAAGGTGGAGGTCCTCATCATATGCAAGGTTGCGATACATGGGGCCTATGGATTGGTTTAAGGAAGCTAGTAGTTTTGACTTTGAATATTCATCAAATATTCAATTGAGACTAAAAATATTTTTTCTTTCTTGATACCTATGTTTAGCCCAAAGGCTAATATTCATATATATATATATAATATTGATCACATAGCCATATGTATGTGCAATAGCTTAAAGTGTTGGTTTAAGCACCCTCTACCTTACCTTACTCTCCTTGAAGTTGGCCGTTTATTGGGAGGCCAGGGTGGTGGCCAGCCACATGGGCATAGGTTCAAGTGGCAGTTCCTTGACGAGCCACATGGCCAGGGTTTGAAGGGTAGTTGCCAAACTAGGATGGAAAGCACTACACTAAATAGGATATTTAGTGTTTGATACGCTACATACGAACACATACACTAAATATCAATAACCCTATCAAAGTAAGTAACATTAAATGTAAACTCAAACACTAAATATCAACTATGGTAATATGTGGAAGTTACATGTTTGAATTTAATGTTAGTAAGAATATGAAAAAGAAATAACAATGGTGAAAGGAGAACTCCTACATATCTTCTAGCATATCTTCTAACACTAATTATCAAAACATTGAAAATTAGTGTTGAGCAGGGTAGGGTGGTAACAACATTAAATGTAATCAAACACTAAATATCCTATTTAGTGTACTAAGGTTGGGGAATATATATATATATATATATATATATATATATATATATCTGTGTGTGTGTGTTCCAACATTGCGAATAAGTGTTGATGTTGATGTTAGGTCTTGTGGATTGTCAGGTTGTACTAGGTCTGTGTGGGTGTTTATTTACAGTGATTGCCAAAGCTGAGTACAAACACAACATATTGAAATTCAACAAACAATGTAAGGAAATTGGATGCACCAAAAATGAAACCATAAATTGCATAGGATTACCATTGCAATTAGTCATACTTCCATGGGAATTGAGGCCTATTACACACAAGTATGCATGTACAAACAAAAAGTAAAGTGAAGTTCAATCCAAAACTCAGTTTTGCTCACACAAGCTGGAACAATGTTAAAAATTTGTCCACCTACCCTTAGCAACTATAACAGCTGCAATGCACTTAGGCATGCTCCTGTACAAGTTCTTACACTCATTGGGAGTAATTGAAGCCCAACAATCCTCAACATGCTCCCACAATTCTAACATTCCTTTGGGAGGTCTCTCATATTGGTTTAGTCGACGTTTTAAAGTTGCCCACAAGTGTTCGATCGGATTCAAGTCTGGAGATTGCGCCGGCCACTTCAAAACAGTAAATTCTTGCGAATTCAGCCAACGGCGCACACTCTTGGATGTATGTATTCATTATCATGTTGAAAAATCAAATTGGCAGGATCCAAATTGTATGCATGCAGCGTATAAATCAACTCTCACTCTAAAATTTCTCTATACATGTACTGATCCATTCTTCCCTCAATCCTACACATCATACTAGGGCCGCTCGGAGTCATGCAACCCCACATCATCACTCCCCCACCTCCAAACTTGATAGTTTGTTGCACCATTCCAACACTTCTACTTTGTCCATCACGAAACCAACACCAACTGCGACCATCAGAGCAAAATCGGTTTATTTTTGTTTCATCGGAGAATACTACACGATCCCAATCATCATCAGTCCAATGGCAATGACGTCTAGCAAATTCTAGTCGTCCCTTAATTTGAAGAAGTGTGAGCTTTGGTTTCTTTTGCTTCACTTTACATTTCAAACCTGCTTTTTGTAACACTTTCCTCATAGTACTATCGCTCATACCAACATGAAGCTCTTCTCTCAAGTAATTTCTAACTTTGTGTGCAATTTCTAAGCCACCCACAGTGATTTCTCTCACACAAGCTCTATGATCAGCTGCACTGTACACCTGTGGCCTGTCACCAAAACTGTGATTGACATCACTCAATTCACTCAAATGTTGCTTACGAAATTGTGCAACCCAACTTTGGGATACTTGTAAGTCTCTACCAACATTTCTAGTACTTTCACCCCTCCTCAACTTCTCTAAAGTAGCTTCTTCTATTTGCTTTCTACCAGCAGTAGAGAGAGACCTCAATGAAACCATTTTGCTCAATTTGCATACATGATGTGCATTGAATGGGGACACAATTATAAATGTGAAGGCCAAGAACATGCCCACCCAAAAAATCGGACCCAGAAAACCACTTGTACATGTCAGATTTGTAGCATTCATTGCGTAATCCAAGTGTGAGCATAACTGAGTTTTGGAGCTAATTTACTTTGATCTAGATCTTTCTCAAATTATCTTGCATTGTTGGACTTGTAATTTGGTAGCCACATCATTTACATGCATGTATACTTGAGCCGTCAACTGATTTGGCATTAAATGCAGTAAATTATAAAATATGAATGGCTAAAGGTAGACTAGGCTTTTTCGTACTCAATTTTGGCAGTCACTGTATATTGTTTGCAGTATTTGCGAGGCCTCAAGAGCCGCTACTATACAGTCTAACCTCGTTAATATGACACTCGTTTATATGACACCCTCGATATTAGGACACATTTTTGCGAGACCAAACTTTTTAGTTGAAAACTCCCTCTTTTATATGACTATGACACTCAATAATGCGACATTTAGAATCTCCGTTTTGTCATATTCAAGAAGTAGTTAATGCTAAAATTCCTTTCATCTATGTTATGTACATCTAAAATACATCCATTTTCACTTGGGAACTATTTGGGAACTGTCAGCCATAAACCTCCACCCTTATGCGTCGTAATCCGGATGGAAGTCCATGACCAACATGTATCTAAACAATTTGCCCTAACCCTCAGAACTTGGCAACCAATGCTCCGACAGTACAATCTTAAACACACAATTATTGGGTTTATTCAAATAACACCCGGTCCAAGTATTCAAAAATACTCTTTTCACTTTTGTTAGTGTCAACCTAGTCACTCAACACCCATCAACCTACACTCCCAAGCCTCCAACCTTCAACAATGAGCCACTTAGTAATACTAAACTGTCTCCTAATTGCATTAGGCAACACCAATTTACACCTTTGGCTTGCCCATGTTCTTGTTTTCTATCACTATCTACCCCCTAATCACCACCCAAGTACATTCTACTTGAGCCCTCAAATTTCAATGCCACTTAATCCTTCAGCCTGTGCAGAATGCCATTGCAGCACTGCCCCTTCTCGGTCCAGTTGAACCTTGTGGAGCCCTCCCAGTTGGCCACGTGTTGCAGCTGCAACAGTTCGGTTGCATCACCTCGTCCCTGCCTACAGGTTCGGTCTCGGCAGCTAAGCTGCTGGCTGCCCAACAGCCTTCATCCCCAAATCCAGCAGACTGTAGCCTCTACATTACCTGATCCTCTGCTCACAAGAACTGCTTGATAATTCTGAATGCAGGTTGAGTGGCAGTAGCAAGTGCTTAGAGGCGATCACGAATTCAGAAATTTCACAGTCACAGTATTTTGAGGCTATGGCGGCTGGAGCATACACCTGATTTATCCTGTGCTTCGGTGCCACTACCACCTGATTCACATCACCGAAGTGCTGCCAGCAGCATTTCTCCTCCCTACACTACTCCTACCCTGCTTGCAGACTTAGTTTTAGCCTCTGATTCTCGGAGCCCCCTTCCCCCGAGTGCCGAGAGTGTGTTCCGGTGTGTGAGCCCCTGCTGGCCGAACAGCTTCCCAGCCGAACCAGGCACCAGATCAGAAAATCCCGGGCCTTACCCACCCGCGGGCAACGGCCTGTCTCCCTAAATGAACCTATCCTAAGCCTAAAATAAACACCCAAACAACCAAAATGCATGCTTGATTCAAGCTCAAGCCACCCCCTTCCTAACATTACCCTAATCAAATAAAACAATTTAAATGTTTTAAATGCTAAAACCAAACACCTAACTCCAATTGCAACCATAACAATTTGATGCCACTTAAATCACTTCTACCTTCTAAGCTAACCCAACCCCATGGCGATTTTAAATTCCTCGTGTAATTTTGGGTTAACTAGAAATGTGAACACATAATTGGGCTCACAGGAACTTCACTTATCATTGGGAACTTAATGATAATTAGGGTTACTAGTGTAGAATGGACATGGTTAGGGTTAGAGTGGCCTCCTACCAAGTACGTTGCCTTGTACACGGGTGACATAGTATCACCAATATCTTGATGCTGAACGTCATGCATCATTGTTGTCTAGTTTCTTATTAGAAAAACCTTTATATTTTGGTGTTAATGAAATCATTAGTTTTCAAAAGTTAGTAGGGAATTTAGATAAGATGACAATTGCTAACTTGGGTAGGCAACACCAAAGATCTTTGGACTCCTATTTCAAGAGTTCTTGAGAATATTTGTATGTGTTTGGAGTTATAAGTTATTATTTCATACCATCTATATTGCTTAAACTCGTTATATATATTTTTAAGCTCATATTACTTATGTTTTTGTATTCCCTCAATAATTCGACAACTTTACGCCATTTGTCATATTAATGAGAAGACGACACCTCAATAATACGACCTTTTTTTTGTGTGTTGCCCGAACATGTCATACTAATGAGGGACAACAGTAGTCTTTTGAAGTGGTGTCAGGTGTTTCTTCGGTTGTAAATAAAATTTATTTTATTTTACTTTATTTTACTTTTAAAATAAAATAAATCTTGCACGTTACTTTCTATTGATGTGTCTTTTCTTGGTGCTTACTTTTTCGGGGTTCTGGTGCAAGTGGTTGCTACTATAATGAAACAACCATTAAGTAAGGTATGCAAGCATTTGAGCATTCAAGGCGATCTGTCAAAAATTGTTTATAAATAAATGAACCATTGGCCATGAGGGGTGAGTAGGAAAAAAAACATTATCCATCCATCCATGCATTGATTCCAATTTCTGAACGTGTAATTATAGGGTGTTCGGAAAGGTCATGCACCCCAAAATTTGCATTGAGAAGGTAAGATACTATTCATCCATCAATCCATTTCATTGAAGGTGTGTCCCTTTGTAGATTTCAATCTTAGTAGAAAATTGCATTTGTTTAAATGGTGACAGGGAATTTGGTAGCATTGCTAATTTATGTCATGTGTGGACCGGAATGATGTGATGATACTGTAATTTGTGCAAAAATTAGACATTGAAGACAAGAAGCTCAGGGTGCAGTAGTTCCAATTTAAGAGAGAAGAGAAGGACTTTACCTCAATCTGATTCATTTACATGAATTTTTAGAATATTCCTCAATTTAGCAGAGGAAAATTGAAAGATGTCAACATGTAACCGGTTGGTCTCGGAAACACTAGGATCTTGACCAATTATGCCCAAAATCCTCCCTAGACATTGACAACCCTGCATGCAGAAGGGTCCAAACTTGGACTCATAGATCCCCCTATAATGAGCCTATAATCTAGCACCACATCAACCCTCGGGCAAAAAGGATCCACTCTTTTCATTGACTGAATGTCGATTATGAAGGACATATAGTCTGCACATTTGTGGCCACCAAAAATTCATCTCAAGAAACATACATGGAAAAGAAATATCATTATACGGGACGTCAACCAAATGCAAACATGAATGCAACTCACCTCATCTGCCCTTTCAGATTTCAAAGACATGGCGTTGCAAAGGTCAACAAATTCCTCCCTGTTGATATGGAGACAACCAACACATCAAATTCCCAACATGGACGAAACCCCAAGCATGTAATGAAGAATTCCATTGTTTGCTAAAAATATATTTACAATAATCGAAAATCGGTATACGAAAATGAACCTTGAAGTCATCATTGTTGTCCAATGCATACCACAATGACAAGCCACATGGTCAATGTTGGTCAGTTGTGTGAAATATGTAAGTTTCCTGCATAAAGTTTTTGATTATGCGTGTCAATATATGTATTTAGATCCTTTGATTTTAGGTTGACCTAGAATCACATACATGCCATGTATATCTAATCGCTATTGTCACTAATTTTTTTCTTCTTCCCTTTTTAATATATTGTGCAAAACATTGACGCAACATTATGGACCAAGGAGAGACCAAGTTGAGGGTTCGTACAAATTGTCATGTATCCTATAAATATAGTATGTCTTGAGCTTTTTCAAAGGGTTAATATCCTCGAGCTTGAAAAGGTTGTGTGCAGATTATTGTGAAAGGGTCTTCTTAGAGCAACATCTTCCGGTTATGGACATACAAGTTAGATGTATACGTTAATGCAATGATATTATAAAATGTTTAACTCACTTATTTGAGGGTAGGTTCACACATGTGGCTAAGTTTTGTGGTTATTTTATGCACCTGAAGTTTTGGTCAAGTGTTGGTTGTTTTGCATCAAATACTTCGCATGTGCAGTAGGTTTTCGGTGCATGCTTGGAGTCCATGTGGAGGTTTGAATGAAGGACTATTTAAATAAGCTTATTGAGGGTCAAACTCATTTTAGCACCTACTGGCATCCCTCCTAACACCTCTGAACACATTGCTCGTTGGCATGAACTTATTTAATAGGGCAGAGAGGTGTCTAATTCAAGTCTTTATCTTTTTATCAAACACCTATATTTGATGTTATGTGGTTAGGTTGTGACTCCAATAATGGATACTAAAAGGACATGTGTGTAAAAGATTGTGGACTACATGCTCAAAATATGATAACCATTCTAGATTCAATAATCAACATAATTGGGAGATGGGGGATTATATGACCATTTACTGAATGCAAAAACCTTCGCTTTGGTAATAAATGAGATATTTGTATAAGCTTCAAAAATGATGAGGAAAGAGGCTATGGCCTCGATTTGGATTTTCTAATCATCTCGTACTAATAGCGTGTTCCATAACGTAAAAGAAGTGGGCTTAGTCGGAAGGAGTTAGTGACCAATTAAGACTCCTCTACCTTACATTAGCTTACCAATGCGGATGGGCTAAACTGCAATAAGTTGCCAATATGCTAGGGCCTAACTATGTTGGTCAGTTGCCACATTTGTTTCACAAGGGCTGGTTTCACGATTTTTGTTTTTTATTTTTTATTTACAAAAAATAAATTTATAACTCTTGGGTATATATAACGAGGATTGTACATTATTTGATATATTGTTCTCCCTCTTTATTAAGACATGTTTGGTCGTGCAAGAAAGTGTGGTATTATCCAAAAGTTGTATTCTCGGTAATATGACATTTTGGCCTCAAATGTTGCATTTTTGAGGTTTTTCAAGAAAATGGTCTATCTCATTGTAAAACGTCATTTTGTGTAAATAATGAAGATACGCAAGTATGAAAGAAAATTTGCATTGGAAAAATATGCTCACAACATCACACAATATGGAGATAAATAACATATAGTCCCATGATGATGTCTTCACCATATCAGTCACTACAGCTCCTCACCAAGAATCTACTGTCTTTAGATGATGTTTGATAATGTTGGAATTGACATCTTGTTCAATTTATCCATTAAAAAATGCATGCTCATCACATGTGCCATTGAAGACCGCAAAGAGTTCTCCACTTCAAAATTTGATAGCGATTGGGCATACTCACAAGCTTGAGGAACCTTGGCTACTCGGTGTTGGCTAATCATCCACATCATTCCCCTCCAATTCGCTCTTCATTCAAAATCAATTTTTGATTGCCATCTTCTCACTCAAATAACAACCTCTACAGCAAGTTTGAAAATGAAAAATCGTCCAATTGAAATACTAATTGAAGGAGAACGATCCAACATAAACCAAACTAATTTGTTATTGATGAAGGCTGAAACAAGTGTGTGCTAGAATCCACATTACAAAATCTAAACTAGAAAGTGTTTGGGAAAAATGTGCACGTGCATGAACCGTGTTACAAAGGTTGACTCTACCTCTGGGTACATGTGAGCCCAATGTCGTACTCACATGTGATTTTAACGTTCAAATTCATTAAAATCCTGACTTTGAAAAAGTGTCAAGCTAAACAGAAAAGATAAATAGAGTGTTGGTAGATTTTGGAGTTGAATTAGGTTTTAGATGAGAAGTGCAAGTTTAGGTGCTTACTCATGGGCGTTTTATTTCTTCAAGTTAATGAAATCCTGGCTACGGGAAATGCCCAAGTCAGTGAAAAGGTAAAAAAATGTGATGTTTTGGCTTGTGTTGATTGAGAGTTAGTCGGGTTAATTTTATGGTTAACTAGGTAGTTGAAATTAGTTAGGCTAAGGCTGGGAATCGCAAGTTAGTCTCGGGGTTTTAGAGTTGGTTTGAATGTCCTTGCTGCCCATTTAAGGGGGGGGGTAAGAAAAAGGATAAACCTCTTTGCTAAGCAGAGAAACCAGGGGAGGCCAGGGGCCTCGGGCAAAAAAAGGAAGGAACCAGGAGAGAAAAAGCTCTCTCGCTCGTCGGTCCAGCAACGGTGGCAGGGAGCTGCCGCTATGGGGATGACGGCTCTCTGCTCAGGAGGGGGATGGGAAGTGATGGACTCAGGGAGGAGGTCCTCGGTGCCTTGGAGAATCTCAGCAGCAATCAGCTGAAAGCTGGATGGGTGGAATTTGAGCCGAGGGCGAACTAGGCCAACAGTTGACGGAATTTGAACTAAAATGCGGTGGTGAAAAGTGGCGGATCTGAGCCAGGAAGAGCAATGCCGCACTTCTCAATCAGGAACATCAGCTGCACACCGAATGCAGGTAACACTGGGAAGAATGCTGAGGCGAAAAAGGATTCCATTCAAATGCCCAGTTCGGAAATTCAGTCTTGCTCTCACACAGGTTCAGGGAGATCTGAGGCCAACAAAGGGGGCTAAGAATGCAAGGGGGGGTTGGTGCACAATCTCTGGGTGGCGGTTTTGCAGCAAGGAGAAGGCTGCGAATAGAACAGGTGGCACTCATATGGGCCAGTGCGGGGGTGATTGAGAGAACGGGGAAGGGAACTGAGGGCTCCGAACTCGCTGGATTGAGATCAACTCAGGGCTGACAAGGTGAGCTGGTAACCAGAAGGAGAACCAGGGAGGAATAAGGGCTGGGAGCCGAGATCAGCTGGTCCCCGCACCAAATGACGAGCAGTGACTGGTGTTGGTCGAAGGCCAACAACGCAAAATCCCAGCCGGGTCATGAAGACTGAGGACTTCCTCGGGGGCTTGTTAGCAGCCTCTAAGACTCTTGCAGCTGTGGCTTGAGGACTGAAGGGGAAAGGGGATGGTTAGATTAGGCCATTAGGGGATTTGGTGAATTTAAGGGCCGAAGGAAGGTGAGGTTGGGCTCTTAGCATTGGGTTAAGAGGGAAGGGTTGGGGCACACCAATGTGTGAAGGTGTGACCTAAGGCCATTGGCAAGTAGGCTAGATTAATTAATCATTTCCTACTGGGGAAGTGGTTTTAGGGTGTTTAGATGATGTAGGTGACAAGTTTGGTAAGTACTTAGAGTGTTTCTTAACACTTTGGCTGCTTTTTACATGAAGGTTTGTGTTCTCATTCATGAATGTGGAGTTGTTGGGAGGATTGGACCAATGGTCGCTTAGAATAAACTTATGGTGTGTGAGCTTTAAGCCTCCCCCCGGATTACGACGCTTAAGGGTGGGGGTTTATTGCTGACAGTACACGGCTTCTTTGATCCTCTTGATTTCTTTCAGATTTACACAAAGTCTTTTTAAAATTTGAGAAACTAAATTTCTCTTCATATCCTTTCCCACATGCTTTTAGTTAAACTCATTGGGAAGTTGTTGTTGCATCCAACTCGGATTGAACCTATGCAATAAAACAATCTCCTTCTTTTCTCTAGTCAAGCATACTCGGGGAGATCACTTCATTGTCAAGTTGAACACCACGTGCGAACAAAGTTTGCTACCCCTATATTACATGCCATAGATAATTTTAAATTTTATGATATTTTTTCTACATATACATAACTATTGATGGTATGTTTTGTATATTTTTTTGAAATTTTTTCGTCATCTTTATTTTGTGTAGTAAATGTTTTTAGTTCAATTTTGCGTCATTCTAGTTAGAAACGGTATGTTTTTATAAAAAAAAAAAATCATCAAATTTAGTTACCATTTTTTACTATGTAATAGGTACCGTGTATATCTACTCATGAAAAAAAAATTGATAAAATTTTGACCCATTTTGGTGATGCTTTATTTACATTTTTTACATTTTTTACATGTAAAATGAGCGCATGTAGTTGTTCAACTTTACAATGGAGTGATCTCCCCGTGCAAGCATATTCTCTTTCCCTTTAAATGTTCCATCTTTCAAAAGTACAATGCAATCGTACAATGACCCTAATCACAAAAATCCGAATCAGTGCCTAGGGAGATTTTTGGGCATAATTGGTTACATCCTACTGTTTCTAAGTCCAACCAGTTACATGTTGTGATCTTCCGGATTTCCTTTATTAAGTTGACGTATATTCCATAGATTCCTCTAGAAGTCTTGAACTTGGACCAGTTATTTCTCAAACTCAACCAATTCATATGTAACTAGTGGTCAGTTCTCCCCGTTCATTGAACCAACCTATAAGAGAAGTTAGAGAATTTGTTCCCCAAGGTTCCATGTTCCAAAGCACTAATCATATATGAACTTTCCAATACATGCGGGTCCCATGAATTATGCACATTAATTACCTATATTAAATGAAAAATCGGACCTAAACATTGGCTGGCCTGCGATTGTCTACTTCACTGGTATCACTGGTTGGTTGAAGCTCTGGCTCATGCCATGGCTTGGCTATCACTTCTGGGTATGTACTTTTCTAATCCTATACACTCCAATGTTCCCTTTGTCTTTGACTATAGAAATTATTGTGCTGCCGTTCAATTCAATAATTGAGCACTTGTAAATTTGACGGCCATATATGTATAATAGCATATGCAGAAGTGGCTTATGACGTCAACCATGTAGTTTCCTGCTATCCTCTTGGTTTAATTGTTGAATAATAAGGGTTAAACTACACTGTTTTTTGCATTTAGTGTTGTGTTACATTTAATGTTGTTACTATTCATTTACCTGCAACACTATCTACCAACCACTTGACAAATAGTGTTCCCTGCGCTGCCACCTTCTCTACCTTGGCTGCGTTACCTAAAACTTTGCGTTACCCTAAAACACAAAACATAAAAAATATTATAACACTAATTGTGGAGATGTAAAAATCTGAACATGGCCAAATTTTACATTAGTTCACAATTAGTGTATAGGTTGGCATTTAGTGTATGCAACATTAAGGGCGTCACTGACATTTAGTGTTGTGGTTCGTAATTACTGTTGCTAACACTAAATGCAAAAAACAGTGTAGTGCTGCTGCGCTATGAAGTTATTGAACATACATAGAAGTTTTTCTACTTGATGGCAGAGAGTATTGTATCTTTTGACAAGTTTGAAATTGTTGTGCAGATGAGTACTTTCACCATGGTCCTTCATACAGCTCCCCACATTCCATTAAAAAATGTTAAGGATTGGAACTCTGCTGCTGTGCAGTTAGGTGGAACTGTTCGCTGTGACTACCCATCATGGTAAGTTTTAACTGTTGGAGTGCGTGTGTAACTTACGAAGACATTGAATATTTTGGCAATGGCCATTCAAACCTCTGATGTTGTAGGTGGATATTAGATTTAATCCACTATCAGCAAGTATATATAGCCCTCTGATCAGGAATCTTACCATAGGATCATGTATATTTGGTTCTAGTGCTATAGAAAATAGCCATTTTGTACATATTACAGAGCATATTTGTTAGGAGTGAGAAAACCTCAATTCACCTTGTGTTGACAATATATCTTTCTGTTGTCAATAGGGTGGAGATATTGTTATTACTATAGCAGAGTTCTTGGCAGTGGGTGTTTTCATGACCTCATTGGCAACGCATTGGGAAGTCATGTCAAGTGACTCACGGCATGTACCATTTGATATAGGGTGTTCATGAATACCAAGATGTATTTAAGCCCTTGACATCCCAGGGGATGTGGAGTGAACATATATTATGCGAGCATAGCACAACGTAATACATACTAGTATGGAATGACATACCTTATATTCCAGTCTTGATTATTCTTGGACGACATTTCCCACATAAAATGGGATAGAAGTCGATCCAATCCATTCCGTACAATTGTGGACACCTCCATTGCAATACATATAATCACAATATTTGTTTGTGCATTACAAATGACCGACACAAGAAGAACGTCTAAAGGACAGTTTAAAATTATTTTGGATATTTATTATTTTTGTTGTGCATCAAGGATGTCCATTGCACATCTTATTCATTCCATTTATAGAATGGTCATACGCACCAGGAACACCCATACTTACTAGGGGCAAAATAAACAAAACATCACCATCAATATACATAGAAACCAAATTGAATTGGGAGTCCTAGTTCTATAAGGAAAATATGATGTGACAGAAAGATGAACATGACAAACATCATTATCCGAATCCAACAACAACAATAAAAAATTATCGTCACTTGGTTCTATCTTGATAGTAGCCACATTAGGTACATGGACAGTAGATGTGTCAGACTTGTTTGTCAACACTTGCATCTAGAAATCAGGAAGACCCAAAATACAAACATGGCCATCTTCACACATGTTCTTCTGATTCAAGTTTGTTTCAAAGATATCATTGTCCACAGAATACATCTTTTGCTCCACAGACATGGTTTCTATCCAGAGATTGAATCTCAAACTAAGTATCCTCTAAGACACTCACATGACCATCATCTTCAAAAGGTAAAGTGAAGGGCACAAATAATTCATAAGCTCTAATGATAGCCATTTGGAAGTAAGGAAAAAAATGAGAGACTTTAAATGTGTGGGTGAGACGCTATTTGCAGTATAAGGCTAATTTTTCTTGAATTAAAATACGGTTACTGTATAAACTAGTAGAATGTGAACATAACACGAGAATATCAACAAAAAAATGCAACCCAATAATTTATTCTATAAGTGTCTATTAAACATAAAAATTAAATTAACAATATTATTAATAGAATACTTATTATAAAGGCTTGCGCAACGAACCATAAATGCCAAAAAAAAGAACCCAAATATCCAACAGCTATGAAGCTAACCACTTACAAACAATAAAAAAATACACTTGACAAATCTCTGCGTAAAAATAAATGAAAAACAATTATAATAGATGCCCAAAAAAGAATGTTCAAGTTTTTTCTTGTAAACATCTTTTTGATTACAAGTATATCACCAAAACAATAAGAAAACTGTACATTGTCAAAATATTTTAAAATAAATTTTATAATCAATAGAATAAAATTAGACATTGATAATTTTTAATACATATAAGTACAAATATGCATCAAACTTCATGTGAATATTAGACAGAGTGGGTTGTATAATGTTTAAATTTTACCATCATAGATGCAACAGACAGAACATCATGAAACTAGTATGCATTGGAAAAGAAGAAGTTGAAAATGATTATATTTTACTACAAAAAATTCGAAAACGAGCAAGTACTATGAGGAAAAAAACCCACATTGTAGTGCACAAATATATTGGCGATTGAGCAGAAACACAAATGAATAGCCAAAGAATGAATTAGCCAAAGAAAATGAGGGACCATGAAAAAATCTTGATCGAGATGTATTCAACAATATTGTGGAGCAGTTTGAAGTTCAAGAAGAAGAAAAAAAACTAAATATACCAACATGTCGGAAGAAGATGAAAACAACTCCGAGCATATAAAACAGATATAGTCGGAGACCAAATTCAAATTGTAAGTATTTTCCTTAAATTTTTTATGTTTTAAACAATTCATATCAAATCATAGACAATTACAATAATAACTCACAAGATATGCGCGGCACCACCCATATCCCTCGGGATACAAAATAAATAAAAAATGAAAGCATAAAGACGATTGGCGGCACCACCAATATCCTTAGATAAAAAATAAAAAATATTTATGAGAGCGCTAGAGTTACTGGCGGCGCCACCAATACCCCTCGGAATATGAAACGAAAAACACATATGAACACTCAAGGATATAAGTAGCACTGCAAATATCGCCCGGATACAAAACAAAAAATCCTTGAGAGAGAGTATGGGGTATTGCTGGCACCGCCCATACCCTTCGGGATACAAAATGAAAAAATATGTGTATGAGCTTAAGGGTATTGGCGGCACCGCCAATATCCCTCAGGATGCGAAATGAAGAATTAGTACGAGAGCACAAAGGTATTGGCAGCACCGCCAATACCCTCTAGATACAAAACAAAAAAATACTTGTCAGAGCCCAAAAAATATTGCCGGCACCGCCAATACCTTCCGAATACAACACGAAAAATATTTGTAAAAGTCCAAGGGGTATTGGCAGCGTTGCCAACACCCTCCGAATACAAAACAAAAAATATTTGTAAGAGCCCAAAGGGTATTGGCAACACTGCCAATACCCTCCAGATACAAAACGAAAAATATTTGTCAGAGTCCAAGGAGTATTGGCGGCACTGCCAATACCTTTCGGATACAAAACGAAAAATATTTGTCAGAGTCCAAAGGGTATTGGCGGCACTGCCAATACCCTCCGGATACAAAATGAAAAATATTTGTCAGAGCCCAAGGGGTATTGACGGCACCGCCAATACCTCCGGATACAAAACGAAAAAATATTTGTTAGAGTCCAAGGGGTATTGGCGGCACCGCCAATACCCTTCGGATACAAAACAAAAAATATTTCTCAGAGCTCAAAGCGTATTGGCGGCACCCCCAATACCCTCCGGATACAAAACGAAAAATATTTGTCACAGCCCAAGGGATATTGGCGGCACCGCCAATACCCTCGGATATGAAGAATAAAACACTTCTGAGAGCACAAGGGGTATTGGCGGTACCGCCAATACCCCCAGATACGAAATAAAAATATTTGTAAGAGCACAAGGGGTATTAGCGGCATCGCTAATACCCCCGGATATGAAGAAAAAATTTGTGAAAGTGCAAGGGGTATTGGCGGCACCGCCAATACCCCTCGGGATACGAATTGGAAAGTACGTATGATAGTGCAAGGATATTGGCGGTACCACCAATACCCCTTAGGATACAAAATGGAAAATACGTATGATATCGCAAGGATAATGGCGGCACCGCCAATATCCTTTGGGATACGAAATGAAAAATATATATCATATCGCAAGGGCATTAACGGCACCGCCAATACCCCTGGGAATACGAATTGGAAAATCGTATAATAGCGCAAGGATATTGGCAGTACCGCCAATATCACTTGGAATACAAATTGGGAAATACGTATGATAGCGCAAAGGTATTGGAGGTACCGCCAATATCTCCGGATACGAAACAAAAATAACTTGTAAGTGCACAAGGGGTATTGGCGGCACCGCCAATATCCCTTGGAATACGAAATGGAAAACACGTATGATAGCGCAAGGGTATTGGCAGTGCCACCAATAACCCCGGGTACGAAACAAAAATAACTTGTAAGAGCACAAGGGGTATTGGCGGCACCGCCAATACCCCCGGAATACAAAATAAAATATACTTGTGAGGGCACTTGGGGTATTGGCGGCACCACCAACACCCTTAGGATGCAAACTAAACAGTGTCCAAAATTGGTAGATTTGGCTTTTGAAGATGAATTTTGAAAATTATAAAAATTTCTTAGATTGAGTTGAAAATAAATAGTTGTATACATAAAGATGATTTGAACATACATGATTTTTTGTAGGAATTTACACATTAATGTCAATTTTTGGAAAATGTCCAAAGTCTATTATTTTTGTTTGGATATCCTAGAATTCATCTTTTGTAATACATTTTTAGGTTAGGCAATTTTGAAGGTCCATAACAATTTGAGATTTTGATAAAAAAAAAAATGAAATAATTTTTATTACGTTTTTTTTGTTCGGTTGTACCTCTTATCTAAATAAAGTTTTTTTATACGACTTCATCTTCTACTTTTAAAGAATTGTTAAATATCTATATATAACACATTTTTTGTCTTCACTTCATTTAAATGGATCGAGAGTTTCTTACTTTATAATTTTTTATATCTTTGTGTGATCATACATTTTATCAAAAATCCATGATTGAGACTCTGTAATTTTAACCACCTTTAAAGTCAGGCTTTTTTATTCTTTTATGTCATTTGTTTTCAATGCTTTTGATTCGACCGACTTCAATATTTTTGTTCTTATTTGTTTTGTTTTCATGCAATAATTGACCAAAAAACTCTTACTTTTGATGGATTCGCAGTTTCTAAATTAAACATCATCATCGAGATCGTCCCTAATGAACGGTATTTTTTTATTTTTTGTTGATTATATATAGTCTTGGAGGATCACTTGTTGGGAAACGACATTTTTCAAAATGTTCAAATTGAATGATGACATTATGAATAAATATATTTTTAATAAATAACTTGGGGGATTTCAAGCTATGAATATTTTACTTATTCAATACCTCCTTTTACAATACCTTCTTGGAATGCAAAGTTTGATAAATTTCTTGTTGTTTTATTTTTCTTTTTTTCATGTAATATTTCATGACGATGATAATTTGTTGATATTTCATTTTGAAGATCCAAAGTGGATGAAAGAATTATCTTCTTATGTTTACAATTACAATTTCAAGGTTGGTCATAAACCTTGGACTTGTGTAAACCCACTTCATCTAGCCAATCCTCGCAATCCAAACAAAACGGTTAGTCTTACAATTCTTTTTCATCACATTTTTTTCATTTTAAAGAATCATGTTGTTTGTGTATATTATAATTTGATCGGTTTGTTGTTTTATTTATTTTACATTTTTGGGGCAGACCGTCAAGTTCACAATGCTCTTACTTGTTCAGTCTTTTTATCATACTTCAGGATTCAAATGTATGTCTTTGTCTTTTTAAATGTATATTGACAAAGATCTTTTGGACAATGGTATGGATTTGGATGATGATATTTAATACAACTTCACGGATGCTATTTCTCAACTTATGAGATATGATTGCATCACACCATGGAGAGGCTCACGAGAAAAACATCCATTGTTCTTCCGGGTTTTGATTGATGCTTTGTCAAATCCTGAAGGCATTGTTACAAACCTCACTGGCGCCACAAATATAAATCAATTTTTTTTTTTTTTTAGAAAATTTTAATATAATTTTTATACAAACTAACATGCTCTCATTGATTATTCTCTTGATAATTGTTTATTAATTCTTACATAGGACCCCTTTATATATGCTTGTTGCTCTTTGAAGCGTCACCTCTTGACATAAGAAGGTGACAAAGATGTTTTTCATTCCGTCTTGAAGCCTTTGATTACACAATCTCCTTTACCTATTGGCAAAGACACCAATTCTGAAGACTTGGATGATTCTCCAATTGTTAATCGCAAGGCCATCAATTTATTTTGTGAATAAATTTTGTTTATTTTTCTTGTTCAAAAGTTTCATATGGTTGATTTCATAATTTTTACTTGAAGTATATTGTATATGTGTTTTTTTGGATTATTATGGATATTAGTAATTATTAAGACATCTATGTTGTCATGTGCTAGGAATGTGATACCACAATGGCGCCGACATTGGCGACAATTTTTTGAAGATCCATGATTTGTAGCAAGTCCATCATCCCCGCGAAGCCTCCTTATCTATGCCGCAACCATGGCTTCCGTTCTTGTTGCTCAATCTTTCCCTTCTTCTACCCATAACAAAACTAGACATTATGATTGTCGGGTTTTGAATTTCATAGATTTAGAGTCCGAATCATGATCAACATCCATTACTTCAAGTTATAGTGATGATTAGTTTTTTGTTAGCACGTGTTCAATTGCCAAAACGGAAGGTTTTATTATTGGTATCGTTTCTTTAATATACATTCACTTATGCTATACCTTAAAGAACTTATACACGTTTTGTGTCCAACTCTATTTTCTTTGCACTCTCTATATTTGTGTCGTATAATTAATCTAGTACAAAATTGAGTTTCATTTGCAACATGTTTTGTTTATTTTTTAATGTGTTCATATTATGAATGTCAATGATAATCATTATCATGAGCATCATTTACTTCAACTTTGTCCATTCCACTCTCATACGGCATGCGATTCAACTATAAAATTTGTAAATGATAAATACATATATGCCCATAGGTGTGCATATATTGTTTTTTCTCGTTGCTCACTGCTCACAATCTAGCATTCATGTTGTTTGTCCTCCCCAATCTTATTACTGAACCCTAAAATTATATTTCTTTAGGCCATGGTTATAGGATACTAGTGGTCCTATTACCAAAGATTTTTCTTCTTCACCGCTCACAAATTACCGCTCATCGCTCATTGCTCACAAGATAGCACTCCCCTTTATACACTATTTGAAGGGAGTTGCTTCCCAACCAACTACACTGATTGTCCCAATAGTGTGTGTTACTATTTGGAGTTACACATTGCAATAACGTCTTACTCGAGTCCAATTTTTACTACCAAAAATTCAATAGATTGTTTGAACATTATAGGACATAAATGACTTTGCTTGGTAGAATATTACATTCTCAATAAATAGTTATAGCACTACGTAACTCCAAATAGTAGCATGCACTAATTGGGATAATCAATGTACATGTCACCAATGAAATGGTATTGATTTTAAAGTTCAGGAAACCGAAAAGGCTAATGGGACTAAAAGTACATCATGATGATTTCAAACCCACTAATTTTGTAGAGTGGTAGAGTACGGTAGCCTCCGTGACATAGAGGCTAATATTAACTCGGTGGTCCAAATGAAAGAAATACTTGAGGCTCCCTAGGACTACATTCTCAAATAGTGATGGAAACTTATCTCTAATGGGCTTATATAGGGGACATTCCAACATGAAATGTGCCTCATTTTCAACTACATTCACCAATTGATTCTTGGTCAAGGCTTGCAAGTGAGAAAATGTAACATTCTTCACATCATTGTAAATATTCTACAATAACGAATAGCATATGTTTAAGTCTTCTTGGCTTGAATTCAATTTCTACATAAGCTTTTGATAGCTTGCAACTCATCACATGATGACATGTGTCACTCTAGGTCATAAATAATTAATTGACACCTGCTCAACCTCCACATAGAATATTTATCTCTCATCCATCCAACATAAAAACTTGACGTTCTATAGGTTTGTGGCCGATTCACCTCAAATAACTTGGACTAGACTAATCAAGAGACTTTAAAGCCAATTTTGGTGTCAAATCAACCACAAATAATGACCTCCACAATGCATATTGTTTCATAGCTTTTATATTGGATGAATGAGAGGTATGCTCACATGCAATAAATCTCTCTCCTCCATTTATTGGAGAGAATTCTGAAATGCCACGTGTCATGTTCTCATTGGTCACGAGTTTTACAGTCACTTTTACTTTTTCCAGCAACCTGGTATATATATAGGTTTGCTCCTTCTATACTTCACCATTTTCTTTTCACTCGCACTGTGTGTAAATAGTGGTGAGTTACAAATTGTTTGTGGAGTACCTCCTATTTGCCACCTCCATTTACTCAAGTGTCTCAAGGTGCTGTGGTGTACAAAGTTGTTTGTGGAAATTGTGTTGGGGGAATTGAAATTCAAATCAGGGGACACATCACGAGTTTTTCACCGTACTTTCCCTTAGCTTGCACTGCACTTAATTGAGGCCAAGAAGTTCAACTTGTGACACCGGAATCACAAAGAACAATCATCTCCCACTCACAGCTTTCCTTGATGGGTGAAATGAAGAGGAAAGAATTATTGAAACCCCTCCTCGAGTCCAAGAGTGAAGTCACCATGGATGCCATCCGCATACATCCGGGCCTCTTCACCGATGGGAACTCTCTTGACAACTTATTGGAAGTATTCCAACTCGACATTCAAGACGCCACGGCCAAAAACATATTACGCGTTGGGGACAGACAATACCGTTTCAATGAGAGCACCTTACTCACCTACCACATCTACATTGACGAAAAACAAGCCACAAATATGGGGAGGAATAATATTATTGAATTGGTCACCAACCATGATTGGATTGCTATCAAGCCAACGACGAAAGGCCGCAAAGGTGCAAAGGTGGACTGCAAAGAATTTGTAAACGAGCTTATTAGGTCGATGGCTGACACATTGGTAGTAACATCTGCTCCAAATCCGAAAACAAAAACGAAAAGGTTTTTGTCATTTCTTAAACAGATCACGAGCAGGGGAATGCTCAAGAAAATTAGCAATCTCTTGAAACAAGCATCAAACCTGAACCCATGTTGAAAAAGGGAATCTCGACATGCATAGATCGGTTTTTTGATCCACCAATTATTTGTGTTTGCTCTAGGTAGGCTGAAGTTTGTGAACGAAAGAAAATGTTATCAAGATCAGCTCAAGCTCAGACTTGTGTATGTACAATATTTCGATTGTCAAATATAAAAGTGACAATTCTACTATCTTTGTATGTAAATGGCATTACCTTGTCACACTCATCCACCCATCCACCCTCCCAAGATTTTTGACCAAAATGTTGATTGAGCTTCTTGAGGTTAAGCACATCAAATTGTTCAGCAGAAGTTCTTATCGAAAGATGAGATTTCATGTCTATACATGAACGTCTCACGAACAGTGAGACATATGATATAAAGTGTTCCTTCTGTTTCATGCTGTTGAACTTCCACTATTGTGCTCACTATTATTAATAACTTCTATTTTCCTATTCTTCGGAGGTAACATTACCTTCTGCTAAAGCATCCAACGAGTTTGCCCTGGTTAAGAATACGCGATTTGCTCCTTTCCATCTGAAAACTACAACAAACTTGTATGCTGTCCTTGGTATTCCGTCCTGCATCCACCATAGCACAAAAAAATGTTCGAGGTTTGTATCTATTAGGCAATCCTCAATCATGATATTTCCAGAGAATAAATACACAGATAAACTGTATAAGGGAGAGATAAATAGAACAGCCGCAGCAGATAAGTACACAATTTATTTCAATTTGGTATGTTGGATTACCATTTGGATTACAAAAGTGTTGTAGCTTCTTATAAAGAAGGTGACTTTTTAGTATCAATGTTTTGTCGCATTCTATTAACCCCCAAGTGTCCGAGAGGTCAATCTGGACCCAAAAAAAGAAACTTTACCTTTGAGCTGCATACTTCCATTTTGAGTAGATTGTGCCAAAAATGATCCTATCTGAATTTGACTCACTCATCAAATGTTGGTTGTATTCGAAAAGTTCAGGTTCAAATACATCACCCAGGTGCCTTTGGATGCAAATACATACCTAGTATGTAATCATCCATGTTACAGAAGACTATTGTTTTCATTTTCTCTTCAGCATCAGATAATGTACTAAATAAATATAAAATTGATTTCAAATTTTGGTGAGGTCTTGTAGAAATTGTGTATATAGGTTGTACATGGAGACCCTTCAATTTTTGAGGTTTAAGTGCGTAATCTAGTTTTGTTGTTCTCGTCAAAAACTTGCTTATTTAATTGAAAGAGTTTAAAGCGCTACATAACTCCAACTGGTATTCCACACTTGAATTGAAAGAAAAGGTGTAGTAAGAGAAATTTCTAACCTTCCATTCTTGGAATATCCCAAATTGTTGAGCGAGATTTGTGAAGTCCCATTGTGAGTTGTACTCAACACGGATGTCTCCTTCCCCACGATTGGCTTCTTCCATAGCCTCAGATGCTTGCACAAGCTTTGCCTTGGCAACTAAAGCACCAAAATCTTGATTATATTGTCTCTGCAATGAAATTCATGGACCAAGCAACTCAGAATACACATATGCAATTTACCTATATATTTGAAGGCCGCAACCAATGTAAAGCTGCCATATGGCATAATTTCAGAAACAATTATTTATTTCAAGCTGTAGCAAGAAGCACTCTACAGTATGTGACACCCTTTACCTACTATGCAGTTCAAGCAAAAGATGAACCATTATTTAGAAAGTGTGACCACTTCAAGGCACTGCATTACAGAAATATAATATTATCCTGATAACAAAACTCCAAAATGAAAACTTCTGACCTCGCAATGTCAATGGAAGTCAAATTCTGTTTGCGCAAATCTACCTGCGTTTGCCCTTCACAGGCTAATTTTTCTGCTTGCTTGTGCTCTTGTTATTCCAGTATTTTGACTGTTTGTTTCTCCCTAGAACCAAATTATTTTGCGTCTTTTCCCTCTGTCTCTTTCTTATAGATTCAATGAAGCTAGATACAATTTGACAAAATAAAAGCTAAAGACATTGTATGAGTCTATTGTCAAGGCCCACTTGTCAATGTATAAAACTCTCTGTGAATTGCTTAATAAGCTGTGCTCGCTTTCATGCATTGCTTATGATCAATTTTTTTGGCCCCCTTCCATTTCCTCCTACTTCACTGCAGGGAAAGAGTGAAACTGCATCACACCAAATTGAAATCTACAACTCAAAGTCTGCCAATGTTATCACAAGGCCAAGGTTACATACTTCTTCCATGTAGGTCAGATCTTTTGACTTCCAATCAATCTGCAAGCAAACATTCAGTAGTTTAATAAACATCACAGCTCATCCAAGATTCCAAGCGAATGACCCTACCAGGAGGTTGTTACTTCATGCACTTGAATTCCAAAAGGATCAAGAATAAAGATCAAATTGACAAACAAGTGACGACAGTCAAGGCATCAAATACAGTGGCGTGAAAGAGGCATCTCTTGACTTCCCGATTACCCAAGAGAAAGAATCATAAAAATGTCAATTTTTCACTATATCCACAATAAGAGTCTCTTGGTTTCAAATTCAAGGCTCAACTCTAGTTTTAAGTACATCAAGTGAAGCAAGTACCGAACATCATATATGGTAGTTGAGAAGCTTACGCACTTTGACACTGTTCAATCGGATAGGCTTCAGATATTGATCAAAAAACTGTCCCATGCTTGATCCCTGCAAACCACCAGTACAAATTCATTTTCTACTGAAGATGGCCATACCACAATTGAATTAAACCTATGTCATTATCCATGCTTTGCATTTTGTAGTTACTACAGCCAGCAAATTCCCAGGGGACCACAAAATAGGAAACATCAGACACTGAAATTGTGAAGACCAACGTCTCCTAAGTATGATCTTGAAAGTACTTCTGTGGGTACTGAAAAATGTCAAATGTGTGAAAGGGAAAAAAGCAGTGGATGAAACATGCAAAAGTGAAACATGCTGCCTGCACTTCACCCTTGTGATATAACACTCAGGAATTTGAAGTCAAATTGGGTCATACTGTAGCTCAAATGCAATATAAGACCAATATGAATCCCTACAAGCATTATCTTGAAAGTACTTTTTTAAGTGACTACAACAAATGTAAAGTTTGGGGGGGGGGGGGGGGGGGGGAGGGGGCTTACATGCTCCCCAAAGTTGTAGGTTCGGCAAACTTCGGGTCGTAAGAATTGCCGACCTTTCCGCGTTTCATTGAGTCTCAGCCAATCATCCCAGTAAGTGTGTACCAGGTCAAGGTTTTACAGCATATCCAAACATTCACATCCATAAATCCTAATCATACCCCACAATGTGTGAGACCTCAATTTCCTACTGTAGCATGTATGTGATCTGGAGGATATCTCTACGCATCAATGTACCTTTTGTCTTTGCATTTTGTATGAATCAAACTGACATTTGCAAGAAATTAAGACTTTTAGAGCATCAAACTGACAAAAGGGGAGGAGGTAATTGAAAACAACAAATAGAATGCAACCAAAATTGTGTGTGGATATGCATGAGGCCACTTGGGTTCGAGTTCCTCCCAAAATGATTTGGTGAGCATCCACCCAAGGCCGGGGAAGAAGTCCGAGCGATATAGCTCCTCTGGACCAAACAAACAGAGGTCGGAATAAATATATCTAACTACTATCAGAAACGACAATATTTCTTGCCTCCAATGAATCATGGCAGAAATCAAGATGGTTACTGCATTTACTATGTTCACGATCTGAATTATTATAAAATTTTATGACATCATCGTGGGCTATATAAAACTCACCAGAATCATGCACAAATTGCTGTTGACCATTGTCGTTCCATGAAGAGACAGCAACCAAAGTTCTGGTAACAACACAAGTGTGAACGATAAAGAAAAACTTTAGGGGTGAAGTGCAGATAATAATATAAGTTAATCAGAAATGGCAGAGATGATAATGATCCCCAGTAAACTAGATTGTCAAAGGCCACTAATCATACAATTACAATTTGTACACCAAACTCACTTGTCTGTGGTCAACAAAGAAGCAGTTGCCTCAAAGTAGTCGAAAAAGTCAGGGGCAATTTCCATGTCATCTGCCGATCAATATAACTCAACCCAGTTAGTCCTCTAACCACACAGTCAGGGTGCAAAAATTAGACCAAGAATTGCAACGATTCCTGATTTATTTTTACTTGAGCATGTATACCTTCGTAGCGTATTCAAACTTGTGTCTTTCAGTAGTATTATCAGCTCCAATAGAGTTGTCTGTACATGAAATACTTTTTGCTCTATTGATTAAAGATTATGATTATAATTGATAGACCCCTTGAGCTTCAGAATTTGTCAATTTATGGTTTTATAAGTGTATATATGAAACTCCAATTGACACCCATACCCAAGAACTTCATCCACCTTCTAGAATTATAACTCTGCGAAAGCCGCGCTTGTTGAAAAGTTGGGTTAAGGCCCACTTGTAATGACCTGTAGGAAAACACAAGTGATTGTGACTAAACATATCTGCATAATTGCAAGCAAAAATATTAGCATCAAATAACAATATCTTATGTCACAATGTCACAATTTCCACGTATGAAATATGTGATCAATTCTCTAATTTTGAAATGTATGAAAAACGACAAACATGAGAACTGGAAAATAGAAGACTTCATTGCTACTTAGTAGTAGAAATAAAGAGCTTACTGGAGATTTTGTAGTAAGCAATAATCTCTCCTGGGTTTTGGGTTTTTGGAGGGTTCTCATCCAGATGCTGATCGTCATCATCACACAGAGAAGAATTTTTGAGATCAAAATAAACATGACAATCAATCTGAAAAGACAGATTGCAATGGTGGACCTGAAAAATGTTGAACAATATCAAGTAGCTCATAGGCAGTAAGCAAGATGATTTCCAATCAGTGATTCATTAACTATTTCTTTGACCATAAATTTAAAACCAATCGCTTGACCTTAATTGATCAATAGGCTCTGAAACTCAAAAATTGTGCTAATGTTTATCACCTGTATATAATTTACTTGAGGATATCTTCGGGCTGTCTCTTTCACTTCCTCATCTGTACCATCCTATGTGCAGCAAAAAAACGAATGGATCACATTGAGAAAATAGTAAGGAGCATATGTTATAACATATAAAATTTTGGAAGCCAGAAAATAATAAAATGAAATTATGGTATCTTTACCTGAGAGACAAAAAGAGGAAACTTCTCTGCGACATCTGTATGGTATCTATACATAAATGGCCATCAATTAGTGAAATGCAAAAAGAATAAAAAAATCAAACATCCTCATTGGTCCAGGAGGAGAAAGTAAACAACTGAAAATAGAACTAACACCCAAATGTTCAAAGAACAATAGCATCAGTCTTCACAAGTAGGAAGAACTATTGACATTCACCAATCAAAATAATATCATAGGAATCGCTCAACAGCCAGTCTTAATCAATAAATCTACTAGATTTTCACACTACATCATGCGTATTCAAGTCCACATTATGACAATGCACCAAATCTTTCTAAGTATCTTGGCTAGTGTTTGATGGTGTTAACATATTTTGAATTGATGAATTGACTCTATAATCATATCAATGTCACAAGAATTTTATAGAAATTTGCAAGGAGGAAAAATCGATCATACACTCTCATCGCATCAACCTATTCTAGATTACATGGACTGACTGAAATAACCTCCAAACCTTTAGGGATATATATGACATACTTCATAACAGATTTTAATGTCCGATCCAAATAATCAGGGCGATTGCATGCCATGATAACCACAGCAGCCACCGGTATCTGTTTCAACCCACCTGCCAGGATTTTAAAACCCAGTTGATTTGAACTCAAATAGATTTTCTTTTGCTGGGAAAAAGGCCCAAACCACACTTGATCATGAGGATACTGAGACAAACAAATAACAATTAACATGTTGCAAAGTACTCTTATAATGTCATCTTATGAGAAATGTCATCTTAAAGATTATTCATGGTCCACTATAATAAGTAATAAAGTGGCAACATTCTTCACTTCACTCACTTAATACAATGTTCTTGATTTTTATTTAAAGATTATACTCGCATTGGGGTCCTCAAAGCTGGCTCTTACATATATCGGTCCATCATTGGACCGATATATAGGTGAATGGATTGTATCGATACACCATATCAATGATGGTATGAAAAGAACCTACCCAACTGAAATCAAAATTGAAGTACTATTCATATACTAATATTTGGTGGGTATCAAAAGATGAGTCAATAGTTGTGCACCTGAGTCATAATTTGGACAATCCCATCCTAGTACCATGTTGATACCTACTAGGGTAACTTTACCTAAATATGAAGTTTTTGGACGGTATATAGACCCAAATGACATTAAAACAAAAATATCCTAAAATGATATATGAATAGCACATGATTATCAAAATTATACTACTATTTACAGAATCAAAAAAAATGTAAAATCCTCATTATATATAACCATGTGGTATCAATAAAAGGTGATACCAGTCCGACACTAGTTCTTACCAATTTGTCTTTGCCAGACGCTCTTGCCAACTGCTCTTTACCTGCCACAGACCCATTAAAACACACAAAAAGCCAAAAATCAGCATTGTGCACAGTCCACATAAAGAGAATTTTTTGAAAAGTCCAATAACTGAATGAAAGTGAGAAATCTCTCCCATGATCCTCTGAGCGTATGAGTCTAAGTATACACTCATCAAGGTAAGAACATACTTTGAAATTCCTCCAAAACAGTCGCCAGCTTCCCATTTTCCCGTTCAAGTCGCTTTTTCTCCCCTGCATTATGAACAGAATAGACCATCAAAACTGAATCCTCTCCCTTGAAAATCTTTTGAAACAGATCAAATATTCTCAAGCCTGATGCCTTGTAATGAATTCACAAACCCAATATCAATTTGTTGAAAGGATGTCTTCCAAAATTTTGATACTACTATAAATATTCACAATTTTCAAAACCAGATGATTAGAATTTCCTACCATCTAGATATGCTAGTGTCCCCTGCTGCTTCAATAATCTATCACCAAGTGCACGGAGTTCACCTTGACATTCCTCCTCACTTCTCACCTGCACATCAAAAATGGATCATGCTCATTACGTCATAATTCCATGTCTACACAGTAGCAAAATTATCATAGCATGCGCAGAGCCACAAAACCCTAGGTCCATAAATCACCAACATTGAGTTCACATTGATTTCGCATTGATTCAATCACATCAAACCACACCATTGAATGCCTACTATCAAACGCAGGGTTGCAATTGTAATCTTTTGATGATTCTATACTTTAGAGCTGCAAGATCTAAAAGGATGAAATCGATGTGAGTTGAATCAATGTTGAATGAATCATTACCTAGATGTTGATGGGTTAGCACTGAAAAGATATTCAATCCTCAAGGTTATGTTTCAACACTAACTCAACATTGATTTCACATTGATGCAATGACATTAAACCACACATTGTATCAACACAGGGTCAAACTTTGATCTTTCTATATTTTATAGTTGCAAGATCTAAAAGGGTGGCATGTGAGTTGAATCTATTAATGTTTGATGAATCATTATTAGATGTTGATGACTTAGCACTGATAAGATATTATACCCTGAAGGTTATGTATCATCAACACTAACTCGACATTAAACGCTGGACAATTGCATTTTGAGATGTAGACATATCATCAATAAAGACATCATTAATTTGATCGAGGAGTAAAAGTTTTTCAGAGCACGAAAATAGGTGGACTTACTGCGGCCTTGGCTCGGCGTGCATACTTCTGCTCTGCTCCATTTAGTCTCATCTGTTTCTCAATGCAATCACCACATCAAAACAACACACATGTTTTTCTACCCATTCGTAACAAACATGAGACATTTGTGGGCTAACACCTAAATGCCCAAGAGGCCAAAATCAACCAAAATTCACAGAAATGGGGTTTTCAGGCGCAAATGATTTTCAAAGAAGTTGAAACTTCTCCGTGTGGGGTGCTTCGGCTTTAAAGTCATGATGCAAAATGAAAGCTTGTGTTTGATCAAATGGCTAGCCTTGGGGAGATTTTTAGCCGAGAATGCACTTCACCGGTCGCGCCAAGAAAGAGTTGTTTGCGATTTGCAGAGGAGATGAAAGAGTGGGTTAAGATGCACACATGGAAAGTTATTCAGAGTTGCTTGAAAAATTCAATTTAATCAGAGTTGTTCTTAAAGAAGAAAAGAAATGTTTCAGTTGATTGAATTTCGGTTGATTTGATTTGGGCCTCTTAGGGATTTAGGGGTTAAGCACTCAGTCGTGAAAAACAATGGACATGCTTGCTCTTTCATCCAAATCTTTTGAATGGGAATCACTTTTTCGTTTTTCGTGTGATATATTCTTGTTTTACTAGCACAAAGAGCTTGATGCTTTTCAAAACCGAAGAGCCTGTAAAATAAAACAAAAATTGGAAAGATAACACTAATATTTGAGGGAAAGCAATTGACCTGAACAAGTATGAAGACGATGGCGGCCACCACAAGTCCAATGCGTGCGCCACATGGCACCCGCACCATAACTTCAAATTTGTTGGTTGAAATCTGAAGCTCTTTGCTGGATTTGGCAATACCAAAGATTCTACCAAACTAATTTGAAGTCGCGATCCATGCTTAAATAGCAAAGGGCACGGATGACCATATTCCTGTATTACCAAATCTTTTCAAATTAGAGATCAAACTTAAACACAACGCATCAAAAATGGATCCACTCGCATAAACCTCACACACTCAAAACCACGACTTCAGAGCCAGATCGAAGCACATACTCAACACTGAAGAAGAAACTGTCAATGTGAAGACTCGCTCTTCTCCGAATTGAATGGCAGCTCTCGAGAGATTTCCTCAAGTCTTTCTTCCCAAGTCTCTGCTCAGTGCAGTAACATTTGGAGTTAAAGTACTGCTCCAATTCACTACTCAGCACTACTGTGTAGGTGTGATGAATTTTGAGGAGACATTCAAGTCTAGGGTTTGTTTGTTGATCATTCGGAGTGTGTCGGTGCAAATTTGGGTCCTAGGTTTGACCAAACATTTGACTTTACAATGTTTGGAGTTAGGAAAGAAAAGAAAAAAGAAATTGTTGGTGCTTTCTTGCGACTTGAATACTTACGTATGGGCTTTGGTCTCATGGACATGTTATTGGGTGATTGATTAATTAGCAGGGGTAGCAAAAGCCCCCCAAAAAAATTACATCCACAAAAAGGCACGTCGGCAGTACCAAGGAAAGCAAGTAGTCTTTATTTACAAAGAGTTCATAACAAACAAAGGCAAGGCCCTAAAAAGTTTCTTCTACGTTGGCACCCGGCTGGGGCGAATCAACCCGTATATTGGTACCTTACCGGGGAGGGCGAACGGCTGGGGATTCGTGGCACTCACTTAAAATCATCCATCCTAGATATCGTGGATGAAGTGGCTTCAATAGAAAAAGCCCCCTATGGGGTTGAGGGCCGATTCATTCGAATGTGACATCACTAGACATCCGGTAAGGTACCAATGTATGGGTTGGTTCACCCTGGCCGTTGGCACCCCATATGCCCCTGATGGGTACATATAAAGGCACTCTATCACTGAGATCATAGGTCGAAAAAGCGGCAGCCACTACGGTTGCAGACGGGTGTCTACGTTGACGGTGGGCAAAGGCGGATGCTAGCGCAGGTTAGGCAACATTATCAACAACCTACATAGGACCAACAAGCTATGGAGGCAAGGACCCTACAACTCCTACTCCGACCCCATCACATAAGTCCTCTTGAAGCCGTTGATCCCTTAATATGAGTTTTGTATTTCATTTCTATGTTCTTAGATTGACGTCTTGGATTTGAACTAGCCCTTCAATTGAAGGGCTGAAATTTGAGAGCCCTTCAAAATGAAACTCATATGAGGTCTTCAATCTTGAACACTGCTTGGGTCCACCTAGTAACGAAAACCCTAATAATGGTCGTTGTACCCAGTGGTAGCCGGTATACGGGTGGCCGGTGTCCATGCCCAGTCAAATTGAGGCCCAACCTCTAGCGAGAATCCCAAGGCTAAATGAGAGAATCGATGGGCCATTTGATGTGGGCCCATAGAACATGCTTAGCCTTCCATGTAATGTTATGCCCCGGGTTTTCAATTAATCAATAAATATTGCTTGTAATAGGCATCTTAATCCCCAAAGCTTGTAGCATTTCCCACATATCAATGAAATTGTTCAAATGCTATGAAGTGAAGGGTGGAAGATTGGAAAGTAAAGGCATTGTGTAGCATGATCCCAACATAATTGTTGAAATTGATTTATATCACATGTGTACCATGATTGTTGATCTCAAGCAACTCATTGGACTCTATGTGGATATTTTATTTTTTAAATGATTTCCATATTTAAATTTTAAGTATATTTGGATTTATGCATGAATTTTGGACAATTCCAACCGTCAATATGACATACACTAGATAGAAAATCTACACAAATATGATGGTTGGCAAACATTAAATATGAACATTTGAAGTTTTGGTTGTTGTGTTGTTGTGTTGTTGCTTTTATTGATGTTGTTTGATGTTTTTATCCCCACAAGTGCACATCTCTTATTATTTTTGGACAAAAGATATGTCCAAATGTACTTAAATGTCAGTTTTAGTTTTGATTTTTGAGATGTGTCCTTAGCATATGTAGATTTATAGTGTGCCATATGATAAGTTCTATTGTTGACTACACTAAATTGTCCTATTAAGTGTGGACCACTATGATGCTCTAGGTCTCACATAACTTTTTGACTCACACCAAATCTCTAGTTTAATCCCTAACATCCCACAAGGGCATTTTAGTCCAAATGAGAAATGTTGGAAGGGTGGATGGAGATGCAAACAAAATGATTATTGCTCAATTTTTGTGTAGCAATAGATGGGATACGGGTCGCATATATGTATCTACTTGTGACTAGAAATTGAGTTGAAAATTTCATAAGTAACGGCCACAAATGTGAAGTAAAATGATAAAAATGCCACCCCATTTTGAAATGCTAAGCAATAGATCTATACTAGACGATAACTACTTTTGTTTAAAATAATGTGCTAAAAATCAACATGCAACCAATAAACATGTTTCAATGGTTGAATGCCATGGAATTACAAACCCATGATAAAAAGAAGTTTCCATGTCCAAACTCCAATCCTCAAAAGAGGTTGTAAAGAAGTTCAATAGTAGAAGAGATATGTGCAATTTATACATGACATGAACATGATAATGTCCCAAAAATGATTTAATATTATTTGTTTATACTTCATAAGAAATGCACATCAAATTGCAATTGAATGAGACTTAACAAAAATAACTTTTTTCATGGTGATGTACATAACATTCATTTTTTTCTACCCATACATGCCTTAAATTAGTATCACTTTTCCATTACACTAACATTTCTTCTACATTGTCCATGAATAGCAATAATGGAATTTCATATATTGCAATACATGATAGACCTACATGTGCTTTAAACACCAAAAGTTTTAGCGTCAAGCTATGTAATCTTGATTTGTTAAATTATTTGTTTTACTAAAAGTTTGTTTTCTGGAGAGTGGGTGCGGAGTTCACCAAGTTAATTGAGAAGGCCAACCATACAATTGTGATCTTTACATAGATATCAACAAGGTTGATTCATCAAGGTTTGAAGTTTCTAGCCATGCGACCTTCAATTTATAGCACATGAACAATGTGTGTTACTATGTGCAAAAGGCTTGGACCTTACAAGGTTTAAATTAGTGTGGGTTGTATTGTTTGATTTTTGGTAGGAAATTGATGTAGGTGACTATTTCATTTTATGCTAATTTTGTAATTGAACTAAAACTTAATTGGTCAATCAAAGGACTTAAGAGACAACATACATGAAGAACATGTTTTTAGGCCCAAATTATTTCCACCCTCACTAGACAATTAGAGTAGCCCACATTATTAATTTTCCACTCACACTAATACCCCACTAACAGGTCAATTTATTGTAGATATTGATGTTGCATGAGGAAATATGATAGTCTACGTGTGTTCAACAATTGATTCATATTACCAATCCTCAAAATTTGCTTTAAGGTTAGAAAATATATGAAATTCAAGATAAATGTATTGTTCCTTCAAAGTTTTGTCCACATTCTGCCATCCACATTGATGAGAATCTTTGATCAATCATACGAGTCCTTCCAAAACTTATCAATGTTATCCTTAAAGTCTCTCATAAAATCATGTTTTGGCGGGAGTTCCACCCCACTTTTGACAATTCATAATCGTTATTTAGCATTCAAATGGTGTCAGAATATTCAAGTCATGTCTCCATGCACAACCCCGCGCATACACCCAATCTCGCTCTACTTGGGGTGAGCCCAATCCCATTTTGGGAATGGTGCATTGCACCCACAACATGGTGGTGCTCCTAGAATCCATTGTCAATTAATACAAATAATTTTTTCTCACGAATGTTGAATGTCTTGCACGGGGGGTCACTCCATTGTCAAGTTGAACACCACGTGCGGCCAAAAAAAATCTACTTTTGGTAAGTTGCATCACCAAAATGGGTCAAAATTTTATCAATTTTTTTTCATGGGTAGATATACACGGTATCTATTACATAGTAAAAAATGGTAACCAAATTTGATGATCTGTTTTTTTAATAAAACATACCGTTTCTAACTAGAATGACGCAAAATTGAACTAAAATAATTACTACAAAAATGAAGATGACTAAAAATTTCAAAAAAATATACAAAAGATATTATGAATGATTATGTATATGTAGAAAAAATATCATAATTTTTAAATTTATCTATTCCATGTAATATAGGGGTAGCAAACTTTGGCCGCACGTGGTGTTCAACTTGACATGGAGTGAACCCCCCGTGATGTCTTGAGGAAACCTTGGCCCTAGATCCGACCTCCTCAACTTCCACATTGGAGACACATCCTTGTCCAATTTTGTCTTTGGTCCGCGCATTGTGGGTTGTCTCACGGGATTAATCTCATCCACGCCATTTTTTATAAAGCTATTCATCTTGTATAATGTTAGGGGTTTGTATAGATTCCTTGTTGCCTCCCGTCCTCGTATACACGAGGGCAAAGACGAATAGTGTCAACATACAAGTGGGCATCATTGGGATTGGGGTGATGCGGGAGCAATGTATCGTCGGCCTCTATCTTTGACGCATCCATGTGACCGACGAGCGCACCTTGGTACGCTAGTAGAGAACACCTTATGTCAAATGCAACGACTATGACATCTGCACTAAATGGAAAAAAGACCAAGCATATAGCATCATAATATTACTCAACTTAGCTTTGGCGTTTTGTGGGCCATGGTTAAGTTGAGTAATGTTGTGACGAGGGACTCCTGGGATTGAATTTTGGGTTAGGAATTGATGGAGCGGAAGACTTTGTATGCATGATGGTTCTTTGTAGCAATTGTTTTTTGTGACTGTGAATGGGGCTCATGCAACGGGGCATCCAAAGCACACTGGGCTCCAATTGGGATCTTTGTTGTGTAAACATACTATTACACCCTAACCTCCATAACGTCACCCTCTGTATTGTCACTCTCTCTCTCTCTCTCTTTCTTATGTCCCAAAACCCTAGGGAACAGATGTGCTCAATTGAAATTTCCCTCCTCGTAGCCACATTTCCCTCTCATATATCATGGATCTTGACAGTAAAATAATCCGCCAAAGAATTCAAACCCCATGCTCACATGCATCACGTTGTCATCGTTGTCATTATTTGTTATCATTTTTACAATGTTGACTTTGTGGTATTCCATAATGTAACATGCTACACTAATTCCCTATCATCACACATCCATTATAACGCTCTAGACCTCCTTAATATCACGTGCACTTTGGTTGCCAAGGGCGTGATATTAGGGAGGTTGGAGTGTAACTTGGTTTCACCAATTGCCACGATACCACTTGCGTAAATGAGGAAGCGCATCCTGGAGACAACACAGCTACCAAATGCAATTACTAAACACACACACTCACCCAAATGCAATTCGACCTTCAGTCCTTCCGGGCCGAAAGATTTGAATTGCACACTTTCTCGGACACATGCGCCTTGCTATCTATCTGAAGCTGTGTGCAAATTCTCTTTAACAAAAATAAATAAAGGCAGCGGGGAAGCGCTACAGGATTGTGCGGAAGCCCATCTCATGAATATCCATGTTGTAGTTTGGAGCATTCTGTTGTGTCTCCATGCACAAAATTTTCCAACTTTGGTGCGCTCACTCACCATTGGACTTCTTGGGGGTAGGTGTTGAGGTCGCCTTTCAGTCCTGTAGGTTTCCTCAGTTTTAGGTGGTGTAACCCGCTACTGACCGATTTACACAAATCTTATAACTTGGAGGAGCAGGTTGGTTTTTAAATTTTGATTTTGTTTTGAATTCTTATAAGACTCTAAATGTTGTATGTTGCCTGCTCTTTTACACTTTGATATGTTCAAAAGTGTCTTTGGAATTTCATAACCTACATTGTTTATGGGTGATGCTATGTTAGTGCAATCCCAAGTTTCTAAAGGGTGAGGATAGGTACCCTCTTCCATGTATACTTTAAACTACTTGTTTTTAACAACACAACTCTATGTAAACACCATGGGATTTTATTTCTAGCATTATGATATTATGAATTAAAGGAATCTTTTTAGTATCTTAGAAAATCCACATGGATTAGGTGCTCAAGTATTTCAAGGTTATGTTCCCCTAAGACCTTAATGTCAAGGTTAAGTGTCTTTGGAGTAATAAAGAATATTGCATGTCCAATAACATCCTTAACATGTATTACTGATTGCAAGTATGTTTATCCTCTTCATGACCTACAAAACCCAAGTTTGAAAATTCTTCCTCTTAATTGCCAAAATGCTTTGTTTTAATAATTTAGGACATTCTCCTACATGCTTTGATCATGATTCGAAATATTCATCTTTATTTAATCAAATCTAACTCTACCTATTTGATACAATGTGCCCTATTGAAGTGAAATTCTAAATTGTATTAAGGTATGAAAGGATAAGAGATTTGGTCCACTTGACAGCTCAGAATGATCTCCCTTTGCATTGGAATTTCATTTCATATGATGGCCTTCCTCCACATCGATTAGATCTCTTGTGGCATCCCTCGGGTACATGTGACGGAATTACAATATAACCCTACTTGAGTGTTTGGTGAGTCATCTTGAGTATTTAACCATCTTGAGTTTTGAGTGTTCGTCCATGTCATATCCAACTATCTCAAGTAATTTTTTTTGTATGTTTTCCAATTTCTAAGTAATTTCCAAGCATTAAGTGGAAGTCTTGGAGCCTACAAAATTCTAAGTCATTTCTATGCTCCAAGTGAGAATCTTCACGTCTTCAAAATCCTAAGTAATTTCTACGGTCCAAATGGAGGTCTTCAGGTCTTCAAAATTCTAAGTAACTTCTATGCTCCAAATGGAGGTCTTTGGGTCTTCAAAATCCGAAGTAATTTCTAAGTATCAAGGTAACATTCCAAGGTAGCAAGGAGACACTTCATTTAAGATTTGCCGGGCCAAATGAAGTGTCCTAGGGTCCTTTACTCCCCCTCAATATATAGTCCGTGGCATCTACAAGTATTCTTAAACATCATCTTCTAAAATACGTCGTCTTGATTGTCTATGAAATACATTCATTTTCAAAAATTTGAATACACAAACTCATACATAAGTAACGAAATTATACATGCTTCATTAGAAATTATACATTGAAATTTGTATAATTTTACATTTACAAATATTGATCGTTATTTTTAAGTGAAATATAGTTATACAAAGAAATAAAAAATAAAATAAAATTTTACTTTTATATAACAATATAATGAAAGTAAAATATACACTTCAACTTTTGGTTCAAATTCTATATAAATTAATGGATATGAGGAGTTATAGACCTTCTTAACGCAAAATATCGTCGCTAAGTACATGAAATGGAAAGTGTACCTGGTTCTAGTGGAAATATAGGCAAATCATTTCGTTCAAAAAAAATTGGACCATGTGAAGATCTTGAGTTATGTAGGAGTCATCTACATATTTCGTAAGATCATGTACAAGCCATCAACCAAATATAGGCCATATTTTTGTAAAGGGTGGCTGATCATTTTGATTCAATGAATGTCAATAACTGCAAGAAAATCCCGAAGTCTTTGGAGTCCACATGGGAACTAATACAAAGAGAATGCAATGTGTATAATAGATACTATGTGAATATAAAGGCACTAAAAAAATTCAGGATCAACGGAAGAAGAGATACAACAAAAGACACAAGTTATGTATAAAGAAGCTCAGAAGGCGATTTTCGATAAAGCTGGAAACCCCAAGGATAAGCAACCATTTAGGTTCATGCATTGTTGGTTGTATTTGAAGGCGTATCCACAGTGGTTTTATAGAGTATTTGCAAAAAGGTTACAAAACACTTCTAATAAATATAGAGATGTTGATATAGATTTGATTGTGGGTGAATGTCAAGCGGGGCAAGGCTCGAGTGAAAATCCAATTGGTGAATTACAACGACTAGAGGGTCAAAAAAGTGCAAAAATAGCAAGGATGAACCAAGATTTACACATAGATGCATTAAAAAGTGCAGCACAAGCATTCGAAAATATGAGTGAATCATCTGCCGTGAAGTCTAGAGTACTTCGTAATGTTAATGACGTTGTATTGTTCAGTCGTCATGGCCGTCAACCTGATATGATATCACAAGGATACAGAAAGAAACTCCCACGTTCACCCAAATACTTGTGATATCATATCAGGTTGACGGCCATGACGACTGAACAATGCAACGTCATTAACATCACGAAGTACTCTAGACTTCACGGCAGATGATTCACTCATATTTTCGAATGCTTGTGCTACACTTTTTAATGCATCTATATGTAAATCTTGGTTTATCCTTGTTGTTTTTGCACTTTTTTGACCCTCTAGTCGTTGTAATTCACCAATTGGATTTTCACTCGAGCCTTGCCCCGCTTGACATTCACCCACAATCAAATCTATATCAACATCTCTACGTTTATTAGAAGTGTTTTGTAACCTTTTTGCAAATACTCTATAAAACCACTATGGATACGCCTTCAAATACAACCAACAATGCATGAACCTAAATGGTTGCTTATCCTTGGGGTTTCCGGCTTTATCAAAAATCGCCTTCTGAGCTTCTTTATACATAACTTGTGTCTTTTGTTGTATGTCTTCTTCCGTTGATCCTGGATTTTTTTAGTGCCTTTATATTCACATAGTATCTATTATACACACTGCATTCTCTTTGTATTAGTTCCCATGTGGACTCCAAAGACTTCGGGATTTTCTTGCAGTTATATTGACATTCATTGAATCAAAATGATCAGCCACCCTTTACAAAAATATGGCTGATATTTGGTTGATGCCTTGTATAGGATCTTACGAAATATGTGCATGACTCCTACACAATTAAAGATCTCACATGGTCTATAATGTGCTTGCATCTCTTACATTCGGATGAAAAGTGAAAACATGTGTATGAGGCACCCTATCATAGCCAACTTTCATGATGGCCTCAATAAAATGCACTAATTTGTTTTTGGAATCGCGTAAACCTTATTTTATGTTAGTCATTGATAAAAATGAATATTTGAAATTTACATTAAAAATCACTTAATATGTGAACATAATTGTAGCCACTGGAGTCTTAGTTAAGTGGGGTTTTTCAAGTAATTTATCTACGTAACCCACTTTCCATATGATATCAAACACACAATCATGACAAATGATAGGCAAATGTCAATCGAGTTCGTTGTTCGCATTTTCAATAATTGCATATATTATTTGTATAAAAATATATGATTTTACGATCATTTATATATAAGGATATGATTATTTATTTATTTGCACAGAGATGGTTGACTATAATTTATCAACTCCATCATGAATTATCTGATTATTGCTATTGTCAAATCATCTAATTATATAATCAATTATTTATTTTATTATGTAATTTTTACATCTATGATTATCTAATTATGAACTTTACTACATAATTATGAAATTAATGGACTAATTATGAAAGGCATCAATAAAGTATAGTAATAAATCAATAAATATGAATTTAATTAGTTAACTATAAAATTAAATAATTATTTAAGAAATTAATTAACTTTTTATGATACTAACTGATTTGATTTGAAACTAACTTATTTATCACAAAACTAACGTATTTACCATGAAACTAACTAAAAAACCAATGCACTATTTCAGTAAATAATGGCACCCTGTATGAATTTAGCCTAAATGCACGTAGTGAGTGGAGTGGTGTCCTGGATCTTTTTTTTCTTCTTTTTTTCTTTCTTTTTTGAGACAGAAGGCCGATAGGCTAGCACCAAAACACAGGAGGCAATTGACCACCTGGCAAGTTTCTGTCAAGTAGAGAGGAGATTTCATAGCCAAGAATCGAACCGCCAACCTGAGATTTGGGTATCTCTCCACCATCATCTAGTAGTTTAGGGTCGTCTCAGACCAAGGTGTCCTGGATCTGCATCCGCATCCAGGACGGAGGCAACTTTTCGTTCCTGGATGCAGATGCAAATCCGGGAACCACTGCTCTTGCTCTAAGGATACTAAAATAGCACATGAACCAATTTGGCACTGGGTCCTCAAATTCACCTCTATGCCTCCAAGTCTTTCTTTTCAGTACCTATTAACCTGACAACAGCCCCACAAACCCACAAAAGTTGCAGGAGTTGCGGGAGAAGAAAGAGATTGAAGTTGCTTTATTGTCTCATATAGGTTAGGCTTTGCTTGAGTGATTCACCCATGTCTTGGCTTCTCTGGAAGCATGCGAGATTCTGCTGATTGACAAAATGTTATAAGTCTCCAATATTTCTAGGTGACCGAAATTCATGGTAAAAAGAAAGACATGTGCGCAGTGATTCTACTACCTACTACGTGTTGTAGTGATGATGGGTTTGTGATACTTTGGGATGTCAGTTGTCAGAAACTGACTCTATGCCCACCAAAAATACCATCTTGATGAGTCCATGCTGAAATCTTGGGTCACACTACAACACTCATCTCAAACCCCAGTTTCAAGTTCTAGGTCAAGTCAGCTTGGTGGTGTGTACACATATTAAAATCTCAGTTGAATTATTCAGGAGAATTATAGGCATAGAAATTTAAGCTGTAGAACTCTATGAGATATTTCTGGATGTCTAATTGATGTGCATTTGTCCAAGAGAAAAGAGTTAGATTGCTTGCATTCAATGCTCTATAATCCCAGCATAAGAATCAAGTTTCAATCAGCACTCCCAGTACCTGACACTTCAAATCAGACCGAGAGAAAGACACAGCAAACCATTCATCCATACAGAGCATACACATGATTACCTTGAAATCAAGTAAAAGAATGTGAGGTCCCAAAAATTCTATATGCTTTAGTTTTGAAGTGGACTACTGAGGATTTTCCAATACCGGAGTCCATAACCTACACGGATAAGAAAAAGCTCAACAAGCATGTGGGCAATGCTAAGAGGGTTCACTTTTGACCCTGGAATCTCTGTCCAAGTCACTGCTACTTCACGAACTGGAATATGTAGTCTCTTGCAGAGGTACAGCAACTCCACATCAAAGGTCCACCTACACAGAAAGCACATTTGTTCTTAACATCAGAGATAAAGAAGTCACATGCACATGTTTTAATTTCTGTGCAAAAGCATGTCACTGACAATATGACAGTTCAAAACTTGCAAGTTCTGAGGGAGGTACACTTCCTCTGTTTGCTTGGTAGGTCACCCCAAACAAGTGTGAAGGAGTAAAACAAAATACCTTTGTATCCGCATGTTGCTGAACAGTTGCTGAGCTGCTGCCCGAGTGAACATCTTGAAGCCGCACTGCTCAACATAGCCCACATTTGACAAGTTATAAGATTAACATTTCTAAAGTGTTGGGATGAACAATCCTAAACAGTGTGTGAAGTTCCCATTGGGTGCCCTGTGGCAGGTGAATAAAACACCTAAGAATAGTATATCAAAGCTCATTAGGCATGAAAGGTCATAATTTACTTGGACAAGACACAAGGAAACTTGATAAGCTCAAGAGTAAAATTAGTGTGCCACAAACAAATGCTAAATTGGTAGTCACCTAAGTTGTGATACAAGGATCACTATCACCAAATCTGAATACACAAGTCCTCAAAAGATGACATGGGAGATTCTAGATAAACTTCAAGCGATACAGAAAAGATCCAGAAAGCAGAAATTCACAAGCAAGGAAGGGACCTGTGTATCTCGGATTCCTCCTCCAGCAACAAGGCGCACACAAAGGTGGAAACCCTTCATCAAAATGTTGCGGTACCACTTGCGCTGCACAATAGAGATGGGCAAAAATCTTAAATTGGACTCACTGCAGATCATGATAGAACCAGCTTTGCGCCATTCTGTGTTGAGACAAGAGCAAGACTGAATTTTTTTTTCCTCCTGTAATGACCTCAATAAATGACCCATATGATGGTCTTTGCCTGCCAAGAAGAATCAAGTAGATAGATCACGTACTGTGGCCAAGGCTTGCTTCTCTAAGTGCGCTCTGGAGCCCCACACAGATACTGGGATCACATCACCATCGGCAATGGAGCTTCCTATCACTGCAACATCTTGCTCGGCCATGCTTAGTAGCAACTGAAGGCACACACCACAAGAAAGGTACAACGTGTCAATCAACTTCCCTTTCTAATCATAGAAGTCTTCTATTGTGATCCATTCAGAAACGATGAATGCACCCTGTCCTTACTCTTTTATGATCATGCAAGTACAAACATAACTATCAATTTGGGATCTTGTGAAAACCTACTTGAGTTTCCAACTTTTCCAGGTCCGCAAATCTGGTAGCACCGTCTGAGTCAAGCATCAAAAGAAGCTCTCCTCGAGAACACAGCATCCCCTGCATTACTATAACATTCAGCACAAATGTGTGCATCGTTTTCTATGCATTCTGAAACACCCAGTATTCATTCAAGTCACATAACTTGTAGCATGTGGATCTGCCACAGCAAAGCAAATTATATTCCACCATGTGCAACATTACACATGATTGTTACACACTATAGTATAGACAATCCAGTTTTCAAAACAAAAACAGAAGTAAGCTTGAAATGATGAACACCTTTCTCATAGCTGCTCCCTTTCCTTGATTTACTCCCTGCTTCAGGACGCGTATCAAATCTGAACTTGTTTTGCTCGCGTACTCAAGTGCAATATCAACAGTTTTGTCGATACTTCCATCGTCTACAACAATAATCTACTCCCATCCACAACAAAAAGCACAGATAGTTCAGAGAGTATGCTCCAACACATCCACACCATCTTAATTGAGACTGAGCAGAGTAATAGAAATTTTGATGAGTTTTTCTTGTTTATTTATACAGTGCGTGCTGCTTCAATATACTGATTGCAACAGGCCTTCAAACAAGGTTCAATCTAGCATCTATCATTGGAAGTTTGTGACCTCTCTCTACTTTCCAGACATAATCCTGGTAAATTCTCACATTCATATGCATCATATGTCCCGTGTTAATCAACAACCTAAATCAGAGGCTTCAGTGCCATTTGCAACATTCTAAGCCATGAACACCACATTACAATATAATGCCATACATGTTTATTGTAACATGTACATCAACCATGATACTTCACAAACAATTCAAGTTCTCAGGTGAAATTCTGACCTTGTGATCTTATGCAAGTGATCAGTTGTGTTGAGAATTTCTATTCCAGTAAAAAGGTTAAGAGAAGGAAGCACCTCATAAGTGAAGGACTTGTTGCGTCCAGCTCGTTCTTGGAGATAACTGTATAACATCAAAAGACAATCATCATAATGCCATACTTCAAGCCTCATGCAAGCAAGCTACTACTGCTTATCAAGACTTGTCGTTGCCTGAACTACTGCAAAGTTATTACAACAACAAAAGCATCTCCTGAGAAACATCACATGAAAATGGAGAATGAGATTGAGGAAACCATACCCCAACATCTCATCAAGAGTGATGCTAAGTCTTGCCTCTTCATTGTATGCCGGTAGTATGAAGGAGATGTACTTCTCAGATGATCTGCTTAACATTGGGGATTGGGCCTGACACAGGGGTCCAAAGCAAACATATGAGTAGAGTATTTCCATTACCGATTCTCACTTAAACCACAGTATCAAGAGATCTGAGTAGAAAAAGAACCAACGATTGCAAATGAAGAATATGCACATACCTGATCCTGGGATGACATTTCTCCCGAGAATGGACATGACCCTGCAGTGCTGAACAAAAGCCATTCCAGTCCAACAGCCACAAAACAGCATCTTTAGAACACAAAGTGCTAGAATTTTGGCCAGCAACCTGCCGATCCATGGAAACAAATCAGAGCCACGTGTGAAGCACAGAACCCTCCAAACAATCTCTACAAGATGACAAAGTGAATGGTTTTTCTTTTAAATACCCTTATCATCTCCTATGAAGGATAAGGTGATATTGAGTCTAAGCTTAACAAAATCCTTCAACTGTTGAGATTTATGGCTTTCACTGTCTCTTAGAATTCTTCTTCTGCTTCAATCCAGCAGAATTTAGCTCTCCCAACTAGGGAAATTGAGAAATTCTAATCCGTTGATCTTATCAGCCAAAAAAATTCTTTTAGGTCGAAATCGGTATGCAACTGCATTCATCATTGAATACCCTGATTGCTTCCAAAGAGGCCCCACAAAATCCTCTCGCAGAATTGTAAGAGAAATTCGCTTGCCCTACTCGAAAGGATGTCCGAATGGCAGATGAATCTTGAAATATAAAATTAAAACGGAAAGAAAGATAAGCAGCTTTGCAAATTGAGCATCATACCTGATTGCAAGGTCCAGATTTCGTAAATGACTGGCCACATGCATGGAGCTCCATGTGCCTACTGCCAAAACCTGCAACAGGGCAAATAATTTTAACCTCAAAACTCTTCGCAGAGATCTCTGATCATCCGTTTTTGACTTCTTTGAAATAATTCAACTTCTTCTCTTGATCCCTGACGTGTTTCTTATCATTTAAGGGTTTAGACCATGTTGGACGAAGAACCAAAGGACTGATCACCAGAAGCACATTCCTCCTCAAGTTTAGAATATGGTAAATATGGTAATTGAGAACTCAGCATCGTCTGAAGAGGAGTACAGATCTATAAAAGAAATTGAGAAGCCAGAAACCATTGACTCGACCTCTTCTTGTTACATGTACTGAACGCTACAAATAGATGTCTGTTAAAATTTCTGTATAGGAAAATTGAAGAAGGAGATTACCAAGACGAGAATGGCGGGGCCAAAGGGCGAAGTCGCAATCGCAGGAGCCATGATGTCGGGAGCGAAGAACAAAATCGGTGCAAAGCTTGCAGCATCGCCATGGCCATGGACGCCATAGCCAGCTCTCCATTTTTCGTTCCTTCCCGTCAGCAATCTCGATTGACTTTCGTCCTCACATCGTCATCGTTCGTCCTCCACTTTTCACGTCACTTTCTCGTTCATTTCGTTAGGCGAGAGTTGTTCTCGTCCAGGTCATAATTGTTCATTCTGGGGTCTCTGTGGGTTATGGACTAGGTTACTAGGTAACTAGGTACATAACTGATCGCTCGTCCAATAGCAAAAGGATTATCAGTAGTTTTTCATCCATGTAGTTTTCATCCAAGTAAGATGTCATCCATAATTCTCATATTATGTCCATAAGCTCATTGGTTATAATTGATTACCTGCTCAAGTAGGTCTCTCATGGCACATCATTCACTCTCTTCTTGTTGGTTATCTAGTCCATAATTGGTAAAAGGAGATTGAGTCACGTGCTGCATGTGATATAGATTTATTGAATTCAAAACACTTCATAACAAATTGCTCTACTTCATGTTTGGATGAATTTTTGACTGCAAACAATCTCATTAGTAGGGAAACATGCACCTACTTAGGTTGTTTATTGGGCACAATCACTATGATATTGATTGAATCTGGAGGTTATAGATGAAATACACCATGTGTGAATAAACTTGCACAATAGAGTTGTTAGAAATGCTCTCCACTTGGTTGAGTGACATATTGGATTAGACGGGTGGCCTTTATAAAAGGTCATATTGAAATATTCACTTTGGGATGTTCAATGATATGTCTTAATATATAATAACAAATATAAAGATGATGGTAACGGCATGACTTTATATGTCTTAATTATTTTCCAAAAGATAATAAAAAACTGCCATTGAGTGGGAGTTTTTAGTTGCTCTATTATTGATATGGAGGTCCAAAAGGAGATTTTATCACTTGTTCCTTTAATTATTGAAGGAATGAGTGATAAAACATTGATGTCCATTTTCTTTTCTTTTCTTTTTGTTGAAGGATAGAAAAAATCAAGATAAAAAATGAGATTTTGTTGTGAATTTTGGCATTGGTGGTGTTATATATTGTCAAATGAAAAGTTGACAATTTGACCTTGATTGGAGCTTTGGATACCCTACGTGCATGTACTATTGGGTAGGTTTTGGCCCAATTGTTGAGATTTTAAAAATATAAATGACTTAAGCAACTCATTTAGAATATTCAAAATTTTGAGCACGTGGGGAGCATGTGAACCTGGAAATATTAATATACTTCCAACGTTTTATGAACTATTTGAAGTAGAAATCTTGTACAAGATGAACACATGCATTGATTTGTGTGAATTGTTTGATAACAAGTTTATATTGTTAGCTAGTAATGTACGTGTTCTTAGATGGCATGTGTGGTTTATGCATGTAATTTACACTTTTCAATGGATGCTTCTTTATTACATAAAAACTATCCATATTAAGAAAATGTTTACAAAAAAATATAAATTCAACAATTTAAACTTTTATTTAAAAATATTACTCAATAAATCCAACAATTAAGGGAAAAGGTAAATATACAAGCATTCTAAGCACTAACCTGCACATGGGATATTTGAAAGACACCCATAACATACAACTTTGAACCAAAAGTTGGCCCCATTCAATCTCACGATGTATGTGTGCCATCTATCCCAAAACTTGAGTTTCGACAAAAGGAATCCATCTGGGTAAAGAGGAAGCCCCAAGCCCTTAGTATGCCATGGTCTTCAAGACAAAAACACATGCTATCAAACTAAATTTCGGGATTAGAGGTCACGAAAGGGCAACCGATTAGGGGTGCCACGTTGTTCAAGGGATACACTTGTTAAATTTTTTTTTAAATCGGTTGGCTCATATTTGTTTCATATTTTACATATGTAGATCAAGTCCTCAATGTTGAACTTCAATGAAGTGTCGTGAAGTAGCCCACAACACATAAATGCATGAATACAAATTGTGGCTTCAAATAGGCCCACCATGCAAGAGAATGTGACCCATGACTAGGTCATGTTAAGCACATTAGGATGAGAATTGAAATAGACTAAATCAAAGTGTGCGTATTTATATTCCAACCAAACATAAGTCAAGCAACTTGTCATGCTATTTTTTTGTTTATTTGATTGAGGCCTTTGATCGAGGCTTGATTTAAATAATACACACAACTATTGGTGACATGCCACAAGCATGGAATTCACTGTGCAACAATGTTCATCTTCAATCAAAGTGAAATTTACTAAGACCTACACTAATTTGTTCTTGAAACATATGCAAATCTCCATGTTTTTTTTAGAGGTAGATCAAACATGAGTTGACGGCTTGGAATACTCTAATGTCAAGAGATGATTGTCCCATTGGGACATCGTGGACAATTAAGAGTTAAAAACAAACAACAAAATTCATGTTGATGAAACTGAAGCTTTGGTTGCTCACAATTCATTTGATAAGCTAGGGTTAGCCGCTATATGCTACAATATATTGGAATTAGTTAGTTGGGATGATGTGGGGGATATGCATAGATGAAGTTGACATCATAATCCCTTTTCCACATTAACTATACATGCCCAAAAAACAACCTTGACTATTGATTGATGATCAAACGATTCCGATGGGACAATTAAGGTATAGTGTGACCCTATTGATGATACTCCAACTCCACATCAAAATGTGGTTGTTGAATCCAATTGGCAGTTGTCCAAGTGATGTTCAATCTAGGCAAATTGTCATTTCAAGTGTCAAGATTGAAGTTGAGATGCAAAGTGTCAATTCTCTTTCTCTTTAAACAATAACATGGACCCTCCCAATCGTGTTAACACGTGATTGAACCTAGCATGGTGTTTATATTTTGAACATGTAGTCCAATCTTATCGTAACACGTGCTTTTTTCATGTGTTCATTTTAGACCACAAGCCTTGCCATATACCACTTAGATATAGGTGTCCAAATAAGGAGATTGTCCACATAAGGCCCCACAAACCTTGTTAGATCGTTATTTCATTTTGATATGATGCCTCGTTAGGGTATATGTGCCATTATTATATGTAACCTAATAACATAACTTCACTCATCCTTTAATGTTGGATTTTTTTTAATTTCCTTCTTTTTATTCATGTTTTTTTAATTTTTTTTCTATGGTCTAGCTTGGAGATGGGTTGGGATATCGATATCATAGGTTGGGGCTTGGTCAAGGGCGGACTAAACCCATTCAAGTGAAAATAGTTTCTAATAGTTGCTTAAAATCTATGACGGCCCGGATTTTTAAAGAGGTTGGGATGCTCATGCCTACAATATACATAGTGTGATATTGCTATTGTTGTGGCATGTTAATCGGAATGGTCTTCATGACTTGTCATGTAGCACCAAGTGACCCGTGCCAACCGTTTCTGGCTGCCATCCAATGATTAAAAGATAATGAACATGGATCGATGATGAACAGTGTAGTCACACTAAATCAAATGCATAATGTAATTTGGAAGGTTGGGAAGAGGGGGGGGGAGTGGATAATTGTAAGTTAGTATATTGTGTTTGGTACCATTCTTATTGAAACTATGCCCTCCAATGAGCATGATCCACAAATGTCTACTATAAGTCTATAAGATAAAAACAAAATTGACCATGTCCGATTTCCAAATTGCACACATGCACTAACACCTTTCACGACAATACCATTCGCCTTTAACTAAGGTAGTTGGAAGGCTTGATGTGGTCAGACATCTATATTTGAGTGGTGTACGGCAAGGCTTGTATCTAAGAACGGACACCAAATATAGAAGACCAACCACCTTAAATAAATATTGTTTAACGTACCTTGAAGTAGATGACCAAACATGATACTTTAGTCGTGATGTTATTTTAGTCAAAACCTAAGAACTTGTTTGAGCGATCCAACATCCAAACATGGATGGCTCCGGAGTCCATCATCATGTGCGTGAGAGGATGATGGAAGAATAGAATTTTCGGTCCGAGACGACTCTAAACTACTGGATGATGGTGGAAAGATACCCAAATCTCAAGGAAGAGGTTGGCAGTTCGATTCCTGGCTGTGAAATCTCCTCTCTACTTGACAGAAACTTGCCAGGTGGTCAACTGCCTCCTATGCTTTGACGCTAGCCTGTCAGCCTTCAGTCTCAAAAAAGAAAAAGAAAAAGAAAAAGAAGATTTTTAAGTAAATGAAACCTAAGATGATTTTGCTCAAGGTGATGATGTGGAATCATATTCGTTCACCCTCCCCCATATGGGAGCTCGCAGCATACAATACGGTGGTCACACCCATCTTGCCTAGTCAAAACGGAAGCGAAACACGAGGCCCCCCAAGTTTCTGCAATAACAAAGTGCTCTTGTCACCTTTCTAGCTTGAAAGCGGTTGCCACAAATGCTCGGAACCTTCCCCGAAAATAAGTTATGCTCTCCGTAACTAAGTTAGTCTAGCCACTTCACTATGGGAAATGCGGTGTCTTATTGTTGGTTCTCTTCCATTGGATGGTTTTGATGATTTACTATAATGATAGATTTCCAAACCCTATTCGTCTCTTTCTATATATAAAAGGCGTTTAGTGGAAGAGAATCAATGGCGAGGAACTGTGATTCCCATACTAATGTTCAATTTTTCCATGGGTGTTGGGTCCACATGTCAACTTCAGCAAATATAGGATATAATAATGATGTGACTGAGCTCTCACATAGCATTATCGAGCAGGAGGCTTATAGTCCTTTCATGAAATGCCGCCCTCTGAGGCGGCCACGTCACTTGTTAGGGTTATTAGGGTTAGGGTTAGAAAAGCACCGACAGAGCTACGAAATTGCTTTAGCCATGTGGGTCGGTACTATGATCTTGGAACATGTCAATTATATTTTGTGGGTCCCAAACAACATAGGAATATTCATTTATTATTCTTACATTTAGGTTGAGTACACTTGGAAGTTTTGGCACTATTCATAGGAATCATTGTTTATCACGGTATTATTCACTAACATACTATTCATAGCAACACCGTCACTGAAAATACCGACACGATTCACAATATTCTTACTATTTATACCAATTTTAGTTTCTTCTTATTTTCTAAGTTTCTTCCCATGAAGGTGAGATGGTGGAGGCCCATGTCATATGCTACATATAAAATTGGACACAACCATGCAATTGAGTAATGTTATGCAATCAAATACTGTTGTATAGGTGTTTTCATTACTTTAGTACCTTCTCAACTTTGACAAACATAACATAATTCAATCCACAAATTATATTCAACTCGAATTTGGTATAATGGCTTTAATTAATTTACGTGCAATTGTCAAAGACTTAATTAGTGCATGATAATAAGTGAGCAAGTGGGTGACTGACATGTGAAAACTACATTCTAAAGGCCATAATTTTTTCTTAGTATACATAATTAGACGGAGTGAGTATGTTGAATAATGTTATAAACAACTTATTGAATATTATGGGTTTGAACGAGGGTGTCACATTGTCACGTAGTGGTTGGTTGGTACCTGTGAAACAATCAATGTGATATGAGATAATTTTCCACAAGCAAAGTGCTTAACATGATAAGTTATTACACTCTAACCTCCCTAATATCCTGCATGTGGTAACCAAAGTGCACACAACATTAAGGAGGTTTGCAGTGTTAACATGGATGCGTGATAATAGAGAATTAATGTATTGTGTGATATTATGGAATAACACAAAGCCAACATTACAATAATGACAACATGATGCGTGTGAGAATGTGGTTTGAATTCTTTGGTAGTTATTTTAACGTCAAAACATGTGATATATGGGAGGGAAATGTGACAACAAGGAGGGAGATTCAAAGGCTTCGGGACATGAGAGAGGGAGTGACATTATGGAGGGTGACAGTATGGAAGTTAGGGTGTACAGTGTGTGAGATTCACCATTTCACACAACACAACCACTTTACTTCCACATGAAGTTGAAAGAAACCGGTCGTCCAGTTGCATGATGAGCAATTTGAGGTGCAGATTCATCGAGGACGTGCATCACAATGGAATCCTAGTCATTACTTAGCTATACGCACATTCGTGGACCTGATTCTTGACGACTCACTGTAAGTCGATGTTCCTTAAGCATGCATACTGTTGAGGAGATTGAGATTGACTTAGGCTTCGGAGCATTTCGGAGTTGCGCATACAGCGATAAATCGACGGGCATCACCAGACAAAGCTGGAGGCAATTTGATACCTCGTAGTTTCTTTCTCCGTATGCATGTTGAATAACACCCGAAATTCTCCGTATAGAATTTCAGGGGCAAAGTATGGGATTACTATGCAACCCTAGTTCCTGCGAGATGCATTCAGGCGCCGAGTTCACAAAGACCTCTCTCACCGGAAGCCTTTCAAGCAGGATTGGCACACGAGACCGCGGAGATTGCATGTTCTTAGTTACTTCCGCATGAGAGGGGGGTTGAGTTGTGCGTGGTGATGAGTGCATTAATATGATGTCTCTTGTGGATAAAGTTAGCGTATAGAGAGGCAGTGTGATGAGAAGATGCAGACATCTAGGAACAATTCGGCTTGATTTTCTTGAATATGTTGGGAGTTGAGGGGGTTAAAAGCTTCCACACTTCGTCAGCCAGCCAACCTGAGCCAGGGCACGCAGATCACCAACATGAGGTCAGCTCTCCTTCGCCGTTCCTCATATACAGAGGATGCGAGTGGAGTAGGATGAATTAATTGAGGTGGTATCGGATGATGACAAGGCTAATTAGGGTGACAATTCATCAGAATGTAGTTAATTCTCCGATGCAGTCCACCGCGAACAATTTCATACGAAAGAATCATAAATCTCGGGCGTCTGGGAGTCAGTCAATCACGTTCAGAAGAAAAACTAAATAAAGAATGTTGGAGCGCCTCTAGAAGGAAGCTGATACCGGCTCCTGGCAGTCAGACGAAACCTGTTACCTCATCACCGTCCACTTCGGTGCCCTACAGCCGGGGCCCTCCCTACGGGCACAGTTACCACCTGGCCGACCACGCGCCCGCACCTAAGACAGCGTCGGTGCTTTCCTTCCACAGCAAGAGGCTTGAGTGTAAATGTCTTTGAAAGAGCTCTGCTCCGTGAGGTGTGTGAACGTCATCACGATTCGCCACCTGGCGACGCACAAACCATGACAGGGAGGCAGAGGGAGAAGCCTGGGGAGCAATTGCTGAGCAACTCGTGTTATCTAAGCTTTATTATTAACATAGTTTCTCTTGCTTCGGGCATTCTTATGACAACCGGATGGTGGATCCAAAACATCTTTCAAATATCTTCCCAGAGCTTCTGAAATTCAGGAAGGGTTTAAGGGGCCCGAATTACAGCCAGAATTACAGGTCACTCTGATTTCCGATCGTGACGCCGACCAAGTGCGTCTTTATCCGCCCTGTGCATTACTACCGACATCGGTTGCTCTTAAGAAGTGGATGTTCGAGAGAATGAGAGGCCTCCTCGATTGACTGTGCGTGAGATAGCTTATTGCTGTGTGCTTTGGCACCAGGACAATAATTGCACATGTAAGTAATTGCAGAGCTAGATGACAGGGGAGTTGTAGTTTCTGAGAGGAGAGTCTTGAGGTAATTCGAGGTGTTTGAGAATTACTGTGCTTGCTCTCGAGTTTGGCTTGACAATTTGACTATGATGTGGGAGGCACTTAGAGATGGTAGAACTAATTCCATTCAATCTTGCAATTCTGCAGATATCGGTGTATAGTACGCCCACTTCTGGTCTCTAGGCTCGGTGATACTGAGAAGTTTCGAAGGATATTTGCTTTGAAAAGGTGAGCTTCCGGATTTGTTGAGTTCCAGTCAAACTTGTTAATTGTGGTTTCAATGTCGAAGGTTGCAAGATGGCGATGTTTCTAATTTTTACAGCAAAGGGTCCATTATCACTGAGAAGGCTGAACTGCGAATTTTCAACTTCGCTTGATCGGAGGTTTTAGTCACGTCTTTCACAAGGGTCCGATTCACGTAATCACGATTGAAACCCCTCTTCTGCCTCATTAGGTAGAAACTTAGAATTGGAAGATTACTATGGTTGCAAGATTATTTCGAACATTTTTTCCTCTCGGTGTTGAGAGAAGTTTTAGCGAATTTATGGGCACAATTTATTTGACCAATCCACCGCTTTACCTATTGTGGCCTTCGTTGTCGTCTGTAAGGAGTCTTCTGTTTGTTCCTGTTTCACTGTTAGATTATTCTTGGCCATGGGTGTCCTATCTACAAGTACTGCTTCCTCTTCTTGATACTACATGCTGGTTTGTTACGATCTTGCTCACGGGCCTCGGAACAGTGTGTATGGCAAGAGAGAAAGTTCGAAACTGACAGTGTACATATGCAGGATTGATCGACTAATTCAAGATCTGGGATCTCTCTATCAGATACTGGACATACTTGTGTGGTAATCATGAAGTCGGTGTTGGCGGCAAACATGGACACTATAGCGGAGGGATCCCACGAGGGGATGTCCACTAGTAGCCGGAAACTGTCAACCCGCGAAATTGAGGCGAACGCAGAGCTGGAAAAACTAAAGCGGGAGAATGAGCTGCTAAAAACAACCAAAACAAGGACCAAGATGGGGGCAGTTCCAGATGAATCACTCCGGACCATGCAGGCTCGAGAACAGCTCGAGCAGCTACGGTTGGAGAATGAGAGATTGTTGTCAAGTAAGTTGGCACCGTCTGCACCGCCCATGTCCTCTCGTACATACCAAAATTTGAACATGAGCATTCAAAATGTTCAAGCTGAGCAGGAGACATTGCGAGGAGGAGGAGGAGCAGGCTATCCAGTCATAGCCGGGTATCCCGTGGTGTCATCTGCACCTGAAAATGGCTCAACTCGGACTGGTCTTGCTGAATCAGCACCTACGGAAGTGAATGCTTCTCGAATTGCTACAGCTGTCTCACCAGCAGGCATGTCCTCGCGAACTCACCAAGCTATGGAGGAATTGAATGCGTTAAAGCAAGAAAATGAGAATCTCAAGGTCAGTAAATTGGCCCCAGCTTCCAGGACTGCGCAAGTGAGGACTCAATCCGCGCCACCAGGCTTGTTGTCGTCTGGGTCTGTCCAGGCTGTTGGAGATCAAAAGTCTCGTGTATCTCCCCGAGCTGTCCAGGCTCTTGAAGAGTTAAACACTCTCAAGCAGGAAAACGATAAACTTGTTGCAAGTAAAGTGGCCGCTCCATCTACACATAGCGCGCCTCCTCGGAGTGCTCTGGCTCTTGGAGATCCAAAATCCCGGATTTCTCCTCGTACCGTTCAGGCTCTTGAAGAGATGAATACTCTAAAGCAGGAGAATGATAAACTTATTGCCAGTAAAGTGGCTGCTCCGACCGCCGTGTCTCCACAGACAGCTCAGGCTCTCGGAGATTCAAAATCCCGCGTGTCACCTCGGACCGTTCAGGCTCTTGAAGAGATGAACACCCTCAAGCAGGAGAACGATAAACTGATTGCCAGCAAAGTGGGCGCCCCGACCGCCGTGTCTCCACGAACTGCCCAAGCTTCTGGAGAACCTTCTCGCATTTCTACTCGAGCTGGGCAGGCACTCGAGGAGTTGAATGCGCTCAAGAAGGAAAATGAGAAGCTGATGGCTAGCAAAGTGACTCCAAGGGCAGCTGATGATGCGAAAATTGACGAGAAGCCCGATGAAGAGGCTCCAGGCAGTTTCTCCTTCCGTATTGATTCAGCAGTCAAGAAATCTGGTGATGCTATGCCTTCTATACCAGCCATGTCTGCACGCACGATTGCGCAAATTAGGAACGACCCAGCAAGTGTTTTAATAAAAACCAAGTCGGCTCCGACAGGGGATGTTCTGAAATCAATGGCCGCCCCATCTGGAGCAGATGTTGGTACCAAGGCGACCATGTCTGGAGCAGATCCCTCGGGCCGGACAGTGATGGTCATGGAGGAGCTTGCCAAAGTGAAGAGGGAGAACGAGCTCCTGAAAGCAAGCAAAGTGGACGGTCCGGGTGGCATGTCTGATCGCACACGTCAAGTTTTGGATCAACTCGAAAAGGTCAAGCGAGAGAATGCTATGCTTAAGACTAGCAAAGTGGACGCATCTACAACTGCACAGCGACGCTTAGCCTACTTGGAGCAGAACCACGCTGCTGCTACCAAAATCCGGACGGCTGAAATCAAGAAAATGATCATCCAAGGCCAGGAGTTGGATCTTGCTTTCTTGGTGGATGCTACTGGCAGCATGCAGGTAAATTACTCATCATAAACTGGATTCAAGCTTCAGATTCTGTGGATATTCCACTCATTAGATGTGTGTTGGTATTCTCCCTTTCCTTCATTCAATACTCGAAAGTACACATTTGTTCTCAGAAGCTGGAAACCAGAAATTCATCGGAGGGATGGGGCGGACTGACAAGAACGCTGTTGCCCCATGATACATTGTCAGCAGTATATAGAAATTTCAATCCTATCTTGTTCCATCTGCGATTGAACTCTATCATACAAATACCTCTCTTCACAACCAAGGCAAAGGAGTACGTTTGATGATTGGGTTTGTATCGTTGCTTGTCATGGATGAGCACATTATTTCATCTGTTTGTTTTGTTTCTGGGTTTGCAGAATTCCATAAATATGATCAAGGACACCGTGACAAATATGGCAGGAGGGATTAAGGAGCAGTACCCAGAATGCAAGTTGCGGGTAGCCTTTGCCCCGTACAGAGATTACGAAGACACTGTCAGAGATGACAACGAGGCATGTGATTTTACAACCAGTTTCACAGGGGCAGATAGTACTTTTGTGCGAGCTTTGTCTAGGGTACGAGCTTCTGGTGGTGGAGATGATGCAGAGGATGTGTTCACAGGAATTGCTCGGGTTGCATCCTTCAACTGGAATGCCACAAATCGACTGGTCATCCACATCGGTGACGCTCCATGCCATGGTAGAAGATTTCATGACGGGGTGGGTGATCACTTTCCAGCAGGGGACAAATATGGTCGACAAATCGAGAATGTGTTGGCGCTCCTTTACGAAGCCTGCCACATTACAACATATTTTTTCTGCCACTTGAATACCAGTACCAGGAGAATGCTGCAAGAGTTCAAAAAAGCAGGCGGGGACAAAATTTCCATCATGGAGGAGCAATTTGAGAACATCAGCATGATCCCACACAAGGTGGTCACTTTATGTCGCGGCACTATTCAAAAGACTTTGAGCGTTGTTGGGGCGGCACACCCTGCAGACATGAAGTTTGTGAATGAAGTTGTGGTGACAGCAGTACCCTCTTGGGATGATTGCCCCATTCAGACTGGATCTCACTTCAGACACAAGTAAACATCTAACTCTTTGACTCATCGATCCTTGAAAATGATTTGTGTAAACGTAACCTTGTAAGATTTGTTGTCGAACTAAATAGCTTCTATCTGTTCAAGTTTCTAACCCTTTGAGAATTTGGGCAGAAAATAATTGTTGTAGTCATTTATTAAGGCCATGACAGTTGATGCATATACTTTCATGAGATATTGATGATATACTGGGATGTTGAGGTACTTGAGAACATCGTGTGGATAAGTCACTCAAACATTCCTGATTTGCAGGTGGTACCGAGCTTTAGATGATCTTCTAAGTAAGATCAACCGGAAAATGGCACTGGATGAAGAAGTTAAGGACCACATTCAAGTGCAAATTGCAAAGCACCCTTTTAGTGGAGATGGAGCTGTAAGATGGCCCTTCTATGCAATGGTCACACATCCAGATGAACCCCCCAGGTGAGCACACTATGCCTTTGAATTTTATTTATTTTCAATTAAATTCAAGGATTTTCTGTAAACAGAATATCACTGTGACTTTGTAGACATAACACATCTGGCACTGGCATAATATATCAATTTCTGTATAAAGATGAGATTCTGAAGGGGTGAGCTTCGTGTGACAGGTTTATGGTGGTCAAAAGATTCAAAACCCCCCTTAATAAAGATACTCGAGAAGTGCACAAGAGAGATCGTTATTTGGCACAGATGGAAGTGCAGTCAGTGGCAGCTCAAATGGCCTTTGAGTTCAACCAAAGGTAAATATCTATGCATAAATAGTACATGTGCCTGTTTGTCCAAGAAACGTGTTTCACCCTTTTGTTTTATGCTTAATTTATACAAATCAACAATGTTTCACTAGCAGGCTGCTGCATAATTTGTGACTTCTCTCTTCTTGCATCAGCTGATTTCTTATCGGCTCATTGTTACAGGACATCCAATTTCAAGAATGTCAAGAAGGTGGAGTTCACGCAGGTGACTACCTTGGAAGTTGGTGGTGGACCCACTGTGAAGTACTTCAACATGGAGCAGGTGCTTGAAGGGCAATGGATTCGGTATTCGAACAATGGAGGCTATGTCAACACATCCGACTATGCTGCAGTTTTGCAAGCTTTTACACATTGGACCCATGAGCGCTCCAGGGGCCTTTTGATGGTCACTGATCTTCAAGGTGTTAGACTGAAGAATGCAGATGGGGAGAATGTGTTTTGCCTTTGCGATCCTGCTATCCACTGCACCGATGTGATGCGGTTCACACGCACCAACCTTGGTCAAGAGGGTTTCAAGCTGTTTTTTGACACCCACAAATGCAATGATGTTTGCAAACATCTGGGACTGGCAGTCGGTACAGCAGGACGAACGATTTCTGGCACACGTGTAGATAAATACTGGTAAGGTGTTCATTTGTGGCATCGAGCTGTGGATTGTAATGTAGAAGATAAGTGAGAGGTTTAGTTTTCCACGCAATTAAGGTACATTGTAATATAAGTATAGTTTTGAACACAAAGTAGAGTTTACCATGAAGCACCATTTTTGCTTCCAAGTGGAAGCAGAAGCAACATCTGAATGTTAAACAACATCTGAATGTTCAGATGTTGCTTGACATGGAACAGCTCTTATCAATACTCAAGAAGATTTTTGCTACTAGGAACTGTGTTGTTCACCGTGTTGTTTGCAAGTAACTCAATTTACATAGGTAATTGCTCTCTGTTTGCATTCAAACTTAAGAATTGAGGAGTTTACATGGGTGCTCCGAAATGTGCGGGATTAGCTCAGCTGGGACTTGGTGGCTCCTTGTCGTGATCATTGGAGTGGTTTTTTGGTTTTTGGCTTGGGGGGGCTCCTTGTGGGCAATTGTAAGGCTTTGGCTGGATTGGTAGCATTTTAATTTACACTTGTGGGGATCATTCAGCTCAGTTGGGAGAGTGGCCCAGATGTTCCAACTTCCTCTTCACCATTGATAGCAACTACTTGCATTATTGATCCCCCACCAGTCATTTGCAGTGTTGAGGATTGGTCATCAAACATTCCCCAAGTGGCTCAGGAAACCTCCATGCAAGTTCTTTTATTTCCTTTGTCACCTGATAGTTCTTCTCGACAACCTAAGCCTATGCAGAATACACTTTCCTCATCTGGCTGCGGAAGGGCCTTGACTGCAAAATTAGCAGACTTCATCCGGCTGTTGGGAAAAATTCTCCACTGCAATCCCCATGGCTCTTTCCTCTTTCCCACACACTTTTTGTTTGGTTCACCAATCAGCCGTCTCCTACCTCATGGCATCACTCCAATTTTTTGCCCTCACCGTCCCCTTTCTTCATCTTGATTTTCCCCAATGTTGCACCTAAACTCTGCCTTTCTCTCCAAACCCCCCTACAAGGATACCATGGGCTCCAAGATACAACCCTTTTTCTTGCTACCCTTCAGGGTCAAAGTCACTGGGGAATCAATCCCACCATGGGATCGTAATTTTGAACTCTGCGAGGAATACTTTACGAATGCCTTTCCTGGCTATTGTATGACTACATGGCAATGCAAACACTTGTGTGATTTATGGATTCGTGATCGGGGAGGTTTTTGGGCATAATCGGTTGAGATCCTAGTGTTTGCAAGTCCAACCGGTTACATGTTGACATCCTCCGGTTTTCCTTTATTAAATTGGGGTATATTCTATAAATTCCTCTAAAATGATCGGTAATTTTCTTGCAGTCTTGAACTTCAACCGGTTATTTCTCAAACTAAGCCGGTTCATTTGTAACTAACTACAGTACCGGTTCTCCCTGATCATTGTTCGTGATGCAGTGCCCACCAATCAATGCCTTATGCAATCCTTCCTCTACGTAGTTCCACCCATTGATGCCTCTCCTCCCACTCTTTTGGATTTGTGGCATTTGTGGTGGCGGATTGGTTCATGGAGAAAATGAACCAGGACTATGGGGGGTGGACTCTTCATCGGAAACCTAAATGATGTACATGGGTCTCTATGAAATTAAACCCCTTATATACAAGAAGTTTATAGAGACAAACAAATGAACCTTATGGTGGGACACCGGTGTCCCAAATAAATTGGAGCCTCCAAAACAATTGGTTTTGTGGTTGTAAGTGATTGAAAATAGAAACCTACTTCGAACATCAGAGTGTGTACAAGACATTGAGATAATCTCAACGCCGTTTTGATCGCCTTCAACTAACCATTTTTGACGTCGGCACGGGCTTTAAGGGTTAGCCAATGCATTATGGGACACTGGTGTTCCGCCATACGATGCTAATGTATACGTACTAATGGCATGCTAGAAAATGGACTCGTGTATTTATACTACGCTTTTCTATGTAATGTAATAAATGCCTCCACTACAAATACAAAATACAAATCTCAATTACATAACCATTTATTACATATAAAATTCATTTTTGCCTTCCAATAAGAAAGTCATTGAGCATTTTTTTCATCCATAGCATGCAACTCAATGATTGCATCAAGCACACAAAGACAAGATCACAATAACTTAGCCATATCCAAGATGACAAAACTCAAGGGAGCCGATAAACGCTTCAAGAGACTCCAGTTTGTGAAAACCTGGAGCCCAAATGCAAACCCAAACAAGAGTGGACAAAGTAGTCATTGAGGGCTATTACCATACTAGGTATCAACAATGGATGAAACTAACACATCTATTGTCAATTCTTCCTCTAAACCCTAGGGCCCCTTTTGTACATCTACCTTTACATCAACATTCTTAATAGTCTTTTTAAATGTACACACTTAAGACAAAATAACATCTCTCCCTTATGTGTACTATGTATGCTAATGCCTCGAATAATATCCCTTCTAACACTCACATTCAATTCATACGTGGTATGAAGAGTCCACCCCCCAGGGCCAAGACTGCCTCTTGGATCAGGACCGCATCTTCATTGGAGCATGCCACGACTTTCATTCACAAGGTTCTTTTATTATGGCTTCGTGGGCCATGTTTTATGGCACTTGGTTCCATGTTATTATTGTGCCCAAACTCATCTTAAGTAGGCATTCTAATTCATGATGCTTTCCTTATTCTACATTTATTTGTTATTCCTCTTATTGTAGGGTAATTTCGTGAGCTTGCTAACATTTCAGCTTTGTGCCTTGTACCTGGTTCTTTTCGCTTAATTCCGGTGGGGATTTTTCAGCTCGGTTGGGAGAGCTTCAAATTGAAGATCTTAAGGTCGCGTGTTCGATCCACGCTCACCGCAAATTGTGGAAGTTCTTTTTTCAAAAACTAACTATTTTGAGGATGCAAGTAAGGAAAGCGGGCTTTAAATGGACACCTTCTCCTAGGATGTGAAACATGTAGTTATTACCGTAGCTCTCTAGCAGCTTGGGCACCTTTCTGCCTAATAATTAATTAAAGTGCAAAAGTAATTTAGGCAGCCCAAAAAATAATATTCTAAAATTGGGCAGATTCAAAAAGAAATTTAAAATACATTAAACATTCATCCAAGTCATTTCTATAACTCATGGATGGTTTTCCTAATTTTATCTATGGCGCCTACGATTAACCTAAACACTTCCCTTAACCAACATTCCTTACCCTAAAGTTTGTCTTTTACTTGTATGTCAGGGTTTGGCTTGGCAACCTTTGATTTGATTAAATGCTACTTTGTTGGATTCTAGTGAATGTCACTTGCATTACTATAATTTTAGGCACTCTTTGAATGTTATTTCTTTTTTTGGACACTCAACGAAATTAATTTCCCAAAAATTTAGGCACCTTTAAAATTAATTATTTTCTGCCTAAGCTGCTAGAGAACTACGGTAGTGTGAGATCATTGCCAGATTCAAATCCCCTCCGATAGCCACATTTGCCCCATAATGACACGTAGCCATATGCTCATAATTTTGGGAGCTCATATGATATTGTTCATTATCAAAGGGAAGATTCTCAAGCGTATGAAATGGTCAATTAGGTTCTCCCCGAATGTTATGTTGACCATTGAGCCTAGAATGGGTGACAAATATTGAGCATACACCGAGTCCAATCTTTTTGATGCCCGATTTTAGATCTACACCTAACCAAACACCACTAAAATAATGTAGCACTTTTGAGCTTTGTATTCTAACACTTTCCATATGGATCTTCCTGCTTATGAGTTTTATGAATCTAGTTCTTGAGTTCCTTCCTCGGTTTTCACTTCTGATCAGGTTGATGTATTTTCTTTTCCAAGTAAGCTCTCATGATCATTCAATTCTAATTAAGGTAGAAACACTTATAATGAGCATTTTGAGCACTTGAGACCCTTGACAAGTATAAAAGTTTTCACAAATATTTTCAAGAAATTAGCAATTCCATAAGTAGGCTCATGCACTTGAATTTATCAAATTTTGACAGCATGTGATTGAGATATGATTAATCAAAGTCAAGATACCTTTGCACCCCACAGTGGTTACATGGGCTCCCTCAATGTGGATAGTGTTTGATTGTTGACATTTTGTCTCTTTCAACCAATGACCTATGTTTTTAGTTCTTAGAATCATTCAAATAGTGTTCAAGCCGAAATATATAACTTGACTTTGGGGCAAAATATAGGTGTCGGAATTGGGGTCACTAACAAAATTGGCCATTTCTACCTTATCTTCTTGTTGCTCACCCTTGTCACCAATCATGGCTTACTTGCTTCTTTGATCCTCTTAGCTCCTATTGTTCACCCACTTCTACTGACCAAACACTTCATTTCTCTCCTCCTCTCTAGCCCATCATACCTCCCCTCCACCCTTTGGCTTCTTGTTTTGTGCCACTAACTAAGGATTCATGATAACTGTGTTCATATTTTCAATAAAACCTACCCCTATAGGTTTATGGCCAATTCATCCCAACATAATCTCCTCAAGCTAATTTGGGATCGAGTTTATGCTAATTTCAATGTCAAACTTGCTAAATAGCATATACCAAGCTTTAAAAACACCACAATATTTTTTTCATCGTCAAGTTACATGGATGCCAACAAATTCTTTGCCATATGATACCAATTGGATGAGGTGTTCTATACTTGTATTTTTAGGCTGAACATTGATACCCACACACCATTGATTGGTGGTGTGGAATATTTTATAATTGTACACGTAGCTTTGTTGATATCCGGGTCGACCAGAACATAAGCATCCGTGCAACATTGATTGGTGGGGTGGGTATTATTTTATACTCGTGTACTTACCTTTACTGATATCCGGTTGACGTGAATACCCGCCCAACACCGCAGCCTGGGTGGCCCGGGGAACTTGGGGAATACTGCAATAATGAGAAGTTGACACGAACCTCTTCCTGTCATTGATGCCTTCACGGGGAAAGCTTCAAACCCTAATCAATCAATCCTCTGTTCCTTCCCCCCACACAAACAATCTCAATTCATCGCCACTCTCGACTCCGATCCCGAGGTATCGTCATCGCAATAGATTGCCATCATAAAAGCACACAGGAATTCATTTGCGAAGAAACAGGTGTGCCTGCTGTTCGGAAGGTGACATTTCACAGTCTCCGCAGGAAGAGGAACGGGAGGCTATTCCTATTCATTAAAGTGGGAGAAGATCACCCAGACCGGGCCTGTTGGAGGATTGATCATTGTTGTGTGTGAAGGTTTGAGATTTGCATTGCTATTCGAGGGAGAAGAACGGAACCGAAGCTGTTGTCACCTAGTGGTGGATGGAGGGGATGTGGTGCGTGTGGTAGGGTTTGAGGAGAGGAGCAAAGGGTGAGTGAGTTCAGGAGATGTTAGGAGGTCCAGTGGAGGATGTGGCAGGGCTTGGGAATGGAAATGGAAAGGGGATGGGAATGTCACTGGAGAATGTGTACAGTCAAGCGAGACGCGCATTGTTGATGGTGCGCGATGGTTTGGAGAGGCTGGAGCGACTTGAGCTCGCGGGCCAGCAGCCAAGTCTGGGCAGTAGTAATAGCCCGAGCTTCCGAGGAATAGGAGGAGGAGGGGGTCAGGATCAAGGGGGCCCTGCGGCTCCGGATCTCGTTGAGCATCTGAAGCAGGAGGTAGCGCAATTGCAGCTGTGGAGCGCAGACATGGATCGGTTGTGGCGTAACCAAATGATCGCGAAAGCGCAGCGCGATCTGTGGAAACGGCGGGTAGAGCAGGTCGCGGAGGAGGTGGAGGCCTTGAAGGCGGGGCTGGATCGGTACCTGTTGCGGCAGCATCGGCGGCAAATGGAAGCGCAGGAGAGGGCTGAGCTTTTCCGTCGCACAAGAGGGGATGGTGCTCATGTGTTGCAGGTTAGAAAGTTTGATCCGATCCTAGTCTCTTACGTTTTTCTTTCGTGTATGTGAGTGTGTCTTTTGGCACAGGAGATTATGATAATTTCGTTAAAATAAGAAATATCGTTAAAATAAGAGGTATCCTCTAACAGAATCAATAATTATTTTCTTTCCAGATGTGGTGCATGCTTGGAGGAAGTGCTTGAATCTGAATGAAGAGTAACCTATTTCGGTTCATTGAGAGCCAAATTCATTTTGGCATGTTTTGGTATCCTGAAGTGCGTTAAACCCTCAATGAACCAATATAGTATGTTCTTTATTCAAACCTCACCTAATACTCACCGAACATGGAAAGTAGTCTCTCACGTCTTTCGTGTAAGTAGAACGCATCTTAAGTGGACACTTCTGAGGTTGAAGCCTTCTTGTGGGAGATCTTCAACACTTAGTTTTTTTTAGGTGCTTGCAAGTGGGTGTGGAGAATCTGCAGAAATTTGAAGAAATCTAACACCAATTCAGAGTTCGTGGGAATTTGTTATGAATTTCTAAACTCAAGATTCTTTTCCCCATAAATTAACCATGTAGGTCGCCCCCCTCCATCATAGGAAACATTTTTGTTAAAGTACATTTCCTACTTCCTACCTCTCCCATGTTGATATTGAGGCACGCATGTCACATATTTTGGGCAAAATAGACCATACGAGAAACTTGTGTGATTGGTGGGTGGACCCACTTTCAAATCATGATAATAGCCTTCGTGAACATAGTTGCATTGTAGAGCTAATTTGGTTACATCTAGGTTGAATGCAATTTTGAAAGGTGTGCCACAATTCAACCATAAAGTAGGTGTCCCATTATTGGATAATGTTGGATTAAGACAGTCTATCTTATTTGATTCTTTTGGCACAGGAAATTACGAGATTATTATTAACATTGTCCTTGTCGAGATCAATTTGGGGGGCTCCTCATCTGTCTTGTCACTTTGCTGGATTTTATTCTTGATGTAGCCCTGATTCTTCAATGACTCTTTTGCAATACTCAAAAGTATTCTGTCTCTGCACAGTGTGTGAATTAAGGGGTTCATATAACTTGCCTTGCAGGTGCATGATGATGAGAACCGCGCATTCGAATCGGCAAAAAACTCTTCACGAATGTTGGATGATGCTTTTGCCACAGGAGTGGCTGTGTTGGCACAGTATGCTGTCCAACGAGACCGTCTCAAACAAGCACAAAGGAAAGCATATGATGTTCTCAACACTGTAGGGTTAGGGAACTCAGTGATGCGGGTGATTGAGAGACGGCAACTAATGGACCGATGGGTTGCGTATGTGGGAATGCTTCTCACTGTTATTATTGTGTTTGTTTTTTGGAGATGGGTTCGATGAGCAAACCTGGACCGATTTAACTTCGAATTGCTCTGCACACAGTCTATTATTGTGATGAGGAATCATTTTCTGTTGGAATGTCCATTCAGGCATTCCACTCTACTTTTAGTGACATTTTTAGCAACAGGGTTTTCTGAAACCTTATTAATTGTGCATAATCGTAGACCTTCCATTGGTTTGTAACTATACATTGTTTCATTACATGGATCTCATTCTAAGTTCTGCTAGATTGTTTTGAAGCAAACACCTTTGACGATTGTTTTGAAGCAAAAGCTTTTGTCAATTTTGTTATCAGGACTATTGTGGTCAACAATTGTGAAAGGCATCTTTCATGAAGTGGTAATTGGAAACTCCAATGTGAGTGGCTGGCCAAAGATTTGACCAGATAGTCCATCCAACTGGCACTCTATTTGTGAAGTGTGTCAGTGGTACCAGAAGCATAGAATGCTCGCCTAAGCCAAGCGAATGTAATCAACAGGTCCTTGTTGATGAAGCAGTTCACGGTTTTCACTTACATTTACTTTGCCAAAAGCAGGGTGTTTTCTTGAATAAAATAAACTTTTGGATTTTTTTTTTCCTGTGTCAGGGCTTTGCCTTGTCTCTCTTGGTTTCCTTGTGTTGAAACTTAGGTCTTAGTATGCTTGCTGTACAAATTTCTGCTCAAGTCTTTTGGTTATGTCTGGAAATGTGGCAGAAACTCAAGACAAAGATTTACTGTTAGGAACTGATGAATTTAGTTGGGATGTGGTGGATAGCTTCAGTTCAAATTGCTTGCCACCATTTGCCTATTGCCACATGTGTGGATTGTTTTCTATTTCATCCTAGATTTTGATTGCTTCCTTTGATTGCTTCCTTTTGAACATATAACTTTAAAGGTGTGGATGAAGTACATGTAGCCCTTGTGTTTCTTATTTTGTGATTTATTTTGTGGTTGCCTTTACTAATATCCGAACCTTGATACTTACAAGGGTTCTATATTTACTTTGGCCTGTGACCTCTCTTCGCCAACTGCTGAGATAGGAATGCTCTGAGTGTCTGCGCTTGTTTCTGATCTGCACACAAACCCAGGTAGAAACCCATAGCATCACCTCTTAAATTTAAATTGCGACATCGGTCCAATCACTGCTAGCCCTTATGCTGTAACTGTAATCAGACCTTAAGACTTTGACATCCACTTCCAAAGCATGGTGAGGTTTCCACTGATGATATGATGAGCTGACCTTAAGCCCAAAGATTTCTCGCAAGAGCATTTGGAAATATGCCTACAATCTTGAATTTGGACTGTTGAGAGCAAGGAGCTGAATGATTATATCAACTGTGTTATTACTGGGACAAGTCAGCATCACTTTTATTGACTTCAAGTCTTTTCTGCAAGCACAACATTTATCCCACCAAAAACAACATGGCTATCAACTTAAATATACTTGTCCATGTCCAGAACTATCCTGCAAAATTGGAATGTCTTGGTAGACTCTACTTCTAACCACATTTGTGTGTTATATTTGAAAGCATAGGTTTTGGCACCTCTATAAAATAAAGACAGCAACTCTGAAAGTTGGAAGACCTCTCTAGTTAGAAATAGTATATGTGCTAGGGATATTCTAACTTTGCTCTTGGAGAAGATTCATACCTAGTACAGGAACAACCCGACCACGTGTATGGGTCATGACAATTGCTTCCTTGAAACAACTTGCCAGCTTCTCTGCTTTCTTCCGAGTCTTGTCTGCTTGACCTGTATGAATTTTGAGGTGCAGGTGTTTTACATATTAGAGTTATCCATAAAGTCTCCAGGTCAAACTCTAGGTGAGTTGGTTAAAAGTCAAGTTTGAGAACCTATGCATAAAGTCACCCAATTTTTATTAACATGCTAAGGTAGAAATACCATAACCCGTGAAAATAAGGTGATTCGCATTGAAGATATGGTCTTACAATCATGAGATAATTTTCCAAGATAGACGAGAAGGATTCATGAAGAATGCAAGTTGTTTCAAATTTTTTTGCCCTGTACAAAAAATTCTACAATTTTTCAAAGTGGAAAGTTGTCAAACCCCCTACTCATTCACTAGGTCTCCCTACACCGAACACGGTAATCCGCATTTTCATATAGAACATCACCTAAATTGGTTACCTCATGAGTACATTAAAACTTGACTCCCATTGGCTACACTAAGTGTACACGCATTGAAGTTGCTGCCTCACCATGATCGGTTTCAGAAATGGCACTTCACTATTTTGACGGCGGTCTAGTGCATGGGTAGAGGGTGGTTAACCGCTTTGGGTATTTCTACCTTAGGTTGGGTAATAAGAAACCCTGCTTTCTAGCTTGTCATACTAGAATCAGTGGGCCAAGCGGCCTTCCATAGGCCAATCTGGAATATAGGGTGACGGGCCCCATGGTCCCTATTGTAGATCCAATGAGTTTCAACCATGTTTCAAAATTAGGCTCCGGCTCAAGATGCTCTAATGAGCACTTAACAGAAAAGTCCTCCAAAGATGTAGCACCAAACTCCTTTTTTGGTCCTCCTTTGAGAGACTTTGTGAATAACTCTATCTATTCCACATTGTTTCAATAAATGTATTTATGTGTGGAGTTTGCTTCAAATTGAGTTGGTTCTCTTGGCACAGAAATTTCTGAGAATCTGTAGTAAGCCTACCCTATAAACAGAAGGGTGAACTCGGCCTGTGAGTGGATGGAGGTCAGAGCACAAATTACCGATGAAGTGTATTGAGGGGCATAATATAGGGTCGTAGTAGGCGGGCTTTAATTTCAGAGCTTGGGAACAGGCGCCGCCCAATACCACCACCATGCCTACCTTAGGTGCATCAACAAATGTGATTCCCTGCAACAATGGAGGTGAGCTTAAATAGTACTTGACCAAATCCCTTCCACTGCTTGAAAGTAATACCTATTCAAGTTTGTTAGCTCATCTGTAACCATTTTTTGCTGTCACAGCTTGTAAGGGTTTCCTAGTCCAGTAACAAACTCTCCTTAGTCCTACTTATGTGAGATCATAGGGAATGACAAAGCGGCCATTACTTGTTGTCATATTGACTGCCCAATAGGTAGGCAGTCTAAATATACGGAAAATGGTGAAAATAAGCTAATTCGGCCAGAAAGAGTGGCTTGAAATTTGTGCAATATTTTTCAGAGATGGAGTTGAGGAAATGATGAAGAATGCAAGTCGTTTCGTCATTTTATTCCCTATAGATAATTAGTTACATTTCCCAAAGAGGCAAGTAAGTCAAACCTCCTATTTTGTACACTAGAGTCTCCCTAATCTAAGCATCAAAATATCCTACTCTGCACACAAATGCACACAAAACGGTTAACTCAATGGCACCCAAAAGTGATCGCAAGCAGTGTGAAACAACACCTATGCAGTCAGTCATTGCATCCCACCTATCATTGCATCCTTTTTGGGCCACCACTTTTACAAATAGCCATTTCGGGTCCACACAAGAATCATTCTACCCCTAGTCTAGTGCACCAGTAGTGGTCATTCACCATTCTCGGTTTTTCTTCCTTACTAGAAATTTTGGAAAGGTTGAGCAGTAATCACACAACCACCGTTTCAAAAAAGCTCAACTGTTGATAATGGTGTTCTTGATGACATATTTGGTCTTGATAAGTTTAATCAACAAGAAAAAAGCAATCAAATTTTAACTCATTTTAACGTTGATATATTGTGTTGGAATTGGGGTTGTCACTCTTTCACAAATCAAGCATATAGCAGGTCAAGTAGTGATAATATGATACTGTTCAGTACCTTTTCTTGAAGCCCTATCATTGCACACCCCAAAATCGCTCCCTGGGAATACCACATGTGAGGCTTAGGGAAGATTGTGATGTCTTCATGAGAAGGGAAGGATTAACTTATCACAAAACATCTAGGCAAGAATATTTGGAATTGTTTTGAATTAACATGGTTACAACCTGCCTACTACTAACCTGAGAGAATGCCAAAAATCCATCAAAAGGGCCTTCCTCATTCATGATTTTGGTCAAGTGGTCTATCGATTCATCTATTCCATATACTTCTGAGAAGTTCTGCACAGATTCTCTTCAGTGGTTCCATCTATGTGACTAACACAGCGAGCAGTTGTTACTTCAGGATCAGAAAAATGCAATGTTCGCCAGTTTTCATTCTGCATCTTATTCATGTAAAATCTTATGCAAAGATATATTAATTGACAGCACGAAAGGCGTATACGTGAAGCCCTAATTTTTTCAACTTCCTTAACTGATACTAAAATTACTGTAGACATGCCAGATTGTATCATTGAAGATAATAAATTATGAAGTGAAAGATGCTCAAGGTTCAAGAGGTACAAAGGGAAAATTAGTGTCAGAGCACCTTATTAGCTTGGTACCACTCGAAGTAAGGAGGAGGAAATATGTCCCCCATGTCTGATGGTCCTGTAGCTACAAAATGTGCATTCATATATACCTGCACACCATAATGTCACTCTAACAACCTTCTAATTTAGGGAGATTTATAATTTGATGTGATTCTTTTTGAGAATTATATAATGGGTCAAATTCTGGTCAATGTGATTTCTAACAAGGAACTACTTCCATATAACCTAGTTGACAATGTAAGAAAATCTCTGATTTCTTCAACAGTAGACTGAGAATCTGATCACTTTCAAGTCTTCCAGCTAATTAGGTCAAGATTTAAATTTCATATTCCTTTCTACAAGACTTGCAGACACATGGAAACAAAGTTTGTACAACTAGGTCATATAACATATTCATAATTGTCTTTTGGAGTAGATTACATCATTCATTGCATACAGACAAAGGCGTTGGTGTTTATTGACCTCGTCATCTTCCATGTATGAAACCATCTGTAATAAGGATCACTCACCAATTCAACGAGATCATTGATAACCGTGATCCACTTCGCTTTCTCTAACTGCTGCTTCATGATTGCTCCACTTGTACGAAACCCGTGTAAACACAGGAGACGGAGCTTGCGTGTGTTTGAACTTGACGCCATTTTTCTAATAACTTGATTCAAGCCCGGTCTTATCTCAAAATTGCAATCTTATTGCTCTCACAATTAAGTCAGCTTTTTGTGCCCTTCTCATTGCTCTGCACCATGAAGGATCTTTCTAAGGAACGGACACAGATTGGTATGGAGTTCCTTCTGTCAGCCTGAATTGGCCTGCTCAAAAGATGGTCCTCAAAAACAATGCCTCCACATCCAGCACCACATTCTGAAAAGATGGAGTACGTAATAGCATCTGCCTATAATTTTCTCACTGCCAGAATGACCTTTTCCTGGGTCATCTTCTCATTGACTTGACAGCCAAGTTGCCAACCACCTCCAGTGAAGAGCCATAGAGACATGATGAAAATGGTTGAGCGTGTCAATTAGTTTTAATGAACTGCAAACAAAGCAACCTATATTGCACCAAATTTATATTGTGGAGAAGTTGAAAAAAAAAGGTGTGAAGTCGACCTGAGGCTCTGCACAAATGGTCGTATCATATATACAACTGCAAGAGATTTAGGGTTTGTGCAAGTACCTTTCTTTGTAGAAGCATTTTCAGGACTCCTCTCAGATGAATGGGGATGAATATGTTGCCAGATGCCTCCAAAATGTTCCTGCGGCAAAACCAACAGAGAAAAGTATGTTTCTCACCACAAGCATGACATAACCGCAAATTTCTGGGATTTAATTACACATAAACTGATCTAGAACATGTTCCTCTTCAGACAGACAGACAGAGAAAAACAAACAGTGAGCAAGTCTTTGGAAAGGGGAGGGAAAGCAAGCTGCACCCCTTCACAACCATATGTGACACTTTGTTAGTTCGTCCATAAAATTAACCAGGAATGAGGGGTTTTTTTATACCTAAACGTGTGGCATAACAAAAGAGATGGAAATACTGACCTTTGGATGAACATTCCATGAAACGGTTCATTGTGGTGAAAAGATGAGGTGGTTAGGTATAGGGTTGCACTCTAGCCCCGAGGGCGGGAGCCCAAGCCCAAGGGCCAGTGTGCAACCTAACATAAAGCACTAGCCCTTTTAACAGTGCATTGTGCTGTTGAATTTGTTTATGGTGCATTGCACTGTTATATGACCTGTGCCCTAATTGGGGTTGATAATGCAACCTCATTTATAAAAGAAAACGATGGGCTAGTGCTTTACGTATTTTTTACACATCCTATTCTCATGTTCCCAAGAGAATTAGGATGATTTCTTGTGATTCTGACTATCCTTGAAGGTCATCTCAATGATCAACGTTCTGACGGATCCATATTGGACCCTTGGATCAGGATGAGATCAGAAGGTGGTATAAGTATGTAACAAAACAGCAATCATTAGCCTCGATGAAGCCTTAGGAATGACACGAAAATGTCAAAAGCCACAAGCACTAACAGACACACCTGTGCCAAGCCTAATTGTGATGGCCTTCAACGCATGTAACTGAATGAGCTACTCACTAATACACTACAAGATTATGTTGAAGAGCCCCCAAGTAAATAAGTAATGAAGAATGTTCGAGGTGACCGTTGCAAAATTCAAGGACAAGTACATGTGATTTATTCAAATAAAACCTACATAGAAATCAGCAAGTCACAATATTAGCAAATTTCCTGTCAATGAAGACATTGAAATTGGTGAGCATACTCCTGTATAAGTAAATGTACTGCGAAAGATGACATCAGCATTTGTAGCGAAATTCCACTTCAAGCAGTAGTCGACAGGACACCACAAATAAGTTGCCAAACTATGATAAGCTATTCACAAGCAGGGTATACCTGCAATAATCAAGTATTTGGTAGCCAAAATAGCTTTCAACCATCAAGAAATCCTGCCCCGTGATGAAATTGTACAAAGGATCAACTCCAGTCAAAGAAGGTGTATAGTTAGCAGAATGTGACCCGATAGGTAGTATGCTAATGTAGGAATTCCTTCACATTCTGCTAAAGTGTTGAGCCATGGCAACACCTTAGGACCTCACCAAGTAAAATCACTACTCTGAAATGTTTTCTGTGTTGGTTCCTACTCTGAACTCTTTAAGCCTCTAAATGGTTACCAAAAATTAATCTAAAAGAAGTCAACTTCCTCCTCCTATGTTATGATCTATAATCCAGATGTTTGTAGACGATGGAGTTCAGTCGTTCACCAAACACTTGCCTTGAGAAGTTTTCTTCGACATGCTGTCGAGCCTGCTTTCCCATGGTTTTTGCCCCCTCTGTGTCCTGAAGCAAAAGGGACATTGCAGACGCAAAGCTTGGAGGAGATGGTTCACACAAGTACCCTGTTCTACCATGTTGAATGCTCTCCACAGGTCCTCCACTTCTGCAAGCCACTACAGGCTTATGGGCAGCCATCGCCTCCAGGGGCACAATTCCAAAGTGCTCATTCTGTATCAAACAAGGAATCAGCGAATCAATAGAGATATCCATAAAGTAACCTTGTGTTTCAAGGGAAACTTGACCCTCTAAGTGGGCTTTGGAGGTGAGTGTATCTGGAAAGTAAAAGACACTTTAGGGATTTCTATATATGTGATTTGTGCAGCCCACATCATATTAGACTTTAATTAACAAGAGGTGACATCAACTCATCCTAATAGAGGAGGGTGATGCCACCTCGGCCTAAATCATGAACTTCTTGTAGACTTCAAATAACAAGAGGTGACACCAACTCATCCTAATAGAGGAGGGCGATGCCACCTCAGCCCACGAGGAGGGAGATGCCTATTCTGGGTAACTCAAGATTTGGCCCAAACTCAAGAATCCTCTCTTCTTGAACCAAAAACCCAATCTTGAGTTTTTTGTAGAAGTTAATAGAAGATACTAAAAACGGGGATTGACAAAGATTCTCGTAAAACTCATGGTTTCAAGCCTCCCTTTTGCCACTTTATGGATAAAGTTAATACCATCATAAACTGGCAAATACTTTGTATTTTGATCACAGGCTGATGCTAACAGAACACAGGCACTGAGTGTGTTGACATAAAAGTATTAGTGAATGAATCACCAATGTAGATAAGGGCAAAGAAATATTCTCCTATGCATCTGGATTCCCAACTGACTTCTAGTTTCTGCAATCAGCAACAGCTCAGCAAGGCTGGGTTTAATCTGCTCTTCACAAAATCTTCACAAAATAACCCTAAGGAATCCAGTAAGAAGAAAAAAGGATTGTGAAGGAGAGAGAGCATGTACTGTTGGGGTGTAGATGACACAGATGCAAGCCGCTAGTAGAGCATTTCTCTGTGCTGTAGAGCAAGAAGGTAGAAACACCACTTGCTGTGCAACTCCCTCCTCCATAGCTAAATTCTTGAGGTCTTGTAAATACTCCTGATTCTCTCTCAACCGATGATCATAACCCCCTGGAGTTTCCCCAACACAATGACAAAACATGTTATAAACTACTTCCACTTGCTACAAATCAATGAAATTGGATGTTTATCACTTGCCAATCAGTGCAGGCCAAACTAAGAAACACCAGTAACCCACACCTGCAACTGCCAAGCGAACATTCATGCGCTCCGGAACTGAATTCTCCTGTGGTCTCATAAGTAATGCAAAGGCTGATATTGCAAGGGCTATATTCTTCTTCTTCTCAAACCTATTAATTGACAGGAAAAGATGCCTGAAGAAGATACAACACAAACATCAGTAAGATTGTAAGAAAGAGTCATACCTAGAACCCGTGGGTCCAGCTATATTAATTACAGTCATACATATCTACTGTAGATGGTGCTAAAACCTTAAAATCTTGCACAATAAGTGCATATTGATTCTGAGAATGTCCACCTTAACATCAGGCTCCCATGGTCATAATTTTGGGTCATCTAACCAATAGAACTTTAAACCGTTGTAACTTTTGCATATGGAATCCAAATAAGATATACTTTGGTGTGTTGGAATCCCCTGTCAACTGCTAACAAGAATCATTAACACCTTTTCTTTAATCTAATGATAGTATCTATACTCGGTGCTCAATTTAGCACCCTTTACCTTGTGCGAACAACAAAGGAGCTCACCCATTGGCTGCAAGGCCACCTATGCCCGTAACATCAACGTTCTGAGCAGGAGCATCAAACTGATGAACATCAACCGCAGGATAAAGTACAGCTGGCTTGAGGCCTCGAGCTTCAAGCCTTGTGAAAGTGGAGGCAAATGTAGCAGCAGTGAATTGGCTATTGACCAACACACAATCCGCCATTCCTGCATCATTGTTAAGCCCTCAACGCTTTTAGCATGGTCATACCAATTTTGTATTCTCTCTTTATACTGGATGATATATATTCTTCATCAAATTCATTCCAAGTCACTTTCTGTGGATGTTGAAGAGTGTAACCTTCCAAGACTGTTAGCTATCACTATCCATCACTATGTATTACCGCATTCTACAATTCCAAAATACTGAATATATGAGAGGCCCAAATCGGGCTCCAAAAGTGTTTCAGGGTTAAACTCATCAACACCACTCACCAAAAGGGAAGAGGAATTTATAATCTTGATTAAGTCCAGTCTGGACTAATACTTGAGACCAGTGGATGTTACTACTCATGGGATGCCATGTGGTGGCACCAAAGATTAATCTCAATCAGAGGGTGACAAATATGACTCCACACTCATTCTCCACCCAGACTAAATCAAAGGATCCAGTGTAATTCATTTTCATGTTAGAAGGTATCCCCAGATGCCAGAGTCTAGGAATGTTATCAGAAATTGCAGAAATCCAGGCACTTACTAAACATCTATCCAATGTGCAAGAGAATGAAAACCTTGTTACTGCTAGAAATTGTGAAAATGGAAAGGCAAACTCCACACACAGAAAGATGACAGATGCAAGTTGGAAGTATCCAGGTTTACTCCAACTATCCACACACAATGGTCCTAATCCAAACTATACGCCTGCAAATAACAAAAACTTCACCAAAGATGATTCCATCACGCATGCAATACAGGTTGTCAGAAGCGCCATTCCCCACTAAATTTGTAATTTAATGCCAGCTAATATAGGAATGAAATGGAACACCTACCAGTGGTTGTTTCCTCAATCCAGTTGAGAGGTGCCCGGTAGAGTCTACGCAGTCGTGTGGTGTGCTGAGCAAGCAACATGTCCGGAAAGTGGCAGTAAAACAAGACCTGCAAAATGAAAAAACAAACCATATTTGTTACTGAGGCAGCTTCAAATCTGCAAACCTATTAAGCAAACATGAAGCACATAACCTAAAAATGTCATCAAAGACAAAATTACAAATTCCATTAGCAAATGAAATAAATTCCTCCTATGACTGAAACACATCTTATCTCTCAGAACCTTACCTTTGATTCTCTCTTCAGTTTGAGGACAGGGATCACAGCTGAGACTTGGTCAGCAAAGACAACATCAAATGTTGGCCAAAAGAGGATCATGCACAATGCCACATAGGTGCAGCGTATGTATGCACAGAGAGCATGCAACCGGTTGAAAATGTGTCGAGGTAGAAAGTCACCGTAAACTGTGACGGGAAAAGTCCCTGCAAAAGCCAGGCAGTTTTGAAAGCTCAAGTGAATCTGGCTGGAAGAACAATGGAACATCTAGAATGCATGCCAATCAAATGAAAGACATCAGGTTGTCATCAAAGGACAGACTGAAAACTAGGATTTCGTTGACATAGGAACCTCAGAGATTCCAGGGGTTATTTGACTTGGCAGCAAGGACTAGAAAACTCCCTTGAAAACAATGAACAACAATACAAAAAAGGCAGGATCCCAATTTCGACTAATTCAAATAACATGTACACAAATCAGTGGTACAGGACAAAGAATACCATCAATTGTCTCTTCAAAGCACCGTTTTTTATCATGATGAGCTGTGAAAACATGGACATCGTGCCCCTGTGCACACAGCTCTAGGGCCGCATCCACTGCTAACCTCTCTGCACCCCCTGATCATAGGCCAAAAAACTTTCTGTGAGCAGATCCATTTCCCTGAACAATAACTGTTCTGATTACTTAAACTTTGAAGCTCAATAGCTAAATACATGGCAATTAAATCATACACTGATATCATGAATAGCATATTGCAAGTAGAAAGTAGAATAAAGACAGTAAATTCAAAAGCATTCAAGCTCGCTTATATTGAAACAACCCAGACGCATAACTACACTGCTTCGATTGAATGAGGTTAACTTGCAGGTTCATTAAGTGAAAATGAAAATTGAGAGATTCTCATCTCTGCTGATAACAACAATGGACACATTTGTGAAATATTACAAGCCTGAAATATTTACTAAAGTCAATAATTCTCTGACATATTCATGTAATCATATATAAAAGAAATGATCAACAACATTTATTAAAATGAGAACAAACCGAGTGTGTTAACCTATCATAAAGCACCCTAATATTGTTTGAAACTAAAAAAAATATCTTCATGTGGAGGTCTTCAAAAACAATATCTAATCTGATGAGTTAAAATATAGCCGAATGAGTTTAACCCACAGATATTTTCAGTGAGTGAAAATGAGAACTGTGGCATTTACAATCGACTCACTTGCAGTCTATTACAAACCTGAAAATTTTACTAAAGTCAGCAATTCTCCAATATATCAATGTTTTCAAATCCAATGAAGTGACCAATACGTTTTAATTGAAATGAGAACAAACCGAGAGAGATAACCATCACAAAGCACCGCAATTTTGTTTTAAGCCTAAGGATATATTTTCATTTCATGTGGAGGTCTTAAAAGCCCAAGAAATCTAATCTGATAAGCTAAACTATAGCCGAATGAGCTTAATGCACTGATTATTTCGGTGAGTGAAGATGAGAACCGAGGCGTTCACAATGAACTCATTCGCAATCTATCACAAACCTGACTTTTACTAAAGTCAAAAATTCTCCAACATATCACTGTTTTCGAATTCAATGAAAGTGATCAATCAATACGTTTTGGTGAATGAGAAGAAGAAAAAATTGTGAAAGAACACCTTGAAGCACTGCAATTTTGTCTGAAAACCTAAGGATAGATTTTTAAAAGACAACGTGGAGGTCCTAAAAGACAAACATCTCCGTGAATACAGAGCCAAATTGAGTCGCGTTTGTTTGTGAGGGACGTACCGATGCCAAGGTCAGGGTGGCAGAGTGCAATCCTGAGTTTGCGATGTTTGCGATGCTCCGCCATAGCCGATGATGGCAGATCGATCGTGCTTTCCCTCCTCCGAAACTTCTGTCCTTGCCACAAAACTAAAAGTCTCAGTTGAGGGCTGGAGTTTGGCCGGGCCGGGCAGAAAAACTTTTATCTGGGCTGCCCGCCTCCTCCCCTTTACTCTTCCTCTTAATGTCAACTTTACTATGATGTAATCTGCCTTGGCTCAAAATTATGGGGTTTTCGGGGGTATTCTGGCCCTCGAAACACCACTGCATGTTTCTCTCTTTTTCATCAATTAAATTATGACACATGTCTGTTCAAGATCAATTATATTTTAAGAGAGATTGGAGGCATTCGTATGTTTCTTGAGTATCTTTACACTTTCTATACAAGAAAATTTGACAAGCGGAATATGTGATAAGATTGTGCTGATTCATTTTTGGAAAAAAAAAAGGTCAATAAAATTAAGCAGTTGTTGAATCAAAATGTTCTTAAGAACTGCATCTCATGTTTCCTCGATTAGTTTGAAGGAAAATATGATGCGGCATAGCAAGATCAGCTTTTGCATGCATGTGCCTAACGAGATCTTATAGGTCATCGACATCCTTGCAAACAATAAAATCTTGGAAGTCATCATGCTTACATTTAAAGACTGTAACCTTATAATCCTCGGAATCCCAATAAGGATATTCGATTCTTTCTATGCTATCAGAATATGTTATCAAGCAGAATTTGGTATCGCAAACTTTCCACAACCCATTGTTGTATAAAAAACACACTCAAACAAAAAATGTCTACCACTTCTACAGCATGCCGAATGCATAATGGCATGATCTGGATCAACAAGACAAGTTTGCATGCCAGCCCCGGTCGTAGGAGTAAGTTAGACTTCATGGGACTTCACTCTACGTTTGTTAACACCTCTCTTATACTACAATCCACGATTATACAAGAGCTCTCCAAGCTTTCTCAAAAATGAGCAAAACTTTATTAGAATTGGAGCGTCATCAATATTAGAATTACCAATATGATTTACCTATTGATCCAGTATCATCCTACCACAACCCTGAACATGTGAGCTCGAGGAAGGCACCTCTATAGAAAATTGGCATACACATGCAAGAACCAAGTATTTGTCTAGGGGTTATTTGCCTTATTCTTTGGATTTTTGAAATCCTATAAAACTATTAAAAAACTTACTTATCACTATTCTCCTCCACCCTACAGGTAATTATAAATTCTAGAGTTGTGAAATAAATTGGAGCCTATTCTATTTATTAAAATTGGAGTTCAATTTTTTCCACTTAAGGTATTGAAGTGGAGTTCCTTGTTTATTGATGTTTGTCACATAAGGAAACATAGCATCGGGAAGAAGAAAACCGTTGAATACATTCATACACCCTATCGCAATGGGCATAAGCCTTCAAATTTGTGGGCAAATGCAAGGAATCTAGTTTTAGAGTTTAGGGTATATGGTAATCGATTACAAAGTGTTCAAAGAGTCCTTTTCATGACTATACCGACTCCAAAAATACGAATCGCATCTGCACACTAAACCCTAGTGAAAACAGTGAACGGTGCCTTACAGAAAACCTTAAACCAAGTGACTAAATATGAGCACCTCAAACCCTAGACTAATTTCTTACAACACCTTACAACAAAGAAAGAACACCATTTGAGCAACTGAAACCACCTCAAAAAATCCAAGAATGAGCACAATGTGAGCAACTAAAATCACCTCAAACACTCCAAGAATAAGCACAACGTGAGTAAGAATGAAGTTGTATTGAGCATCCTAAAAACCCTAATCAATTAGGCCAACATCGCCTCTCTCCAAACTAAACCCTCACTAGCCTCACAACATTATGGACTCTTACTCCCCGCTATGTCAAATCAAGACAAAAGGAAAAACCATATGCAAAATGAAGATGCTTGCAAAACATCTAAGCAAACCAAGATGGCATGACCTTATGGTTGAGGGAGTTGTGCAAAATAATAATGGGAAGGGAAAACTAGCTCAAGGTGCTTCTAACTCTTCAAACCTCTTTTTTATTGTTTAAATTCACAACAAACCAAAGTTCATCTGCAATGAACCAAATTTCATCCACATTGATTCAAATTTCATCCATTTTTCCAATTAACATGCGTTGAAGTTATTAAACATAACTTAACTTACTCTCTAAAGGCACTCATCCTACAAAACAAAAATTATTCATTCCAATTTTTGTTAGCCTATTTTACCCAAAAAAAGTAAATTAGCACAATTTATAGATTTATTGTACATTATATAGAAATTACTTATGGACATTTATTAGAGCCTAATGTAGATCCAAATAAAATATAAAATATATGTCTTACAAATATATTCCACCCCTACCTTTTCTTGCACGTTGTTTCTATGTAAACCTTTTGTGAACGCCCCTAGCATTTGAGCAAGGCTCTCAAAGGGATGTAACAACTCACCGTTTTAGTTTTTAAATGACCATGATAAAGACCTTCACGCCATCAACCAAAACTTTGAGAGGGAGACCTTGTGGTGCAACAGATGGATAATAGTTGCAAGATTTCTTTAATTAAACCCGCCATTGCAACGGAACCTTCATAATTCCGAGTTTGCACTTCTTCTTCAGTAGGATCTCTACCATATGATTTCCACTACGGAAGTGACCCCCAAAATCACTGATTTTAGTTTATAGATCATTATATATTAGTCTACATACGCACTATATAAGACATTACCATAATAATCAACCACAATGTTTCTAAGTTCCAAATCTATATATTGCACACATATGGGTCAAACTATAGTGAAATTTGGAAACTTCCAATTCCACATGTTACTCCAAACACATCCAACCACCGACATTCTTTGCTACCTTCACCACTTGGTACTATGCTCAAGGAGGTATATTTCATGACAACGCACACATACCCTACTCTCCCCACTCAAACACTATGAGATTTCATGAACATCCTCACCCATGTATTGAAAAACAACACAAACGACATCTTCATGCACACGACACAGTTAAGGTGCAAGTTCTCACAAATATTCAGATGAATGTTGGATAGCCCCCCTCTCTAACCAGTGGTGTTGTGTTCGGAACAAAGCATCATGCAACCCATGTTCTGACTGTGCAATCGCAACTGGATCTCAAGATTGCTCCACTAGTCCATCCCAACAAAACTAACAGCATCCATACAGGAGATTTGTTTTCTCCTTGTCATCCCTTATTATCATTTTGGCTCTTTGCCGAGCACCCCTTAAGATTCGAGCCATCTACACATCCCCCCACACACAACAACCCTCTCTTATTCATAAACTCTAGTGTTATTGTTCCAATATAATTGTATGTTAAGCATGGATCATCACGAAGTTGGTGTCATACGTGTGCTCTAACATTGCATTTTCACCATGTCTAGATATCTTAATCTGCAATTCTCTACATGACCACAAAACAAACCCTCAACTGCCACTCACATGCGTACCCCATGTGCTCGCTCGACGCATGTGGAAACTTGGCCCGGCATTCTTTCCACAACTCCATCTTAAGGTGAGCAGGCTGTTGTTTCCACGTTAACTGCCACAAAAAACTCCTCACCCCCACATCAACCATCCAGGCGCACATTTCTTTCCACATTAAACCTCCAACATCTCTGTCATCATTCAATAACATCGGACCAACGGCTTTTAGACCACCTGTGGATCATTGGCTACCTCCAAAATATCTCCGACATCATCATCATCATCATCGTTGCATTGGTTCACAGGTACACGTTTTGCCTCTTCAATCACCCAGTTTTGTTTTGCAGTTCGCCTGTGTCTCTCTTTTTCTTCGCCCTTCCTTGGAAAATATTACCTCCGCTGCATCGTGCTTGGGTCTTCCTGACCTTTGCCTGCATTGATTTAGAAAATTCACACTTCCCCGAGCTGTTTTTCTGCTGGTGGACTTTGTTCATGGTCTGATTGTGAAAATTCTGACGTGTGTGGTGGTGTTGACACAACACCATCGAAGATATCTAACAATCTAGATGCACTTCCGTTGGAGGAGTCATTGATTCGCAAGTCCCCCCTCCTTTGCACACTGTTAGACTACTGAACATGTTATCAATGACTAGAGTTTGCCATGACTGCTCAATTTGAGATGAATTCTTCCTCATTTTAGCACTCAAAACCAAGGTCATGTGTCATGACACTATTGGTTCTACCCTGATTGAAATTTAGTCCCATCATGATTGAAATTCTGGTACCCTATAGATTGTTGATGGGGTCCTGATCGGGAATAGGTGGTTTGACTATAGGTCCATCACCATCTGGTCCGCGAGCAGGTTTTCATGATTTTGGCATTACCGCAACTTGCTCGCTTGTAGTAGGAGGCCATCATGATCACTATAATTGCCCTACAAACAACAACAAGAGACACAAGAAGCATTATAGCAAGATGACAACACAATCATACAACTACAACGAAAGCGCCACAAGAAAGCAAAGCAAGATGACTCTCAAAGAAGCCCACAGAAGAGGATCAACACACGCCAACCATGACATGGAGCATGTATGAAGGAGCTTGTCCACAACTCCCGCTGCTCACAACAAGGGTCCAAATTACAGACCGGATTTGTCCTCCTAGCAGCCACTCCCCTATACATGTATTATAAGCATACTAGTGTATGTCCTAGACTAAAGAAAACTCCAAAAGTTGAGTAATCTTATTTGGTCGAGAGAAAAGATTCCGGACCACATGAGTTTACACTAGGGTCGGAATCCAAGATATGAAAAATCAAAGTGGCGCTAATGTGGCACCACTAATTTCATGTCAAATATCGTTAGTCTCCACTCAAGAAACTACTTATCCTAGTTTGAGAAATCAATATTTAAGCTTGGGTATAGTCTTGAGTATGTAGAATTTTTTGGAGAGCATTAGTTAGGGGTGGGGGTTAGGGGTGTTGTAAATATTAAGAAGTTAAATCGGAATGGTCAATGGGAGGATGTCAAAGAAGGTCTTAAAGGAGGTCTTAAAAAATGTCTTAAAGGAGGTTCCACTATTGAATAATTAACATGAATACCTAGCCACAAGTCAACTACATGAAGTATGGTGTGTTGAGGTGTGTTTTGGACCCCAAGTTTCTTGGACACAGACCCTTATGTAAACACACCCAACTTCATTGAATGATTTTCTCTCACCCTTTACATGTATAATAGACTATCATTCATGAGCTCAGGCCTACCATGGGGGTGCGGTTAAAAAATGCCAATTCCAAGTTTGTTGTTAATTCATCCCAATTGGGTCACATTAGAGTAAAGAATGGTTTGACCATGATTTAAAGGTAAACTAAGGAAAAATAATTTACAATGTTCCTCTACATTTCCACCCCCCCCCCAATAGGTGCACTCTGCTAAACACATATGACTATACATGAGTGCACAAAAGGGGTATTAATTTGAACTTTGTTTGTACTATGTGTACATATGCTACACAATTATAAACTTGTAGTTATGTACAGTACGGTGGACCTTTAAAACATGTATAATAGTTGCACTTGTATGGTAGTGTCACTAAACTTTAAAGCATAAGTTTTTTTTTAATGTGAAGTTCATTGTGGCTTTTGTAGAGGTAGGGGATTCTAGAATTTTCAAAATTATGTTTGTTAGTCAATTGAATGACAATCCAACTTTATCTCAAGATTGATTGACTCAAAAAGGCCGGTAATCCATATATAAAACCTAAACTCCTTACCACCGCAAACCATGATACTTTTTAAATTACTGGTTGTGATTATGGTGTGTGTTTATTAAATACATTTGAAGCTAAAATCATTTAAAAAAAGATAAAGTGAGAAAATCAACTCCAATTAAGGTTGGATTTGTTGGGAGGGTTTGTAGGATGCATAGAAAGTTGGGTGATAGTTGTAGGGATCCAATTGACTTAACCCCTAAAGGACCAAGCATGATTTGGACGGATCTGAAGGAAATTCGAGCCACTTTCATGTATGGGATGGTGCATAGAGCGTGGCAAACATTTGATGGTTTCCAACCTTATGGAATGGTTGTTAGCTTTATCAAGTACGATAGGGAAAAATATCCATCCCTTTATGTAAATTTCGTCCATTAAGATTGATATGTCTTTCAATGGTTCGATGGTATTCTTGAGTTGCCTGAACATTGCCTAACCACTTTGAACATGTCTTGCCATTATTATATTCGTTTTTTAGGCAACATTTTGCAACGACACTAAAAGTCGCGGACTTGGGCACCTATTAGTGCTGACAAACCGTCATTTCAATCTAATTTGTTGGCTATATGGGCCTTGCTTTATATACAACTACAAAATAATGAAAATATTGCGATTGTTTAAATAATATACATGTATAAAATTGCACTGAAATCCGTACGGTGGATGTATGCAACAAAAACCAATAAGGGTATGCATACTTTTTTTGCAAATTTATGATGTCATTCTTGAATTTAAATGCAATTTAAACTACTTAGGAAGTTGTGGATGGCGGGCACACAAGGAAAAAGGGTGTGGACAATGGAGATTCTTATCCCACCCTTTCGTAACGTGGCCCACAACCATTTATATATTTCATTCTCAATATTGCATGCCCCATACCACCCTCTTTCATGGCTATGGTGTCATTATATACCCCCTCTATGTACGTGCCCCCCTCCCCCCATACATCGCACCCTTTACATAATAAAAATGGGGCCACATAAAGGTTGCCCAAGATTCGACCATACCGCAAGTTCATTGGATACTTTGAACAGTTTCGGGCAGTTGTACAGTGCCAAATAGTGCATTTTGAACATTTACATCACATTTACAAACACCAAATTATCATTTAAAAAAAAAAATTATGGGTTGCATTTCTCTGTCCATTGCACATCCATTGCAATTATTTTCATTCACATCGGTGCAGATCTATGAGTTCTGGCCTACACAAAAATACCGAAAACGTCCAAAATTGGACGCCTGGTCCTTTAGGGGTTAATGAACTGCCCATGAAACATGTAGATTGGCTTATGTTTGCATCAAAAAAGAACCAACAACAAGTGGACATACATTCATACTGATCATTTCATGGCATACTTAGAAAGAAAAGAAAAAGAAAAAAGGAAGGTCAATGGTTTTTCATTAATGTGTGATGTTTGTTCATCACTCCTTTTGCATGTCCACTTGGACATGGGTGTGGGGGCAACTTAATACCTATTCTCATAGGTGGACCATGGGTTAGTGTTAGTTGCCTATTAGACATCAATTTTATGTGTTAGATATTTTAGTCCATTTGTACCCAAGCCTGGCTCTTTTCTAGTTTTCTTTTGATAAGAATGATGTGTGTTAAATAGCTTATTGCAATTTGTGCAAAAAATGCCAACAATTTGTGGATTTTGGGGTTGGGAATATGGAGATCTTGGAGGCACTTGATAGTTGTTGTGTGTATGGTGCCTCTCATGCCTGCAATAATTATAGTGCGTGGTACAACTCTCCATCCAAGTTGGGATAGGAGTGATTGGAGGATGGCATATTTGTCCATATTGTGAGTTATGACCTCTAAGGGAGATCTATCATTATAATAAGCGTGAATTCTAATATTTGCACCTTGAGGTTTGGGCCAGCTATGAAGGGTAATTTGACTTAGGTGGGGCTCCTAGGATACATAATAAATCTAGTCTTAGTTAGGCATGGCATTTGCATCTTGGGAGGTAGCATGTACAAGGGAATAGCCATGAGGGTATTGTGAGTGTTCAATCATTTATTTTACCGACACTTATTAGAGTGAAACATATATTGTAGGCTAGTAATGTGTTTGCTAGTGTGTGTATTTCTTTATTATGTTGATTGATTCATAGGTTGTTTATGTATTTATTTTTGCATCATGATAGTAGGTGGAGGCACGTGTCATTTTGACGGGATGTGCATAGGTTACACAATGGGAATATGTCTTGGTTGAAAATGTGTATTTTGCAGTAATTGCCTAAGTATTTGCCATATTGAAATTTGAGGAGTTGCATGATTTGTGCTTTGGTAATCCAAGGGGCATCCAGAAATAAGTTGGATCATTTGAGGTGGAGGTCGGGGTTGGAGAGCCATTTGTTGACGTAGGGGATTGTGTTTTGTGCATGGGATATGAGTGCGCTTTCATGTTATTTTTCAATATATTTTTTCGGTTGCGAACATATCCATAGTGTTGTGTAGAGGTCAGGGGATTGATAACCATAACATGGCTTGGTGACCAATGAGATGGAAGGGAGTGGTCATGATGCGTGTCTCATCTGCTCCATTTTTGGCTAGTTTGTAACCTATGCTTTGTCATTTCCAAAGATGTTTATGTGGGCTCCAACTTTACAAATGATGATTTTGTGTTGAGTTTTTTTATTATGTCAACTACACAAGCTAGAAGGAGTTTGTCAAGGTGTTGTTATGGGAGAGGGGTTCTAGATGTGATTGAGGAGGAGGTGCATGCTATTTTAGGCTATATGTGAAGATGAATGTGTTTGTGGAGAGTAATTTGGTATTCTTTGTGGCGAGTAGTATTGCATATAGTTCAACTCGGAGAATATTTGGGTGTATGGGAAGACATGCAACTATATGTGTTTGTGATGGAGCACTAAACACGCTGGATCTTGCAATATTCATGATGCCTTCGCTATCCGGAGGTGTGAAGGAGCTGTCCATATAGTACGATTGGTTAGGTGGCAGCGTAGAGGAAGGATGTTCGTTACTGGTGGGGGGAGACGAGGGGTGTGAGTGGGTGGGGTACAGTTGGAAGGGGTTGGGCTAACATACCATGTTTTGGGGATTTTGGTGGGTGGTATGTTTGCATAAGGTGAAGGTGTGGTGGAGTAGGTGAATCATGGGCAAAAGAAGTGATGTGGGGAGATTTTGTAGGAAGGTAGGAATTTGTGGTGGGTTGGTGGTGTGGGAGTATTAGGATAGTGGTGAGTACAGACTCTTTATTGTTGTGGGATGTAGGGAGGGTCAGGGAGGCAATATATTTTATAGTCAAGGGTGGGATGGTGATTATGGGAGTGGCACTAGTTTGTTGGAGTGGGTTAATTTTGTGATTTAATCAATCATCATGAGTGATGGTGATTATCATGGTGGAGTTGTGATTGGTGTAAGCAACGAATCTAGTCCATCTTATGATTTTTGAGAGGAGGTCAAGATTTGTTACATGGACGTATTTGTGTCCATTCCATTGGGTAGAGAAGGGTGGGCCCAGGGTGCTGAAGACTATGTCTCTTTTATGTAGGGAGTGATACTATGCAAGGTGTGTGGGGCATGTGAGCAGGCTAGAAAAATATTGTCATCCCAACTTACTTTTAGTTCATCCAAAATGCCAATTATTGAAACAAAGTTTGATGTATTCTGCATCCTAACATTTCTGCAATTAAATATTGTCATGGATGATTGAAATTTGGATGAAAAATCACTTAGTAAGTGGCAATGGTTGCAACATTGTAAATCCATAATACCCAAATTGCTTCACAAGGAATTTAGTGCTAGGTTTATGACAAATAATATTAGGTTTGCATTTAGTGTTGGTGACACTACATGTGTGGTTTACAATTAGTATTGAGCAAGACAAATAGAATTGGTGACACTAGATACAGTATCTAGCGTAGCGTCCGAAGGTTCGGATCATATTGCATCATATCATCTATCTCGAATCTGCAGATAACAAGCCCGCAAGAAATAAAAAGTCTCTCAAGGGGTTTTCAGAGACTTTGCAGATAAACTCTATAATTTAAAGCAATTTCCATGGGGAAAAGATTATGCACATCATTTAGAACTTGGTGGGCAAATTAATGGCGTATTTGACATTTTGTGAGTGAGTTGGATGTGCTAGATGTCTAAACTTTAAACTTGGGGTGGAGAACATAAGCACTTCCCAGTGCAAATGACCACAGATTTGGAAGAAGATCTAACATGGCCACGTGAAATTGCTACCGAGTTTGCATGTACATGAAGGTGGGAAGCAAGATGTGTGACAGTGTTGAAGTTAGAGTTGAAGCAGAGTTTTGAAGCAAGATGGGAATGCGGGAGAGGATTTGGCAATGGGTGCAAAAAACGGCAGAAGTTTACATGGATGGGCTCCCTCGGAAGGCTTTCATCACCTCCCTCACCAACTGCCTGAAGTAAATGTCTGCATTTCTTGGAGTCATAAATTCTTTCCCACAATTTTGGTGTAATTTGCCGTTGGGTTAAGATGTGTATGTTGTGATATTCCCAATGTAGCAGGAATTGGAAGCAACGTGGGTAAGGATACCTCAGACTGTTTCAATTTCGATCGGTGAATAATAGACACACATTTTGTCGATGGGATCTCATTAGGGGTTTTGCATATTCTCCATAAAAGCTTCCTCAATTTTGATACATTGGGTCAGATTGTAGATGAATGTGCATGTATGAGTAGTGGCAATTGGAAGCAAAAGTAATGTGGAAAGGTTCAGATTTCTTCTCATAGCATTTCAAGGTGGTGAGATTTGCAGAATTTGTTCTTCTTCGTGGGATTTTGATGGGTTTTAGGGTTTATTGCAAAGAGCCATGTGTTGTGCCCAATTGGGATGGGTCGTCACAAATGAGCTCTTCACTCCAAGTCCTGAAATATAAAAAAACATATCCTTGCGAGATTTCGATACTCGTCGTTGGGGTTAGAATGTGAATGTGGATGTCAAGGATTGGAAGTAAAAACTAAGCTCTCTCATTCTTCTTGGTCATCATTTTTCTTGAGTTTTATGAGGAGCACAATGTCATTGTGTGAGTGGGTTTTATGCATTAGATGCGCATCGTGCTACGCCCAATTAGGATAAGGTAAGCGGACCTTCAAAAATACACTTTTCCAATAAGCTCACTTCTCTTAGGACATGAAACACACAATTAGTACGAACAAGATGATCAGCAAATTCCAAATTGAAACCGTACCCATTTTCCTTATGATTTTTGGAGCCCAAATGAATATCATTCACTATCAGACTTACGTATATTTTTCTGCTCAAATGATCATACCCTCCCCTCCTCCCCCAACCCCAATTGTGTTGACTATTGAGCTTAGAGTAGTTAATAAGTTTTGAGCACGGAGTCCAATCTCTTTTCGAACACATGTCTTTTGGGCGACGGTTCTTAGATCCACACCTACCCACTCACCACTCAAATGTAGGTGTCCAATTAAGATAAGTGACTGAATTAGGCCCACTGAGCTTATGTCATTTGCACCAAGGTTGCATTTTTTCACACATGAGTTAAGTGGAGCAGAGAATATCCACAGCTATGTGGGAGGGAAGAGCTTGTGGTCCGGAGGATCGAGGAGTTAGCTGAATTGGGTGTGCAGCGACACTCGAATTTTGCTGTTGATAGTCGAGCCTCCACACACCTGCAAGTGAGTGAATTCTGCTCAATGTTTTTGTTCACTTGTGATATTTCATCTCAAAATGCAATTGACCAATGTTAAATGTTGAGTCTGTGTCGTTACATAAGGTAGATGGGCCTTATTTGGTTGCTTTTTGTTGTGTGCTGCCTTATACTACTCGGATTTGTGAGGTTAAAATTTCTATGCCTCCACATATTCATCTGAAGAAGCCAGGTTCGATCCCAGATAGTTTTGGAGCTAATCTGGAATTGTTATGAAGTATCAAATTCCACTAACAGGGAGCCATAAGAAGGCCACACAGGTCCCCCAAATTATGCTGACTATTGAGCCTAGAATGGCTAACAAATTGAGCTCATAGTCCAACCTCTTTTAAATTCATGTCTTTTATGGTGTCCGTTCTGAGATCTGCACCTAATCACCCACAACACATACATAGGTGTCCGATCAAGATGAGTTACCGAAATAGGCCTGCTTACCTTACCCTTCACTTCAGGGTCTAATATTTTCACATAGTGGCGAATTCAACATGTAGCTAATGATTCATTCAACCTGGATTAAACTCACATTTCCTTGTTTTAGATCTTGCTATAGAAACCAAAGGATTAAAAGTGATGCCAACCCTATGTTTGGTAGGCATTGAATCAACTTTGTCATTCGATGTGATAGAATCAATGTGCATGAAATTAGTGTCAATGAAAAATGGATCAAGAGTTTTGCAATGTGATGTATGGCATGTGCATTGATTGATTGATATCCGCGCATTTGTCTGCAAAAAGGTAGGCTGTCTGGTGCAAGTGTTTTCGTTCACTTTTGATGTTTCCTCTCAAAATGTAACAGCCGAATCTTTAATATTGAGTCACTGTCGTTACATACCCTTCAGGGTTTGATATCTTCAAAGTGCTAATTCATCATGTATCTACCGATTTTTTCAACATGGATTCAACTCACATTCTATACTTTTAGAGATCTTGCAATATAAACACAAGATTAAAAGTGATGCCAATTCCATATTAGGTATACGTTGATTCAGTGTTGTAGTTCGATGTGATTGAATCAATGTGGAATCGGTGTTGATGATATATGGATCTAGAGGTTTGTGATATGATGTATGGTATGTGTATTGACTGATTGATCCCTCCCTGCATGTTTGTTTGTGAAAAAGGTAGCTTGTCTGGTGCAAGGGACATACCAAACACTGCTGCCTTGGTTCAAAAACGATTACGAGAAAGTGATCGAAATTGTGAGGAAGCCGGTTGGTGCTAGCACTGCTGGGGCCGTCGGACTTGCGCAGAGAATTGCTTTGTACTTGAGCTATGACAAGTTCCGGCTCGTGTCAAAGGGTTTGAAACACATGGAGGCTGACTTTGGCAAGTCGTTTCTCGTCGAGCACTACGAAGAGCCCGGGTAAAGTCCCTTGCATCCCTCTCATGTAAGAGGACCCGGGGGTAACTTCCTCGAAGGGATATAAACCACATGTGATAAAGGGGTAAAATTAGGAGGGTTATGAAGTAATGCACATATTCATGAGATGTTCCATATATTTGATGAATATTCTTGGAATGTACCTAATATATATTCTCAATTGAATTTCTAAGACATTCTATTTATGTAAGTGTTTTGTAAATTTTACTCCTTTGGAGTTTATTTCACCCTATATTTTTTTGCACTTAATATCTTACAAAGAGTTACATCCTGGATGGAGGTAACCTTTCAGCTCAAAGGGACTTGTCGGGAGTTGGTCTGCTATACTGTAACATTCATGTTTTGCATACAAAATCAAAATCCACTTGTGGTGCATGCTCGGAAGTAGTGTTTGATTCAAATGAAGAGCAACCTGTTTCGGTTCATTGAGGGCCAAACTCACTTTAGCACAGTAGCACCCCTTGACATGTCAAAATGAGTTTGACTCTCAATGAACCAATACAGAATGTTCTTTGTTCGCACCTCCATACTACCACCAAGCATGCAGGGTTTGTATGCAAAACAACCAACTCCCTTCCAAAAGTCACGTTGAGTCAATGGATATCCTCTAATGTAGGGGGTTTTTGGTGGTAATACACGATGCACCAATCTAGTGGAAGATGAAAGCTGAAAGCATGACCAAAAAAGTGGATTCTGAGAAGTCTAGTGCTGCAATCAATTGTTGTTATTTAATCAATTTAGATTTGACCAAATGTAAATTTTCCTGGTGGCTCTGATAGTTTTACTTTCCTTTCCCTTGTGTAGTTTGCACAGAGCAAAGGTCCGTCGGTGTCTCTACCATTCTGTCTTCACAGCTGAAGGCAATCCGGAGCTCACACCCATCTTCTGTGCTCTCGACAGCATGTGGTACGTTGTTGCTGAACCCTTTTTTCCTTACCATGACCACAAATACCCACTCCCTTGCATGGAAGTTGACCCTTTGTGTTTGGTGACCTGTGCTTGATCTTTCAAATTAGCAATAATGGAGGAGCTTCAATTTTTGAGGTAGGCCATCCTAGATGCATTATAGATGCATCTGCCTTCTCACAGAGAAAACCATGAATTTTTAAGCATTTGGCCTTATCGTGCCAACGTTGACCATGAACTTTTTCTTTCCTGTAGGTTTGATCAATTGCAACCGCAAAAACATGGAGTCGAGTTCCGACGTCCCACTACACTTGCGAGAGGAGATCCTTTGTGTGATTTTATTCTGCAAAAGGTACCAAGACAAAGGATAAGTCAAGGGCCAGCTCCTTTTTAGGATCATGTAAAATTAGCAAATTAAAATGGTATTTCATCTCTAAAACAAGATTCATGCACTGCTAGGATATTTCCAGAGAGGTGTAGCCCGTGTCTGAACCCACACAATCAACAATATATTGTGACAACTCTCTCGAGTGAAGGGTCCATGCTTTCATCTTTCCTCAAGTTTGCAGAATACAGCACCGTAGCTGTGTACTGTTTGTGTAGTTCTAAAATGGTGGTCCTCACTGTGGACTCCACAACTGGAATTATCAGCATCGAGATTTTTCTATCAACAGAGTGATGACTTTTGGTGATTCATAAACAGCCCACCATTTATTCTTCTCGTGACATGGTTAAGAAATATGTGACCCTATCTTGAGCACTGCCAATTCTACAGACAATTCTTCCCATTGGATTGGATCAGGAATTCTTTCATCTGGTTAGCAACTGTGACAGGAAGTCTGGGATAGTTTCTGATTTCAAGTTTCAGAATCAGAGATTGGATTGCAAACATTATGAGAGTTCAAAGTGGAGATTCCATCTTTTAATGATCACATAATTGTGTTAACTACTGAATCTTGAATGGTGTCAAAATTTTATGCACTTAGTCCAATCTTATTATAACACATGTTACTTTTAATGTATGTTCTAAACTACAAGCCTTGCTACATACCACTCAAATATAGGTGTATAATTGGAATGAAATGAAATACAATTGATTTTAAAGTCCAGGCAGCCAAAAGGCCTATGGAACTAAAAGTACATCAAGATGGTGTCAAAAGGCTAATTTGCTGCAGTCGCAAAGTGCAATAGCCTCCATGAGGAAGTGACAAATAATTCACATGTAATAGTTCAATCAGAAGAAAGACTTGAGACTCCCAGTAGTACATTCTCAAATAAGGGTAGGAACTTAATTCTGATGGAGTCGTAGAAGGGACACGCCGACATAAAGTGTGCCTCATTTTCAACTACATTGTAAGAGAAAAAGTGACAAAGTTTGTTATCTCTAGGAATTGGGATAGTTGATCACCAATCTACTATCAGTTTCAATGACGAATCTATGATTTAAGGTGCAGTAAGGAGCAATGATCTTGGATAGGGGTGGTGTCAATGGTTGCTTCAAGTACCATTCACATTTGTAATTAAGAAGAGTGATCACATGAGGCCCACATTCCTTCTCTACCTGTCGTATGGACCTTGTCGTATTAAAGACTTATACAATGATCATTCATGCAGGAAAAAAATGGAAGAGCTCCTACACATGCTCAAATGGTATGTCTGATAAGGGCTCTGTAACATCTTGCAGCTGGGAAATCAAAAAGATGGATCAGAATGAGGTGATCACAGACTGCCTGACTCGAACATTGTGCACACATTTGAGTGAAACAGAAGAAAATTATATCCACTTGAGATGGAAAGTAATGTATAATGTGTTGAGGCTCAGTGTCTATGAGTGTGGGAATGTCGGCGCTTGCCAAAGATTTCTCCCTTTGCTCTTGCCTGTTTCTCCTTAAACCTAAGTCCTGCAGTTCCAGCACCAATCAGAGCCAGGGCATAATATGCCTTGTAGGGAGCCAATGCTAAACTAGCAAAATAACAATACAACCCTGCGATGCCGTATATGAAGCTAAAACCTGCCTCCGCAACTGGTGTCCCAATCAGCTGTGGCAAAGGAATTATTGAGATGTTGTCCGAGGCACTCAGATATAACCCGTGAAGAATAATGCCAAAGCAAAGGACGGAGTCCAGAAATGAAGGCAACGTTCGATCTAAGCCAGACCTCTGCAACAAAGCACACCCCACTGCCCCGTCAGGGTTTCTCTTGGTAACATTACATTTTGTTGTCAAAGGGTTTAGCTTACTTAAACCCTGATTCAGTTATTTAAATTGGACGCGTATATTTCGGCGGTGACCAAACACCCAAAAGACACATGTTTAAAAGAAATTGGACCACATGCTCAAAAATTGTTAACAATTGTAGGTTCAATAGGACCTATATGATCATTCAAGAAGAAAGAGAATCGTCACTTTGATAATGCATAAGATATTCATATAAGCTCTGAAAATGGCTACGACCTCAATTTGGACTTTCTAAGCTCTTGTCATACTAAGCTCTTGTTTAATATCCTAGAGATGTGGGAGCGGTGCTAGAAGTGTCCATTTTAGGCCCACTTACCTTGGTAAAAAGAAGCATCATGCATCAAGCACAGATAAGAGTAAATAGAGTTGCAACAACTACATTACATCCAACCTGCCTTGGAAAATGGACCAATTGATTGATTTGTGGAGATGAGAAAGTGTAACAACCTGAACCCATGCGGCCAGAGAAGGGCCAAGCATAACTGCACATAAAAGATGAAGAAGAAGAAGTCCTTGACGGTGGTGATATGTGTCAATTTGCGTTTCTCCATGTGTGAGTGCAGAGGGCTTATTCAACTCATCACCTAAGGAACCCACTTTTTCCAATTGTGGCCCAATTCGGTCATCCTTCTTTGCATTCCACAAGAGAGTTTTTTGTAACCGATGGCTGCAAAAACAATATAAATACAAAAATATTGGTACCACAAACATCATGTTCAGGCCATGGTTGAAATGAATGGAGAACATGCCTATATTGTTATGTTTACTGAATAACTCTCCATTCACAACTCACATATGTTCATTGAGATAGAAGAGTATGAACCCACCTTACACACAAAGACTAAATTTATAGATATGGTAGAAAGTACTGTAAATTAATGGTGTGCATTGTGTTTGATAAGAAGCACAAATAAAGTCTCACTGATGTAAATCCTGACAAGTTGAAATGTTTTTGAATTGCCAGATCAAGACCAGGCAGTCCTCAGGTGAGACTACTTTTTCTCAAATCCTGCTACTGTATCTTGAATCACCATGCACTTCAATGTAAATTTCAACTTCAAGGTTTCATATTGCATTGCACAGCAACATCTCTTTCATGATATTAAGTGAGCTTCCAAACAGACTAGGTACCTGCGTGAGAATTTTAGCTGGAACTTTCCTAAACAAAATCATCCCCACACTCGTCAGATCCTTATCTGAATCAAATCTGAATTCATCACCCAAGCAAAGACATCAGAAATTCCTTGGGCTGTACCTGCAGAGGGCGGTATAGCAATTCCAAGCATGAACTAGTAACAGCACAATAAGGCCGATACTGGGATGTACAAAGATCACAAGAAGAGTTGTTCCAGCCATCACTGCAAGTATTGGTCTGGCTCTCAATTTCTTCATCACCTGCACAGTATTGTGCACAAGGAGGAAAGTTGAGGTTTCTTCACATGGAAGTTTGCAACCTAATCTTCACAAGTAGTCTGTCTGAAGCAGTTTGGAGAATACATTGAAAAGGATGCAAATCGATGTGATCGTAGTGTGACAATTTGTGAACCGTTACGAGTCAATCATTAGGTGTGACATATCCAATTATGTTGCTGCTTGAGCCAATGAAGCCATACCCATTCTAAAACAAATATAGGGATCTCTGTTTTTACAACATTCCAAATTGACAACACCAAAAACTTAACACTTGTCATTGTCACAAACATTCTTTAGAACCAATTAGAGCACATGAGATCCTGCAAGATATGTAGGCAATGTACCTGAAGCTTGGAGCCAAATGAACCACATCCACACCATCGAGCTCCGTGGCTTTGTGATCGATCCTCCAAAGCTTGAAATCTGAGAAATTCGCACTACCCATTTTAACAATTACTCCCCTTGTGTTTGCAGACAAACAAACATCATTGAAGTTTGCTACACATAGGTCAAGGTTGCGTAACACTTGTATGATTCAGCACACTTGGAGATGTTAAGCTTTAAAGCAACTGCTTTCCAACACCTCCATTGCAGATTGCATTCATAAGTACTAGTCAAAAGGCATATGTTGCTCAACTTGGCCGATGATAATGTTTGATTTGTATTAGCAAGGTCCCAGAGCTAGAATCCCGGATGCACACGCACCTTAGTTTGAAGAATACTTGAAAGAAGGATGCAGTTTGGAAAATAGTGCTGCTGATGATTGCCACCAGGGAAACAATGCCAGTTGCAAAGAAGTAACACACCATGGAAATTCCCAAGAAGCTGATCAATGGTGGAGGAGTCTCTGTTCCAAATAATGAAATTACATAGTAGACCAGCAAAGGACCCAGTGCTAGCACAAGGAGTGGAAGTGGGAGCCGAAGATTTGCTTCAATGCAGGATACAACTGAAGGGATGTTTTGATCCAATTCCCAAGCTCGAGCTTGATGCATTAGTGCAAAGAGGACCACTGCCACTGCCAGACCTGTGATCTGCACAAATGAATGTACAAAAGAGAGCAGTAAGAAATCAACACGCGCTATTTAAAAAAGAGTACATATAAGAGCATTCATTTGTCCAGGTTATGCATGGTCACTGGGTGTTTCTCAATAGTGCCCACAAGTAGAGTGAGACCACCAAAAACCACATCCCTCCCCCCTGAAAATATAAAACACCACTGAAACAAAGGTGGGCATAGTGTGCACCTGTAAACCATGCACAAGAAGAAATCGGCTGGCAGCAGTTGGCAGCGACACCTTGAGGCCTACTTCATAGGAACAATGTGGATCAACCTATTCCACGACCAGCATCAAACTGTTGATTGTCAGCAAAGCTTGACCTTTACATCCATGATTTCTCTCCCTACACATCTACATGACTTGTAAGAGTGAAGATATGTGCCTCATTGTAAATCAACATGTGGCACTTCAAATGATTGTCACCAGTAGTAGAGATTCTGATCTTTGCAAACACAGAAAAAGCTGTACCAACTGATAAGCTACAAGTTAATCTACAATCAAGCATAAAAGAACCTGATGAAGTATCAAATTAAAAGCAAAATAGCTAAAAATTCTCACATCAACATTGTAACGTACCAAGAGAACAATGGTGGTCTGTTCAGATCCATAACTTGATCCCCAAATGGCTGGGGCAGAATCAACCATGACAGTCTCATTCTCCAGATTTGGAAGGACTTCCAAACCAAAAGGGGGATCCCAAACTAGAGCAACAGGAGGAAAACAGCGGGCCTTGCAAAGCTCTGTCCAGTAGGAAGGACCGAGTTAGAAAACAGTTAAAAGAGACAAGAGGTTATGCAAGGCAGATCACAGTATACTGATAGCATCAAACACCTCCAAAGAGACAAGAGAAAGGGCATCATGGTGGTTACTGGGTAGATGCACAACTCTCAGAAAGATAGTATCATTCCACAAGCGAAAGTCGAAGTCAAAGGATAAGGAAAAGGAAAATAGTCTGTAAACTTGAGAGCAATGAGTGATAGCTGCTCATAGTATTTGGGCTAATATAGGTATCAAATTAACTGAAAATACCAACTTGATTTACACCAACTATCTTGATCAATAATAACAACGCAATGTTGCTCACTATCATACAAGGCAAGAGGGTTGTAGAACCTTACTAAGAAGTTCCTCAGGTTTTGGATCTTCCTTGGCTAATACCGTCTCTTGAATGCCGCAACTCAACGCCTTCACACTTAACACAACAGGCAGAGTACCAGAAGAGACAGCAATTGATAGATTCCACAGCAAAGGATGATTCTCTCCAAGCAGAACCTTCTGTTGGCAAAAGGTGGTAGGAGTAACATCAGATAAGCTTCTATAGTTTTTACTTTAGACTTTTCTACTATATTTGTAGTAGCATATGCAAGGAAAGCTCGGGATTAAAATAAAAGTTTAGTTCCCCTCATCAAATGTTCTGTAATCCTAACTTCATGTCATGCATAATCAAGCGTTTGATGTTTGCATTTGAGCAACTACAGAGAGGAGGGTTCGCAGCAAGTGAGTTGGGGGTCTAGGAGTTAAAGCAATAGAAGAGTAAATATCAACACATACCTGCTTACTGTAGATGGTGGATAGAAGGCCCAAGGGTGACATGATCATTCTCCCATCCTTGGGTTTGTAAAATTGCCCTACTGCCATAGATGCTGCAGGTGGAGGCCTTCCATAAACACTCTGCATGCAAGTTAGGATCACTGGTCAGACATTTACAATCTTCACTCCTACCATCTACAATCTCAAATGAATACTTTTCCTGATCGAAGAAAGCGTGAACTTACATGCAGTGATTGTCTAGACAACTGATACAAGAGTGTACACCAGACCACACTGTTGTCTGATTGAATGTATCCTTCACTCAGAGAAAATCAATATTCTTGATGTTCATACAATCATGAGAATCAAGTGTCATATGCAGACATATAGCATAGCCTCCACAGGAGGATCGTGCTGTGTAGAAAAATCCATGTTAATGGTGCTTTTAAATGCAAATCCTACATTCAAAAAATGTTTTCATGCAGAACCATAGTAGGACCATCAAATCAGCTCTCGTTATTCAAGCATGTTCTCCGATGGCAATGAGGCCAAATGTATGAGGAGGTCCTGTTCATCATACCGGACGAGGGGCCACAGAAACAGACAGAAATTTGAAGCCGGCCATATCACTGGGGCTGAGGCGTAGCACTCCAGAAGGAGGAGCTTGCTCTGTCTGGCCTCCTGGTTCAGTCTGCTCAAGAAACATGACAGTTGAGTGAGATGGTGGAAAACTCCATGATTTTTCTACTTGCAACACCACACTGATGAAACATAGTTCATACTGAACCTGAAGAGAAGATCCCTTTTGGGTGATACAGGTAGTCAATTCAATCTCATGAACTAAAGAGCTCCTTATATTCTTTTGAGCACTTAAGGATATAAAGCTGCACAAATGTCATTGAGAGCCTTTGATAGCAGACCATTGCAGTATAATACAAATGCCCTTATCACTTTGACTTACAAACCATCATCAACACCAATAAACCATGGAAGTTACCATTTGCAACTGCTAGATTTGCCCAAAGCAAAGAGACAAGCTCGGTTAGAGGACCTGATGCTGGGTGGGACCTGCTGGAAGTTCAGCCATCTTCATGGTGACCTCCACTGCTTGCTCAGGATCCGGTATATCACCAGGTTGGACATTATCAAGCCACAGATGCACACGCACTCCCAGACAAGGTGCCAAGTTTGTTGCTAGTATGAACCAGTCACCATCAGTTGCCTGACCCAGGAGATTCAAACAGGTTAGACACACATAGAGTCATTCAAAGAGCACTAGCATTATAAATTCTGTGGTGGGTCTCCTGCAAATCTCAACATGGGAAAGACAGTATGTAAAAACAACGGCTAACTGCCAGCATGTTAACACTTCACAATGTAGTAGTTCATATTTGCACTACACGTACTTCATATTTTGATGAGGGATCTAAAAATAAGTTTAGGAATCTTACAAGCTTCTCAATGTCCATCATTCGACGCCTTCCATCCATAGCCAGCACAGTCATGGTTGTAGACTTGATGTGGAGGTCTGTCTGTGGAGCCTCCTTTACCCAGGGTACATTTGCAGGGCATGCAAATGGACTCCGTTTAGGCAATACCTGATGCTTGTTATTTTTCTTTGCCTTCTCAAACTCAACCTCCTCCTCAGTGTCCACCACTTTCCCTTCATCCAACTCTTGTATTCCTGCATTTTTACCTCCGAGTCAGAAAATAACAGACAATGAGAGTCCTTTTTATCTCTTTGAATCATTTTAAGGATCTGGAACAAGCTCGGAAGTCGATTGTCATTTGAAAGGCTTATAAAAGAAAAATGATGAGACAATCAAAAAAGAGGCAGACACACCTCTTCCAATACCCATTCTGTTTCCCAGAGAGGCAGAGATGGGAATGTCTGCACTGGTACTCGGTAACCAATCAAAGGCATGAGGCAATGCACTGCGCAAGTTGGACACAAAGACAGCCATTCTTGTCTGTGGACTTGTAAATTGTTGCCCTGTCTCCTCATCTATCAACTGGAGCAGTGTATGAGCAACCTGTCCAACCATGTGCAATTGCAGTCAGGACACAACATTCAACCAGTGAACTGATGTCAATCACCTGAGACATACTAAACCCTAAAATTTAAGAACCTTAAAATTGTTATGAAGGTGTTATTATCACACAAAATCAAGTACCTGTTTATATAAAATTTTGAATGCATCTAGAGAATGCAGAAAACAATTACCTGCATAACCAGTTGGTTACACCAAAGGATGCTTTGATGTTCTATAGACAGGAACACATTCACCATGCCTGCTGAGCCAATAGTCAGACCATTAGTTGGTGGTACAATTCCATCCAGTGAGGCCATTCTGGAGCGAACCTGTGTTAAAGCAACAATGTCCCCAATCAAAATGTGTCTGAAATCCATATCAAAGGTGTGACTCCAAGATCATGAAGCATATTTCTTAGTTTCTGCTAGGAAAGCAATTCCCCTTTCTCATTACATCATGTCCTAAGCATTTCAAATTTCATGCCAATCAACAGCTCCCGTCAGATCCAAGAACATTCCTCCATGTGCATCATCCAAGCCTAGCTGAGAAGAACTCACCCTATAGGGAGTCATGTTTTATCTGTGATAACTGCCAGATGAACATGCCTTACAAGATGCCCTCACTTAAATATGGCTTCCGGACTGAGTATAAGTACACACCTTGAGGACATGTTAGACTCAACAGAGCTCTAACATTGACTTCAAGTGGTATTAGAAAACAAAACCTTTATCACAAAATGAGAGCAATAACACCATAACACACCTGGTAGTCTCGTGCACCTCCAGCTATGGACACAACCACAACATCTGCAAGAGAAGGCTTTGCACCCTTGTAACCTTGCACCCATGCATCATTCACTTTTGAGAAAAAACGTCCAAATGAGGGCTGCACTGCCAGGGGAGGGGATCTGCAAAATAAAGATTAAGAGAAATAAAGATATAAGTTTACAGGTTGTTCAATAGTCCCAGACGGTAAACAATTTGAACCAACTGACTATGACAAATGTAATTCTGAGTGAAGCAGCGGACTCTACAGCAGCAGTGACTTTGCCTGCTATTATGAAGTCCTGAAAACATGCCACCTGTAGATATCTTTGTAAGATACACACTCGGAATTTTACTAAGGTCATGTAACTCAGGTAGTTGATGCAATCTGATGAGAATTTCAAGCAGAATCTGCTATCAGCTCAACTGAATTGTATCAAGGTCCGTCTCCCTCTTATAAGTACTGAGATGTCTACTAAACAAAATTTGGCTCTGTTCTATCATCTCCCCTCTTCATCCTTGTCCCTGCTAATTCCAACCTTCTGGAGTCCTACTTCTAATTTCTGCCCTGATAAATTGCATCCTGGACGTTCTTAATCCTAATATCCATGCATTCATGAAGGACTGTACCCTACAACCTTTACAAATATGGATTGTCATTCACCTGGATTGCTCAAACTATAAATGAGCCTTAAAACAGCAGTTTCTTACTCTGAAGTCATAGTACCAATTTTCATGCTGTCCTTCTAAATTGCACAACTACAGGACAGTCTGGAAACAATACAGAGGACAATGTATACTGAGGATATGTACGATCTTTCTCTAATCTAATGAATAGTGGAACAAATATGGCATATACCTGTGAGGGCTCGACAAAGTGAGTACTGTTCGCACTGCACCCTGTCTAAGCTCTGGATGAACAACTGCTGCCCTTGCCACAAAGCCTCCCATTGAATGCCCAACTAAGATAACACTTGTTGGTAGAATTTCTCTGTTATCATTATGCTTAGACCTTGTTTCCAAGGAATCTCTGTACCTGTTGAGAATCTGCTTGCAAGGAAGTCAACAATAGTCACAAACCAGGAAGCTGTATGCAAAATTATACCATATAGAACCATCCAGCACTATATAGCAAGTTTATTAAAACAAATATCACTCTTTGACTTCAATTCAGTTGAAACCATGATGCAATCTTCTAAGCGAACCAAGCCTCTTCTTTAAAGGACTGGCTCCACAAAAATCTTTGTTTCATTTGTCCATTGTGATATGTAGTAGCAAGTTATGTTTCAGAAGAAGGTGATTTCAAAAGGAAATTCAGGAATTGACATTGAAGACTTTGTCCTCAAAATCAAATATACAAATAAGAGTAGAGATGGCCTAAATTGACAAGCTCATGACAAGTTGAGGTATTCAATTCTAGTAGACGTAAAACAAGTTGAATAAATTCAGCATCATAAAAACACTGAGCAGCTGACATCTCCTTTCACCAACATTGCTTTCTCCGACGAGGACTTACCCGATGAACTGCTTGCACAACATACTCAGAATGCTCTTCCAGAATCCAGCCATCCATAGCTGAATGTTCACCTTCCAAATCTACAGCGAACCAGTCAAGATGATTCACATACTGACCATCCACTTTGAACTTGGCCAAAAGGTCTGAAAATTGGAATGCTTCTTGCAATGAGCCAGCCTCAAGATGCGTAAAAGAAGACTGCTGATAATACTGTTCATCCTGAGGACCCCCATTGTATGCTCTATCTGATTCTGCTGCCAACGATCGCATCTGCAACATAGAAATGAATCATATTCTCTACATGAACTTCAACAAGAAATCATATTTTGAATTGCCAAACTCTGGCCATATGTTCATACTTTCATGACTTTAAGAACATGAAACAAGTCAATTACAAGAATTAGAGTCAACAGCAATTCATCCTGGCACAGAAGATTGAAAATGGTGGATAGATTGCACTAAATTTGATAGTTAATGTTATGCAAACGGAGGTTATCAATAATTTGTCAATTAACCTCAAGAACTCAAGGAGAAAAAGTACAGCAATTGCCAATGTCACACTGCCTACATTCTTTTAGAGATTTGAGCTGACCCAAGACAATACTCACTAAACTCTTTGCAGCTGGCAGTAGAGAGCGAATGATCACCTTCTATAACTACCAACAATATCTACTTTAAGTGGCATACGCTTTACTGAAAATTCTGTATGTAGTACAAGATGGAACTTACCACTTCCTTATATCCTTAAATAAGTGATATTTGATATAGAGTGTTATCATAAGAGCTGACCCATGCAAGAATGTATATAATACATGGTGAATGTCTGTGAGCTGAAAAATATCTGATTATGGATACTCACTTGCTTGTAAGAGCCACCATTTCCAGGAATGAAGAGAACAGGAACTCCGGACAGTTTCACGAGATGAAGCTGGTAATCAATCTTCTTCCATCCTTCGTGGTAGAGAAACAGAGAATATTTGTTATTAGTGCCGTTCAGGGGCGGAGGGAGAGGAATGTAAGTGGGGTACATGTACGTCATAATACATCCTTTTAGCAGTGGTTTGTGGAACCCTAACAACCCTGCTGCTGTAATAGATGCTGCAAACACGATTGCCAAAAACAGCCTGTAATTGCACCATGATGCCCCTGCGGCCCCCATTTCCTTCTCTAATTATATTTTATTCTTCACTAGGTTTCCTATTCTAGATCCCTTATGATGAGCTCCACGAAGGCATCTTCATCATACTCCCATCGATGGACATAGCCTCGCCTTCATTCGATTGTCAAAATAACCGTCCATCTCCATGTCCCATTTCAATATACCCCAATGGCAGCACATGTGGGAAGTCAATACAAAGCCATTTCATGTCAAAGGCCTTTTTCTCAAGAAATACACACGCATTCTTATGTCCGCTGTATCATCCCCCACCTGCCTATATCTATAATCCAAACCTCGAGAGACTAAAGTATGTAAGGAAACATCAGATCAGTTCTACAACTGTTTGCGTGTACCTATGAAACCCTACCCTCGCCAAAACGTCCAAAGTCTACCTCGGATTCAAAGCATGCTTCTGAACGTGAGATAATGTCATTCTCCAGAGTGGGAGATTAAATCACAAAACTCTTATCTCCACAGGAATTAAAACCTCTCCGCCTACCGCAGACAACACGAGATCTACAGAGCAAAAACCTTCGAATCCTCCCCTTTCCTCCTTGCGTCAATCGCATTCTGAGTAGCTCCTGTCGACCTGATCCCGTATAATAACCAGAGTAAAAAAGATAAAAGATGAATACAAGAAAGAAATAAAAACTACAATGAGCCGTTTGAGAACTGGTGACCGATGTCGCGAATGGACACAAGGGGATCCAGCTCCACACTCAATCATTCATTGACGATAATATGGCACCGGAAGCACCATTGTGAGTGGAACTGATAAAAAAAAAAAACTGGAAAAGCATAAGAATGTGTCTATGAAGAAGTGGAGGACTCGGAGGCTGTTGGTGTGGGGGAGGAGATTGTCTACGAAAATGTGGACGCCATCGCATCAGCCATTAGAGTTGCCTCGACACAGATAGCTGAAGCTTCAGTCCGCCATAGCTGGACCTCTGGGAGGAGCCTGGCCGGGTCACCCGATCTTTCGCCGGGTCTTACCTGCCAACCCGTGGATCAGCACGAGGCCCTGTGCACGGGTGGCCCGCTGGTTCAGGGGGCGGACCCCACAAGCCTGCGCTTCCCATAAGTTAACTGGTCTCATCAGAGAATACTTCCAGCAACTCCCATGTGCTTTTCTATCCACGTAAAGAACTTCTGTTTTTTCCCTTTTGTTATTTTTTATCCAAATTTTTTTAGAGTAGGCTGAAATTCAAACAGAGGGCATCCTGACACTTCGTAATGTCTCTGTAAAAAATATGTCCCGAATTTCTATTAGAATGCCCTTGTCCACATGTCTCTTTTCTTTTCGCAAGAAAGACAATCATCTTTTTTCATTCAGAAGTCAGTTATGGTGAAGAATGTTGCGATTATGGTGGAAGAATGAGGATGACTATGGCCGAAAAAAAAATCTACATTGATATATGCAACTATAATCAATCCTACATCTTGTTTTTGTTGTGCAATGTTGTTCCCAAAAGCGAAGCAACCTCGCGAGCATCAGAACTGCTAATTCTGATAATTTGACAATTGTGGAGGTTGTTCAAGTTTTAGTGCCTGCATCTTGAAAAAAGTCCTAGTTCGGCAATACTCGATGAAGTAAGAACGCCTTGAAGAACCATCAAATTTGGTGCAAATTTTTCTTTCTCAAACGATGTGACCAACACACTACTACCCTCGCCGTTGGGGAATGAAATTGCTGCATTGAAAGAAATCTCTCCAAGAACCTCACATGGTGCAGGAAGGTTTGTAGGAAACTAATGATTTTGAGCAAGTGCATATTTGTGTTTTTCATCTTCATAAATCTCTACATACACATAGAGTTTTCCATCAAGGTGGCGCTCACTAGCAATTATTCATTATGTAGCATAATCCACAATCATATTATCTATTTGGTCGTATTTATGATAACTTTCAAAGCCTCTCTAGCAGGTCAGCTCCATGCCACAACAAGTTGGCACAAATATCCACGTAATTGATGTAGGGCAGCCAATCTTGTTTGTTAAGCTATACATGACTGCATCTTATTGGTTATTGCTACAAGGGTATATCTTCCCACATGCCCTTTGGAATACCATATGGCTTCATCAAGCTTCCACTTCAACACTAGAGTTAGGAAGAAAGGATGAGGCTTCTTGTCGGAAGATGTCCATTGTGGATGATGAGCCATCATCTTGTGATAAGTGTCGTTCACATTCGTGATTGGGCAATCAATAACCTTCATGAGATTATTAGCCTTCGCAATGTAAGACATCAACCTTCCAATTCTTACTAGGACCTGGCAAGTACCAAAGCTCAGGGCCTACCACAACATGCACTAGCTCAAACTCACCTTTGTTATAGGCACACATCTCTTTAGCAACACAAATGAAAAAAATGTTTGGTAGCAAACCGATAGAAGCAATTGTTGATTCCACGAGGGGAATATGTTTGTGCCACTAGTTGCACCAATACAAGATATTCCTCCTCAACAGTAAGCACATCCGATTGTTGCACATTTTTACCGAGCCTTGTTTTTATGCTCATCATCACCATTTGATTGCATGCTAACTTCACATGGTGATAGTGCACATCGATGGTTACATTGAACCTCTTATAGTCCACCCTCGATATTTATTAATACTTCGGAGCAAGGAAACTTGTAACACTTATGTGGTGTTAACACTCTAACACTTATCGGGGTTAGTATAGACAATTTGTAATACTTATGTGGCTTTGGAATTAAAAGTAGTAACACTTACACAAACAAAGGATGAAAATACATACGATATGGATGTCATCACACATCTAAGTGTAATGGAAAAACAAATGTGTAGTAGTTTAATGAGATTATTGTGCATGCCAAGAACTTATTTCCTTTTGAAGTGTTCGAATGCTTTTGGATGAGATGTGTAACATCACTAGGTTTTTGTTCCAAAAATGGTTTCAAGGTCACTAATGCATTTTCAACGTCCTTGAATCCTACTATATCTACCACCACATCACCAATTTGAAAATTGTAAGCTTCCTCAAAGGGTTTTCTTAGCTACATTGTTTTTTCCATCAAGTATACTTATATTTTCCTCTTCAATAGGTATGTAGAGATTGTTGAGATCAAATTCCGGTTCGTAATTAATGAACTCATGTGCATTTACAATGGCTCTAGTTTCACTCTTTGCATATTCTAGTGCCAGTTGTTCCAGTAAGGTATTCAGGTTTAGGATAATAATTTATGTCAGTTTTATCCAAGTTATAAAATTTCACATCCTCATTTTCACCTAAATTAACACTTACAACCGTGGATTCATTGAAGATGGGAGCATAATTTTTATAAATTCTCTTAACAATTAACAATTAACACTTACTAGTGTATTTTTTAATATTTTGGCGGGGAGTGCAATTTTCCTTAACACACATGCAACTTTAACACTTATTGGGGTAACACATATTGACGGTGGACTGTAGATTCATTTGTTGGTAGCAATAACAACTTGTCTTCTTTCTTTATGATTATACGGTTTCCACCTCTCAAGAGTGAAAGTATACTTCTTGGTATATAGAGACTCTCATTTTGCTCCAGGGGTGGATTCTTCATATTACGTATGAACTAACATGAGTGTAAGAAGGGCTATTATTTGAGGTATTATTGTACATAATATACATAAGAGAGATGTATTATTTTTCTCTACTTTGTACATTCAGAAGGGCTCCTTATCTTTTTGAAGTGAAGGTAGATGTGCAAAAAAAAGGCGCAAAGGTTTAGAGATAAAATTGACAATAGATGTTTTAGTTTCATTTAATCATGTTTTTGTCCATTGATTTCATATGATAATAGTCCTCAATGACTACCATGTTCATTATTGTTAGGGTTTGCATTTGGGTTTTAGGTTTTTACAAATTGGAGGCTCTTGGAGCACTCATGGCCTTCCTTGAGTTTTCCTCTCTAGAAATGCGGCAAGTTATTGTGCTCTTATCTTTGTTTGTTTGATACAATCGTTGAGTTACATGCTATGGATGAAAAAATGTTCAATGATTTTCTCATTGGAAAGTAAAAGTGGATTCTATATGTAACAAAGGCCTAATTAATTCATGATTTGTATTTTAAATATGTAGTGAAGGCATTTATCATATTAAATTGAAATTTTTACTATAAATCCACATGACTCCATTTTCTAGTTTGTTGTTAATACACATGCATGTTTGCTTTCAATAAACCTCTTATATATATATATAGAGAGAGAGATAGATAGATAGGGAATTTCATTCAAGTTTCTAATGATTTAATTCACCATGTGACTCGCCAATTCCAAAAGCCATCATCATTTCTATATTGGATTTAGTGTCTTCGGAATCATTTGAACACAACTCCCAAACCTCTAGGTAATCCTCGCCCTTTAATATCGTTTGCACACCCTCGTTGTATTGTAAGATGCATCTTAGTGACAAGAGGTTTCACCTCATCCATGTTTTCATCCTCTCTAACCACAATAATCATAGGAGATGTAGATAAGTTCGCCCCACCTTGGCATGTCTCAGCTACATGATTGTCATCTCGGCATGGCTCGGCTGCAACATTCTTCACAATCTCACATGGCTTAGTTGCAACATTCTTGGTAGCTTTGCATGGATGTTCTTCTCTGAAGATTGTAGGAAACTTGTATGCATCATCAAACTGGAGATTAATTCCCAACGAGAATGTTGGTTGCAAATCACCAACTTCTTTAGTCGCAGTCTACATACATATTACTTCCTTGCAAAAACCTCACTCAAATGGCGTTGAAACTAGGAAACCAATAAGCGGGAACAAAGAACAATGAAGGTTACAAGCCCCCCATTATCTCTATACAAGAAAATAAAGGGCACCAATTTATTCTAAATCATTTCTATTGAAAAAAAACAAGAAAGATAAAGAGAAAAAAAACATAATTTCTCTACAGATGGGAATGCACTCCCCTTAGACCACTCCCATGTTTATGCTCATGAACTTGTAGATTGGCATAATATATTGTGGATTAGTGGTTGTTGGTTTAGGGGGCACACCCCACAAGCATGTGCTTCCTAAAGTTAACCGGTGTCATAGAATGTTTTTAGCAACTCTCATGTATTTTCCATCCATGCAAAGAACATATTCATCCACAACATCACTAAACATTCATCCAAATGGAGAGCATTTCATAAGTTTCCTTGTGTTTTTTCTATCCACTCATGTAAAACTTCATCCATAATCTCATGTTTATAATATCATGTCCATTCAAGAGCATAATGGTTATGCCCATAAACTTGTGGATGAACATGAGGTCATGTGCTTTGATGGCCCACTAGCTTAGGAGATGAAGTCCAAACGTATTTCCCATAACTTAACTAATCCCATAGAACATTTCCAACACTCCCATGTGCTATTCTATCCGAGAAGAGAACATGTCGTTCATCCAAATGGAGAGCATCTCATCAAATTCCCTCTATTTTTCATCCATTTCTATAATATTTCATCAAAAACCTCCAATTTATGTCCATAGAAATTTGGTTACACCCACAACCACGTGGATCAACACGAGGACTTGTGCAATAAGGAAAGTTGGTTTAGCTGTCAGACCCACAACCATGTGCTTCCTATTAATCAAGCGGTCCCATAGAATACTTTCAACAACTCCCACATGCTTTCTATCCACACAAAAAAAAAATCATATTTTATCAATTGCTCATCCAAGCGGAGAGCAAGTCATCAATTTCTATGTTTTTGTATACACACAATTTTCATGCATCCATGATTTGAAGCTTACATGCATGAGCATATTTCTTATGTCCAAACATGGCTTGAACGAGTGGATATCTCACTGCTATTGTAGTTTGTCCTTCACTCCCCTCTTGTTGATTATGTGGTCAACAACCTCTAAATTTTGTCCACAAAAGAACAGTTTATGCTTCATAAAAGGCTTCAGTAGATGGATGTTTCGTGATTGTCACAACTCATTATCCACTCCAAATCACCTAAAATTGAAGGCTTTTGTTTGCCCTTCCCGAGCATTAGAATCCAATATGTTGAACTTGCATACAAGAAAAGCATAATGTCTCATTTTCAAATTGAAGTGCCCTTGCGTGAAACAAATCCGCCTCGTAGCCATTGAATACCTCACAACGCCAATACTCAATAAAGATTGTTCCCATTGTTCTCTCCAATTATTCAACATCCCCTCAATGGAATATGCCATAAGCCCACAAAATGTATCCCAAGCAAATAACCAAAGCCACCATCCAAAGATACCCTTATCGTAATTCACAACAATTACAAATACGTCATACTTTGGTCACACATGCTCAAAAAATCCTCCCCACGCTCCTCTAAATCCAACCTTTTACCCTTAAGATACTTAAGATTACTTGACGTTACTTTTAGTTGATGATATCAAAGTAAACCCATTTAAAATTGATGAATCTATCAATTCTCCTCTTCCAATTGGACCAATGCATGTATGAAAAGTAAGATATAGATAGATTTGGGCTCACACAAATGTCCAAGATATAAATACAAACTATGCATATTTGATCACCATCATCACTTAAGGTAGATGGGTCTTAAGTGGCTTGGTTTCTTGATTGGACCTTTATATTTGAGTGGTATGTGGTTCGGTGGGGATCAAAGAGCAAACATCATAAAAGATACACGTTTAAAAGACATTCGACTACGTCTTCAAATTATAACGACTGCTCTACACTCAATAGTGAACACCATTGGGAGGACATATGTATCTAGTTAAGAAATTGACAAACATGTGCTTCCGCGAACGATGACTACATCAAGGTAAGTCCAATTTTGCATCCAATTTTTGCAGATATTTCATTGTAGATTTGCTAACGCAACACGAGTTTTGTTATGTAAATATAACCAGCAGAAGTTGGAGAACATAAAAATCGAACCAAATAACACCCACATACCTTACGACCATGTTTTCGCTTCCTTTTTTCTTCTTCTAATAGGCTATGTTTTATATAGTTTAAAACTCATAAACCAAGTGAGAATTGGTTTTGATACTTGTTGGGAATTTGTACAAATACTAGCTTGAAACCTTTAAGAATTTACTCATAAGCCACAATCAAACACACAAATCAAACCCCGGAGCAAACCAATCCCTCGAGGGCCACCAAAGGCACAATGAAAGCCTCCTCCTTCCCTAAAAGAGGCCACCTTTGATAAAGGGAGTTCCGTAGAGGGCTCCCTATTCCGACACAAACAAATTATTCCCCCCTCAAAATATGCCATGTGTCATGCTCACATTCGCCAAGACCAACTTGTATCTATGTGGAGACTACATTTTAGCACATGTAAAGATGGAATAGGGAGCCCTCTACAGTAGCACATGGTCTATTTATAAGTGCGGCATGTAACTTGTGTCAAGTTTACACAAGATATGTGGGCCTATGATGCTTATCTTTATTTGACACCTACAGTATATGTAAGTGGTTGTGGAGCTTAGGGCAGCTTTACACTATGGTGGAGAAGTCCACCGGTCATGAATTCTAGGGGAATTCTGAAATTTGATTGGCCGAGAGTGACACTCTTGTCTGGTGATGGTTTACACTACGGCCAAGAGTCCTTTGGTGGAGAACTTTGTGCATGGATGAAAAAATGACATGGTTGCCAACGTGGCGACACTTTTTTGAAGGGGAGTTCTCCGGAGGTCGAGTTTCTTGGGCAACCTCAAAGCCTCGGACAAGAAACTTGGCCTCCGGAGAACTCCAACTTGAATAAAATATTTTTTCCTTAGAGAAATCTTTGCACTATTGTTCTCCCTCTTTAGTATGACGCGTTTGGGAAACACAAAAAAGTCGTATTATCAAGGTGTCGTCTTCTCATTAATATAACAAATGGTGTAAAGTTGTTGTATTATTGAGGGAATACGAAAACATAAGTAATATGAGCTTCAAAATATATACAATGAGTTTAAGCAATATAGATGGTATGAAATAATGACATATAACTCCAAACAAATACAAATATTCTCAAGAACTCTTGAAATAGGAGTCCAAAGATCTTTGGTGTTGCCTACCCAAGTTAGCAACTGTCATCTTATCTAAAATCCCAACTAACTTTTGGAAACTAATAATTTCATTAACACCAAGATATAAAGAATTCTCTAATAAGAAACTAGACAACAATGATGCATGACGTTTAGCATCGAGATACTAGTGATACTATATCACCCGTGTACAAGGCAACACTCTAGCTCTAACCACGTCCATTCTACACTAGTAACCCTAATTATCATTAAGTTCCCAACAATAAGTGAAGTTCCCAAGTAGTTCCCAAGTGAAAATGGATGTATTTAAGATGTACATAATATAGATGAAAGGAATTCTAGCATTGACTACCTCTTTAATATGACAAAACGGAGATTCTATTAAAATGTTGCGTTATCAAGTGTTGTAGTCGTATAAAAGATGGAGTTTTGAACTAAAAAGTTTGGTCTCGCAAAAATGTGTCGTAATCTTGAGGGTGTCGTAATCTTGAGGGTGTCGTATTAACAAGGTTAGACTATACCAACATGTAATTTCTTTTTAAATAAATACAAAAATCATGTTACCTACTTATTTACCTTAATTTGGATGTATTATAGAGGTGGAACATTTTCAAATAAATTCTTTTCATGAGAGAAGTTCTAAAACATTGCCATATACATTTTATTTTTTGATCAATACAATTTTTTAAAATTTCAATACAATGGTCATTTAGGGGGTAAGGTTTCTATTGTGGCCAGCTATGACCATTTTGTGAAGTTGTCCGGTGGACTTCTCCTCTTGGTGAAGTTATCCAATACACTTCTCCTCTAGGTGGTTACACTACGGCCGGTCAAGACTTCTGAAGGCATCTTTTTATTGTCTTTTCATCTTCTCCGGCATACCATCCCTCGCCTCAAATAACCATGTCTTGGGCTAAAATTCTTGATTGACTGGTGCACTTCTCCACCGTAGTGTAAAGCGGCCCTTAGAATGGACATCCAAAGACATGTGTCACAAAGAGATTGGATCACATACTCAAAACTTGTTAATTGTTCAAGGTGCAGTGCATATTCAAAACTAACATCTCTATGATCATATAAATATAAGAAAGAGAATTATTCATGTTAATTATTAATAGAATATTCATATGAGCTCCAAAAACTAGGAGGAAAACAACTACAACTTTGATTTGAATTTGCTAATTGTCGAGTGTTGATTTGTGTACATGCTAAAAATGCCCAATTTAGGTCCACTTACCTTATGAGCTTAGTCTATGCCCAAATTTGGCACATCTCTCTAAGTTACGCTAAGGGCTACTTCATACACAAGATCAAAGGCTTGTGACCATTGCACTCTAAGATCTCTCATTGGTCGAAAAGGTAGAGACCTTCCAAGTTCACTTTACACTAGAAGATGAAGGCCTAAGGACCCAAAGAAATTATCATGCATGAAAAGTCTACATGGAATTTTACATGGCAATTTATAAATAAAATTTCATGGTCTGCTGGAATTTGCATCAAGTCCACCTTTGAGAGGTAGGCTTGACACAATTTCTGACAGACCATGTCAATGATATGCCTTGATGAGAATCAAGGGCCCTCACAATTACATGGTCATGGCCCTTGGCTCATGTGTGAAACAATGTCCAGAGAGATTTCGGGCAAAATTGGTCAAAATCCTGGGGTTCCCAAGTCCAATAGGTTACATGTTGTGATCTTTTGGTTTTTCTTTATTAAATTGAGGTATATTCCATAGATTCCTCTAAAACGATCGGCAATTTTCCAAAAGTTTTAAACTTCAACTGATTATTTCTTAAAATTCAACTAGTTGACCTGTAACTAATTGTCGGTTCACCCTGTGCATTGGTGTGAGGTGGCCCTAAGTTAGCCTCCTGTTGGCATCATATTTTACCATCTTGCATCCAGATTTGTTTAATTGTTGCTTTCATGTGTGGGTGGTCATATGCATGGATTTTTTAATGTGTACCAAAAGCAATGTCACTGTATATGACAACACACACACCACCAATGATTTGGAAAAGTTCCTTTTCTTCCTTCAAAAGGAGTTCATCAGTTACTTGACTCTTGCAATCAGTCAAGCTGCAGTCTCTTTTAATGACATTGACCTTTACACAAACCTAAAACGAAAGTCTCTGAAGATTAAAAAGTCCACAAATTTACCCTTTGGAATTCCATGTAGATGGTGGGAAATTGAGTATGGTTGCAAGAATGTCTTTGCTAAAACTGCTCGAAACCTAGATATGCTAGGCTTGAGTATGCCATAAACTTCAAATGAAATCTCTTGTGGACATGCATTGTAATGGGTTGACAAATGATCCTTGCTACAGGAAGAAAATCCAACAAGGAAGTCTTAGGTCACTGGTGGCTTGAGCATAACTTAATGGCTCAGCTCTTGGTACATAAGTTAGTGCTTAGTATGAATAGAGTCAGAATGAAAGTTAGCCATGCCAATGTTGCTCTTGCGTACCTGCAATTGAATTCCAAGGGTAGCTGATTTTCAGCACATACCTCTGTTCTGGAGAGACAAGCCTCCCATTTGGGTACCTATCACAGGAAGACCTTCATCAAAAATTTCTTGCTAATCTATGTGGATTTGGAGCAAACTTGACCAAGAAGAATCAACAGAAATGGCAATCCTGTGCAAAGAATCACAAATTTATGACAAAGAAACAATCTCAATCGAAGTTAGCTCTCGTACAGACATACATCTGGATCTTTCTAGTTTCACAACTCTCCATGCACCAATGATACATCTGGAAGAATTACAGTAATTCAGGTGGAAAACCACCCAAAATTTATGTCAATCACAAAGGTCTGTTTATCTCAACAAGGACCACGCTCAAGCTGAGACTCATGTGACCCTAGCCCTATCAAAGGAAACTGACTCTGTACAGGACTTCAATAACCTACAAAAAAATTGTACAGGTCCTCAAAATGTCAAACTGTCATCAAAGCTCGGTTCAGGCATGGAGCTCACATGGGCACCAATTTCCTGTTACTCAAGGTCTTTCAGTCAAGATCGATGCACTCCTTTCTGATTACTCTTGGCACCCTGCACTTTGCAGCTGGTCACAGGGCAGTAGTTGAAGTGGAGCATTCACAAACATGCCAAATAATCCTGAATTTGTTGGAGAGTTGGAGGCAGCTTGTTCGAGGAAGTCCCCTGATCTTCTGGTGCATCATAGAGCTCATCGTTCAGCTCACCCATCCTAAGCTCCCAACAGAGACACCAGCAAAGATATACTATGGTTGAGAAGATGCTCCTTTTGGCAATGTTGGTCAGCTGGTCTCTCTCTTGAAATCACAGGATGTCTGAAAAGAATGGTGTCTGATAACACTTATCGTTGCTACAGATCTGAACAGGCAACATTATGTTTGGGGAGTTCCCCTTAGGGTTAGGGTTGTCAAGAACTTTTTGGTGACTGAGACCTGGGGACAATGACACCTAATGGCCTCTGCACCTCAGTTTTGGGGTTAAGAGGAGGCTTGCGAGGTGGAGGGTGAGAGGATTCTTTCCTGTTCACTTTTCCATCTCCAACCGGCAGAATAGGAGCACCGTTGAATATAGAAAAGTCTCTTGAAGACTTCAATTGTCTCGGTAATGCGGGGGAGGTGTGGAGACCTGAGGTGGATGGACTCATGGAGGTGGACACACTCTCATGTCCAGACTCTGATGCAATATCACCATCTGATGCATCTGAGTGAGCCACAGGATTCCTTATTGAAGAACCATGTCGAAGTACCTGTGATGCATAAGTAGAAGTACTGATTCCGCTGCCTCCAAAAACTATCCTAGAAGGTGTTCTACCAACATCACTGGTGTCACCTCCAAACCTACCTAACCCAGGTCGGCTCCAAAATACTGGATTCCTCCTCAGGTCTCTTAAGAAAGTGTTCCTCCCTCTTGTAGAAGAAACCACACTATCTGGAAGTCCATGACTTACACCCCATGAAGGAACATAGGTCCGCCCCACAGTAGGTGTATTTGAAACAGAACTTCCTTGATACGCTGGCCAACTTGATCTTCCTCCTGCTGAGGGAACTGCAGCAGTAGAATTGGAAGGCAGGGGTTCCCCCAGAGCCCCACGCATACCCAGAGCTGCGATAGAATATGGCCTCTCTGATACACTGTATCTCCTTTCTGCTGGGAGGGGACTCATTGACATTGAGTCTGGTATTGTGGAAGTGACACTGTGGCTATCTATACTACTCAGAGCTTCAGAATCTCCTTCAGCTGCCTCCAAAGGCAGAACTGATAATACAGGCATCTTGGCAGTGCTGGTCCTGGATAAATCACTATTCAAAGAAGGAAGTCCATGAGGAGTAAGTGACTTGTCTGGACCTTTTTGCATTGCTCTCTTTAATGCGTACTCCATGCTGAGGCCACTTCGACTGCTGATATTGCTACTTGAGCTGTTATCCGTCTCTGGTACATTCATCAAGTCACGGTGACCGACCTTCTGTAGTACAGATGATTTTTCACGTGCTTTCTGTGCTGCTTGAGAAGCTTCCTGTGCGTCCAGCTTGGCAAGTCTCCATGCACTGATTCTCACATTTGCTGGGGGTCGTTTTTTGAGACGCCCAGCTGTCTCTGGGTCAACACTTGAAGGTCCCTTGCTAGGTGCTAATTGAGGGGCAAACTCTTCCTGCCAATTCAAATACAGCTGATAGTCATTGTCTTCAACCATACTTTCAGACACAAAGAACTTTGCAGTCCTCGCACTTTCTCACAATGTGCACAATATCTTAATCCCCCAGTGCTTTTACTTTTGTATACAAGAATGAATATCCTAGAATAAGAGTCGTGTCATAGAATGGAGATGTATTGTTCTGGTTATGTACCCAAAGACATGGGGCCTCAGTGTTGGACTCCTTAGTATCATTGCCTTCATTCATGTTTGTATTCATGACTTCTTTACCATATATTTCCTCTTCCACGATCGGTTCCTCCATAATGGTTTCTATCACAGTTTTCTTGCTATGTCGTTTGTGTGATCTCAGATCATGGCAAACCTGTTGATTTGATTACAATGGTCTTATGTTGCATGTTTTTGCCTCATGCTCAAATAGGCACAACTATGTACTTCAGTTTCATACAGCAAGGAAGGATTTCTTTTTGGTGATATATTTCATAACAAATCAAACCATCCATACCTGATGCTCGATAAATATGCGAGGCGGTGTACACCATCCACCATTGCCTCGATGCTTTAGGCCTAAGGAGCTGGCCCCACTAATACCAGTGGTTGTTGAACCACCAGGTGATGAGAGTACACTCTCCTCCTCTTCACCAAGAGCAGGAGCATCATTTTGGGCTCGCATAGCCACCACATACTCGTATGTGGTTATACCCTGGAAATTCAAAACACTTGTATATTAGGTTTAATCAACAGTGTTTTACAATAAGATGTGCATGTGTAACTTGCAATTCAAATTGTTAATTAGTGCAAGAGATGACAAGTCGGTCTCACCTTCCTCATAAGTATCAAGTGGAAAAAGAAGAGCTCGCCTAATGGGATTGATGCCAAAAAGGCTACAATCGTGCACAGTAACTGCAGGGCATAACAAATAACTAAGTCAGCGAGTACAAACACTGTAGACTTTCTAAAACAATGTAGCCCAGCATTAAACAAGTTGTAGAGCCAAGGGGAATATATTTAAAAGTCATTGTTGTGTTAAAATACATCAGAGGAATGAAGTACATATTTGCTTTATTCAGCTCGCTTCCAAATACAAGACCTCATAGAAGGATTAGAGATATCTACAAGATGTCAATCCATTGAGAGCTGATACAGTACCACAACAGCTGCAAAAGGCGCTGTTGAGAACCCATTTCCAAGCTTATCAACAATTTGGTTCTCGGTTCCTCTCCTATCAACAAAACAGCGGATGAAAACTGCTGCCCCTATCCCCCACTCAACCACAAGCTGCAGACAGATCAACAATCTCAGAACTGTGTACTGTAGAAGCAGAGCATGCCTGCACTTTCCACAAAAAAGCCAAAAAAATAAATTCCAGTACAATGTTTGCAAGGACCCCAACTCTATTTCAGTCATCCAGTAACGTAAGAGAGAAAATACCAAGGAGAGACTAGTAGCCATTAAAGCCACAAATGTTGAGTAATTTTTCCTCCCAACACAGTTGTTTAGCCACTGCAGAAACAGAAATAAGAAAGCAATCTCAGTATAACCTGCAACAGACACAATGTTGACTTGCAACAGCAAGTAGTTGTTTTAAATAATCAAAGTTTTTCAAGTTGGTTTCGAAGGCCTCATGAAGTACGGTCTCCATGGAGGCCTCTTCAAGAATGACCCCTTACTAATCAAAGAGAGAAACTCTATTTCCTAGAAGCGAAGAAAGGTTGTTGGCCATCTTTCAGCTACAAAAATCAGCAATATTCACTCTCAAAATGGATCTAGAGGCCTTTAAAAACAGTGACTTTGAAAACGTAATGTCCTGGACGTTACCAAGCATGAAGGAAGTAAGCCATACCCGACAATGGTGGTCGAAACCATCAACACACTTATCGCAACTTCTGCAATGCTTGCTATACTTGCGGACCTATCATACCATACCCAATATTTCAGCGCCACTGCCTTGAAGGGCATACAACAAAGGGAAACCAAAGTATTCTCCAAAAGTCTGGTGGAACACATTGGACAGATTGCATTAAAAAGGAATGAATATCATGGGAAAATAATTCGCTATGCAAAAACATGGTTTCTGACTTGGAAGCATTTCACTTAAAGAGTCTCGGGTATGTCATCCACCTAGTTGGACCTTATTGACAAACTACAACTATTTGCAAGCTTTGGCCTACCTTTTTGAAGGTACCACATGACTCGAGGTATTACTTTCTAATTGCAAGAACTTTTCTACAAACCCATGTGGAGCCCTTGGTCACCAATTTACCTCAGCATTACAAAGTGTGCAGAAAAGAATGTCTTCCTCCGACACAGGCTGCTCAAACCTCGCCTCATTGATACAATTATCATCACTAACCAACCACCCACAGCTCAGGGCACAAAGCCCTGCAACAGAACATAATGAAGGCGGCTTGTCCCAACCGATTCGTCCTTGTTCAGCTAGTGATGATTTATGGCTGTAATCTTTCTCCGATTGAAGGGCGGATAGAGGACTGGACATTGCTCCTGAAAGCTGTGAGAAGGAGCTATTTTCATCATGCTTCGAGAGGGGCTGATTGCCAAACACGCCTGGGTCTGCAGGGTTGATGGCTGAACATCGTACATAGAGCAGTAACACTGCAAAGAACTGCAGTGTAAATCACGACAACCACCATATAAGAAAATACGATTCTAGCACAAAATAAAGAGGTAAACGATTGGACTACGAGCAGCTCCAATGTAATCAAGTCCTGACAACACAGAGCTTGGGAAACCCTAGAAGGAAAGGAGGATCGCTTACCAAGGGGGAATATATTGCAAATGCGGCTGACTCCAACCCCCGAATCCATAAGAATGGAGCCAAGAAGACGAAGAAGGCGACCGCCAGCAAGAAGAAGACGGTAATCGCCACAACCTGGAAAAGGAAACAGCTTTCTAGGTATCAATAAGCCTGTGCAACTAAAACTGATACTTACTTGTCGATCTTAAGAGAATTCAAAAAACTAAGCTAAACTTGTGTTAAATGATATTTAGAACAGTAACACCAGCAGGAATTTACCCGTTAAATCAACAAGTCTGTCACGTATGAATGTGTACATTTTTGCCAATTTTCTGGCAGTAAAGACCCCAATGAGAACTTCTACAATTACGCTCCCTCACACTTCATCACAGGATGCAGTGATATACTGTGATCTTGACAATTTCCATTCCTCTTCCCTTCCCGAGCACTTCACGCTCATCGTTGCACACAAAATGCTAACTGAGCAGCCACTATTCAAACCCGAAATATTTGAATAACAAGCTAAGGGAGAGTTATCCTGCCTCCTTTGAAAGTGAATATATAAACACAAACGCTCCACCTTCGAACACATTTGGCATCATTTTACTGATTGGACAATACTGTTTACAAATGCTGCAATGCCAATTTGTTTCCAAAAACGAACCTGGAATGTGTGTGCTGGAAGCTGCCAGCCATGACGACGCACCATTAGTACCGAGCAGCATGCGGTATGATTGACGATGGAAGCGCCTGCATACTAGAGAGAAGACTGTATTTCTCCACTCACTTACTCTCTACTTATTCCCTCTCTCTCTCTCTCGCTCTCTCTCTCTCTCTCTCTCTCTCTATCTCTCTCGCTACTTCCCCCATGAAGTCCGGGTATGATCAAGGTTGATCATCCGTATACCTTAGCCCTAGTCCTCTTGTTTTATCTCTCCTCCTCATTCTACTCCTCCTTCGACCCATCTTTCTGCGTTGAAGCCTGCGGTAGCTTACGTATGTGTCCCTCACTTGCAAACCGGCACTTCAGTTGGTGACGAGAGCACAATCCCTTTTTCACTTCATAGTATGGTTTGATCCGCCCGCATGTGGCAGGTTAAAAATGGGTAATTTTCAAAAACTCAAGAATCACGCGTGTTTCATCGCATTATTTGAGCACATGATAATCCTCGTCGGTTCCCGTCTGTAGGGAAGCCCAACTATAGGTGTGCCAAAGCAATAGAATTGCAACCCGAATCTCGAATCCTATTCAAATATTCTGGGAGCCCTATGACCTAATCCAAGATATTCAAAAAACACCGCAAACTCGGGAGGAAGACTAGTAGGGACTTGTACTGAAGAGCAGCAGCGGGGACGAATTCGACCAACGGGAGATGTATGTAGGTAGGTAGGTACATTCAAGGGTTCTAATCTTTTTGCGTCCAATGCGGCATGGAACGTATCTTAATGGAGTCACTTTCACTACATCGAATTGGAAGCCACAAGCTCGACGAAATGGTACACAAACTCACCCGAGGAGACCCAAACTTCAATGCTACTCTCTACAAACCGCAGTAGACAAATACATTCAGACATACAGTCAGACACGTAACAAAAGGTAACAGAAGCAGACACAAAACATCGGACGGCGGATAATTATGGTGAGGCATCATGCTATTATTGATCGAAACTCGTCCCGACAGGTTCGTCAATGTGACATTGCAGAGAGCGGAAACAACGGCAGGCTACCAATGTGAGCATTGGACGAGGGTCAACTGTAGTGCTGAATTCCGGTTTCAAGAAACTCCAACTGCTGCAAAGGCAAATCCTTCACACAGCAATGTCGCACTAAAGCACGAAGAAAGAGGTTCAATAGGCGAACGTGACTGGATCTGACCCCAAAAACTCCCAACCTATAAAGTCCGAATCCTGGTGATCCAAAACTTTTGCCAGGAAAATCCTAATCGCAAATTCCTAATGCGCCGGCCAGGAGGAGCAAAATACCGACAAGTCTCTCAACCGAAGTAGAAGCATGCGTCAAAACCACCTTTCTCCTTGCCTTCTCTGAGGCCTCAAGCCTCAAGAACTCCACATATCAGAATCGCATGGTTGAATACAGGTAAATCAAGAATGACACAGAGAGATGAATATAGGTAAACCGATGTCTCGGGGATATATCACCAGGACCTCTCTCTCTCTCTTCTCTCTCTCTGCAGAACTCCAAACACTCTCGAAAACTCGCAACTCCAAACAGACAGACAGACAGAAGGAAATCAATACGGCACACAATAAATATGGACCGAAGCAAAGAACGTAATGTGTCCAGAATGTGCCACTACACTCCGCTCCACTCACCCCACTCCACCCTCGGGGACACTCGCAACTCCAAAAGAGACATAGAAAAAAATCCAGAAAAACTCTTCTCCACACACACACACACACACACACACACCCACCCGGATTGAACCAAAAGCAGGCAATGTAAGACGTGCCCGACTACCAGACTACGACAAGACTACACACACTCCCTCCCCTCTCTTCACATGAGCCTCTCTCTCTCTCTCTCTCTCTCTCTCTCCACGACAAGACGAAATTCAGGAAGGGAGGATGACATCAGGAAGGGAGGATTCGATGCAGCAGGAGAAGGGGACTGGAATTGGATGTGAGAGTGGTGCAATGATCCGAGATTCGAGTGAGCTGTTGGAAGGGAGGGAAGGGAGAGTGCAGAGCTGTCTTGTCTTAGGCGTTTGTCTGTCGCTGTGTCTGCCTGCGAGAAAGGCGAAACTCCAGCAGGGCCGCGTTACTTGCAATAGAGCGCTCCAACGACACTCATCAGCCGGAGCCACAAAGGCCAACCCCCCCAGCCAAGGCGCTTATTGGTGGGGCCCACCTCTCTCTCTCCCCCCCTCGTCAATGAAGGCTCGACTCCCAAGGCCGCCTCATTGGGCAAATTCGGAGTCCTTATGCGCCCCAACTCCCATGATCGCTTCCTCTTTCATGCATGATGGATGGGTGGATGGGTGGTGGGTGACCCCGGCCGGCCGGCGCCATTTTGCCCTTAAGTATTCCTTCGATTATTTACTAATTTTGCAGTGCCGCCGGCCGCCTCCTAGTATTAAGTCGTGTGTTAATTGAAGTGTCCGTCAATTTTCGTAGAATGAATCATTTAATGGTTTGGAGGATTGGTATTTGCAATATAATAGGTGATGGGCGGATGGTGATGCAGTTGTCGTTCCCAAGATTCTGAACGGTTGGCCGTCGATGGTGGCATGTTGAGCATACGGTGGCGGGGATGGCTCAAGACGTTAATTCATGTGCATGGGTGCAACGGGTCGAGACATCACAGGTCCAAATTGGTTCTGTGCATAGAAGGCTCTCTCTCTCTCTCTCTCTCTCTCAACTCATATCCTCTTTGATCACTTCCTCTTTCATGCATGATGGACGGGAGGTGAGTGTCATGGTTGACTCCCTTTGACTTGATTCCTTCAATCGTTTCTTGCAGTATTGACCATGAGCGCCACCTATTGAGTCGCATGTCCCTTGAAGTTCGTGAACCTATCTATTTGGTATAATAATTAAAGCTTGATGGTTTCAAGTACTAGTATTTTGTCATAACCATATCACAAATACTTCAAATTTTGATTATGCATCCATGTAGCAACCACGTTAACAATGATAAATTGTGTTATTGTGGTAGTATATATTCAATATAATGTAAAATATCGATAAATTAGTGAGGGACAACCTAATTGGACATATTAGTGTAGAAGGAAGTGCCTAAAAGGTATAAATCATGTTGGTGGGAAAATCATATTCCCCCACCCACATGTCATTCTTACATTGGTTGAGACTTGTGCGAGTCCCATGTGGACACTACGTTCCAGCACTTGTAGGGATGGAAGTACTCAAAGCACTCTATAGGAGGCACATATTCCCAACACCTATCATCAAGGAGGGTGAAAAACATTGACTCTTTTGTAGAGCCCATGAATGACTATTTTAAAACCAAAATAACACCTAACTTAGTCGAGGTCATACTCTACCCCAAATAAATATGTTATTAATATATTTAATTTAGCACTTAACTTAATGTGAAACAAAAAAAAATCATATGACTCGGCCTATAATAATATATTATACTATACCTTCAATGGTAGGTGTGGGAAAACAAAATCCCCTTTGAGATAGCATCAAGACAAGGAAGATCCCAATGGGGCCCACCTCCTTCTCTCTACGTACGTAGTGGACTCTCTCTCTCTCTCTCATTCATTCATGAAGGCTCAACTCCCAAGACTTGTTCCTTGGGAAATTGTGACCCACCCACTCTGCTACCTCATTCCTTTATTTATTTTCTCGCATCCTAGATAATGTAATGTAGTACACTTAACTAACAACGGTTGTTGCCAAATGTAAACCTATTTTGTTATAGATAATTCTTGGTAGAATAAATAATGTAATGTCTTGAGGACATGTATCTACTTCTGCCATTTTGGGGGGTTAGATTTGCATAGGGTGGGCTACTTACATGTGCGCTAGGGCACGGGGGGGCAGTGTGTTAAAAAGTTAAGGATATAGGTGCGAACAACCACTATTTTATAGGGGGGTATTACTTCCAATTCTCTTCTTTTTTCCACATGCTATCATTATGTCAATTTCTACTTTGGGTTAATAGAAAAATGGCTTGCATTACTTATAATTCCAAATTACCTATTATTCCATACCCTATAGTACTTTAAAGTTGTCCAATGCCATTTTTGATACCCTATATTACTCTTAAGTCCATTTATAATTTTTAGCCCCCATGTTTTTAAAATACCCTATCATTTGTTCGCACGTATATTGCTACTCCGCCATTGACTACCCCCCCCCCGAGCGCTAGGGTTGGTGCATTTTAGGGAATCATAAAGACTACGTTTTTTTGGGTTTTAAGAGTATTTGCATGATGGAGCATCTGTAAATTAGAGGATCACGACCTGAGAATCTCAAGGTGCCAAAGGTAACAATCCTTCTCTGGCCTAAAATTTAGATCTTCCCATACCCTTATGCTTGTTCCCGAACCCTTCCATTTTGTTGTTACCATGGACGCACCTCTTATGCCTACATTAAGGTTCTTGAAAACCTAAGAAGAGATTCAATCATGTATTTGAGGTAGACATGTCTAACTCGGTCACTTATCTTAATTGGCCACCCATATTGAAATGGTATGTGGTAAGGGGTGGCTTTGAGAATGAGTATAAAAAAGACATATATTTGAAAGACATTGAATTAGGTGTTCAAAACATGATAACCATTCTAGGCTCAACAATCAACACAATAGAGGGACATGTATGTCCATTTAATGAGCATGAGAATCTTCACTTTGATAATGAATAAGATATTAATGTGAGCTCTTGCAATCATGAGGAAAGTGACTTTGGCCTCGATTTGGGTTCGCTTACCATCTCACACTAATCGTGTGCTATATATCCTAGGAGAATTGGTCTACTTGGAAAAAGTAACCATTTAAGACCCATTTACCTTATGAATCTCCACATAGACTCACGAAGACAAAGCATAGGTCCATTGCTAAACCCCACCTCCCCTCTCTCTCTCTCTCTCTCTCTCTCTCTCTCTCTCTCCAATGAACAGGAAGAATCAACTCCTAGTTACAGATGAACCAGTTGAGTTTGAAGGGGAGGCCACACACATTTGAAAATGTTGGTTTTGGAACATATTTTGGCAAGCCGAGGTAAAAGAATGTTGACCTTGACATGTGCCTAACCTCGAGGAGTTAGGTTTCAAGGTTGGTCCCTCTTTTATTGCTTAAAACTGTCCGTTTTCAACTCCGATAAAAAAACGGAGGTTTTAAGCCTTGCAAAACCGCCATCTTGGATTGGAGTTGAAAATGGGACAGTTTTAAGCAATAAAAGAGGGACTGACCTCAAAACCCAACTCCTCAAAGTTAGGCACATGTCAAGGCCGACATTCTTTTACTTTGGCTTACCAAACTCCATTCCGAAACCGGCATTTTTGAACGTGTGTGGCTTCCAATTGAGAAAATAACCAGTTCAAATTCAAGACCTCAAGAAAATTACCGATCCATTCAAAAGAATCTATAGAATATTCTTCAATTTAACACAAGAAAACTGAAAGATGTCAACATGTAACTGGTTGGTCTTGGAAACACGAGATGCCAAAAATCTCCCTCGACATTCATTCTCTCTCTCTCCCTCTCGCGCTTGAAGGCTTGACTCCCAAGACTTCCTCCTTGAGGAAATTCTGGCCCCCCTCTTCCATGCATGATGCCGGTTTCTCCCATCCGGATTATATCCAGTACTATCTAGGAAGGATAGTAGTATTCAGAAACATCGGCCAACCGCTTATTAAATGACGCGTTTCTTGGAATCCGTGAAGCGATTTGGGTAGAATAGTGTCAACTAAATGACGCATTTCTTGAAATTTGTGAAGCAATTTGTTAGAATATTGTTAACGGTTCCAAAGGACAGATTCTGTCATGTTTAGGCGGGGTTGAGTTAGATTTGTATATCGGGAGTGCCTCATTGAAGGAGGCCAACAATGCGATGGGTGACCTAAGTTAGTCCTCCCGTGTCCGCCACTAGGTTAGGTTAGGGTTTAACTCTGGTGCATTGTTGTATCCCGAAGCAGCTTTTCCCATTACATTGCATCGAGAACCGCGAGAGCATCGTACACTGTCACCAGAACGAGATCGTCATCCCATGCTCCAGGACTTGTGGCAAGGATTTGTGGCAAGCCGATTAAATCCAAGGTGAAAAAAATGTTGGGAACCCCTAAGTTGCTTATACACTTCCGAGCTTCATTCGTTTGACAAATTTGAACCGGGAACTGACATCGAAGACCTCAAATTTATTTTCGTATAATTAGGGCCGCTTTAAAGTTTACACCTAGAGGCTGGGCCAATTCCCCTTGAGGCCGATTGCATGAAATTTCAGCCCCTTTTGGGTTGGAGGCCGGCCTCAACGACACATTACAATAAGATTATTACGGGGGCCAATTTTTTCATATGTAAAGGTGTTAGGGCCAAGAAGCTAGGCCGATTCAATAAATCTAGCAAATTTCAGCCATAAGAGAGGAGAGGATGAAGTCACGATGAACCATAAGAGCCATTCAAATTTCCACATAATTCAACGGATCTTGTTCGTTGAAAAAAATCATATATATATTCTTTTTAAAGTGTTTTTTTTATTGAAATTTGACATTGGCTCTGAGGCCAAGAATTGGCCCTCCATTTTGGGTGCAACCAATTCAACGAGCTCGGGCCATGTCAGGCCAGTGAACGGGGAGATCCGAAGTTTAATGTAAAATCAGTCGAGTGAAATTGATAAATTACCGGTTTAATTTCAGTACTTTAGGCCATATAACCAAAGGAAAATTAAGTGTATAGGAAATCAACCAGTTTTATAAAGTTGATGACGGTTTTCCATCCGTTCCCATTCAAGAGTGGGCGGATATTAGTTGCCCCACACCATCTCCCACTGGTTCTTAGTTGGATCGCCCGAGGGTATCTCCGGTTATAACTGGTTCTCCCACACCTTACCTTGAATCCTCCATGTGCCTCTTTATGTCGTTTAGGGTTTACGTACGAGGTGCCACATCGGGACTACACCAAAGCTATCATCCCCATCCCTTTGTTAAGTGTTGTTTTAATGTTTTGCAGTGTTTATTTGATGTTTAAGGGTGTTGATTTCATATTTTTGAGTGCCTATTTGATGTTTTTGGTTGTTGTTTTCATGTATTATTGAGGGTGTTTCATGTTTTCATATTTGAATACTTTTGATTTCTTTCAAAATACGATTTGAAATGATCTTTTATCATATGTAGTAATCAAAGTTGAATTAGTGTGCGGATTGCCTTAAATTTAGTATGGGAACCGAGTTATTATTTTATTTGTCAATTTTGTAACCGATTGCTTATAGAAACTTAGGGAAAATGACCGGGAAGCCAAAAAAATGTTTGGTTTTTCACTGAATTGAGTTACTAGGCTTAGGCATCAACCGGATGAGCATAGACAACCACTGAATGACATGTGGAAAGAGGGGTAAAAACCCGAGTCAACCCATAATCTCCCCGTTCATTGTGTCAAACCATGCATTTTTTGATTAAAAATTTCATACCACCAAATCGGCCCAGCCTCTAGGTGTAAAGGGGTTGGGGCCGATTTTAGCCTTTTGGCCAATCACAAGTGAGGATTTCAAGCCTCTTACACAATGAATTGCCCCAACCTCTAGGTGTAAAGGGGTTGGGGCCGATTTTAGCCTTTTGGCCAATCACAAGTGAGGATTTCAAGCCTCTTACACAATGAATTGCCCCAACCTCTAGGTGTAAAGCGGCCCTTAAATTGGGATGAATATGGGATGATAGGAGTAAGTTTTTACTAGACTCCTTAACGTGGTTGCCACAAATCATAAACCATATTGCAACTTCGTTAAAGGGCGGATGGAGGGGTTGGAATGGGGGAAGTGAGGTTCTACAATCATATTCAAAATTTATATGGAAACCAATATCAGAGGTGAAGCGTCTCTCTCTCTCTCTCTCTCTCTCTCTCTCTCTCTCTCTCTCTCTCTCTCACGGGGGGGTCACTCCATTGTCAAGTTGAACACCACGTGCGGCCGAAAAAAATCTACTTTTGGTAAGTTGCATCACCAAAATGGGTCAAAATTTTATCAAAAAATTTTCATGGGTAGATATACACGGTATCTATTACATAGTAAAAAATAGTAACCAAATTTGATGATATGTTTTTTTAAGAAAACATACCGTTTCTAACTAGAATGACGCAGAATTGAACTAAAATAATTGCTACAAAAAATGAAGATGACTAAAAATTTCAAAAAACTATACAAAAGATACTATCAATGATTATGTATATGTAGAAAAAATTTCATAATTTTTAAATTTATCTATTCCATGTAATATAGGGGTAGCAAACTTTGGCCGCACGTGGTGTTCAACTTTACATGGAGTGAACCCCCCGTGCTCTCTCTCTCTCTCTCTCTCTCAGTTTAAGGATATATAGAGAACTATTCCAACCCAAATTCCATGTTGTTTTTTGGGCCTACGATACTTACGGCAAGTGGACTAACTTGGTTACTCATCTTAAACAGACCTGTGGACCAAAGAACAAACACCAAAAAGACATGTGTATAAATGAGATTGGAGTATGTACTTAATTTTTTTATATAAATTCTTGGCTCAATAGTCAACATATTTGTGTGTGTGCGAGTGTGAATCTTCACTTTGACAATGAATAAGATATTCTTACAAACTCCAAAAAATTATGAAGAAAATGGCCCACAGGCAATAATTGGATTTGCTAATCATGTTGCACTAACTGTGTGTTTTGTATGTTAATCATGCTAATCATGTTTTGCACCACTTACCTTATATGTATTGTAAACAGATGGGGAATGTTATGCATAGGCCCTTGCAGATGTAAGATTATTCCAGCTTCAAGACAGATTGATTTGCTTTCAACTTAAGAGAATTGAAAATCCATCCAAGACAAGTGGGTTGAATTCAATTACTATCTTAATCGAACACCTATATTTGAGTGGGTAAGTGTGGATCTTAGAACCAAAAAAGAAAAAGAAAAAGAACACATTACATTCTCTGAATTTGTTTACCATTCTAAGCTTAATAGTCAACAAAATTGGGGAGACCTATACGATCATCTCATAAGAAAAGATACTCATCTCCACAAATTGATATTCAACAAGATATTCATGTGAGCTCCAATTTTTTTGAGGAAAATGACTACGGACACGACTCATTGGATGTGCTAATCGTCTTCCATTAATTGAGTGTTTCATATTGTTCAGAAAGTTGGTCGCAAAGCTAATAGGGGTGGCTTAAATCCAAGGCCCAACATGGATGGCATGGGAACAAGGCCAGAATAGTTCTTGGATGGGTGACCTTCCTAGCACTTGACTTGATTTTCATTGGACCCTATCACCTATGGTCCAGCCAATCGTATTGGGGGTTATCCGGGTGAACTAAGAATAAAGTGGCCCTTGCTAGCAAGAACCATTCACTAACTTCACCCACCAATAAGTGTGGGCATGATATTAGATCCACTAGAAAATGAAGCAACATTGTAATTCACACCAATGGCAACATCGGAGTCGTTTTTCTTTCTTCGCTTTATGCGGAGCCAAAAGTATGGTTAAGACTTGCTCACCTTATCATCATTCAATCATGTCACTTCCAAAAAAAAGTATTGTAAGGTATGTGGGTTTTAAGTGGTCAGTTTTTATGGTTGACCTACTTAAACTTCCCCAATTAACATAGCAAAAATTATGTTAAACTAGCAGATTGCTGAGTGTATGTTGGGCCAAACCCGATTGAATTTGCAACAATTTTTGCAAGTGCAGCCACCCTTATTCTTTATTTGGTAGGATAGGGTGGCCCACGTAGAGCTCTACCCGAGCCCATTGATGCGTACTTGCAACTTGTAGGTGCTACAAAATTGTTGCGGTAAGTGAAAGCACTAGTAGCTCCATCTGCAACTACAACTACTCATATTCTTCAATCATTATGGGGCAACGGTAAATAAGGTGTGTTTGCAACTTTATATAGTTGTTTATTGGCATGTGGATACAATGGTATGTTGCCAAGGGCAAACTCCTTGGCTCTCGGTGCGATGTGGGCTTGAACACTTACTAGGCCACCAACTAAACTAAATTCAACTGCCTAGCCACCGATCTACTTTTGTAATCTACTATTATGCCAGAGCTCCAATAACCGAAGCTGGCGCTAGTAGCTCCTTATTCACATTGTACATCTACATATAATTGACCATTCTTGGTACCCAAAAAACCTATTTCCATGCATATAATGCCTAAATACCTTTGCATATACGCTATATCTTGCATCTAATATTTTGTAGCATATGAGACTCAAGGAATATAAAAACTACAATACTCAAGGCATGTGGCATAGTTAAACATCGGCCACTTCCTTGAATTTTTTTGACACAATTCTAAGGCTCCTCATGTTGGCACAATAGTGCACTCTACACCATCTAATGGCACACGGTGTGCATCACCCTTGAAGCCCCAAGGTCCAGCAGATGTACCCTTCAATTGATAAACCCAATTTACGCATTTTCTCTTCTCAATTGCAATGGACATGTTGTGCTTGCACATTGGTGGCATGTAGCTACAATATGTTTCTTATAACCCACAATAGGTGGATTTTCTTTGATTTTCTTGTGTAGTGCATCCCCAACCGTCCCGCAATTCTTGACAGACCAAGCCTCATCAATTTTCAGTTTGGTGATTCTTTGGCCCACCCTCTCCTTCTTATGCGCCTCTTGTAGAAGTCTATCCTCTTGGTGTTTCTTCTTCGTAGCCTCCAATTCCTCCTTCTTCCAAGTCTTTTTAAATTTTGGCATGTGTTTTCTTCCTTGCCTTATCTGCCATTGCATCCATGTACTCGTTGTTTGTCATAAACCATGACCATGAATAATCAATGATTGGCTTTGTGGTTGTCTCCTTTGTGGTTATAGGAGGAGCATGTCTAGACAATGTCAAAAAGGGAGTGATGGCACTCTCTTGCTTTTCTTCAACAAGGACAATGTTCACAATGTCAAAAATTGATAGTCCTTCTTCCTCAACAAAATAGTAACATGACACATTACCTTCACATGCATGCGTTGATGTCTGCAACTTTCTCAATGCATACAACCTCCTCCCGCTCCTCCCGACCAAACACTTCCGATGGTTTCATTTTCCCATCCATTGCATTCTTGCCCAATGGCCAAATTCCACATGCTTTGAATTCCTTATTTATATTCTCCGGTGTCAATATTTTCTTCAAAGCTCTTGCCATCCAAGGCAAAAGGTCTTCTTTCCAAGCTGCATCACCCGATATGTCAAGGTCTAGAAGTCTCTACATGCACAAAATGCTCCCTTGAAGCTCTTAAAACATGAAACATCAAGGGGTGCATGGCATGCGGTGTGTGACTTGGGAGTGTAATGAAATCCAATCACATTACCCTCGCCTTGGCCACATCATTAACAGTCACATGCCTTGCATGTCCATCCATGATCAAGAGGTGGCGATTGTCCATTAATATATTCCCACCCATCAGTGGTCCAAACACTTATCAAACAAAAAGATGGTCATCCAAGCACTAGGGTGTATGGCCATACATGCTCCCACCCAACTCACAACCCTTGACGTACTTCCAACGAAATTACTTGCTTTTGAAAATGTAAAAATTTGGTATGCTTGCACCGTTCGTTTCGATGCAACTTAAGACCAACAAATGCACTCTCTCATCCGGTACTTGAATGTGGATGTGTTGTGCACTCTTTGATGACAAGACCCATGTTCCTCCATTCTTGCCGGCTTGAGCACCGCTCTTATCCGCATTCCAAATGCGATGAGATTCATATTCATGTAGGCTATATACCAATTCGAGATCGTCATAGAATCTTCGAACAACTTCACCCAACTCCACCCAATGCAACATGATTTTTGTTGTGTGAATATGATTGGTAGAAGTTGGACGACATGAAAAACAAACCAAATAACACCTGCATACCTTAGCTTTGTGCCGAGCGCTATGGCTTTCGGCATTGAACCACCTAGACCTCAGTAGCAAGTAATGTGGACCTCGCCAACAACTAACCTAGACCTCAGCAGCAACTAATCTAGCCAACTAATTGTGCACCCAACAGACACACATTACACATCATAATTGTCATAAATTGGGAATTATGCATGGATACGGAGTACCTTGTGTGCCTAAGATGTGGGATTGGGTTTGTGGGTGACTGCGAGTGGGTGAATGCAGCGCTTGAGGAATTTGTGTGCATTTCACATCAGAATCTGCATCTGCAGATAGAGCAGAGCCTCCCCCATCCTCACACTCCATGGATGAACACTCCAACTCAGCCTCGGCCATGTGTTGTGCATCGATCCTCAAACAACCAACACTTGCCCTCTTTGGGTTCAAAATCAGAGATCTTACGCAGAGGTTCCAAATTCGGCAAGAGTTTGAAGGCCTCTGGTTCATCGAAGTTGGCAGCCATCCCCACCTTTTAGATGTCTCCCTCACCTTCACGTGAACCCTACAAGTTGGCCAAGTGCAGATCCGCAGCTTGGAATGAGATGAATTCATGGTTTGTGGCTGGAGCTTATATGCTCAGTACTTGTTGCCCTCAAATCAACCCAAAGCCATTCAGTTTCTTGGTGATGGCAGGTGCTCTGCAACATCAAATGCTAAATGCGTTCGAATTGAAGGGGCATCCAAATAGAAGTGTTGGCACAACCGATCCTCATTGAAGTTTGCCTAGAACGAGGTTGTTACAGCCGCCGCCTCTGGGATCTGATAACCTCACAATGTGGTTGCGGTGTAGCCGAATATCCATTTAAATGAGTCGCCATTTAGCTTGCGCATCTTCCTTCAATGTTTGTGATCAGTCAGTTGGTATGGCAGATCTGGTCGCCCATTGCGCAGATCAGCGCAGCCAAAGTTTGAAGTCAACATCTGGTTGATTAGCAGGCGCCAAAATGGATGTGGGCTTGCCGATATCATTTATTCGATCACAGAGGGGCTTTTTGGATTCGACAGGTGACTATATGAGTCGGCATCTCGGTTGTTGCTCAATGCAACCTTGAAGGATTTGATGCTAACCACATTGAACCTATATTTGGGTAGCTGAATACTAAAAATCAGCACGTAACACTCGCATGCCTTAGGTGTCAAATGTTGTTGTTAGAGGAATATGCTATTTGCTGATGTGTTATATTATAAATTGTGGTAAGGTGGCAAGACACAACTGATCCCTGCCGCTACGAATCTACGATGGTAATATTGTAGTTAAGTTGTAGTTGCAATCAGCAGCTAGATAGATTAAGTGAGGTGCAATAAAATTCTGAAAAGTGATTTGAAATAGTGGAAGCTTATATTGATTATTATTTTTTCAGACTAGTAGGCAGTACTAAATATGATATTTAGTGTCACTAAACATGATAATCTTATTTTATTTCATTTTTGGCACAAATTGAGAAATTCAATTGCAAAGGTAACCCAAAATACAACCAACCTGGGCGAGCTTGTGTAATCCGAGTGGAATAAAGATATAATCTAATTGTCTTTCTCAATACTAATTATAAATCACGGTTTACTGTCACCAACACTAAAATGTTAACCCAACATTATTTGTCACTCCTTGTAATTTTTGGCGGGGATTATAGATTTACAGTGTTGCAATTACTGTCGCTTACCGATGGCTTTTCCATCCAAATTTCAATCATCCGTGACAATATTTCATCACAAGTTGCTGACAAGAGAAGGTAGGGTTTTGGCCAACGGATGAACTCATCCATCATCCATGACAATGTTTGTTCACTTATTCATAAGAAGTGTCATCCAAAAACTTACCGTAGTGACATTAAATATCATATGGCACTAAATATCATATTTAATTAGTGTACTTATCAAAGGACTTTGCTTCTTGACGGGGAAAACAGACAAAAGTGGACAAAAGTTGAAATCCTAACTTAACTTAGTACCTTTAGTGGATTGGGATCGCCGAAAGTTTTGTCCCTTGCTCGTCTGAATTGGACATCACTTTATCTTTCGATTGTCTTTCGGTCTGTGCCCAAATATCGGCAAGGTGGAGCCTAACTTTGTGCATCAACAATTGATCTCAAAAGTAGACCTAGAAGGCCACTTTTATGCTAGAGCTCAAGTTGTGAAGTTGGCACTTTTATTGCTTGGAGTTGACAAGCTTCCATCCAAAGAGTTCAAATTGTCGAGAGCTTCACCCATCTTCACTATATCGATTGTTTGTGGTGTCTTATCATGAATTATATTTCACAATAAGCATGATATCTATGATCGTGGACTAGAAATCTACTAGTCTAATACTTCAATGGTTTAACTACCTAGAACTACACCATTTATGATATAGATTGTTATTTATTATTCGGACTTATGCAATATTATAACTTGTTTACTTTTGCCAAGTAAAAGTCATTGATGTTCTATAATCTCCCAAACCTAATCAACCTTTGCTAGTAAAAACTGAATTCTAAAAGGATGCAGTTATTGTATTGCATACTTTCAAATAATAAGTGACATTGAATACCATAAACTATGTAGTGGTGAGATCACATCATTCTCATAGGCCTTGAGCTCTCAATAGTTTGAGCAAGTGTAAAGTGACCAGGTTCATCAATATAGATTATCAAGACGGTTTCACGTCGGATTGCCCGACACTGCATTTTATTTTATTTTATTTATCAAGATGGAAATGAGTTTCAAGACAAACCAAATAATGCTTGAAGTTAATGTTGACTTGGGACCCACAAAACGAGAGCTCGAACTCTCCATATCCCAACTAAGCAGTCCTCACAAAGTAGCTTACAATGTTGATTGGGAGCTCTTCCTATTTGGTCCATGTGGGATCCATCCATACACAATCTAAGCATCGTATGTGCAGCAAAAGAGTTAACCTCTCAAGTCAAACTCAAATGTGAAGTGGATTGGTCCGAGATGACCCTAAACTACTGGATGACAGTGGAGAGGCACCCAAACCGAACGGAATGGTTGACGGTTTGATTTCCGGCCGTGAAATCATCTCTCTACTTGACATAAATCTAACCAGGTGGTCAAAACGCCTCATGTGTTCCAAAAAACAAAAAAACAAATGTGAAGTGGATTTGAGTGAACAAACACGGGTAATAAAAAGTTCCCGAAATTAATCTCGCCAATGAGAAGCCTCCTTTCTTCAAGCTCTCAACCTCTCTAACGTAGTGTGAAGGGGCCTTACAACTAAACCCTAAACGTAAACCTCCCGCAACTTTAATATTGGATCTGTGGTTATTTCATGTAGTAAGAGCTGCCGCAAACCCATTCAGGTGTGTGTAAGATAGGTACACGGTAAAGTTTGGAATATATCCGCCGACTCTGCTTGGAAACCATATCTTTCCTTGATTGACTGAAGTCTGAAACTGTGCAGTGGGGAAGTGTAGGGATCAGAATATGTAGTAGACCTGTGTCAATGCGGCTGTGTGTCTGATGTTTAATAAGTAAGTTAAGTTAGTTACTGATGTTTTCCTGCTCCGTCGCCAGCCATTGTTTATTGTGCCATGCTCGAATTGCACATTCATCACTATGAGATCACACGGTCTTACCGCTACACTAAGGGCCGCTTCACACTATGGCCGTCCAAGTCGAGAGGTTGTGGGATTGAATGGCCAAACTTTGTTGAGAGTCCAAAGAAATGGGCTGAAAATAGTCAATAAAATATATGAATTGGAGCCTTCAGTCGGGTTTAGTGTGAAGCCTCCAAAGGCCAAGCTCAAAGTCCAAACCCATACCATTTGTCCAAAGCATCCCACTTTATTCCCTGCCCAAAACAACCCCTCCAATCTAACGGTCAAGATCTTGTCGGTTTTTATTTTATTTTTTTAATGAAAAAAAAATCGATGGCCTCTCGACCATAGTTGGGTTTCCATTCCAGTCCAGCCCAAACTTCTTTCGAGAGTTTGTCACCTTGGTCAAAAAGTACCGCCATGTAGGCGTTTTGGAGAGCGGCGGCCTTTGGACTTTGGCCTCTAGTGTGAAGGGTCGAGAGGCCGAATTCTTAGTTTCTTGCAATTTGATTGGTGGAAATCGACGGCCTCTCGACCTTCGGCCATAGTGTGAAGCAACCCTAATTAGAATAATTTAGTGTGTGTGCATTACTAGATACACTAGATACAAAGGGCCTAAACTAGATACCTAGAGGTTTCAAAGTGTCACGTCTCCTAAATTGCCAATATGATATTGTTCAGCAACATAAGTATCTTTTTCAAGTGAAAAAATGTTTACATCGTGACATTTAGTGTAGCACATTGGGATACTTGAGATGGTACTTTTTGCGTTTTACTATGCAAGGGGAGAGATATTATTGAGCATATTGATGGCAAGTATCATGTGTTTACATTTTAGTATCCAAGAGGAAGACATTCTTGAGCATACTAATGTCAAGTGTCATTTGTGTACAATGTAGTCAACTTGTAGGCCATTGTGCAACATAGGTATACACCTCATAACACTTGGTGAACATACTTATGCCAAGGTATTAAGGTTGAGGCATCTATGACCGATGAAATAAGAGAGCTTGTATTTGTTTGGAGGAGTGATAGAGGGGGAATTATTTTTCTTGCGAAGAGAAACAAATTCTAAGGACAGTGCAAAATAAATGAATAAAATAATAATTTCATGAATATGGAAATTGCTACAAATCTCCAAGCGTTAAAGTTAGGGTAACTTATAGTTGATCTTTAGATTAACCCATAACCGCTCATCTAAATGCTAATGTTGGCTACGACAGTTGTGAAAACTCTTATGATTGTAATCAATCACAAGCCGCCACCAAATAAGCCTTGACTCCTTTTGCCTTAAAATATAGATCTCATGCATGTTAGCATTACATGAACCTGGTGAGCGGTCAAATAGACATGGTTGACTATGGATGCCTCGACCTTTAGTAATCGCACACGAATGCCAAGTGTCATGAGGTGACACTAATGATGAATTTGTTGATCAGTAGTGTGACTTGGCATGTGCCTCAAAAGACGATAAGTGACACTAATATGCATGTGACACTAAATACCATAAATGATGTACTTGGTGTAGTTCTTGTCCACTAGATGGTTTTATGATCTACAAAGACAATAAATTCTACCACCACATTTGTACATTTGATAACCATCTAGTGGAAGAGGAGCAATGGGAAGACCACGCGATTCACGTAGTCAATGCTTGCATAAGAGTACTGATAAGCAAATGTTTTTTAAGTTTTCAACCTAAATTTGTGCATGAGCAAGGGAGTTTGGGAAAATAGACCCAACCTCCTTGTATAGGGGGATATCAAACTATTTGAATGTTCTTGGCACCATATCTCTACAATGATTTAGTAAGTACTATCTAGAAATAGAAAAGAATGAGAAAGACTTATTACGGCCACATGTTATGGTCATTGTTGTTGAATCACACACAAGTATTGTGGCATGCTTCTATGGTATGGAGGCAACCAACGTTGCAAGGTTGTATTTTGGTATCACGTGTATTTGTTAGCTCATTTTTAGGTTTACTTATGAGTCTAAGGGCCGCTTCACAATATGGCTTTCCAAGTCGAGAGGCCGTGGGATTGAATGGCCAAACTTTGTTGAGAGTCCAAAGAAATGGGCTGAACATAGCCAATAACATATAGGAATTGGAGTTTTCGGTTGGGCATAGTGTGAAGCCTCCAAAGGCCAAGCCCAAAGTCCAAAGGAAGAAGGAGCATCCCACTTTATCCCCTGCCCAAAACCGCCCTTCCAATCTAACGCCCAAGATCCTGTTAGTTTTTAATTTTCTTAATGAAAAAAAAAATCGACGGCCTCTAGACCATAGTTTGGGTTTCCATTTCTGTCCGACCCAAACTTCCTTCGAGAGTCAGTCGCCTTGGTCAAAAGTTATTGCCATGTAGGCATTTTGGAGAGCAACGGCCTTTGGACTTTGGCCTCTAGTGTGAAGGGTCAAGAGGCCGAATTCTTAGTTTCTTGCAATATGATTGGTGGAAATCGGGCGGCCTCTAGACCTTCGGCCATAGTGTGAAGCGGCCCTAAGTCTATGCCGAGCATGAAGTGTCTTTCGATCTTGAACACCTTGAAGGGTGCAATAGCCTTTGGGGGCTTCTAATTCATGTAATGTCCCTTCCGTGATTACAAAAATTAACACAAAATAGATTTTATTTTTTAAGCAACACAACGCCATAATTCATGTTGGTGACAATATCATAATTTTTTAAAGAAAAAATCTTGCAATCCCACCACATTACTAATTTGCATGTTTTCTAGTGATGTAGGACAATCTCTCAATGACGCATGTTGATTGCCCAAAACTTGTATCCTTCTAGTGTCTATCTTTTTAGTTAATATGCTTGTTTAAAAAGAAAATTGATCTATGCAATGGCGAACTCCGTGAACCTTGAAGAAGACTTGGAAATCTTTATATTTTCCACATTCAAGTGCCATGTTTTGTTGGGTAGTACTATGGTGCCTTTATATCTACACCTACCTATAATAGATACACCTCGTTAGCAATTTGTAATGTAAAATGCCATTGACACTAAATGAGCTTAACTACATTACACTCGCAAGCAACTTAAAATAAAGTGTTCCCAAATCCCATCATCATTTCTTGTCACTTCATTTCTTCCCGTCTTTTATTTCTTAAACAATGATGCACTCCCTTCATTTGTTTCTCATTCTCCTTTACTTGTACCTCCATGCTCACATTAAACTCCATGAAGGGGAAATGCATCCACTCTTTACATAAGTTATTCCCCTATTGATGTGAAAAGCTTCCAAGGAGCGGTAATTTGGTTGCTTTGAAGTTAAGGTTTTGTTACTAAGGGGTGGGATGCATGGACATGCCATGATGCTTTGAGACTTAAATTCCCGAACATGGGTTGGAGGTTGTTATCGCATTGATTGGTGTCATCACAACAAACATCTAAAACGGGAACTCATTGTAAGTTTAATTGTCCTTAAGAAGCCTATATATATGCATACATATATTTGAGTGCATCATCATTACAAGCATGATCGTCAAAGCATATAAGTGATCATCTACCTTTGAATGTTCAATGTACCCCCCATGCAAAATTTGCCTCAATAATAGTAAGTCCGACTTCCCTCCTAATGGACTTGAAAAAACACTCATTGATGGACTACTACTCTCATTATTTGAATGAACACAATACCTAACAATTGAAGGATAATTTGTACCTGCAATCCATATTAAATCATGTCAATGCTATTATTTGACCTGACATTAAAACAATGTTTATCCAAATCTCTTTGTATTTGTGATTATATATATTTTAATGCCACCTCAACATTTAAAGAATGAGTCACTGAACGTTGTTTCAATTCACATACAATCTTTATAGACCTTACAAAATGTAAAATATAGGAGGGGAAGAAAAAAAATTTGCAACCCTGCATTTTTGGATGTGCATTTATTTTTCAATTCATTTCTAAAAGAAATGGAAACAGTTCCTTGCATGGCAAGAGAACAATCCCAAGCGTACACATAGTCACTGAAGACTCCTATCCAGGGTGATCATATGAGGCACTTGGATGGGTCTTAATGATTAGTGTGCTTATTTTAGGATATTAGACGTGCAATCACTATGAGATAGTTAGCAACTCTTAATTAAGGTTGTTGGCATTTTCCTTATACTTTTTGAAGCGCATAGGGATATCTTACTTAGTATCTAAGCGATTAAGTGTAAGCCAATTTGTTTGCAGTTGTTCATCTTTGAAAGATAGTAATAGTCTTCAAAGATCCTTCTAATTCTTGTGATGCCCATTTCATGATTACATACATGCTTAGACCAACTTGAAGATGGGGTAACATCATATTCCATGCTAGAGGCAATATCGAAGTGATTCAAAAAGCTTCTCCTCTTCTTCGCTCTCCAAGTGTTGAATGTAACATCCTTATGTTAGACTGCCCACATCAATCCAACTACATTATGCTCTCCCGTTGGGTCCCAAATGTTCTTCTAGCTTGTCAACATCATTCATACAACGTTGCATTCTAATCACAAAAAAAAGAAAAAGAAAAAGAAAAGTGTCCATTACGACTTTTCAATGCAACTTGACAAGAATATAACTATGACCACTAAGGTATGAGCACCTTAAATCAAGACATCACCCAAAACTTACACCCTTGAAGTCTTGCATAATAAGTACATGTTGATTTGAGAATGTTCACAATGTGAACATTAAGCCCCTCTAACGTTTTGGGTGCCAACATGGTTTTCACTTCAAAACTTTGTTTTTATTTCAAAGTTGGGGGGAAGGGGGGAGAACAAATAATATAAATAAATAAATAAATAAATAAAAGTCACGTGGTTACTTTTTCCTACATAGGATTAAATAAAATTGCTCATACAGCTACCACATGTATGCCAAATACCTTAACTTCTCAGTTAAAGGCGCTCTTACATTAGTATTTTTTTATTGCGGTTTTTGAACAATTTTGGACATTTGACCACCAAAATGATTTCTTTACTCAAATTTAGCTGACAATCACAACAAACAAGTTGCAATGGATAGTTGAAATGGACCTGACTTCCACTAGGGATTGTGATTGAACCATTGTAAAATCAATCTTGGAGTTTGGATCCAGCAATTTGTGATGATGGATCATGGGCTTTAACCCCCAAGCATCTAAGAGGCCCAAACTAAACCTCTCCAAGGAAAAACTAACGTCTTTGAGCTACTATTGTTATTTTAACTAAACATGTCAAAAGCGACTCTATCTATAGTCAACTTACCTTTCAAGGGCATTATTTGAATAAGTTAAACACTTTGACGTTGTTGAAGATTTAAGTTCAAATAGATACAATGTATTTGACTATCAATGTCTACTATGAGTATATTTTTATAAATTTCTCCTGGGAATAAGACAATATGTATAATAACGTTTCAAACACATAGATATATAATATATGATTTATGAACCTAGTGAAGCCAATATAAATTGTATATGTGGCCGTATATTGAGACCCCACGTCCTTTAAGGGTTAAGCTCCACATGTATTGGCATATACGTGGCATTTGAGAGGACATGATCTCACTTGGTCATCATTGTGAAGGTCTCATGCACATCTTTGCAAAATTTAATTTTGACAAGTTTTAGTGCACACAAAAGTTGAAACAACTAGGTTAGAACCATGCAATCATTTCCTATGGTAGGTCTCTAGCGCTTTTAGTCATCTGTACACGGTGCTTTAGAAGAAAGTTCTCGGATGCCAATTTAGTGGCTCTAGTAGAGTTATCCACAAAGTCCCCCAAAGAGGGACAAAACTGTTGGGTTGATCGTTCTTTTGAGAAGATTTTAGCTTGATATGAATCGGAGCCTATTTTGAAAGTTGGGTGAAACTTTTGGGATCTCCTCTTTCCACCTTATCAAGTTTTGAGAGAGTTTAAGATCTAACATAGGATATGCACATGGGACCCACTAACCTAAATTCCGAATCGACCTATGTAAGGTTAGCTTGACCCACCCCATCTTAGTAGGACAAGCTAAAAAGTCGATTTTTAATAGTCTGACACCACTTTATGTGTATGATAATTTAAACATTGAGCAAACTTGTAATACCAATTGTAGTTAGTTTTTTGCTATCACTTAAAAACAACAACCCATGGAACTAGGTCACAGGGAAGACTGAGCTAGTGTCTATAAGGGTTAATGTCACATTGGATTAAGGATTACAATAACAATCTAAGTCTTTTACTCCTTTATTCCTTCATTACTCTGCTTATTCTCCACTCTTATGGTTCATTTGTGCTCCTCCAATCGTGAGTGATTCCGTCCGATCTCCAGGGAATTTTCTATCACTCTATGTCTTGACCTATTTCCATCGTGAGCTCAATAGCTTGGCGAGTTGTTGATGGCAATTTGTCAAGACAAAGTCCGGGGTAATGTCTTTGTGTAACCGCATAGTCTTAAAAATGCCATGAACATAACTTGCAACGTTCTTTAATTAATTTCTCGTTAACAACTTACAATCATCGTGCATATCTTCGCATCACCGAAGTCACCACCTTCATCTTCACTCATCTGGTGACTCATCTCAAGCAATCATCCACATGTTAATATGAAATCAATACATCAACAACTAGGCTATATCCTTTACTTAAGGCTTTAGTCTTCTTTAAACTAACAAGGGCGTGCAGGTGGTAGAGTCTTACTCCAGTATGGTAATTTATCCTTCTCGGGAAGGTAACGTCTTGACAACCTATAGCCTGTCCCTATTCCCTCCATATCCTGCGCACATGCGACTAGTCTCTCTCTCTCTCTCTCTCTCTCTCTCTCTATACTCTCGGCCAATAACCAATGGGGTATCGGCACTTGCCTAGGCTATAGCCTCGCAAATATCTCTCTATCTTCTCTCTCTGTAAGGCTATCGCTCTCTCAGTTGGCTATTGATCATTGCCCAGGGTTCTCTCAACCCTCTCTCAAGACTAAGGCTATCATTTTTCCTTACATGACTAATAGCCTACGCTGTCTGCTCTCGGCTAATTGCCCTCTTACTTGGCCATAGATGATCGCTCCATGTTCTCTTGATCATTCTTTCAAGATTATGGCCTTTCTCCCTCCTCACTTCGGCTAATCGCCTGCACTCGCCTCTCTCAGGCTAATTGTCTCAGGTTAAGATTATTGCCTCTCCTACGACAGGCTCTTAGTATCCGTCAACTTCCCTTGTAGGGTACTTCCCCTTGCCACTCTCTGGCTTCTCTCAGAATATTGCCTCACACATTGTCTCATTATGACACAACCTTCGTCACAGGTTCACCCTCCATGCATTTCCCTCTTTATAGCATTTTCAAGACATTACCGCTCTTTGCCAATAGCCACAGTAAATCTCTTCGTTTCCCCGCTATTGACTTGCTCAAACTCTACTAACTCAATCACTGATGCAACATGAGACTATTTGCCCTGATTCACATCAACACTGACAAGTTTCAGATCACAACTTCACACACAAACAGATATTCACACAAATTGATTTCTCTTCCAAAAACAACCAAGACTATTGCTCATACAATTTATGTCTTTACTTATCAAAGTTTCCAGGACATGTTGGAGTTCGAATCACTCGACTCTCAATCTATGGCTAATCCCTGCAAGCCTCACGCTCTGAGATATGACTATGGCCTGACTCAATCACTAAGTCTCGGACCTCCTACGACTATTGCTAATGCTACGCTATGATTTGAGACTATGTGAAATTTCGCAAAAATGATAATAGCCTACTTCTAACTTCGGCAGTCTCCTCCTTATCAAGTCGAGGAAGGGAAAGAGTCGGTTAGACTCTGTAACCACTTCCTAACGGCAATCGCCTTCGCCTTCCGCTTTGGATGACTTCCAACCGTCAATTGCCGGATGAAAAACGTTAAATCTTGAAAATAGCCCAATTCGGCTAGGCTATGGCCAAAAAATGGTTTTACACCAACCAAATATTGAAATCTTTGATGGATATGTCAAGGTGAGAGAATCTTTGTATATGTGAGTTATTATTTGGATCGATGCCATTTTAAATCATATTGATATTGGAGCGATTGTACTTGGTATGCATGTCCTTGCAAGGTGTATAGACCCGTATGATATCAAAAAGAAAAACACCATCAACTATCCATTTCATACTAGTACATAGAAATTGCAAATCCTCATTATAGATACCCGAATGGTATAAAGGAAAAGATGATACCAGTTCAACATTGGTTTGAACAATTCACATGCAAGGTCCTCTAATACAAAAGGGCCATATTGCTTGAAACTTGTACAGATGGTTAGGGAAGATTTGGGCGAACCAACCCATACACTCGTTCCTTGTTGGAGGCCTAAACCCTTGCCTCCAAAGAACCAATGTATGGGTTGTTTTGCCCCAGCCGTTAGGGAGCTGGTGTTTGAAAGCGGACTTCATGGGCCATGAAATTGGAGGATAAAATGTTTGTGGACTAAAGCCATTTGACTTGATACCCCTTGTCATGTAGTTAGTAAGGTAGATGGGTCTTAAATGGTTACTTTTTCCAACTAGCCCACTTCTCCTAGGGATAAATAACATAAAATTAGTATGAGTTGGTTAGCAAATCCAAATCGAAGTTGTTGACTGTCGAGCCTAGAATGGTTACCATATTTTCAGCACAAAGTCCAACTCTTTTAGACACACCTAATTTTTGTATCTGTTCCTAGAGCCACACCAAACCACATGCCACTCAAATATAGGTGTATGAACAAGGAAAGTAACCAAATAATGGTTTCTATGTTAGCCCAATTATTTTAGTAAGAACCAATATTGAAAAAAAAACTAAGAATTATAGGCAGGTTGCATACCTATGGTTATTACTTGTTAGCCTCTGAATAGGCCAATAAAAGCGGTAAGTCACTTTTAGGTTACACTTGTCTAAATTTGCATGGTACCTTCACTACGTAGTAGGAATGGTGGGTCTACATGACACACCAATCTAACATGAAGTGTCCAAAATTCTAGACACTAGCAAGTGTCATTATGAACACTTCATGTTAGATTGACATGTCATGTAGACCCACCATTCCTACTACATTTAATATTGTATTTAGTGTCACCAACTGTCTTGCTCAATATTATGGCGTGTCATGTAAACCCACCATTCCTACTACACTAAATATTGTATTCAGTGTCACCAATTGTCTTGCTCAATAGTAATTGTAAACCCCGGTGTAGTGTCATCCAACACTAAATGTTAACCTAAAATTATTTGTCATCCAACTTTCAATCATCCATGACAACATTTCATCACATATTTGTTAGGATACAGATTATACCAAACTTTGTTCAATAATTGGCATTTGGATGAATGAAAAGTAAGTTGGGATGGCAATACTTTGTACACTTATTCATGAATAGTGTCACTAGAAAAAGCTACCAGAGTGACATAGAATACCATATGACACTAAATACAATATATTAGTGTCGTGCTTGTATGCGAACTAGGAGAAAAATGAAAAGGGGTTGTGCAAAAACACATGTGGGACAAGGCAAGGTGACCAATCATGGGGTCCTTGTGTACTTATTGGGCTGCGGCTTTGTGACCACTTAATTAGGTCATTTGTAAATGGGAGCGTTTTCATTTATGAGTTTTATATGCTTCCAATGATCTTCAAATTTGCAATGATAATTCAAGTATTTGAGTGAAGGCAAAAAAGGAAAAGAGAGAAGAGATGACTCCAATTTTGCCACCTTAAGAATTACATGAATTTGGGAAATATCCAGGAATATTTTGTGGAATATTGTCAGTCCCACAAAACACTGTTATGGATCTGAATAATGCTATGTTAAAGGATATAGTCCTACCTCTTTAATATAACACATTTGGAAAATGAGAAAATTGTCATATTATTGAGGTGTCACATATTCACAATATGTCAAATTGGATATCTTTGTCATATTAATAACGAGGTACTTCAAGAAAACACACGTTAGATACTTTGCCACATATACAATTTTTTTCTTCTTTCAAATGTCTTTACAAATGTGTAATTTCTCTCATGAAATCTATGTGGGCTTGAAGAAGGAATCAATAATTTGTTGATGTACCCACTTCAAATTAGCAACAAATATCTCATTGAGCTTCTCTAATATGGCCTGCAGATTCATTACATTTGCAAGAGTAAACTCTAATGAGTTGTTTATTAAAATGTAGCTAACAATTGAACATGATGTTAAGCATATGTCACTTTCACGATAGGTGGAGGTCTCTAATCAACATCTAAAGAGTCCAAGGGCTTTGCATCAAGGCCAAAACTTGGTGGCTACATTCTTTGTCCCAAGGCCATATCAACCCATTCTAACATGCAATATTCAACTTCAAAGATATCTCCACCTTTCATCATCATATAATTTTCAAATGGCATCTCATCTTGTCCAAGTTGCAATTTTGATATGTAGGGTGCCAAAATTGAGCAAAAGTACCACCAAATGATTCGTTATATCAATAGCTTCCAACATTTTGCATATCAAAAAATCAGATCGAAACTAACCTCATAATGTGCAAAAATAGATCGATGTCATGAAATCAACTTCTAAACTCAACCAACCTTCAAATGGTCATAACTTTGGCAATACAACTTAAAATTGAGCAAAACTACAACTAAATGAAGTGCATTTTCAGTAGCTTCTCAACAATGTGCAGATGAGAAGATTGGTTTAGAATTTGCCTCATAATCTGCAAAAGTAAATCGCTATTTAGAACTCAACTACAAAAACTTAACTTGCCTTCATAACTCTACCAATACAACTTTGAATTGGACAAGAATACCACCAAATGAAGTGAAATTTCAAGAGATTCCCAATAATGTGCAGAGCAAAGCAATCTAATAAATATTGAGTTCAGGATGCTTGAAAACAAACTGTGCACCTTGGTTTAAGGTTTAGGTGAAAAACCGTTGCGAAAGAGACAAAAGCTAATTAGTCTCTCGATTAGGTTTTGAGATAGAGAATCTAGTTCTCTTAGTTCCCATGTTTAACATCATTTTACATTAAAAATTTCTTTTATCCACATTGTGTATGTGAAAGTTACATACAATTTAATATTAATTATGTATTACATGTGTGGGACCTACTATAGATGCAATTATTACCTTTATAATATGACATTTCAGGGGTCCAGGAGTGTCATATGAAGAATGTCACAGTAGCATTATAGAGGTAGACTTTAACTAGAATGTTTGTGTCATTATATCGAGGTTGTCATATTAAAAAGGTAGGATTGCATTCATTAATTATATTTTATTACAATATTATGCTAATTAGATGCGTTGGTTGGTTTAAGAATCTCTTAGGTGATGAATACGAGGGTGCGAGATATGGTTGACTATATCGAAGAGGCTTAAACAATGGCCAAGAATTTGTGTTGTTACATAGAGTCATCCATTAGGAAGGTGAAAACATAGAGTGTTGGCAAGAGGATTTGCCCGCTCACCTCCGCCCATTTTCAAGCCTGCGAGTGGTAGCAACATGGTTGCGACCTTAGGGTAGTGACATGGCTGCGACTTTAGGGTAGTGACATGGATGCGTCCTTAGGGTAGCGACATGGCTGCGACTTTAGGGTAGTGACATGGATGCGTCCTTAGGGTAGCGACATGGCTATGACTTCAGGTTAGCAACATGGATGTGTCCTTAGGGTAGCAACGTTTTGTGTTCTTGTAACCCTCAAAGGAGGGATAACACCTTATACTGCATCACGATACTTGTGATCAACATTAGGTCAACGGGTTCACATTCATGCCGGTACTTAGATACGGGCGTTATTTTTATTTTATTTATTTATTCTTGCAACCTGCATGTCTTATGGGTTGCATGCCTTGCGACCTGGCTCTCAACTTCGAGCAACCTAGCTCACGAGGTTTAAGGTAGAGATATCATAAACCGTGAAAATAAGGTGATTCGCATTGAAGATATGGTCTTACAACCATGAGATAATTTTTCAAGATAGAAGAGAAGGATTCATGAAGAATGCAAGTTGTTTCATGTTTTTATTCCCTGTAAAAAAAATTCTACAATTTCTTCAAAGTGGAAAGTTTGTCAAACCCCCTACTTGTTCACTGGATTCTCCTTACACCGAACACGGTAATCCTCGTTTCCACACAAACCTAAACCGGTTAACTCATGAGTACATTAAACTATGATTGATAATAGTCAAACATGACTAAATTTGGCTAAACTGATTGTACACACATATCAAGTTGCCAACCTCGCAATGATTGGTTTCAAAAAAGGCCCCATATTTTTCTCTATATTTGCAAAAAGAACAAGGGACTCACTTTATGTAATGTTATGATGCAAATGAACTATTATTTAACATGAATTTCCTAGAACATCAGACTCTAAAAATAACATCAAGATTCCCCAATCACGTGAGTGGGGCCTAATTAGAATAAAATTGGCCCTCAAACTTGTAGAAAATTCTATCTATTTATTTTCTTTTAAAATAAATATCGGAGCCTCTTTATGCAAAATAGTATTCTTGAAGATTTTGAATAAATCGGTCAAGATCCAAGTATTTCAAGTCCAACCAATGATATGTTGACATTCTTCGGTTTTCTCTATTACTTTAAAATACATTATATAAAATTCCTTACAACGATCGGCGGTTTGCCTAAACTCTTGAACTTGAACCGGTTATTTCTCAAACTCCACCGGCTCGTCTATAACTAGCGGTCGGATCTCCGTGTTCCTAGATCCACATGGAATGAATTTAGATTGACGTCTCAAACCGCAAGCCTTAGGCAATAAAAGGTTAGCCTCACACATAGTTCCCATGCACTTTATGGTCTATATTCATCCGTACTATGCTATATCCGTGCAATAATTTGTAGTAGATTGTACGCTTTACCGTTGTAATTGACTATCGGTTGCATATTGAATGAAGCCAAAAGCCAACAAGCGAGCGAGGGATCTAATTTGTAGTATAAAACTATGTTGGGAGACTTATAGTGTTTCATCGGGTACAAGTCCTTCTATGATAAGTTAGTACACCCAAGACCAAAGAGCCGGGTCAAATGGAAGAGTATTTAAAGCTAACATTCTTTTTTGGCGACCTTTGAGTGTGTTGGGTATGTAGAAAGCGGGCCGTGACCATGAATTTGGGAGGGCCTTTGAAACTCATCCGAAGGCCGTACCATGAGAAGTTGAAATTGGAATTAATTCGGTCATGGGCCTTTAAGTTGGAGTTTAGTGCAAGGACATATGCGACCGGACTCTCAAGCGAATGCTATTTCATAATCATCTTCTTCATGTTGCCTCTTTTACATAAGAAATTGTGATGTATCAAGGGTTGTGATATTTTGATGTGGTAAGGGTCTCCAGATTTTGCGTTAGTCCAACCTCTTTGAGACGGGCTTGATTCAAAATTTGGTAGACCATGAAACATTATCCATTACATGCCATGTAGGATTTCATGTGGGTTGGTCATTCATTTGGTTCATTAGGCCCTCAAGCTGAAGTGTTAAGCTACTTTTTTTTGAAGCAAATTACTCATGAGATTGCTTGATTTCTAAATCTCTTTGGTCTTGGAACCTAGTATAGATCCACCCTACACTACAAACATATGAATCATGTGCAATTATCATGGGTCATTGGAAACTTGTCCTATGTCACTAGAAAATTTGCAAAACCTATTATTGTGACATATTTGCATTATTCTTCCACCAACATAAGATGATTACCTAGAACTCATATGATGGACCGTAGTGCTAAGAATTATAAATTTCAGATCTCGGATGGTCTTTACACACTTATGACCTATGACGAATTGTTTCACCAACTCGATACCAAAGAAATACGTACATGCCATATGCCTATAAATTAATCTACCAACTAATAGAACCAACCACACACGTACAAGGTGGTGGGTTCACTTCTTTCCAACATATAAAAACCTTTATTTCCAACACATGGAATGAGATTAACTTGTCAAAGTCAAAGCAAAAGCTTCCCCAAATTGCCTAAAACACCTCAACCCATTTAAGAAGCTTATGAGAGAAAACCAACATCTTTTGTGATAGATATGACCATGGGGATGAAAGCCTCATAGAGTTGATATTTGTTCCCTCAAATTTTCGGTCATCCATGTATCTACAAGTAGAACATCATAATGTAAACATGTACAATGGTAGTGATTAGGCGGCGGTGGTTGCATGCACAAAAATGTCCGCCTCGACCTTTAGGGGGTAAACTAAGGTGCATTGATTTTGAAATCAATGCCAATGGCCAATTTTGAAATCAATGCATTGAATTAAGTGGTGTATAAACACAAGTTACCTACTACCTTCAACCCACATCTCTTTATCTCTTTAGTTCCTTCCTTTGAAATCAATTGGCAATTAAAAAAAGGAAAGCACTGAAATACCGACTCAACCTCTGATTGAACAAAGGTGACACTCAATTTACACCCACTCACCCACATTCACACACTCGCGAGTAGTGGGCATTGAATTCTAATTTTTTTGGAAATTTCAAGAGAAGAGTACGAGCTACATTCATTGGAGTGATAAAGCCACACATGGATGAGTATACAAGGTTTCATCCAATTTGTACATACTCGTCCCAAAGTCAGTGGTGTCATGCATTCTTTATGAAATTTATTCAAATATCTAACGATTTCACCCATGAAAAGCATGAAAAATGCACATTACTGTCACTTTCATCACAATACAACCCATTTTTAGACTCAGAAATCAACGATCATCGCCAGACCCAAAAATACTGGTAGTAGGTATACATACAAACACGAAAAACCAAAAAAAAAGGACGCAGTTTGAGTAAATTTTCGCACACGCTCGACGGCCTTCAATATGAACTCGTGGGTAAGTACTGGCCCTGGTGTTCTGAAGTGGGTGTTTTAATTTCACAATAATGCCATTGAGGCACTGCCAGGGTGAAGTTATTGGCATTCAAGCCTGGCCTTCGCCCCATATCAATACTTATTACTTACACAACATACGCGCGCACACACACACACACACAGAGCTATACTTGCAGCTTCCCTTCAGTTCATCGACAATGGAGAGAAACCTAATTTAATATCATCGTATCAATGAACGGGGAGAGCCGATCGCTAGTTACAGATGAACTGGTTGAGTTTGAGAAATAACCGATAGTTTTAGGGGAATCTATGGAATACACCTCAAATTGATAAAGAGAAATTGAAAGATCACAGCATGGAAAGATCACTAGGATTTTGATCGATTCTGCTCAGAATCTCCCCAGGCACTGCATCGTCGTATTGCTCCCTACTACCTCTTCAACGCCATTGATTGTATCAGGAAGCCGGGCTGGAGCTTCTCCCGCATCATCTTCCCTTAACTTATTGCGCTCCTCATCTCATCAGTCACGTTTCATGAAGGTTGAGCCGTCACCTCCGCAATTATATCTCACTCGCTTTTGTCAGACGGCACGAGTCAGAACTAACTTACCTTACATACCCAACTTTACATGATTGATAGCCTGTTCCGTGTCTGGAAAGATTTGGGGCTTCATCGGTCGAGATCCTTGTGTTTCCAAGACCAGCCGGTTCCACGTTGACATCTTTCGGTTTTGTCTTTATTAAATTGAGATGTATTCTGTAAATTATGTTAAATGGATCACTAAATTTCCTGAAGTCTTGAATTTGAACCAGTTATTTCTCAAACTCAACTGGTTCATTAATTTTGTAACTTAGCGGTTGGTTCTCCCCATTCATTGAGCCTGCCCACACAACCTCCTTCACACGGAGGCCGGAAAATGGGACTTAAACGGACACTTCTGTCCCTGCATGCAATTCTCATAAGATAGAGTAAAACACGCACTTAAGGTAGATTGGTCTTAAATGGGAACCTTTTGCTTACTAGCCCACTTCTCCTAGGGTTTGAAATACAATTAGTACAAGATGGTTAGCATATCCAAATCAAGGTTGTAGCCACTTTCCTCATAATATTTGGAGCTCACATGAATATCTAATTCATTGTCAAAGTGAAGATTTGTGTGCTTATTAATCAATCATATAGGTCTCCTCCCTCCCCCCCATTATGTTGATTGTTGAGCCTAGAATGGTTATTGTGGTTTGAGCATGTAGTCCAATCTATTATAATCTCATGTCTTGTTGGTATCCGTTGTTGGAGCCACAGTCGTGAAACTTTATCCTAAGTGCAAGGGTCTTGTCTTCAAACATACTCCTTTCATGTTTGTGTTCTCACATTGAGGCTATTTTCTCTCTCTACATAACATTATTCAGCCTCCTTGGCTCGTTCCGCAACTCAAATAAAGTGGGTCGGGGAGCACTTCACAAGGATATGGGGTTATGCTTGGGTCGCATTAAACAATTGCGTAGAATTATAAGTTGATGTTCAAGTGCAACTACTCTCCCATGGCGTGGCATCTGGGGCAAGTCTAGGCTAGGTAGCAGTGGGTCCCGGGGGCTAGCTTAATTAGCTTATGAGAGGGCCTAACCTATAATAAGATTGCTTATTAAGTTGTTAGGCAGATCCCTAATATATCCATATATATATATATATATATATATATTTGTAGACCTATTCAAGTAGATTAAATTGCTTTCACTAACCTAAATCCAACAACATCCATATTAACAACCTTGTGAGGGTTGGCGGCTGCATGGATGGGGCAAGCTTGGCCCCAACTTGTGCATGACACACACCCGTGTTATGGATGGCCCACAACCAGTAATATCCGAATTCGCGGGGTCCATCACACACAGTAGCCAGTGTCCACACACCTGCTCATCTCTATATTTGTAGCCTTGACATTGTAGCTCGCTAGAATGAACTTCGGATTATGCAAGCATTATACAGACATATGTTTGGGCTCACCAATCTCAACCATGAGGTTGAATAATGTGATGCACACATGAGGGTGGGTGGTAGAATAAAGTTTCCCCACCCACACAATCTTTGTTGACACTCTTCCTCCATGTATTCATTGTAGTGCATGGCCAAAGACAATAAGGTATGACTACTTGTTGGTATCTGACCTTTGGAGTGCCATTTCAATTGACGAGATTGGATTGATCTAGTGTTCAATCAAAGACCACCTCTAACATGGGGTAGGAGCTTTGTAAACCCGTTTTGGGTTCACATATGAGCTCGCGGCTATGATCAAGGTGATTCGTCACTCATTCACGCCAACACAAAACTGTGTGTGTGTGTGGATGCGTGTGCGCTCTTGTTATTGCCTTTAAACTATATAAATATAAAAAGTGAAACTCTTGACAAATTATTAAACCTCCTACAAATTTTGGAATGCTTAATAGGCTCTACACCAATGTTAGACACTACATTGTACTTAACCATGAGTTAACTAACCATGGCCAAGGAAGTTACCGCGCTCCACGATTTGGGGTTTCCATGACCTAAGGCAGCCACTACACCTTATTAACTAATACTTACACCCTAGACACCTCCATGTGAGGACTCTTTTATATGCTTGGAGGAGAGCATACTTGGCATAGTTTATTCAATGAGGCTCAGTAGATACATACTAAGTGTGGAAGCGCGTGGTGTTTGGTGTACAAGAGGTTCTTACCATTCAAGAAAGTTACATGACATGGCAAAAGAGTAGGTTTGTATGCTCAATATTTTGTATTGAGTGTAATTGCTTGCAACCTCTCAATGAACTTGATAGGTGAGATAAATGTGTGACATGGATTGCAACTGAGCCTAGCTGAAGACACCTTACACACGCCTTTCTAACACACAAATGTATGTTTGGGTTGGCACGGGTGCACATGAAGCCAACTCTTCACAATTTGAACACTAGCAATAGTGCATTGCTCATGTTTGAATGACCTTCTACTCTTGAAATATTAGACTAGTGAAAGTTATTATGTTGCTTTGACTAGTGATTTGATGTATACACAAATTCCAAAATAGTAGTTGAGACATTGAGAATACTTCTAGCAAATGGCAAATGAGGTATGTAAGCCTACGTATCACATCATTGCTTTAGGCCAGGGATTCGTGGCACTCAAGTATAATCATCCATGCGGATGAAAAATGCAAGAATCATCTAAATGACTATTTTTAGGCAATTTGATTCCGGAAATAGAGTCAAAGGCCCCGAATTAGTCTAGTGATGTCACATTCGAATGAATCGGCCCTCAACCCCATAGGGGGGCTTTTTTTTATTGGAGCCACTTCATCCGCGATATCTTGGATGGATGTTCCTTAGTGAGTGCCACGAATCCCCAGCCATTGCTTTATTACTTGGTTGTAACAATAATCATTGAGCATAGTATGGTCATGTGTTGGACTATCTTTTGAACATAGTTGCCATAAGAGATGGATATTTGATACCAAGGTACATATCATAACATTATAGTACTTGGTTTTATACCTTTATGCCAACTCTTGCTACGAAACTTTCATTTGAAAGCAAAGAAATATAGCGGTGAAATTCCAATCAACTTACTAGTTGTGTAGAACATAGCACTAAATCCATGATTACAATATTAATGATATGTTTAGTGATGCAACAAACCTGTGATGAAAGAAAATCCCTCCCACCCACCCTTGCTTCATTTTGATGAAGAATAGAAAGGAAAATGCCTCTGAAAAGAGGAAGATCAAGCTTTGAGTTTGAAATGGTTTGAAAAAAATACAACTCTCTCTCTCCCTACTAACTTATAAAATAACTCTAAGATTAATCTACTTAGCCATAGTCGTTTTGGAAAAAAGAAGACTTCAAGCTCATTAGAAATCTACATGTACATGGAAAGGTATTACACTTACCATGAAAACAAATGTACCACGATGGTAGATGAATAAGTGAAATAACCAAAGTTGCAAACGTAATTCATGTCACTAACCCATGGTTAAAATCTAGGGTTAATGGGAAATTACCATGGTTAAGGTCTCCAATATAAGCCCTTAACCTTGAATGAACCTTTTTTTTTTACCATTCATGCAAGTGAGAGGAGTTGCTGACTTTGTTCATACTTACTGAGGTAGTAGGCGCATCCTAAACGTGAAGTTAGGTTAAACCACAAGAGGAGTAGTCTACTTGGAGCTACCCAATCATGAAAAAGGAACAAGTTTGAACATTCACTGGTCATCTTGCAATGACTAAAGTAGTTTGATATACCACAATGCAATTGAATTTTGTTAATGGTGCATAACATGGATGACAGGTGGGTCCCACTTTTAGTTGCCTCATGGATGTGACTAATCCTCAAATATTTGCTGGTTGGTGGCATGGGCACAAGTGAGGCAGGCCCTTCATCAACATATACAATGATGTATTGTGCTCAAGAGTTTTTATACAATGCTATTTGGATGAAGTTACTAGGAACTTGCACCTTAGTAAATACTCCATAGTTGTTATGATAATGTTACATATGTTTTGTGGTGAAGCAAAGGGTGTTTGCTTGAGCTTCCAAGGTCCAAGACATTCATACTCAACCCTTATTATTGGATATCAATGAAAAATAGAAACCCTAGGCATGTTATACATTCTTGCAAAGCAACTTAGCCCAATACACAACATGTGGATACCTCGCCATGCACATACTTAGCTATATTTGAAAACAAATATACTTTACCATGCAAGCAAGTACTTTGTTACACATAAGAACATTGAAAAAGAAGTTGGAGTCTAGGGAAATTCCCACCCACCCTTGCATTGCAATGAAGAAGAGTTTGAAGGGTTTGGCCTCTGAAAAGAGGAAGTTCAGGCTTTGAATTTTTTTTTGAAAAGTCAATTCTCTCTCCCTCCAATGTCATCTGCATAAATTTTGCTACTTGGTATAAGAATATTTCGTGACTATAATAGGCTTGATTGGATAGAAACCATGGGGGACTTCAATATGGCTTCTCCAATTGCTCAACAAAATACTTTGGAATGATTTGATTTTGATTGGCATTGAAGAAGACGATTGCTCATAAAATCAATCATGTGATTTCGTTCTAGAACTTACAGGGTCATTGTATTGTTTCTCTTCAGTCTTGGACATTTGAGAGTTACCATACACCTATATTCGAGTGACATTTGGTTTAGTGTGGCTCCAAAAACAAATACCAAAAAAAAAAAACATGTTTAATAAAGATTGGACTAAGTGGTGAGATTATGATAACCAATCATTTAGGCTCAATAGTCAACATAATTTCGGGACCTATATGACCATTTGATGAGCCAAAAATCTTTGATTTGATAATGAAGCTATTCATATGAGTAATGAGAAATCATGAGAAACGTGGCTATGTCCATAATCTGCTAATCACTTGTACTAAGTTAATCGAGTGTTTAATATCCTAGGAAACGTGGGCTAGTCGGGAAAAGTAACCATTTAAGACCCATCTACCTTCATGGTGTGCTCCCACGTGCATGAAAATAAGAGGAAATAGCCGAGTCCAGCTAGGCCCCCTAGAAACTGGAGGGTGATGAGCTTGCACCCAACTTTATAGAGGCCCACATATGGTATAATTGATGATAATAATAACTTAAACACTCACGTCGGATGATTCCATCTCACCTTCATTACAATAATTTATGCTAAATTTATTTGCTTTAAAGTCCAATAATGAAATTGAAATTAAAGTCCAAGAAGCCGCAAGACTTGTGGTTAGTGTTGCATTTTTTATTCTCGAGGTTGGAGGCGGCATTATAAAATAAAATAAAAAATATTTCAAAAAATATATTTATTTATTGAAAAACATTGAAGACATCAATCTGTGAGGTCCTTTATGGCAAATCGTTGTCAAAAACATTCCCCTCTTCTAGGATCGATTCTTCGAGCTCTTCTCCGTCCAAATATTGATCCAAGATTGTGCGTGGGTCGTCCCCGATGCGAAATTTGTCTTGTTCAACGTCATCGTCATCAACGTCACCATCATCATTCTCTGTCCAGGGCTCAGGGCTCAAGCACTACCGTTGAGTTTGAGTGTACTAATACTATATGGTAATATGGAACAATTGGCAAAGTTGCACATGTCTATATTCGCCCTACTAGCATGAATTGACTGTAGTATTGAATTTATAATTAAAAACATAAAAAATGCCTCAAAATTTTGTTGAGTATTTAGAAATGCATTTAAAATAAATGCACCACTACTTGTGGCCCTTGGGACTAGAAGTACATCATGGTGGGGGTCAAAATGGCTAATTGTTTTTAGAGTGATGGAATGCAATGGTCTTTGTGAGATAACGAGTACTATCAATTTGATGATCTAGTTGGTAGAAAGATTTGGGACTACCTATTGCTGCATTTTGAAGTAGGGAAGGAAATTCATCATTAATGGAGTTGTAGAGTGGACATTCCAACACAAAAGTGAGTGCCATTTTTAATTGCATTGTACCAACAAAAGTGGAGCAAAAAAGAACAGAGAAATGAACATCAGTATTTATCACTGACGTGAATTTGAGCCCCATGGCCTGACCTTGTTAGGTTAGGTTAGAACTCTAAAAAATAGGTTAATAGTTTCACTATAGGCATTTTAATGACATTTGTATGGAAATTGTACTTGGATGAATAAAATGAACCATGGATGGTGTTAAGCGGTTAGATAATCATGGGATTAAGAGCCCTTTGTTGGTTGGAACTGTCATCTTCGTCGCCTTGCATAAGGAGGGAGGCATGCATTTTCTTTAGGTAGTTTGAGCATCTTGTTATACTCAGTCAACATGTCTCCCTCGACACATGGATTGTTTGAGGCTATAGTTAAACTATTTTTTGTGAACTGAGAGCAATTGCCACGATGATTGTGGGATTGTTGCTTTGTGATCAAGTTAACTGTTTATCTTCGAGTATGAGTTATACATCGATGGCGATGGCCAGCTAAACTAATGTTTTTTGTGTGAGATTGCAAACAATTGTCTTCTGTGATAATTGTAGTTGATTGAGTTAGGAGTTGTGATTGAGTTTGCTTGTGTAATTCAAGAGATTTGAGATTGATAGAGCGCCACATAAACTATAGTCGATCAACACCTTAAGAAAGAGAGACTTTGAGTGACTGAGACAAATTGAAGCACAAACATATTAAGAGGATGATGGGGAAACTAACTATTGTCGATTGAGAATAGAAGAGTTGTCATGTGATAGGGTGACAGAGAAGCTCCAAGGGTTACCAGAGGAGAGGAACCACTTGAGTGTAGTTATGTCAAGTGAAAAACATATTAAGTGTGAGGGAGACAGAATGTCAAAGGTTACTATGAGACAGAGGCCACTTGATTTATTGTTGCAACATGTAAAGGGTGGAAGACAAGACATGTCCTAATATTAAAAGTGTGATTGTAGTTGAATGTAGGAGTATAGTCTTGATTGTGAGTTTATGAAAATTGAGTTTGATGTACCCTATTACCAACTGAAGATGATGAGATAGAATTATGATGAGTTGAGTAATTGTGGGGATAATAAACAGGAGAGTTATGGTTTGGCACCTAGCAAAGATTGAACTTTGGTTTATCAAGAAGATTTAGGCATGAGTTGTCATTGGGTTAAGTAGGAACCGTAGATTGATTACATCTGAGGAACCCGTGGAAGAAAGAAGACTGGAAGAGATGTTAGTTGTGTTTTTAAAGCGAAATATCAACCATTTTGATTGATTAAAAATTTGTAAAGTGACAAATGCTTGTAAAAGACACCAATTATGCATTCATTGAGAGTTTGTACCTTGGGTTTTGGTTATTTTAAGTCAAAGCAAAAACCTAACTACAAGTCCCCTTGTTACAAGGTTGGGTTTACTGCCTACCTTGCGGTAGGTGGGCCCTGTATAGTAGCGCAAACATAAAACAATGTTTAAGAGGAGTGGTTATCCCTAGGGGGCCATTATGGTGTTTGCTTGTTGTTTAGTTTTTGTCTGTTTAATACAAGGCCGGTGAGGTATTTGATGGCTATCTAGTAGATGTTTTGCATGGGTTTTTTAATGGATATTTTAGGTATATGGAGACTTTTTAGTGTTCCTATGTTGTTTTTGTATATAGCACCTCTAACACTTGCGGAAATGATTTTTAGGGGTTCAACTTTCCATCTTGCGCTTGGATTGCCTTTATTGATGGGATGTATTTGTCTTGTTTGGTTTTGATGGCGTGTCTGGGGGCTCTATCGTGTGTGAGCGTGAATTATTTGATTTGTATGGTGAGGTCCAGTGAGGGGATTAATAATCCGGTTTGATTGATTGATGTGCCTTGTATGTATAGGATGTTGGGTTGCAGTTATGTTAGGCATGTGCATTTAAGATGCCAAGGTGGAATGGTGATGTTTTGTGGTGTTTTGTTTTCAATTCATGCGTTGGCGAGTGTATAGTGCCTTTTGTGGATGCATGATTTGAGTAGGTTGGCTAGTTGGTGGGTGGTGGCATTGTGCCTTGCGTTCCGAAGTAATTTGAGGAATTTGTTTTTGCACATGAAAAGTAGGCGGGACCAAGTGTCTATGTCATTTCTTTGGCATAATGTGCAATTTGGGTTTGTATATATGTGGGCTAGAACATGTTTTTTCGGCAGTTGCCCAATGTACGTGTATTGGGCGAATCGGAATTTCAGGTTTTGTGTTGTTTGGGCGTCTATGGTATGGGAGTTTTTACAAAAGTGGTTTGAAAGTTTTTAGTCAATTTGTACGTTGTTGAGCCATTTCTCGGTGTATTGTAGAGTGTGGGTTGCTTGTGAGGAAGTCTGCTATTTTGTTACAAAAGTGGCGCATGTTGTTATCTCTAGGAATCGGGATGGTTGATGACCGACTGGTTTCAATGTTGAGTCTACGATGTGAGGTGTAGTAAGCAACAAATGAACATTGATTTTATGGAAATGTAAGAATACAACACAATGACATTCAATTACCTCGAGCATGGGTTGGTGTGAGCCCAAAAGGGTGCCCACATTTAGTCTTAGACCCTTGAAACGTTAGTTGATGCACTTTGAAGTAGCATGTTACTTCACAAAAATATAAAAAGAGTGAAATGTTAGTCTTAGAAGTACCATGTTGTAAGAGGCTAGGATGTGAGTTGTTATTGTGTTTTTACCTTCGGAAGGATTTAAGTGAATGAGGATAGGTAAGGAGAACTTGGATTGAGTAGTTAGTGAGTAGGCTAGTACAAATGGATGGAGACAACCAAAGTGACTCAAGAGGCAAGTGCATTCGAATTGGGATGAATGGAGGATCACATGGAGCGCACAAGTGGACCACCTCATCATGGCCACTTAATGGGGAAGGTCCAAGGAAGAATGCAAGGTGGACGATAAGCAAATTCTCAAAGCACCAATCAAATCACGAGTTAAGCATCGTGGTTTGAATTAAGTGGTGAGCAACGATTTGGGAAAGTAAGGGGAGAAAGTTATGGCGGCGGAAAGCGAAGGAGGCTAAGTTTGGGTTGAAGCATCCCAAGTTTGGTAAAGTGTGGTAGGTAGAAAGCCAAGGCTAGTTAAATGTTCGAATTAGGATCCTTGTTGATCATTTGAGGGAGGAAGGCTTAGAAGATAGGATTGGCGCCTACTAAGTAGGAGGAAATCTCAAGGGCTTATCGTAAGCCTTGAGGGTGCTCACCCCCTCAAGCTTACTATATAATCCCTCATTCTTCCCTCACTCATCCTCTCTTTCCTTTGTGCTCCAAGGCACCCCACGAGTTATAAGTGTGGGTGTGGGAAGCCATATTGGAGCACATGTGTGTGCTTAGTTTTTAGTTTGAGAGCCAAGGCTTGTTAGCCTTGAAGAGGGCTTGACCTCTTGGTAGAATTAGTGTTGACGTGAAGGATTTTAAAGTTAATTCATGATTCCAATTTGTGGTACTTGAAGTTCATGTTTTGAATACACGTGGTTGCAAGTTCCATGTTTAAGAGTTGAGCACTTGAGGTTGTGATGAGTGCAAAAATATACTTGTGTGGATTAGTTAGTCTTAGTGAAGTTAGGAAATTCTCTCTCCCCCTCTCCTCTCTAGGATTTTAGGATTTTAGGATTAGAGAAGAATTGTGTGATTAGAAAGGGGTTGTTAGTAGAATTAGGAAAATTAGGTAGGAAGATTAGTTAAGGGCTTGAATAATTAGTGAGGTAGTTGGGGATTACAACTACAAAGTCGTGGGTTCATGAAGGAGCTGGGTTTATTTAGTTAGAAGCTAAGGAGTTGGGTTCATGAAGGAATTGGGTTTATGAAGGAGCTAGTTAAATCCAAGACCACTTGAAGGGTGAACCTTGCACTATGGACTCATCCAAGTCCAAATCCAATACCGCGGAGGAATGTGAGCCCAAACCCACTACTCGGACTACGGACGCTTAAGGGTGGGGGGTTTGGCCTCACATAATTGGTGCGTCCGCCGGGAGCGAAGCGGAAGGTAGTTACAAGACTTGGAGGCGACTAGGAGACTTGGAGGCAACTAGGAAAAATTGGAGACACAAACTTGAGAGAAGGGAAGGAGCACCCGAAACTCGGTAAGTATTCTCTCTTTGGGTTACATTTGAATTCATTGTATTTCAACTATTCCTTGGAATGAATTGCATTGTCAATTACGCAAATTCATTTTTGAGGAAGGAGCGCGGCGAAGGTACGTCCTCAACCTTTTTGGGGATTTGCTAAGAACTTAAAAGGAACCTATAACCGAGTAGCTCATTAAAACATTAGAGGGTAAATTCACCTTAGGACATTGAACTTTGACACTCACCTCGGGGTGAGTCTCAAAGTTTTGGGAGTTGTCATTTCATGCTCTAGATTAAATTAATATTTCACAAAGTTTATGGTGTTGTTACATTGAGTCACGATTGAGGGGAGTGCTAACTCACAGGGGGATGCGATTGCTCAAGGTATGTTTATTTCTTCAAAGTGAACTCATTAACTAATTAAGGAATGCCTTTTGTACTCGTGATTGTTGTTATCCGTTGTAGAGGGTAATTCCCGAATTGTGGATGGTGTGAGAAGTTGAAGGGTGAAGCCTCGACTTTTAACATAATCTACTCGGAAGGTCACCCCCTCACAATCGGTATTGTGGTGAGTGTTAATTTGCGGGAAGGTGCGGAGGTGATGCTCCGACTTAACCAAAAAATTAACATGAACATGCCTATCCCCTATTGGGATTCTTTCACCTAAGTGGGCTTGCAGGTTCTTTTCCTCACCTCCTAAAAAAATTATAACCACACCAAGACAAGTGAAAATATTAAGAGGGGAATTGCTAGGATTATGTGTGGTCAAGTGAGGGTCGATCGATTCTTATGGAATGCAAGGTAGGACTCGCTCACAAAAACCAAGTTTGATAGTAGGACTAGAGAAATCTACTCGAAAGAGGCGGTCCTCTAAAATCAGTGATAGATTAGAACAAGATAATGTTAGAATAGAGAGTTGTTTGAACGTCGAACCTAGGACTAGGTCAATTCTAGACACCTTAGAACTTGGAGCTCAACTTGAAGAGGAGATCACTCCCTCCAAATTGAGTGGTGAAACTTCTTCGGAAAATTACACACTTAGAGAAGAATTCCCGGTAGAAGTTGATAGGGGATTGTTGAATAGTTCACCGGTCACCATGGCCGAGGAACGGGGGATGGATCCACCACCCATACCCCCAATTCCGCCCATACTTCCTATACCTCCAATAGACCCATTGGTTAGGCCAAGAGGCCTACCAATTGTGGTTCCACAAAATTTAGCGGCGATGGATATACCATCTCATCTCCCTAAATTTTATGGGACCAAGGATGAGGACCCCTCTCGGCACATGGAACGGTATATCGAACGGTTGGCTAGCTTCCTCATAACCGACCCGGGTTATTGGTTAGTGTGGTTTCCTACCACTCTAGAGGGGGAAGCCTATGAATGGTATCGGGATCATGCCGAGGGACATTTTAGGGGATGGGAACAATTACAAAGGGAGTTTCTTAACGAATTTAGGCCGGAAGTGGGTCAAAGTACCGCATTAAGGGCATTGTCGTCATTGAAGCAAGCAAGGGAGGAAGAAATTTCGGCTTACATTAGGAGGTTTGATTTAGTGTGCACTAGATTTGTGGGTACCATGCTCAACGACGACACGCTAAAGCAATTTTTCATTCAAGGGTTTTTTAAGTCCGGAACTATTAGGGGTGTTCTAGAAAGGAATCCCTTGACCTTGGCGGATGCCAAGCGTGCGGCTAGAGATATTGAAAACTTGGATAAAGATCACGAAAGGCTATGGAGAAGGGAGGATGAATTGATCCCACAATTCATCCCCATACGCCCTAGGGTGGTAGCGGTAGAACCCGCTAAGTATGAGAACCAAATTCCATATGCCATTGTGGACACCGGCCCCCGACCTTTAGCGGTTAGGGAACCGGCACCTCTTTTGGCACTACCGGCCCCTAGAACGGATCCACACTTGGAGGAGGTTGAGAGAAGACTAGGTGCTAGCCAACTAGGATTCCAAGAGGCTATGATAAAACAAATGCAAAGCCTCACGGATCAAATGTCATTAATGATCCGGAGTCAACAACCGGGGCCTCCACCCCCGGTTGAGTCGGGTAGGCATTCTTCCGGATTATGGTGTGTCCAATGTGGCCAACCGGGCCACACGCGTCAATTTTGTAGAAGTGGACAAAACCGTGACCAAAGAGGAAACGGTAACCCACCTCAACAAAATCAACGAGGTCAAGCGCCACCTCACTATGGAAATGGAAGCAATAGAGGACCACAACCTAGAGGGCAAGGTGGCCAAAATTTAGAGAAGAAGGAATTTCATCCCTTTTGTGGAAGGTGGCACGCTCAAGGACAATGTTGGTCCGAAGGTCAAGAGTTTAATTGTAGCAATTGTGGAGGAAGTCATCCCTCGGATACGTGTCGCCAACCGGACAAAATAATTAACGTCCCTTACCCGGTGGCTAATCCACAACAACAAGCAAGGGATAATATGCGAGGTGCTAGGCCACAAGGAGTACCGGCCAATGAACTTAGGCCACCTAACTTATACTATGACCATAGTAATGCTAGGCAAACTTTTCATCCACCGGCGGGCTTGCAAACTACAACCGGTTACATTCCAATACAAAATAGACAAGGAGTTCCACCTAATGGTAGTAACGGGAGACAAGCGCCTCCAACGGATCCGGGACCATCTAACTCCCAAGATGTTAGGTTCATGGATGGAGTGTTGGAGGCCACATGTGATGACATGCTTCCTCTCCCAACGAGAATTGGAGAGGAGCAAAGTCAATGGCCTCCTCACACCAATGCTATTACATATGAGTTAGTGAAGGGTAAGGGTGTGGTTGAAGAAGCACCTGCACTAGCGGTAACTACTAGGGCTAGGAGAGGGGATGCCCCGTTGGAGGTAGGAATAGGAGAGCAAGGAAATTACTCTTCGGATGAAGAGATTAATCTCTCCGAGTTGGATAGGGTAGCTAGAAGAGCTACTAAGGATGTGGAGAGGGAAAATATAATTTTACAAGATAGGGAGAGGACTAATGCGGTACATGACTTGGATAATAGCGATGTGGGTGAATGGGAAGGACCGGGGGTTCCCGTAGACGAATTCGACGTAGTGGGTAATTCTAAGGTGGAAAGATCTACCGGGTACGACTTGTGGGCGGACCTTAGTACACTCAAGGCGGATATTACTTTCGGCCAACTATTGGAAATTTCACCCACGGCAAGGAAAACATTAAAGGAGGGAATGCCGGTACACAAGAGGATGAGGAAGGTGAAAGCTAAAATAGCCGCTAGGATCCAATCACAAGGTGGAAGAGACGTGAAAGCTATAGAAATAGAAGTTGTTATAGTAGATAAGGTGGTTCCTAATGTGCTAGTCGACGGAGGGAGTAGTCTAAATATACTACCGGAGGATACTATGAAAAAATTGGGACTTGGACTCACGGGGCCTTCACCTTTGGTCATAAATATGGCAAATCAAAGTTCGACTACGCCTTTAGGGATGATCAAGGATTGTAGAATGACTACGGGAGGCGAGGAGTACTTGGTCACCTTCCATGTCATTAAAATGCACTCCAACAAGGACACCTTCCCCATTTTGCTAGGTAGGCCTTGGTTGCGGATGGCGAATGCTATGGTCAATTGGGGTGGACCTAAACCATCCATCACTTATGGTCCGGAGGGTAATAGGGTCATAGTGTCCATTGGTTCATTAGAAGGATGGATGAAGAAGGAGATGTATTTGCCATTGGAGAAGGAAATTGATGACTTAAACGAGAATGAGATTGGCAAGGCATTGGTGGGAGTCGTCCATCCCGAAGGTCAAAGGGTTGTTATAGATTCGGGCTCGGGAAGTCTAGGTCCTAATTTTTACAATTATGGGGATAATGGGGATTATGCCCAATGGCTAAGGGAGTACCCCGAGTCCGAGGTTGATGTAATGGTTACATTTCACCAAGTAGGCTTAGGGAGTGAATTTCCTAGTGTTAGTTTAGGAGAGGGCTCATTGTTGGAGCCATGTGAGGTGCTCACCGAGGAAGAGTGGGTTAGCGGTGGGTTAACACCTTGGGTAGATGACGTGGAAGAGGGTGAGGTTAGTTTAATTCATGTAGATGGGACTCAAGAGGAGGATGTGATTATTGAGTCATCGAAATTGGAGGAGCCTTTACATTTCAAGACCACGTCTACGGGGATAGTTGTAGGTCAAGATGTGAAAGATTACCCCAATGTGCCTTCCGATTGGTATCGGAACAAAGAGGAACAAGCACATGTGTCGGAAGCGGATTGGCGGTACGTGGATGTGAAATTAAAGAATGGAAAAACCCGACAAATGAAGATGGGTTCCAAATTGGGGGAGAAAGAGGTTAGGGAGTATAGCAATTTGGTGGATGAGTTTAGTGATACTTTTGCATGGTCCTACGATGAGCTTAAGGGAATTCCTAGGGAAATGGTAGAGCACCGGATTCCTTTAATTCCGGGGGCGAGGCCAATTAGACAAAAGGAGAGGAGGATGAATCCTCAATTGCAATTGTTGGTGAAAGCGGAATTGGAAAGGTTATTGAAGGCCGGGTTTATCAAGCCGGTGGAAATCACGGATTGGGTTTCTCCTATGGTCTTAGTAAAGAAAAAAAATGGGAAATTAAGGGTTTGTGTCGACTATAGGAAATTGAATTCGTGCACACAAAAGGATCACTTCCCCTTACCTTTTATCACCTTGTTGCTTGAGGAGGTTGGAGGTCATTCGCGATATACCTTTATGGATGGGTATGCGGGTTATAATCAAATTTCCATAGCCCTCCAAGATATCCATAAAACGGCTTTTACTACACCTTGGGGTACTTTTGTGTGGGTAGTGATGCCATTTGGGTTATGTAATGCCCCGGCTACTTTCCAACGATTAGTAATGTATATCTTCACCGACTTGTTGTTCAAATCCATGACCGTCTTTGTGGACGATTTTAGCACACAAAGTAATGTGGACGATCACCTACATTGTGTTAGGGAGGCATTGGTTAGGTGTAGGAAGATGAGGTTAGCATTGAACCCGGATAAGACATTTTTGGGAGTGAATAAGGGAGTGTTGTTGGGTTATGTTGTTAGTGAGAAAGGTAGAGAACCCGATCCGGATAAGATTGCGGCCATAAGCGACTTGGCAACTCCAACCAATTCCAAGGGGATCTCTAAGTTGTTAGGACATGTGGGATGGTACCGGGAACTTATTCCTAATTTTTCAAAGATAGCGGTGCCCATTACCCATTTGCTCAAAAAGGATGTCAAATTCGAGTGGACGGATGCTTGTCAAAAAGCCTTTGAGGAATTGCGGGATAGGTTGAGCACCTATCCGGTGTTGATACCACCCAATTGGGGTAAACCTTTTCACGTCTATTGTGATGCTAGTAATGTGGCAATAGGGAGTGCGCTTTGTCAAGCAACGGGAGAAAAAGAGAAGGATCAACCCATAGCTTATGCGAGTAAGCAATTGACCCCCGCCGAAAGAAACTACTCTACAACGGAGAGGGAGTGCCTAGCCATGGTGTTTTCCGTTAAAAAGTTTATGCATTACCTCATGTGCAACCCGGTTGTATTTTTTGTTGACCACATGGCTATCAAGTATCTAGTTAACAAGGCGGAGTTAAGTGGTAGGTTAGCTAGGTGGGTTTTGTTATTAGAAGAATTCGACTACACGGTGGAATATAAACCGGGTCGTATGCATTTACAAGCGGACCACTTGTCTAGGTTGTCGGAGGAGATAGGAAAAAATCCGGTAAATGATATGTTAGTAGATGATAGCCTCTTTGTGGTCACTTCTACACCGGAGTGGTATGCGGGCATAGTGGAATTTCTAACAACCCACAAGTTGCCCAAAGAGTGGACAAAAGAAGAGAGAAGGAAGGTGAGGGTAAATAGTAGGCAATTTGTTGTAGTGGGCCATAGGTTGTTTAGAAGGGGGTCCGATGGTATTTTACGACGATGCGTGTCAAAAACGGAGGTTGAAGCGATTTTAATCGCTTGCCACGATAGCGCTTGCGGCGGTCACTTCTCGGGTCAACTCACCGGGCAAAAAATACTTAGAGCGGGCTACTTTTGGCCTACACTATTTAAGGACGCCCATGACTATGTAAGGAAATGCGACGCTTGCCAACGGTATGCCCGAAACGACCTTAGAATGGAGATGCCTTTACATGTATCATTACCCTTAATTCCTTTCGAAAAATGGGGCATCGACTATGTGGGTGAGGTCCATCCCCAATCTTCAAAAGGAATGAAATATATTGTGGTGGCAACCGAGTACCTCACCAAGTGGGCGGAAGCCAAAGCGGTGAAGACCGACACGGCGGAACACGCGGCAACATTTATGTACGAAAACATAATTTCGCGGTTCGGGGTGCCGAAGATCCTAGTAAGCGATAGGGGTACTCACTTTTTGAATGACTTGATTCGAGAGATGACAGAGAAATTTAAAATTGATCACCGGAAGACTACTCCCTACCACCCACAAACCAATGGACAAACGGAAAGGGTTAACGGAATTTTGGTGAGTATACTACGCAAGACGGTTATAGACTCGAAGCGGGATTGGGATACGAAACTAACGGCGGCACTTTGGGCATACCGTACAACCTATAAGGTAACTACGCGTGCTACACCATTTTCCTTAGTCTATGGTCTTGAAGCGACACTACCAATCGAATATGAAGTCGAGTCACTTAGGGTGGCCGTGAGTACGAGACTTACCGAAAGTCAATCCTTACGAAATCGACTAACCGATTTGGAAGCACTTGACGAAGGGAGGAGAATGGCGGCTCAACATATTGAGGCAATCCAAAGAAGGAGAAAGATTACTTTCGACAAACGACATAAGAGAAGGGCCCTAACACCGGGAATGATGGTCATGATTCAAGACGCACGAAAGCTTGAATTTCCGGCGAAATTCGATGCAATATGGTTAGGACCTTACCTTGTCTATGAGGTCTTTCCTAATAATTCAATTCAATTGAAAACGTTGAATGGTGAGCTCTTTCCTACCCGTACATCGGGAAGTAGATGTAAGGAGTACCGAGCTTGACTAGGCAACTTACCCTTGGAGCAAGAGATGTTTGGATTCATCCCCCGATGGTCGCCAATTATGTGAGCCCAAAAGGGTGCCCACATTTAGTCTTAGACCCTTGAAACGTTAGTTGATGCACTTTGAAGTAGCATGTTACTTCACAAAAATATAAAAAGAGTGAAATGTTAGTCTTAGAAGTACCATGTTGTAAGAGGCTAGGATGTGAGTTGTTATTGTGTTTTTACCTTCGGAAGGATTTAAGTGAATGAGGATAGGTAAGGAGAACTTGGATTGAGTAGTTAGTGAGTAGGCTAGTACAAATGGATGGAGACAACCAAAGTGACTCAAGAGGCAAGTGCATTCGAATTGGGATGAATGGAGGATCACATGGAGCGCACAAGTGGACCACCTCATCATGGCCACTTAATGGGGAAGGTCCAAGGAAGAATGCAAGGTGGACGATAAGCAAATTCTCAAAGCACCAATCAAATCACGAGTTAAGCATCGTGGTTTGAATTAAGTGGTGAGCAACGATTTGGGAAAGTAAGGGGAGAAAGTTATGGCGGCGGAAAGCGAAGGAGGCTAAGTTTGGGTTGAAGCATCCCAAGTTTGGTAAAGTGTGGTAGGTAGAAAGCCAAGGCTAGTTAAATGTTCGAATTAGGATCCTTGTTGATCATTTGAGGGAGGAAGGCTTAGAAGATAGGATTGGCGCCTACTAAGTAGGAGGAAATCTCAAGGGCTTATCGTAAGCCTTGAGGGTGCTCACCCCCTCAAGCTTACTATATAATCCCTCATTCTTCCCTCACTCATCCTCTCTTTCCTTTGTGCTCCAAGGCACCCCACGAGTTATAAGTGTGGGTGTGGGAAGCCATATTGGAGCACATGTGTGTGCTTAGTTTTTAGTTTGAGAGCCAAGGCTTGTTAGCCTTGAAGAGGGCTTGACCTCTTGGTAGAATTAGTGTTGACGTGAAGGATTTTAAAGTTAATTCATGATTCCAATTTGTGGTACTTGAAGTTCATGTTTTGAATACACGTGGTTGCAAGTTCCATGTTTAAGAGTTGAGCACTTGAGGTTGTGATGAGTGCAAAAATATACTTGTGTGGATTAGTTAGTCTTAGTGAAGTTAGGAAATTCTCTCTCCCCCTCTCCTCTCTAGGATTTTAGGATTTTAGGATTAGAGAAGAATTGTGTGATTAGAAAGGGGTTGTTAGTAGAATTAGGAAAATTAGGTAGGAAGATTAGTTAAGGGCTTGAATAATTAGTGAGGTAGTTGGGGATTACAACTACAAAGTCGTGGGTTCATGAAGGAGCTGGGTTTATTTAGTTAGAAGCTAAGGAGTTGGGTTCATGAAGGAATTGGGTTTATGAAGGAGCTAGTTAAATCCAAGACCACTTGAAGGGTGAACCTTGCACTATGGACTCATCCAAGTCCAAATCCAATACCGCGGAGGAATGTGAGCCCAAACCCACTACTCGGACTACGGACGCTTAAGGGTGGGGGGTTTGGCCTCACAGTTGGGATGAAGTACACTACAAGAAATATAATGGATTTAAGATACAAACTCAACAAATGACTGACACATGACATAGGACTAGCAACTAGATGAACCGATAGCTAGATCCGAAGTAGTAGGAATGGTCACGAGCTCCCCACCCACATGGTTGACATGCATGCACCAAGTTTGAAGCAAGTATAGTTGGTTACAACTATACTTTGCTATACTTGCCCATCTTTTATAATTGCCATGATTCTTAGAATTCCACGAGTCACCGAATTCAACCTTCAATTTGGTGCTCCTATTACATCTTGATGCCCAATCACTCACTACATATTCTCAGGCCCCCATAACCGATTGCTTATCCAAGAGTAGAAGGGTTATTAGAAATCGTCATAACTTTTCATCCATGGAGACACAATAACACAAGCTTATTAGTTATGACTGAAAACCAACTCCCCCACTCCTGCGGCTTGTCATCCACTCCCCTCTAATCGCTAATCAAGTCCATAACAACTTGTGAGGGCATAAGGTAGACATGCCTACATTAAACACACCAATAATCTAAACATCTAGATTTGAGTGGTATGTGATCAGGCGTGGATCCAAGAATTGGCACCAAAAGAGACATATTTTTGACAGAGATTGAACTACGTGCTCATAATAATCAACCCGATTTGGGGATACCTATATGACCACTTAATGGACAAGGGAATATTCACCTTGATAAAGAACAAGATACTCGTACAAGCTCTAATAATGACGAGGCAAATGGCTACATGTATGATTTGGATTTGCTCATCATCTTGCACTCATTGCATGATGCAAATCCTACAACAAGTGGGTGCACACAGAGAAAAGTATCCATCGAAGACACGTCTACCTCAATAATGCTACATGCATATGGCTCCAATGGAGCTTGGGAGTTCTTCTTCTTCTACTTCTTCCACCAGTGATCGGGGAGATTTTTGGGCATAATCGGTCGAGATCCTAGTGTTTGCAAGTCCAACCGGTTACATGTTGACATCCTTTGGTTTTTCTATATTAATTTGAGGTATATTCCATAAATTCCTCTAAAGTCATCGGTAATTCTCCTGAAGTCTTGAACTTCAACCGGTTATTTCTCAAACTCAACCGGTTCATTTATAACTAACTGCTGGTTCTCCCCGATCATAGTTTTCTTCTTCTTCTTTTTGAATGTTTTTAATTTTTTTGAATCTAATTCTCTTTTCCTTTCTTCCTTTCTTCCTTTCCTTTTTCCCTTCAAGGCATCAACAGATTATGCTCAAAAAAAGTTTATGGGTGTGTGTGTGTGTGTCAGGAGGTGCAGAACATTCCGAGTCCGTCACAACCAGCTCTCACATGTTGGTAAGGAAACTACTGAATGATTTAAAGCCAAAGTCATAATCCCGAGTCCGGCTTTCTATAGAGGCAAAAAAACTTAGTGAGGATATTGACGGTGCACAAACGGAGCACAAACGGGGATAAGCTTCAGGTAATAAGTTGATCATGGCTTTCTCACTTACAGCTACTGTCGACGTCCCACCGTCACCTGATCATAAGCCCCGCCCGCCGAAGGTGCACGACTCCTGGAGAATCTTGGAACGGGAATAATTATATTCCCCATTGAATACTACTGCAGTTCATGCAAGTGTTTAATCTCCAAAGACGAATATCAGTGTGCCGGCGGCGGCAGCGGCCGGGTGGAGATATCATGTTAGGTCTAGGCCTCGAGCCTCGTATACCCACTGGATTTGAAGTCTTGCTCATGAAATGAGATGAGTTTGAGATTGATTTTTAAGTCCGGGAAACCAACAAGCTTATGGGGGTAAAAGTAGTACATCAAGACAGTGATTAAAAAAGGATGCTAGTTTTGTAGAGTAACGGAGTGTAGTGTTGGGCTCCGTGTTATAAAGGTTAATGTTGACTTGGTGGTTCAATTGGAAGAAATATTTAAGACTCTCTAGTATGTGTCTTTATGTGCTTTATCTTGGGTTCACCGATAACATTATTCAACCCAGAGTTTGCATTTTCTTTTTTGTTCCAGTGGAGAATTGAGATGATGGCAATGCTCTAGCTGCCATGTTTAATTGAGATGATGGCAATGTTATAGCTGCCATGTTTAGTTGAGATGATGGCAATGCTATAGCTGCCATGTTTAATTGAGATGATGGCAATGCTCTAGTTGCCATGTTTAATTGAGATGATGGCAATGCTATAGCTGCCATGTTTAATTGAGATGATGGCAATGCTATAGCTGCCATGTTTAATTGAGATGATGGCAATGCTCTAGCTGCAATGCTTTTTTGAGGGTGTTTGTATCCCCCCTCTTCCCCCCAAAATCAAGGATATGGTTGCATTTTGATAGAGTTTGCATTTTCTTTTTGTTCCAATGGAGAATTGAGATGATGGCAATGCTATAGCTGCCAATGCTATAGCTGCCATGTTTAATTGAGATGATAGCAATGCTATAGCTGCCATGTTTAATTGAGATGATGGCAATGCTCTAGCTGCAATGCTTTTTTGAGGGTGTTTGTATCCCCCCCTCTTCCCCCCAAAATCAAGCATATGATTGCACTTTGATAGATAAGTTACCAAATTAAACCCACCGACCAGTGGTCGGGGAGATTTTTGGGCACAATCGGTTGAGATCCTAGTGTTTGCAAGTCCAACTGGTTACATGTTGACATCCTTCGGTTTTTCTATATCAATTTGAGGTATATTCCATAAATCCCTCTAAAGTGATCGGTAATTCTCCTGAAGTCTTGAACTTCAACCGGTTATTTCGCAAACTCAACCGGTGCATCTGTAACCAACTGTCGGTTCTCCCTGATCATTGCCACCGACCTTACTTGCAACTTACCTCTTATTTGGCAAATCCTGCTATTTTATTTTATTTTATTTTGGCGGCCAATTCATTAGTGAAATACTTGGTTGTCAAATATTGGAACGTAGTGAGGCACTCATGTGGTCGAGATTGCGCACTTGTGTGGTTCTGGAAGAAGCCTGGAATCAGTGGAAGTAAACTTTTAACTCAACTGATGATGGCCTCTGTCACGCGAGGAGCCTGAAGTACTTCCTTACAAAACTTGGCCGTGATGATCTTCTGTATGTAACAGTTGAGCATTTTCTGCGAGTACAAAGGAAAGGTGAGCCTCACCTAATTAATTTATTGGTGCCCGGACCAAAAGTCCTCAAATTTCCTCGCGGTAATATTAGTTCCCCCTTTGCTTTGCAAGTTTCCAAGCCGCAGTGATTTAAACTCCGTCATTCTCGCAGGCTGATCAATTACGGTCAAATTGATGCTTGGCAGGGGGACTTGATCTCGAACGGACTTTCAAGGTGATGGTTGGTTATATGGTTGGAGCTCCTCCATAGCCTTGTAAGGATGGGTTTACCGTAGAGGTGTCTCTAGTCCGACCAAAAAAACACGTGGCGGTTTCCCCTCCGATTGCGCCACGTGTCATTTGCACATTGGTTGAGACACGTCCGAATCCCATGTGGATACTGCAATATGGAACTAGCGAAGATGAGATAGAGAGTGTTGTCTTCTACGGCACACTAGGGTCCAAGGCCAAAGAAACTCCAATATCAAACAAACTTATTGGTCAATAGTAACATTTTGAACCTAAGGAGTTTACACTAGGGTCTTTGAAACTCTTAAGTGGCGATAATGTGGAACTAGTTTCCCACCAAATCTTGGCGGTTCCCTCACTCAAGAAAATACTTAGTTTAAGAAAAAAAACCAATCTTCAAGTTTGAGTCCAAATGGGTCTAGTAGGATCTTAAGGACCACTACCTTGGCAACCCTCTGTCCATCCCTTAAACTATATTTTTATTTTATTGTATTTTATTCTTATTTTAGGGTCCAAATTGGACTAATAGGATCCTAGGGTCCACCTCAATAGTGGGGGCTTTCCTCAACTGCAACCAAACAACCTTCCAAAAAAAAACAGGTGTGTGGCCAAATTTGGTTGAATAGACGTTTAGGAGTTTTGGGGTGTTTTGGACTGCAAGTTTCTTGCACTCAAACCCAAAGAACTTGGCTTATCAAATCCGTGTAAAGGCTATGGGCCACACCATCGAATTTGAACAAAAAATCCTCTTCAGTATTAGGTTCATCTCATTAACACCCAATACACCTTATTGTCATAAATTGTGAATGTTTATTTCAAGCACATTAACATGAAAATTTTAGAGCAGGGCATAAGTCCGAATAGTAAGTGACACTAAATACCAAAAACGGTTTTCCTTCACTAGATAAATTTACGATGAATGAAGATGGTAGGTTCTAAATCCGCACGACCGTCTAGTGGAAGAGAGCCAATGGTAAGACCGCGTGATCCTTGTAATGTGAAAAACTTGTAATGGAGAGGTCGCATAAGATAGAAATACCCAAAAGCAACCTTGACCCAAAAACGACCCTAAAAACTACATTTTGATACTTAAGATGAATTTAACATGAGAATTTATGAAAAAATTAGCTATATGAGACGATCTTAACATGAGAACCTATGAAAGTGTAGGCTTGATTTCGGGCTACAATTACAATCAACGCTTTTAGATATCACAACTCACTCATACGGGATCCACATGATGCATGCTAAGGGTTGGTTTAGATCACGGTGAAGAAGTGCACTGGTCAAGGATTTTAGGGGAATGGAGATTGGCTATGAAATGGGTTCTTCACCGACCGGGGTTTACACTACGGCCAAGACTCCTCCGATGTCAAACTTCAAGCATGAATGAAAAAATGACATGGCTACCAACATGGCAACAATTTTTTTTGCTAGGGGGAGTTCTTTGGAGGTCAAGTTTCTTGGGCAACCTCAAACCCTCGTACAAGAAACTTGACCTTTGGAGAACTCCATCTTTAAGGGATTTTTTTATTTAAATTAAAAAATGGTTTTTCCATCTTGTCCACCATACCAACTATTGCCTCAAATATAACCTTGTCTCGAGTTCAAATTCTTGACCAACCGGTGCACTTTTTCACCGTAGTCTAAACCAACCCTAAGATGCACTTGAATCCCTTTCAGTTGTTGACAAGAAACAATTTAAACAAATAAATAAAATGTTCTGACAACATGGCGTATGCTCAGAAGTAGGTCTGAGATGACCCTAAACTACCGGATGATAGTGAAGAGGTACCCAAACTGAACAGAGTGGTTGGCGGTTCGATTCCCGGCCGTGAAAATTGTCTCGAAAAACTTAACCAGGTGCTCAAACACCTCTTGTGTTCCAAAAGAAAAAAAGAAAAAGAGAAGGAAAAAAAGAGAAGGAAGCATGGTCAGAAGTTGCTGAAGAGGACACTTAAGTATAGGGTGTTGTTTCTAGCGTGAATTATAAGTTAGGTGAGTGAACGAGGTGAGGATTTGGGCAAGGTTGGTGACATGCAAGGACGTGCTTGCAGATGCCGTTTCTCCGTCACTCTCCGGACATGACAATGGCATCGTGTACCCTCGATGTGGTCACCACTGTCCTCGGAATTCGATCAATTAGTACCCGTTGGTGGGAAACCAAAATCAACTTTTCAAGATTCTAATCGGTCTTAAGATCTTGGTTTATCACTTAATAACATACTAAGCACATATTCAAATAGCCAAGGCATGTGGGTGTTGTTGGGTTACTTTTCTTGATTATCGGACACCTATGTTTGAATGGTGTGTGGTTTCGGTGGAACCGAAGAACAACCACCATATAGACACATGTTTAGAAGAGATTGGATTGCGCCTTCAACGTTTATTAACATTCGATACTCACTAGTGAAAAGAGTTGGGAGGACCTGTGTATTCATTTGAGGAATCGATAAAACATGTACTTCTAATAACCATGCCTAAATTACGGGAGGCTTGATATTCAATAGAATTTTATTTTTTTTGGTCAATGCTTCATCGAAGATTTGCTAATGCAACACACGTTTTGTTGTGTAAATCAAATCCGTAGAAGTTGGAGAACATGAACCATGAACCAGATAACACCCATATACCTTATAGTGATGTGTGCAATTTGGTTGCCTTTGTGAATCTCTTTACTCGTGCACATTACAGTCAAACCTCTATAAGTGCTACCCCTATAAGCGTTATAATTTCATATATGTTAAGAAAATTTTACTCCCCTACAAAAACACAATTGGTAAGACTAGTGAGTGTTATGTGTTAAGTGTTATAACATGCTCTACTCCCTTCTTTGTTAATTGCACCTCTATAAGTGTTAATTTTGAGAAAATCAAGGTAATAATATATGAGAGCATACATTTAAAACATGTAATCACATTTATGCCATATTCTTTGCAAACAAGTCAAATATTCTCTCTTATTTAGAGATCCTTCCTCCTTGTGCACTTTCAAGGGAGTTACCACATCGACAATTCAAAATTGTTGGAGGCACACGGGTGTTCTTTCGATCTCTATTGAGAGGGAGATAGAGAGAGCTAGGCGCTTGGTAGAGGTTGATGAAGTTGCTACTCTACTTCATCAACTGACGTTGTTGTCATCTGATAGTGAGGTGGGTGACATGATGAATGCTCATGAATACCTCAATTATGAGATGGAGTTTGATTTAAACAACCCCTATGAACCTACCGATGAGGAGTTTTTGGATATGTATTCCTCATAACATCAAGAAATTGATGTTGATGAGGTTATGGCTGATGTGGTAGAAGAAGTTGTAGGATTGAGTGTTGTTGAGCGTTCTCTAAAGACTTTGAAGAAATACTTTGAACAAAGACCAAATGATACCCTATCACACATCATGAGCATTCAAGGACTCCAGAAGGAAGTTTCATCTCATCATTTGGAAGCTTCTCGTCAGACTACTATAGACTCTTTTTTCCGGTTAGTTTAGTTGGAAGAATCTCATCAAGTTACTACTATATAGATTATTTCTTTCAATTAGTTTAGTTTAGTTGAATTATGTATTATCATTTGTACTTTCATTTTTATTTTTATAAAACATTATGTTCTTCATTTTCGGAAATTTTAAGTGTTATTTCTATAAATGTTATTAATCATCGGTATGAATTCTATAAGTGTTACTTGTTATAATTCTATATATGTTATTTTTTTGCTACTCCCGACCTATAACAATTATAGAGGTTTGACTGTACCGATTATGTACACCAATTATGATATATATATATATATATATATAGGGGGCACATGTGATATGACACCCTAGGTGATCCTATACTTTGACCCACAATATACACCATCCCGCATGAAAATAATGTGTAATTTTAGTTACACTTGTGCATGCCTCCGTGACATAGCCACCTCCTTCTCATAAGTGGAAAGTCTTTCTAAATGCATATTTTCTTCAATTTTCTAGATGCACTATATAGTAACCTACAATGTGGACCTATGGTTGATGTTGGATACTATGGTGTGACAAGTAGTGTGTAACCACAATATAATCCCCAATGTTTTTCATGTGGAAGTAAGCTCCATAATATTACTAAGCAACTAGATGATGATCTCTTTCCAAAGAAAGCATGCTACAATTAAAAACTATCAAAAATTATAGCCACTTGTTGAACAAGCCCTAAGTTATAGCTACTAGGAACATGGTTCTTTTCAACACAAACCAAAATAACCCAATTAATGACGCCCATGTCAGAAGGGGCATGTTGTCAAGGACAAGAGCTCGTATCATTTTGACCACTATTGATGAAGTGCAATTGCGCTTCCCTTTGACAAAAAACATGTTCCTTATGAGATGGCCGTTTTGACAATATGTCATTTGAGTCATTTTGGTTTGTGTTGAAAAGAACCACATTTTTTGAATGGTGAGGGCTTGATAATAACAACACTATAGCATTTCATGTTGACAATGACTACAAAAACAACTTAGTCCACCAAATTTTTTTTTGCTTTTTTTTGCTTTTTGGGTGACCCTATAGGACTAGAGTGGTGGCAAACATTTTAGTATGGTCCTAAATAGAGGTGAAATGGAAAAAAAATGAGAAATAAATTTTACTTGACAATCATTATGATATGTAGCCAAATATTATGAAAGTATTCACCAAATTGTGATCATATTGTACATTATTACATGTGTAATAGCATCATACTTGCTAGAAGGAAAATAAAAGGCAAAATAACCATTGGAGTCTACCTCAATTGGAGAGAGGAAATTATTGCATATGATTGTACCTCACTTTCTCCGTCAAACATGCATTGAATAAGGACGTAGGTAAAAGGTTGTGACCCAATTAATTTTATGTTGAGATTAGTTTAAAAAATGAAGTAGTTTAATGGAACGCATTTGATGAGAATTAACAACAAACCTATAGAGGTTTTTTCATTTTTCATTTTTATTTAAAAAAATATGAATGATGAGAGGTACGCTTGCATGTGACAATCTTTCGCACTATTTGTGTAGGAGTGTCCCCTTTACAATTCCATTAGAGATGTGGGTCCTTCCATATATGAGAATGTCGTTCTCAATTCACAAGTCTCTTCTTCTAGTTGGACCATAATCTTAATATTAACCTCTATATCTTGGAGACTACTACACTCCACTACTCCAAGAATTTTGCCTTTTTGACACCATCTTGATATATTTTTAGTCCCACAAGCTTTTTTTGACTTCCCGGACAATAAAATAAAATTCATTTCATTGAAAAATAGATGTGCCTAATTTAGTTGCATCTCTTAATTGGACACATGTATTTGAGTGGTACATGGTTCAGGGTGGCTCCAAGAATGAATACTAAAAAGACATGTGTTTAAATTGAAATCAGACTACGTGCTCAAAATATGATAACCATTCTAAGCGTAGTAGTCATCATAATTGAGATGACCATCAGAATAGCACAAAAATCCTTATTTTGGTATTGAATAAGATATTCATATAAGCTCCAAAAAATTACGAGGAAAGATGCTACGGCCTCGATATGGTAAAAAATCACGTACTAATTGCGTGTTTCATATTTGAGTAGAAGTGAGCTAGTTGGAAAACATAATTGTTTAAGACCCATCTACCAAGTCATTTTGGTCCCTTAGAACAAAATTCTCGGTCCAACCGGTCAAGGTCTGTATAAAGAGAGATGGAAGACAAATTATATACTGAATTAGTGCAGTGGTGTGAAGTGACTCAAAGGGTGTCAAATCGCACTTTCTTTGCTATTATCCTGAAATGATCGCAAAGCATGGGTGTTCTATTTATGACTGTCCTTAAATTCAAATGGGGAGGTCCTGTCACAATGTTACATCGGTCCTCTCAGTAGTCAGCAAAACATTAAGTGCACTTGTGTTTGCTACGGGGAATGTTACCATATGAGCGGTGAGAGCAAAAAACAACATGGGTATAGGGGCACTTGTATCTTTTAACTATGGTACTGTGAGACGTTTTGGGAATGCATAGTAAAAATAATGAGCCCAAATCCTCATTATTGGTAGGGTGTTAGAGCTAGCAAATGAATGGGACACATTGATGTAGGGAACAAATTGTGACATAGGCAAAGAATGAGACAGATGGTGAAAAACCGTGTATATCAGTATGTCCACCAACTGTGGTTAATGCAAAACCAAAAACTAAAACATCACACATACATTATGATAAAACAAAATGTTGTGAACATCCTTTATGTGGAACATTGCGTTGTAGCATTATGACTGTCCATATCCTTTTTCATTTCCCCACCCGTCTCAGTACCTTTTTTCACATCATAACACTCAATTGCTATGTCATCTACAAATAGATGGCGATGAAGAGGTTTGGACCTACAGTACGTCGAGGTTTAGGTGTAGATGTCACCGCCATAACCTTGGCTACACTTTTAGCATATGTAGGAATCCATCATGTAGCATCCTAGGAGGTCAAACCGTCCAATAATGATTATGTGGCGCTAGTTTGCTACTTAATTTCGTTGACCGGACTTTGTGTTTTCTATTTCCGTTTATGTGAATATCTCCTTTCTCGAATATTGTCTCCAATTTTGGTTGTCCTACCGAAACCATCTTAATTTGGGTTCTTATTTGTGTGGTGCCATTTATTAGTGCTTGTATTAATGTAATCACCAATCCTAAATATGCACATGTTTGTGTTTCACACACCAATGCCCAATAATCCACTCATGTTTCTAGAATATTCTAAAATCCACTCATGTTTCTAGAAACAATAGCAAGTCTCAATGTTAGTACAACCTACATTACATAAACAAGTGCTAAATAATGTTGTAGATCAACAATGTGTGAGGCATTATAGTTTAGTATAAGTAATTTGAGTGTCTGAAAGCAACCGTCAGGGGGCCCCTAAAGAGGTTGGCTAAAACAATCAGTGACTTTTGCACCTGCACCCTAAATTCAAATGAGATGCGACTACCACTAACTACCACCAACATAAACCATAATGACAAGAGATAATGCTCATTTGGTAAGATGACCTCCATAGAAGTGTAAACTCAATGTCATGAAGGTTCCAAGCTAGTTCATGAACCTTCCAACCAATGTTACCAAAGTGCTCTACCAATTCATGAACCTTCTAAATTAGTTCATGATTCTTCTAAACCGACTTGGCATAATGGCACACCTCAATTTCATGATAGTAGACCTTTACCTCTAGCAACTTCATGAATCTTCCAAACCAATTTTAGAAATTGTTCTGCACTTTTGTGGTTTTCATATTCTCAACTTCTCAACTTCTTGCATCCTTGTTTTGCATTCTTTGCCTTCTCGTTGTTCATTGGTTCCTCTTTGTTCTATGTTTACTTGGAAGCCTCTATCCTTGATGTCAATTTTTCTTTGGTCTTTCATTACAGTATCTCAAAGCCGGAAGCAAGCAATTTCGGTTCTTCTATGGTCTTTGATTACTATACATTGGAGCAAGCAACACAAACCCAATGTAGTTGGAGTGCGCAATCTCATGGATTTGAGAGTGTAGGGTGGTTGTGGATTTCATTGTGGGAAGAATTGTGTTGGCCGTGTAAGCAGAGCACATAATGTGTTTGGAGTACGTTGTCGACGTTTGGTTGTTGCAACATCTGGTTGTTGGTGAGAGCCTCCAAACATTGTCTTCTTACTAGGTTTGACACTAGAATCAATTAGGAGCTTGTCGTGGAGAGCGATTGGGGGAATCTTATACATGTTTGACCGTTCCTTGCGAAATAAAGTTATATAGTTCATGAAATTGATTTTGAGAAGTTGTGAATATGGGTACCAAATCATGAAATTGTTCACAACATGTAGTGAAATTGGTTGAAAGTTCAAGTTAAATTGGTTGCCTATATAGTGAACTTGGTTCATGATTCCAATGAAATTAGTAGAACCTATTGCTAAATTGGCTTGTAAATCATGAAATTGAGTATGCACTTTCGTGAATTCATCTTACCAAAGGAGTATGTATGTAGATAACTAATTTACATGATCCTTAATGGAGCAATTGTGAATCATGTCCAAGTCGCAATTTTAGTTTGGTATGAGATGGGTGTTTAGAAGCACCCAACATGGGCAATGCCTAGCGGAGTCAGTTGTTGGAGTAGATTTTGTATTACATGCCAACAATATTGGATGCTTTCCAAGTGGGGGATGCCTATTAGTACCATCAAGCTACAAGTTTCAATTGATGCTTCATCTTGTGGTGGGTGTGTTGGTGGAACTAAATCAATTGAATCAAAAATTTCAATATAACTTGGTTGATATTTCAGTAGTTGGATCCACTTTGCATTCATCAATTTCTATTTTGAAGAGACATTTTTTATTTGATCACGGACCTAACTTTGGACGATCGACCGAGAACTTGGGTCCATTTTTGTCTCAAGCTTGGGTGGTTGGTGTGTTTAGATGGAGGGCAAATGATGATGTTGGAGGCAGAAATCATTCCATGCATCACGGATGAATTTTTGATTGGGAGGACACACTAAAAGAATACAAGATGATGGGAGCTATGTATGTGCAAGCAATTGTGGATAGCTTGAACGAAAGGTTTCTTGATTTACATGTTTTCAATGCATCAAAACTTTTCAGTCCAAAGCATTATCCAAGTGATGAAGAAGTTCGTATAACTATGTTAGAACAATGATTGGAGAGATTGATCGTAAAATTTGGATTGATGGCCGTTGAAAGCAATGCAATTAGAGTTGAGTTGCTTGAGTTTCTAGAAACTTTGAGGCATGAATATGAAAACAAATCATTATATGAGGCATGGCAATTTTGTGGGGGCATGAACGAGTGGTATACCAATTGGCCACATCTCATAAAACTTTGGCAAAAATTACTTGTTATTCTTTCAAGTATTGCAATTTGTGCAAGGCGAAATTCAAAACTAAATGCTATCAAGAGCCACTTGCATTAAAGTTGGACACTTTGGATGCCTTGATGCGAGTATCATTATGCGGGATAGAGGTGGAAAATATGGATTGGAGGCCAATATTTGAATTATGGTGCAATATGAGAAATCAAAGAATTCTTAGTTTGGACTTAATATTGTAAGTTCAAACTTCTCTACATTTATTTTTGAAAGAATATGATTTGATCTTCAATTTTGTGTGAAAGATTAATATTTTCTCAACCCTTCATTTGAAAGGTAGTTTTTGATATTGTCCATCACATTAAAAGGCAAAAACAAAAGTAACACGTCAAATGAAATGAAGGTGGACCCATCAACTGGTGGAAATTCTGAATACAAATTCTCATTTGGGGACCATGAAAGGTTGTGTCACTTCTACATTATCGTTAAAACAGCAAGTGATCTCAAGTATCTTGATCATCAATATGAATGTCTTTTTGTAACTCAGATAAAAGTGGTATGTTGTCAACTAAGTTTGCTCATGAAAATCAGGATACAGCACACTTGCTATCCCTTTGATGATTCAGTTATCCTGCCAAATTTGATTCTAGGTAAATCCTATGCACCAAAACCTTTCACTGAAAAGAGGAAGCTCGGTTGGAGTATGTATGGACGATCACAACCTCCAACTTTCTGATCTTTTGAGAAGCTGGTGTGCACACATTGTTTATTTGCAAACTGAACCTTGTCACTGAGAAAAATGATCTTGAGGTTACATATCTTTCATCAATTCAAACTAAACTGTTCATGATAACCTGACTATGACCCACATATATTTCTATCCATCACAAATTTTCATGTATAGCACATTCTGATGGTGTCCACTACCCATTACCAACAAACCAAAAAACAAATCTTTGCAGTTACATGCACACAAATATTTGTTTGCCAGAAATATCCATAGCTTTTCCTTCCAAAAAACAGAACTAGGAATTTCTTAGTTTTTAAGATGGGGTGACTCCTAAAATCGGACTCATCACAAACCTTCACCAAAAGTATAATAATAATACAAACAAATAAGAAAATTTCAACTCTTGCTGCGTTGAGACCCAGCAGATCCTAAACAAGCGCCATCACTGGTTTCCAAAAATTGGATATCCCATACCATATTTTCCAGATTACAAGCAATCCCGAGCTTTGTTTACTGATAGATGACACCTCCATGCACAATCACAGGTGCTTTGTGTGAATAGCAAACTAAGTTATTTCTTTCTGTACATGTACCACTGAAGTTTGCTCGCCTGCCACAGCTACTTGAAAATCGAAGAGAAGCCCAAGGATCTCTAAAATGTGCAATACAGCACACTAGGTAACAATTCCTCGTCGCTCAATATAAGAACCAGACAGCCCAGATGTTCCAAGGAGCGTAATCTGCAATTGGCAAGAAAACAGGTTATTAATGAAGCTCCATAATACTAACTCCGGACATACTTGTTATCAATATCACAAGTTACTTTAAGCATTTCTCTATTCTTCGAACAAAGGCAGCAGGATGTTATAATGACATCATTCATAAAATTCCATGTGGCAAGATTAAATCTAGTTCCATGTGTGGCCCTCTGGACAGGTATAAAAAATTCAAGAGCTTTGTCACAACTTGCTGAGAGAACTGACCTGAGACCATTTTGGGTCCATGCCGGATACACGTTGCTTGATTTGAAGAAGTATACTGCCAATTTCATTTTCCACCTTCTTCTTCAAGTACACTTCATCTTGACCAAATGAATCAAGGTATGTGCAATACTTTTTGTGTGCAGCTTCAACAGCATTGTACACAGAATCTGGTAACTTGTTGACGGTCTTCCACCCAGAATGCATCCCAAAACCATTAGTACTCTAAACAAGTAGACAGCACAACCTCACCCAAATCAGCTTAAGGTCCATATTACCAGACATTGAAAGCATGCGATGGAAGATCCAACTACACTTATCGAAGTCATACCCCTGTAGAGTGAGACCGGAATAGTGCTAGGATGGTGACCTTCCTAGCACTTGATTTCAAGTGTCACCCTTTCACTATGGTCCACCAATCACTATGGGATTATCCAAGTAAACCGGATGTTAATAACCAACTATATGGGAACCTAAAGGCTCTCTCTCTCTCTCTCTCTCTGCAGTGGTCGAGTAACTTTGGGTCAGAAAATATCTACAGTTTATGGAAAGAGGATCCTAAGGTGTTGAGAAAGGGAAGAACAAATCCTTTCCATAAGGTGCTCACCTCGCCAGAGCCCCCACTCAAGTCGTTGAATTCCATCAACATCTCTGTCAAAATGCCCCCAAACTGCTCAACGGCTTGAGCTGACCGCCACACATCAGTGAGTGCATCTTTTCCAACGGTGTCATCACTGTTGCTTGAAAGTGCACTCTCCACGGCCGACTTGATCGTCGGCTCTACCTTCAGCCAGCTGGTCCCCAGCAACGCATTCAACGCCTTGCGGATGTTGATATCCTTGATTTCGGGCAATGCACTCAGCTCCGAAATGCACCTGACCTGATGCGTGAATCCGGTTGGCATCAACGATCTCCTCGACATGGACTGACCTGTAGCGGTCATGGACACCAACACATAGTCCAGTTAAACGAAGCTCCGTAGGCAAATTGCCATCGCGAGATCACATATACATCAAATTGATTACGAGACAGAAGTGTCAAATTTTGCAGAACCGTCAAGCTCTACCGAATGGGAGATGCATTGGGCATTTTGGATTCTCGAGAGGTGCAAGGCGGACAGAATAGAACAGAGTAGGGCATCCATGCACTTCCAGAAAATTGGGTCTCTCAACAGTATGTAACAAGGAGGGAACATGTTACAAACGCCCTGAAGGGTAGTGGATGTAGGAGAAGGATTCACCTAACACATTAAGTTACTTAGGTTCACCTATCCCATTCTTCTCGGCGATCCTATGATGATCCTATGCTGCCACTGGATGAGCTATAATGGTAAACCTAACATGCAGCCAGTCCAGTAAAACGGAGCTCCGCAGCCAAATTGCCAAAGCAGGATCATACATACGTCACACTGATCGTGTGACAGAAGAGTTTGTAATTTTCAGAAACAGAGTACGGTTACTAAGCATCTCCAAAAAATTAGGTCTTCCACTAGTATGTAACAATGAGGGGGGAACAAGTTACAAACCGCCTGAAGTGAAGAGGGTGTAGGAGAACGATGCGAAGGAAACGGATGAAGGCACTTAAATTTACTCTTCCTATTCCACCCGCCGATCCTATTCTGGCACTGCATGGGCTGTAATGGGAAACCTAACGTGCAAGTGCGGCCAAAGCCACAACGTCTCGCCAATTGCTACATCCTCCTAAAAACCACTCCGTCACACAGAATGCACGTTTCCAATCCAATGCAGAGGATACTTTCCAATCCGAAGGGGTTAAATGTCACAAAAATCGTGAATAAACGGCCTTCACAAGCATGGGCTTACCGTGTTGGAGAGATGTAGGATTCACGGTGCGATCGGCGTGCACCAGCGATCGCAATGGCTGAGAGGAGGCGGTGGATGAGAATCGCAGCAGGCGTTGCAGCCTGGCGCTCCTCATTACTGTGGTCGCTGCCTTGGTCGCCATAGCCACGATTCTCTGCAACAGCAAGCGCAATTGCAAACTCGAAACACGAAGAAGAAGAAACAGAAGGAGATCTTACTATACTACTATGCACATACCCGGCGAATAACCGGTCGTTCATCCAAGTGGACAAATGCGTCCAGTGCTATTCTAGCCACATACACAACATTTCATCCAAAACAGTATCTAAGCTTACGTACACATACCCGGCTTATAACTGGGAAGGTTTATGCCAGTAAACGGTTAATCATCCAAATGGAAAGTGCTTCCTTTCCTTTTCTAGCCACACGCAAAATATTTCATCCAGCAACAGAGGCACAAGAAAGTAAATAAGGTTATGCTATGATACACATACCCGGAATATACCAGGGTAAGTACATGACAGTACCTGGTCATGAATCCAAGTGGGAAGCACTTCCTACTTATTTATAAGGCAGATAAACTTAAAAGCGACACTTCTAGGAACTATTTTTATTTCAGGCAGGCTGAATAGCTTGGAAAGGGATCTCTGTAATTTAGTGCTACGAGCATTTGTAGGACGCCTCCCGCGGGCAGCGTTCATCCTCGGGCAGCCCGTTCCTGTCCTTCCTCCCTGACCCCTCCTCCCTTGACCCGTCCTTCCTCCCCGACCCGTCCTCCCTCCCTGACCCGGCCTCCACTCCCTGCACCCCGAGCATGTTGTCGCCATTCTCACTCCCACATGCCGCGGATGAGCTCCTCCGCACGGAGCACCTATCATGGGTGCTCTGGTGCTAGTTTAGGGTTTGGAGGAACGTATTCACCACTGTCCTGGGAGCTCACCATGGAGGTCGACGTTGTGGATCTGGGAGCTGAACATGTCCCCTTCGAGGAAGGTTTAGACTTTGTCGCAGAGGAAGCGCCGGAGGATTTACGGAATGGAGAGGCACCAATTTCAGATCTGGAGGTTTGTGCAGGTACAACCGCCCAAAAGGACAGCAATACGAGCTTGGAATCCATATCGCAGGAAAGGTTTAGGGTGTGTGGGATGTCAATCTCGAAAATCTGCGGAAGAAGTTGCAGATCCCACCTCCCGGGCCCTTCGACATGGCTGACATTCCTTGGGAGGAGAAAACCAACCAAGGACGGGGCATGAGCAGGGTTTAGGGTTTAGGACAGCATTTCCTAGGACAAACTCTAGGATTTTGTTGCTCGTGAGCATAGTATGCGAGATTTAGGATGCACATTCAATGAGGTTCCCAGTTTAGGGCACAAAGAAGGTACTACGGAGAATGCAAAAGATGGTAGCTTTTTGCAAAAATTTAAGTAAGTTGCACCTTGTCCTATTTGCGCCATGGTAGTTTAGTAACTTGAATTTTGCATTTTCATGATTAGGGTTTAGGGTGTCCTAGGGCATTAGACTTTTTTTGTAGATCGTTTTGATGGATTTACGTGGCTATCCAATAGATTCTAGTGCGAGTACGGACCAATAGATAGGACAAGAGAGACAAAGAAAGAGGTGGACAAGATATTTGTTGTCCATGGACAAATATGCACTTTCTCCTTGTTGCCTTTATTCTTTGTCATTTTTTCTGTTTGCAGTATCCTCTGTCATGGGGTTTGACGAATGGGAGAATGGTCTCCCAATCGCATTCATCATAGTTGGGAAGACAAGGAGACGTGCCGGCGGACATGGTTCAGGCCACAAAGGACATGAGAGGGGCCTCCATGAAATTTTGCAGCGACAAATTCAACACATGGAGAGAAGTAAACAATGACGCAGTCTATTTGGCCAAGGACCGCGATGAAGACAAGGCATAGGAGAAGTAGAGCGCAATACAAACACTATAAGAAAACTGCGTTTTTGGAGATGTTTTTGGAAAACGCAAACGATTTTAAAGGTCATCCAATAGAACATCCAAATGTCAATACTGACGTCCAATGTAACAGTGGGATTCACATAAAACGCATTTGGATGTTCTATTGGATGTCCTTTAAAATCGTTTGCGTTTTCCAAAACATCTCCAAAAACGCAGTTTTCATCTCCAAAAACGCGGTTTTCTTATAGTGAAACGTTGACACCGCTGTGGAGTTAGGTGTTTTTCCTTAGATACATGATTTAGGATGTCACAGTGGGACGTGATAGAACCAGGACAAGATATAACTAGAATAGGATAGAACCAGGACATGATATAACTAGAATAGGATAGAACCAGGACATGGAAGAACGAGTATAGGATTGAACCAAGGTAGGCCCACTAAGGACTAGACATGAGCATTGATACATTGGCCACTGCCATTTTTTTGAAGTTGTGATATTGTTTGTTGAAATTTGTATAAAAATCATACTTCTCCAATTGGAAGTATTTGGACAGTCACAACATTCCTATCTTGGCATGATTTTTTGCCTTCCTCACCAAATTCAATGTTGTCTTCATGTATCCTAACATCAACATTGTCATATCTCAAGTTTTGTAACATCCGCTACTTCAAGCATGTCCTAACATATCTCAACCCTATCATACAACGTTCAAGACACATTTGTAATTCCTAATCATTTGTCATGGTCTTTCATTTTGCACATGCAATAACCTTCAAAACCCGGACTTGTAAGGTCTCAACCTTTATTTCTTGAACCGCATTTTCTTTCCAAGCCTTCCGAACATACCAAAGACAAAGTATGATGGGAACTCTCTATACACTCTTCCAAATTGGATGAAAGTGGTGGGGCTTATACCAACTTCATAATTGAAATACAACTCTTGTAGAACTTCATTGCACCACTCGTCCATGACAGGCCCAAAGTCATAATCAGGTTCAGCCCATGCAACACACTGAACAATAGTCCTTGCCTTTTTTTAGTCCTACAGCACCAACCCCAAATTGGATTATCATACACCTACTTAAGAGAAGACAAAAAGGTAAAATGAAATACCAATTCGCAACACACCCAAATGACATGATTGACAATAGTTTAACAGCCAATTAGCTGCATCATAATTTACAGGAAGGTGCAAATTGTACACTTGAAGTTGGTGACACCACAGACTCACAAATATCAGCATGAATGCGCACATGATATAGGACAAAGAATGATGAGGAACTTAAGCGGAAAAGTGAATTGTTTCACCTGCAATATCACATGCTTAATACCCTTGTGTTGCACCTTGACCACCACATCCACCCCTTCTTTGGTGCATGCTCGATGGACTTGAGCTATCTCTACAATCCAAAGCATGTAACTCTCACTATTGCAATCTCCCATAAAAACTTATAGGCCTCAAAAATGCCACTGAACCAAGGAGAAGCCAAAATTTCATGGAAACCAAGTGGCAACACAAGAAATAAACACAACAAATACGATTGGTATAATGTCCCACCATAATCTTAAGGGCTTGGAACAATGAAGACTAACTGAGGCTACGGTGAGCGCAGTAGTATCCAGAGTAGAAAAAAGCTCCGAGGGATCCCTCTCTAGCTCCATCTCTATGGTTCTCATTACCTGAACAAGCATTATTTTGCTACTGTAATGTATGCATGCATCTTCTCTACCCTAAGACTTGACTAACTTGATGCAACTTAAGAACTGAGAAACGTAAAATGATCGTACACGATGCACATGCATCCATCCCATTACCAGTTTCCAAACCAGTCAACATGAAGGCCAAGAAATCCATTCATGTGCTTGAAGAGACAATCTCCATATTATATATATATATATATATATATACATGAAAATAATATATGAAAATTACTCTGTATTGGCAACTAAATGTACATCTTGGGCTTTGCCATAGATTCATGTTAATGGTTGTTTAAATTTTGAAACACCTTATCATGTGTAGCACTTATAAGATGCTAGAACTCCCCACTGTCACCAAAGTGTTATTGGCAAAACAGTCAAGCATATGAATGTGTTCCAGCATATACATCGTTACAAAACTTGCAGCTCGTTATCAATGACCTCGACAATGAGTTTCGACTGCCTTCAGCAAAAGGTAGGTAATAAAAACACTTTGTTTTTTGTCTTTTATCTGGTGTCAATAAGGTTATCCACCAATTCAACATAACTTTTGGTCAGAAGCTGATTGTTTTACCCTCCATGTTCGACAAATTTTTGGTGCATGTTTGGATGTTCTGTGGTGGTTTGGACAAAGAACATTGTATATTGCTTCTTTAAGGATAAAATTCATTTTGGCATGCCAAGAGGTGCTAGAATGAGTTCGGCTCTCAATGAACTTACATAGGTTACTCTTTGTCCCACCACAACTGGGAAGAATTTATTGATATTGTATGCAAAACAAGTGATGGAGAATCATAGGGGACCAATTCCCGACGGAAAGTCCCATTGAATTGAAGATAACTCTAATGTATCCTTGTATAGAGAGGAAAACTCACAATTTAAGCACCTTTAAAATAGGACACGACGGAAGTGAATCTTGGAGCTAACAAAGGCACTGCATATATGGGTATGGTAAAACACCTCTACCAAGCCAGCCTCACGCACAGTTCCACAGGTCTACAATTTAATATGTGCATACCAATCAATTCATGCACCAATGGCATTGGAGAGCTCTTGCTTACCACTTTTTGCTCATAATATCTGCTAGCAAAAATAACTTCTTGAATCCCTTCACATTTATGAATAAAAAAATTTCAATTCTTGTTTTTCACATCCACTGGTATTCGCCGTTGTTGACGTCTTCATCTGGTTGTACCACAACACAGCTCCCAGTCCAATATATCCGTCTTCCGAAAAACAAAGATCATAATTTCCAGATATCATCCCTGAAAATTTAAAAATTGTTATTTGGTAGCACATTTTTTTCCTCTAAAAATTCAACAGGTATGTCTTTGTCATTGCATGCATTCGCAAGGACTGCTTCTTCAACCCTATGACAATTCGCTTATATTTTAATCATATTAACATATTGGTAGGTTCCTATGTATGAAAACACTTCTGCCAAATTTATTGCCATTTGCTGGAACGAGATAGTTGCTATACACTCATCATGCCTATATTCACAAATTGTCATATTCTCCACGGGTTCCATATAAAAATAACTTGATAGTCGAACATATTTATGTAATTGTAATAAATCTCTATTATTAGGTAAAAATCCATCTACATCTTTGTGGATGTTGTTAACTTGTTATATGTACTTGTGAAGTAACATCGCAAATAAAAAGAAGTGTATAAAATTTTATTTGATTTATGGTTAGTTGTTATTCTCTTGTACTATACAACATCACGTTCGAAACCATAGCATTAAAAAATATCATGCGATTCATGCCGAATGATATCGTTAAATAACTCGCCGCTTCCTGTATCGTAGACAAATATTGCACTATTATTAGTTTGTAGACAGTAGTAACAAACATGAAACTTGAACGTAAAAAATGTGATAACATCAAAGTCATGTTCTTGTTATTTCACCTGCCACATATTCCAATGGCGAATTATTTGGACCCACGCTCTTCTCCAACCGCATCCTCCAAGAACTAAATAACATTCTCCCAATTGTCATGTTTTCTTTAATCCATTCATATCTCCACGTATGAATGAAAAATGATCTTCCGACTTCTATAAGTAAAATGCCTAAGCTTCCTAGAATATATATTTTTTAATCTTTAATTTCTCCAATAAAAATGGCAAATACCACAAAATAAAATTGGTGTATTTCTAAACTGTTTTGAAAAATCTTAGTTTATTTAATGATCTTGGCTATTGTTGTTCCAATCACTTTGGCCTACATGTTGGTTGCGACACAATTTATAAAACTTCTTCCAACTCATTCTTCTAACTCATGTTTGTCATGTTTTTTACTAAATGATGTACATATTTTCTAAATATACATAAATTCAATATATGCATTGTATCATATACTAAGTCGGTGGATAAATTAAAACCATATAAATTATGCAATCTTCATAGAATATAATAACATATTATTTTCCCAAGTCTTACCATCCTATCTCGTTCTGCACCTTTTGGCAAAAATTTCCAATTTATTACGGCTTCTAAAAGAGATTTCATTGTCCATGGAGGTGAGCTATATCGAACATGTTTTTTATTATCATCGTATAAGGGCGTTTCAATCTCTTCTACGATTTTTTCTATATAGGCGAAAATGTTATGTCTTCTACATGTAAGATGTCCTCTACCTTTCAGCAACCCAACTTTAAATTGGGCATGATGATCACCTGTAAAATTTATTAAAATAACTTTTATAACTATAAGCTCTTCAATATTGTATATGTTAAGATTTTTGGATATTGTTTTAGATTTGTATGAGAACATAATTTTAAAACAATCTTCAAACAAATTTTCCAACTCTATCATAAATGGTTGGAGACATGCCGTCCAACAATCTCGTTGACGAATCCGAACGCTCTGGAAACTATCATAGTGTATCATGAACGCAAAAAATTTCGGATCCTCATGTGTAAAATATGTGGACACAATTAAATAAACATCAACTTAAAAATTTTGAATTTTTGAAACTCAGCAAAGATGTACACATTGCTTCATATAATAAAGATAATTATGAAATAACGTGATATATTTGATACTAATTGTTATATGCGGAATACAAGTGACGGTATCTTGTACCAGATTTGATGACCTTCGACTAGTGTCTTGTACTATGTGCATGTGAATGCATACTAAAATCTCTCAGCATTAAAATTCTAACACAATTCTACATACTTCATAGATGCAAAAAATGCTATGTAATATTTTTTACATTCCACTGTCTAGCACCGCTGCAGCTCCTTCTAAGTACCCTCCGAATTTTAAAAACTTTGATACTTTCGTAACTTTGTTCCATGCCAAAATTGACTCATATTATTCGGTTCATAGTTTGGACTATGTCCCATCGACTTTGCTCGATTCTTCCATAATTCTAATATTTCATGACAATAAATTCGGCTTCAACATATACAACCAAACCAACTTTTATTTCTATGTAATAAAAAAAATAACAATTTTTTTTTAACATGTTACATATACCACACTTCTGTCCGCACCCACTACAATCTTTCATGTGTTACTATTGTACAAGATTTTGGTATACAATAACATTCCAATTTTGTATCCACTAAATCTTCTTCATGTGGGGTATTACATACAGTTTATGGTGACTATCGTTGGATCCCAAACAAATTATCCACCTTTGGGCCACTGGCATGTCTCAATTCCGATATATGCTCATTAGTTGTTTTCACGACGCCGGATTGACACACTGCCAATTTCAACATTCCAATCTTTATCTTTCAATGTTAGAAGCTGTTCTAATGACAACTTCCCTACATCATAATAACAACTCCCTCACCACTCTTCACACGCGATCTCAATGAGTCAAATAAAAGGCGTAAAATTTCTCCTTGCAAACCCATCGACATGCGACTCTTATTAAAGAGAGCCTACAATTTAATAGTGCTGTTATGACTATTTCCCGATCTACGTTACCTTCTCTCTCACATGTGCAATCATTTGCTTCGCATGGAACAACCTCCCTATTACCGTCTACATTTGCGCTGTCAAAGTGCTCTTCATCCTTTCTTATGTTGTCCATGGCTTCTAGAAGTCCTTCATGTGGTAGAAATCTAATGTTGTCATCTACGCGCTTAGATTTGCGTTACCACCATATCATGGGAAATTGATTAGAGGGTCCAAGAACGAATGAACCATCTTATGTCTCTTGAACCTGACAGCAGATTTTGTGAAGAAGATAATAGAGATGGTGAGAGAAATGAAGGACCTACTGACTGCTTGAATGTGGAAGGGATCCGCCATGAATCAAGAGTGCAACATTCGTTGGAAGGACAACACATCGGGGAGATCTAGCCACAATGTAGCATGTAAGAGGAACAGTGTGGGCCTTCGTATGAGGTGTTGTCTGCCATTGAGAACTACTACATGCAGGGCATATCAGACATGAATGAGGATGGAGCAAGGAGTGTGACCCCAGGACGAGAAGTTGCAGAGTTCAATGAATGTAAAGATTACACGATGGAAATGCAACATTGTTTGGAGGAGGATATTGTGGCCCTTGCACATTCGGACAAATAGAAGATAGCATGCAGGAAGGGAGGTGAAAGAGGAAGAGCGAGGAGAACTACAACGCACAAGAAGCGCCAAGAACTAGACAGAAAACGAAAGAACAAGGAAGTACACATTGTGCCCAAAGTGTAACAATGGAGGATATTAATCCCGAATGGGTGAATGCATGGTTGAGTGGACCACTTTTCGTGTCACAACCATTTTTCAGGATACCTCTTTGTATTGTAAGTTGAATTAAAAAAAATCTACCTGATAAATCCTTTTGAAACTTTGGGCATAGCTTGTTAACTTAAGTGTCTTTACAAATAAAATTTTGTCTTTAAATTTTGTTCTATAAATAAAGAATATGGGACTTTTAAAGTAAAAGTATGGACTATGGTCACCAGTAAATATTTTTATGAATGTAGCTTTTTCAATAAGTATATGATTACATTATTATGGTAGTGACTCACTATGTGTTGTAGTATAGATAGAATAGTTTGGAGCTAAAGCATTTTTTAATAATATTGCTATTAAAATGATAGTTATGGACTTTTGAAGAGGCTGAATGTGGTCATATTTTTGAAAGTCCATAATAGGTGGGTGCAAGCACGGTAAAGTCGACAGCTCTTGATCCTTGCTCAAGTTTAAGTGAAAGTGATCCAAAACTATATACTAACTTTGAATTTTATGAAATAGAAATTCATAAACATTTAGAAAACATATGAATCTACAAAGCCAAGCAATTTATGTTCACAAAAAACAATTTCAAATAACGTATATGTATTTTAGAAGACGGTGCAAGTGGTGGTGCAAGTGGTGGTGCAAGTGGGTGTCATTGAAAAGATAATTGTCAAAAACTTGTTTAAAATACAATTACATTACATTAAATTGATTAATTTTTGAAAAAAAAATTACGATGACCTCAAGTTTATAATAAATTCAAGGAATATGAAAAGAAATTCCAAATTCAAAATATTTAAGGCCATGAAATTTACGTTCAAAACTATATTTAGTTAGTTGCTTTTACGCGTCACTTTTGATGATAGGTTTTGAAGATCTCATAACACTATATTCGTTAAATTGAGACTTTTTGGGCATTTTGAGACATTCACATAAATAAGAACAAGGATAAATGGAACACATATTGGAGAAAGTTGTAAGATTGGAACACTTTGAAGCGGGTGTTCATACCAAGAAGCCCATTAATAACTCATATTTGTGATGGTTTAGGGTGGGCAATCTAAACCTGAGACCATATTGAACAGGTAATCTCAAAACATTCATATTATTGCACACAAAATATGAGAGCTTGTATGAATATGGTTTAGGTAGGGCAATCCAAACCGTAGACCATATTGAAGGGGTAATCCCATAACACTTATATTATTGCAAGTACCATATACAATGTATGGCATGAGAAACTGAATAGCATAGTAATGGCACAAATCCATTGGATAGTGCGGCCTAAAATCATCCCGCCTACACGCAATGTCTACGCCCTACAATGGCCTATCTAGGCTGGGAGACCGCATCTTTTTCTTTTGCCGCCGCTTGTTTAGCTCGCATCGCCTCAACATTTATGAGAATCTCTGGCCCTCGACTATAGCCGAGTTTTGGATGCGGGCCCACCATAACACATTTTGGATTGTGTCGACCGCCCAAATTATAAGACGAGGAATTCGAATACGACGACGTAGACTGTCCGGCATATCGGCGCATGGCGTAGTGACGCTCCAGCTCAATGGACGCATTGGCCCGCGGAGGTTTGGGGTTGGACGCAACCTGGAAGTCATCAAAGAAAACCAAAAAAACACGAATTAGTTTGAGGAGAAAGACCCAAACATATATATATTGCACGCCCCACTTAAGGGAGAGGGATTGTAATGTATTGTGGGCGATCACCTTGGCAGTAGGGGCGCTCGCGTCCGAGTTGGATAGGACGGGGAAAGCGTCGCGCAAAGGGACATGCAGGGGTCCACTCTTTGCAGGCCGAGCGCCCATCGCCAGTCGTCGTCGGGGTGCAACGGCGCCGCCGGGGCGAGAGGGGGACGTCCGGACGCAGCCGCGCTTTGTGCCCTTGAGTGGCGACGGAGACGGAGACTGCCGGAACATTTGCTTGGGCGGGGGGCTATCGACGACGCCGGCGTCAATAGGCTCCTTGGAGTAGTCAATGGTTGAAGCGGCGTCATAAACGGTCTCATAGAAGAAGCTCCCCAAGTTTAAGTCACTGACGATGTCAATCGAGGGCTCCAAACGCTGGCGCCAAAATGGAAACAAAACAAAACAGAACCCAAAGGGAAGAGGGAGAGATAGAGCATGTGAAAATCAAGATACATATGAAGAATATATTACACAAAGTGGGGGCGCCCCCACACACAAACACACAAACACACAAACACACAAACACACATGTACTCTCTCAAATGAGCTTGTTAAATTTCGCGTGGGAGAACAACTCTCTGTACAAATGGTCTCGTGGATCCAAGTATCTCTCGCCTATGGGATTACTCCTAACAAACTGGTTTACGGGCAGCCCGCTACCGCAGAGCGTCTGCAAGTACTTAACAAGGTCTAACAAAAATCGGTCCCGGACCTCCTCGATCGTCCACGTAGGGCAAACAATGAAGTTGGCCGTCGGGTTCAATAAGTTCTTGGAAGCGCTGTCGTCCACCGTGAGCGTGTTCTCGCGGGTGGGACGGACGTCGTAGGGGACGCCTATCAAGGACGGTCGCTGGTCCCAAAAAATCGGCTTCAAGACCTTGAGATATTGGGGGGACGCGGGGTTGTTTGGTTTTTTGACGACTTTGCCGTCCGGTGTGTACAATATTCTACACGCTTCCTGTGCTAGGACCAAGCAGGGGGGCTCGAAGCCCTTGAAGATGAACTCCACGACCGCATTGGTGTTCTCGGCCGTCATGGAGCTCCACACGACCACCCACCATTTGTTTTGGGCGATCTGCAGGAAGCGCCGAAGCCACAGGCGGAGGTGCATGTCACCAAAAATCCTCCACCCTTCGATTTCGTCCTAGCCCGAGTGGAAAAGTTTATAATGACATGTAGAGACTTCTCTCTTTGTAACCCAATATATAATTCCAATCTACCCTTGGAATATACACAACTTGATTAACACCACACTATGTAGTTTTACATTCCTTAATGTCGGGCAAGGTTATATCCTTAGCCTTTTCTAATGTCCATCCGGCCGCTTTGGCCACGCATGCCTTCAAAGATATCCCTCTTGTGAATCGAGTCCTTGCCGTCGACTCCACACTACTACATGAGTTTTCGCTTATTGATTCCGTGCTATCACATGTCATCGTGGTTGATTCCGTATTGGTACATGACACTTCGCTTGTGGATTCCATGAGCACATAGGCTTTAAATATAAGTATTAAAAAATACTTATATACTTATCCTTGCCTTTCCTTCTCTAAGTTCTTCTTGATGTAAATCTCTATCAATGTCTTCCTACTAAACTTCAGAATAGTATAATTCCCACCTAACTTATGTTCTTCAAGTGAAATTTGGTACACTTGTTAAGTACCTTATCAAAAATCTCCACACCAAATTTTGGCACAAACAGAGTTCATATGCAAAAGTTATGCATGAAATTCTAACTCTAACTACTTAGTATGAATGTTGTGATAAAGCATCCGGTCATTAAAACTCTAATAACTTCCAACTCCTACGTCCAATCAATCTAAAATTTTGACACAAGATAGATATATAAGTTTAGAAGGTAGTGTCAAATTTTGGTATCCATATCTATAACCCTCTAAGAGATACATATTTTCAAACCTTGCTGCTTTGTTCCTAGACACCCTCCCCTTCAACTTTTAATAACTCTTTCATCCTAATGACTGAAGCTCTCAAATTTTTACCACAACTTCCATACTTTATAATAAACAATCCCTCAAATTTTCATACCCATTGAACACTTTGATCATCCATAATTGACAAATCTCTCACTATAAAGTTCTGCTCAAGTTCATAACTAATAAAACACTACAAGTAATGCACCTAGTACAATCTAGTCACTCTAAATGCCACAAGTTTAAACAAGTTTGAACTCTCTCACTTCAATATGAATCTCAATGCAACAAGTTGAAGTTTACAATCAAACTCCAAATTCCTTAAACCCAATCTACTTCTAACAAGAGGTCAATCCCTCTTCAAGGCTAAATAGCCTTGGCTCTTCTCCTAAGAACTAAGCACACACATGTGCTCCTATCTTGCTTCCCACACACCCACACTTATAACCCGTGGGGTGCTTAAGGAACACGAAGGAAAGAGAGGATGAGTGAGGGAAGAATGAGGGATAATATAGTGAGTTGAGAGGGAGAGAAGGCATGAGGTAAGGATAGGGTGAGAGGATTAGAGCCTCCAATCACAACCCCTTAACCTTCTCCTTCTAAGTAGGGACTCATCCCATCCACAAGGCTCTCGATAAGCCTTCGAAATCTCCTCCTACTTTGTAGGCTCTCATCTAATCTCCTAAGCCTTCCTCCCTCAAATGATCAACAAAGATCCTAATTCAAACATTTAACTAACTTTGGCTTTCTACCTACCACACTTTACCAAGGTATGTCCTCATACTACTTAAATCCACTCCACACAAGCCTAATGCTTCAAACTTAGTTTTCTTCAAGCTTAACTATTTTTATATGTTTGTGAATAATCATAAATCAACAAAACACCACTTGTAATATTTTACAAGTGTTAACAACACATGTGAGTATCAATTTGGGCTCACATTATTGGCGACCATCTGGGACCGACTCCTAGAATGTCTTGCTTGAAGTCAAGTGTCTTCATGTGTGGAATTGCTTGCACCTACTTCCGGCCGTTCGTGTCAGGAAGCTTTGTCCATTGAGTGTCTCCAATTGTACCGAGTTGTTAGGAAAGGTATTCGCCACAATGTAAGGACCTAACCAAACCGCATCAAATTTGCCCGGAAAATCCTTTTTCTTCCCATCTTGGAGCATAACCAACATTCCTCGTTCTAATGCCCTCTTCTTGTGACGCTTGTCAAAGATAACCTTCCTTCGCCTTTGAATTGCTTCCATGTGTTGAGCGGCCCTCCGCCTCTTCTCATCCAACTCCTCTAGATCCCCGAGCCTATTTCTCAAAGACTCATTGTCGTTGAGGCGTGTCCCTATTGCAACCCTCAATGACTCCACCTCAAATTCAATAGGGAGTGTAGCCTCAATACCGTAAACCAAAGAAAACGGAGTAGCTTGTGTTGTCACTTTGTAAGTCGTCCGATAAGCCCACAAAGCCGCGTTTAACTTGACGTCCCAATCTCTCTTTGAGTCGATGACCGTCTTGCGTAAAATGCCCACTAGAATCCCGTTCACCCGCTCCGTTTGACCATTAGTTTGAGGGTGATAGGGAGTAGTCTTCCTATGGTCGATCTTAAACCTCTGAGTCATCTCTGAAATGAGGTCATTAAGAAAATGTGTACCTCTATCACTAACTAGAATCTTTGGGACTCCAAACCTAGTAATGATATTTTCATACATAAATGTGGCGGCATGTGCGGCCGTGTCGGTTTTTACCGCCTTGGCTTCCGCCCATTTAGTCAAGTACTCGGTAGCTACAACAATGTATGCCATCCCTCTCGAAGAGTGGGGATGGACCTCCCCTACATAATCTATTCCCCATTTCTCAAAGGGAACTAGTGGTAATGAAATGTGCAATGGCATTTCCATCCTAAGGTCATTTCGAGCGTACCTTTGGCAAGCATCACACCTTCTAACATAGTCGTGTGAATCCTGAAACAATGTAGGCCAAAAGTAACCTGCTCTAAGGATTTTCTGGCCGGTAAGTTGACCAGAAAAATGCCCTCCACAAGCACTATCATGACAAGCCTCTAGAATATCCGGAACCTCTACTTGCGATACACATCTTCTCAAGATGGTGTCCGCTCCTCTCCTGAACAATCTATTGCCTATCACTGCAAAGTGCCTACTATTGACTCTAACCTTTCTTTTCTCCTCTTTCGTCCATTCGGTTGGTAATTGTTGAGTGGTCAAGAACTCTACAATTCCGGCATACCAATCCGGTGTGGACGTGACTACAAACAATCTATCATCCATGAGGCTATCATCTATTGGCGTAGTGCCCATCTCCTCCGACAATCTAGACAAGTGGTCGGCTTGTAAATGCATGCGGCCCGGTTTATATTCCACCGTGTAATCAAACTCTTCGAGTAACAAGACCCACCTAGCCAACCTTCCACTCAACTCCGGCTTGTTGACCAAATATTTAATGGCCATGTGATCCACAAAAAACACTACCGGATTACAAATAAGATAGTGCCTAAACTTCTTGACCGAAAATACCATGGCTAGACACTCTCTCTCCGTAGTGGAGTAATTCCTCTCCGCGGAAGTCAATTGCTTACTAGCATAAGCTACGGGTAGATCCTTCCCCTTCTCTCCCGTGGATTGACACAAGGCACTACCCACCGCTACGTTGCTAGCATCACAATACACATGAAAAGGCTTCTCCCAATCCGGTGGCCTTAAGACGGGATAAGTGCTCAATTTTGATCTCAACTCTACAAAGGCTTTTTGGCACTCATCCGTCCAAACAAATCTGACATCCTTCTTGAGCAATTGAGTGATAGGGACCGCTATCTTTGCAAAATCCGGAATCAACTCTCTATACCACCCCACATGTCCTAACAACTTAGAGATCCCCTTGGCATTTTTCGGAGTTTCTAACCCGTCAATGACCGCTATCTTGTCGGGATCCGGTTCTCTTCCCTTTTGGCTCACAACATAACCCAACAAAACTCCCCTTTGTACCCCTAGGAATGTCTTGTCCGGATTTAATGCCAACCGCATTTGCCTACACCTAACTAAGGCCTCCCTCACACAATGCACATGCTCCTTAGTGCTAGATTGGGTACTAAAATCATCAATATAAACTGTCATGGATTTGAAGAGCAAGTCGCTGAAGATATACATGACTAGTCGTTGAAATGTAGCCGGTGCGTTGCATAAACCAAATGGCATCACCACCCATATGAAAGTCCCCCAAGGTGTTGTAAATGCCGTCTTGTGTAAATCCGCTAATGCTATGGCTACTTGGTTGTAGCCGGCGTATCCATCCATGAATGTATACCGCTCATGACCCCCTACCTCCTCTAACAACAAGGTAATGAATGGCAAAGGAAAGTGATCCTTTTGCGTACAATCATTGAGCTTCCTATAGTCTACACAAACTCTAAGCTTCCCATTTTTCTTTTTCACTAACACCATGGGAGAAACCCAATCCGTAATCTCTACCGGCTTTATAAACCCAGCCTGCAACAACCTCTCTAATTCTGCTTTGATTAATAATTGCAATCTAGGATTCATCCTTCTTTTTTTTTGTCTCACCGGTTTAGAGCCCGGAACTAACGGAATACGATGCTCAACCATCTCTCTAGGAATCCCCTTGAGTTCATCGTATGACCATGCAAAGGTATCACTAAACTCATCTATCAAATCGCTATACTCTTTGATCTCCTCGTCATCGAGTTTAGAACCCATCTTCATTGGTCTAACCTTGCCATTCTTCATTTTGACATCCACAAACTTCCAATCTTCTTCGACCACTCGTGTTTGCTCCTCGGTATCTCTATACCAATCGTTGGGGACATTAGGATAATCCTTGATATCATGACCCGCTATAATGCCCGTAGAAATAGTTTTAAAATGCAAAGCGGGCTCTAATTTTGAGAGTTCTAACATGGCCTCCTCATCTTGAGTCCCATCTACATGTACCAAACTCACATCATTCAACTCAATATCATCTAACCATGGAGTGAGTCCTCCCTTCACCCATTCCTCCTCCGTGAGAACCTCACATGGCTCTAAGGACAAATAATCTTCTCTAGACACATCATCTTGGAGGATACAACTATGAGTCATCATCATGACATCGCTAATGGACTCCGGGTATTGTCTTAGCCAATGTGTAAAATCTCCATCAACATCTTGATTGTAAAAGCTAGGACCTAAGAACCCGTTAGAGGAATACATTTTAGCCTTCTCCTTGTTTTGAACAACCCCCACCAATGTATCCTCAAATTTCTCATTACTTCCGCCATTCTCCTCTTCATCCGACATTGGATCAATCTCCTCCCTAACCCAACCACTTAAAGGTGCTATTGAGACCTTGACCCTATTATCTACGGGACCATAAGTGATAGAAGGTTTTTGTCCTCCCCAATCTACTACGACGTTAGACATCCTTAACCAAGGTCGTCCTAACAAGATGGGAAATGCATCCTTATTGTCGTGCATCTTAATCACTTGAAAGGTCACAATGTATTCTTCACCTCCCGTGCTAAGTCGACAATCCTTAATAATCCCCACCGGAACCACCGGACTTTGGTTAGCCATATTGATGACGAATGGCGACGGACCGGTCAAACTTAATCCCAATTTCCTCATAGTGTGCTCGGGTAGAATATTGAGACTACTTCCACCATCCACTAATACATGAGGAACCACCTTGTCCACCATCGTTACTTCAATCTCCACCGCCTTGACTTCCCGAGTTCTCCCTTGCATTTGGACCCTCGCCGACACTCTAGTCTTTGGCCTCTTAGCCCTCCTATTCACAGGCATTCCGTCCTTCAAAGTCTTCCTAGCTACCGGTGAAATTTCTAATAATTGACCAAATGTGATATCGGCCTTTAGTGAGCTAAGGTCGGCCCAAAGGTCGTATCCATCTACTCTATCGGCCTTAGGCCTTCTAACACTATCAAACTCCTCTACGGGAATGCCCGGACCTTCCCACTCTCCTACATCACTACCATCTAAATCATGGATGACATTAGACCTTTCCCTCTCATGGACAATTTCATTTTCTCTCTCTAATGCCTTAGTGGCCTTCCTAGCTTCTCTAGTTACATTCTCCAAATCCGAAAAATAAGGAATTTCTCCTAAGGGATTTTCCTCTTCTTCCTCCTCCTCTACTTCTAATGGTGCATTACCTCTCATTGCTCTAGTGGTAACGGCTAATGCCGGGGCCTTATGCACAACTTCCTCTTTAAGACCCCTCAACTCATATGATATAGAGTTAGCATGTGGAGGACATGGACCCTGGCCATTAGTAGGCACCTCTAAATTTACCGGAATGGTGGAGGCATTCATAAATCGGACATCTTGAGACGTAGATGGTCCCATTTGTCTAGGTGATTGTGTGACTTGACCTCCTTGCCCCGGAAGGTTTGTATTTCCATCATAGTAGAGGTTGGAAGGTTTAAGGTTATTAGTACCTTCACTTTGTGGATGGAAACCTCTCATGACATCTTGACCCGATTGTTGTGTGTTGGTTGGAGGGTTTGGTGCTCCACCTACCTTATCCGGATGACGACATTGGTTAGACGGATGTGGACCTCCACAATTACTACACCCTTGACCTTGGTTTTCCGACCAACATTGTCCTACAACATGATACCTCCCGCAAAGATGGTGAAATTCTTTCTTCTCGGTATTTTGGTTATTTTGACCTCGAGGAGGCGGACCCCGGTTGTTTCCTTGGTTTTGATTTTGATTTGAACCCCTTTGGTTTTGTTGCGGACCGTTATTGTTCATTCTTTGATTGCGATTTGGCCCATTTCTACAAAACTGAGGCGTATGACCGTGTTGTTGACATTGAGTACACCAAAATCCCGATGAGTGATTACCCGACTCGATTTGAGGTGGAGGACCGGGTTGTTGATTTTTAATTAACAAGGCCATTTGGTCCGTGAGATTTTGGAATTGTTTCAACATCGCCTCTTGAAACCCTAGTTGAGTAGCACCTAACCGTTGCTCTACTTCTTCAATTTGAGGGTCTGTTCTAGGGGCCGGCAATGCTAACATGGGTGGGGGAGCCTTCACCGCTAAGGGAAGCGAGACCGCTTCAATGGAGACATATGGAGGACGGTTAAATGGCCTAGTTGGATCCACTCCCGATTTAGGTAGGAGAGGGATGAATTGAGGGATTAACTCATCATCTTTCCTCCATAACCGCTCATAATCTCTCTCGATATGTTCCATGTCTCTAGCGGCTACCTTAGCCTCGGCTAGGGTGCGAGGGTTTCTTTCTAACACACCCCTAATAGTATTTGCTTTGACAAACCCTCTCATAAAGAATTGCATTAGGGTATCATCGTTGAGCAAAGTACCTACGTATCTTGCGCACACAAAGTCAAATCTCCTAATATAGGCGGAAATCTCTTCATCCCTCCCTTGCCTCATAGTCATTAAGGCTCTAAAAGCCATACTTTGACCGACTTCGGGTCGAAATTCATTTAGAAACTCTCGTTGTAATTGATCCCAAGTTTGAAAGTGTCCCTCGTCGTGATCTCTATACCACTCGTAAGCTTCCCCGTCTAAGGTCGTAGGAAACCACACTAACCAATATTGTTGGTTGGTAATTAATGAACTAATTACCCTCTCAACGAATCTCTCCATGTGCCTAGACGGATCCTCATCCTTGGTCCCATAGAATTTTGGGAGGTTAGACGGTATATCTACCGAAACCAATCCTTGGGGTACGATTATTGGTAGGCCTCTCGGCCTTACCAATGCATCGATGGGAGGAAATGGAGGCAAAGGAGGTATGGGAGGTGGAATTCCACCTCCCCCTAGAGGATCCATGGTGCTAGGTGACCCTCTCTCGCTAGATCCACTAGTACTCACAAAGTTTTCTTGTCTAATTCTATTAGACTTGTTAATTATTTTCTTACTCAATTCGGAAGGAAGATTACCTTCCTCACTTTGAGTAGATATTGGTAATACTTCAACTAATGGACTAATTAATGGTTCAACATTTGAACTAACTTCTATACTATCATCTACTCCCTCTACTATTTCCTCAATATTAGACAACCTACGCTTAATAACATTCTTTTTTAACCCTAATGCTAACTTAGGCTTTTGAGATCTAGTATTTCTTTGCATCCATAATGTAGCGATCAACCCTTACTTTGACCAATCAAAGCCTCACAAGTTCTCTCTTTAATATTTCCGCTTAGTTCGTGTGATCATTGTTTTGGAGGTGAGGAAATAGAGACATACAATTTTCAATGAACAATCCCAATCAGGGGATGGCAAGCTCGTGTTAGCATCAAGGTTAATGAGAGAATCACCTCGTCATACCCCCTTTCCGCGTAATATTTGCAACAAGACCTCACGTGAGGGGCTGACCATTCTTATGTACCATGTTTGGAATCGAGGCTTCACCCTTCGATTCCTCACATTATACTATAAGTCCGGAATTACCCTCTCCGTTAGTCAACGACAAAGACGTATACAAAAATCATTTTTTAATTATTTAATTTTTTTCACTTGGAAGAAGTTTGCTTACCTGAAGCAATTCGCTACCTCCTGCTTGTTAGTCTCTTCTCTCGACCGTGATTGCTAAACACAACGACACTTCAATAATTGCAATTGAAAAGCAATAAACCCCCTAGTTGAGAACTTTAAACGCTCACACCCAAGTGAGTGTTTAAAGTTGCAATTCCTAATTTTTAATTAACCCTCTACCTCTTAGTGTACTAGTGCGGATCCTATTAATGTGATCTTAATTTATGCCATCCCAAGGAAGGTTGAATAGTCACACCTTTGCCGCGCTCCTTCCTTAATTGGAATTGCATAACTTTAAATAACTAAATAAAAACTAACCTTTCACGAGCGCTCCGTCCTTTAATCGATCTTCACGTTTCGCCTCTCCTACCGCCTTCCAAGACTTCCGTCGCCCGCTCTCCAAGCTCCAAGCTCCAAACTCGAAACTCCCGGCGGACGCACCATTTATGTCACCAAAAATCCTCCACCCTTCGATTTCGTCCTAGCCCGAGTGGAAAAGTTTATAATGACATGTAGAGACTTCTCTCTTTGTAACCCAATATATAATTCCAATCTACCCTTGGAATATACACAACTTGATTAACACCACACTATGTAGTTTTACATTCCTTAATGTCGGGCAAGGTTATATCCTTAGCCTTTTCTAATGTCCATCCGGCCGCTTTGGCCACGCATGCCTTCAAAGATATCCCTCTTGTGAATCGAGTCCTTGCCGTCGACTCCACACTACTACATGAGTTTTCGCTTATTGATTCCGTGCTATCACATGTCATCGTGGTTGATTCCGTATTGGTACATGACACTTCGCTTGTGGATTCCATGAGCACATAGGCTTTAAATATAAGTATTAAAAAATACTTATATACTTATCCTTGCCTTTCCTTCTCTAAGTTCTTCTTGATGTAAATCTCTATCAATGTCTTCCTACTAAACTTCAGAATAGTATAATTCCCACCTAACTTATGTTCTTCAAGTGAAATTTGGTACACTTGTTAAGTACCTTATCAAAAATCTCCACACCAAATTTTGGCACAAACAGAGTTCATATGCAAAAGTTATGCATGAAATTCTAACTCTAACTACTTAGTATGAATGTTGTGATAAAGCATCCGGTCATTAAAACTCTAATAACTTCCAACTCCTACGTCCAATCAATCTAAAATTTTGACACAAGATAGATATATAAGTTTAGAAGGTAGTGTCAAATTTTGGTATCCATATCTATAACCCTCTAAGAGATACATATTTTCAAACCTTGCTGCTTTGTTCCTAGACACCCTCCCCTTCAACTTTTAATAACTCTTTCATCCTAATGACTGAAGCTCTCAAATTTTTACCACAACTTCCATACTTTATAATAAACAATCCCTCAAATTTTCATACCCATTGAACACTTTGATCATCCATAATTGACAAATCTCTCACTATAAAGTTCTGCTCAAGTTCATAACTAATAAAACACTACAAGTAATGCACCTAGTACAATCTAGTCACTCTAAATGCCACAAGTTTAAACAAGTTTGAACTCTCTCACTTCAATATGAATCTCAATGCAACAAGTTGAAGTTTACAATCAAACTCCAAATTCCTTAAACCCAATCTACTTCTAACAAGAGGTCAATCCCTCTTCAAGGCTAAATAGCCTTGGCTCTTCTCCTAAGAACTAAGCACACACATGTGCTCCTATCTTGCTTCCCACACACCCACACTTATAACCCGTGGGGTGCTTAAGGAACACGAAGGAAAGAGAGGATGAGTGAGGGAAGAATGAGGGATAATATAGTGAGTTGAGAGGGAGAGAAGGCATGAGGTAAGGATAGGGTGAGAGGATTAGAGCCTCCAATCACAACCCCTTAACCTTCTCCTTCTAAGTAGGGACTCATCCCATCCACAAGGCTCTCGATAAGCCTTCGAAATCTCCTCCTACTTTGTAGGCTCTCATCTAATCTCCTAAGCCTTCCTCCCTCAAATGATCAACAAAGATCCTAATTCAAACATTTAACTAACTTTGGCTTTCTACCTACCACACTTTACCAAGGTATGTCCTCATACTACTTAAATCCACTCCACACAAGCCTAATGCTTCAAACTTAGTTTTCTTCAAGCTTAACTCTTTTTATATTTTTGTGAATAATCATAAATCAACAAAACAATACTTGTAATGTTTTACAAGTGTTAACAACACATGTGGACATCAATTTGGGCTCACAGGTCGTTCGACCCAGACTACACACTCACTAGTCTGGATGGAGCAACCCAACCTACACAAAGCCAAGTTTGGGTCGAGCGACCCAAACTAGGTATTGTGTAGATTGCGTTGCTCCACTCAGACCAGCCAGTGTGTAGTCTGGGTCGACCGACCCAGACTACACAAAGCAACCCAGACTACACACTGCCTGGTCTGGATGGAGCAACCCAACCTACACAATGCCTAGTTTGGGTCGCTCGACCCAAACTTGGCTTTGTGTAGATTAGGTTGTTCCACTCTGAGCAGGCAGAGTGTAGTTTGGGTCGCTCGACCCAAACTGTCGACAATTTATTTAAAGCTATTTACCATAGCAGAAAAAATTGGTTTGGAGCCCCCGAAGACGTTGAAGATGCAGTCCCCTCTCTTCGTGAGGGTCCTCATCATCCGCAGGTAGAACTCCATCCGCAGCTCATCCGCGGGGTAGTTGGCGTACTTCGCCTCGTCGTACAAGCTCCTGCTGGTATCCAACCCTTCTGGGACTTGGAAAAGTTTTTCCATCCGGCCTATAGGATGGTTTGGCACCTTCAGCAGCTCAGCTTTGTACACGAAGTACAAGCACAGGACGTTGACGACCTTCGTCTTCTTGTCTTTCAAAGTGCTGTACGCCCCCTCCGCCGGTGCAGCAACGTAGTGCGATTTCGAGACGGCGTACTCTGGCTGCAATTTCCGCACGATCCCGTACACCTGCTCCGCCCTCCTGTCCTCGACAATCCACAACCAGATGTCGACCTCCCGGAATTTGGGGCTGTTGTAGTCCACGGACTTTGACAAGAATGGCTCGTAAAACGGGGTGCTCATTGTCCCCTCGAATGAGCTTCCAGGGATGTTCCTGAAGTCTATCATTCCGAAGGGGAAGCGGTCCCCGGCTTTCGTCCTGATGGCCTTCCTGGCATCAGACCCCGGCCAGCCTTGGATCTTGAGAAGGTCGAGGGTGACCAAGTTGAAATGCGCGTCGCCCTCGAAACTGACGATTTGCTTCTCCTTTACGAAGTTGGAGAAGGCACGCGCGGAGTGCTCGGGAAGCGCCCGGTTCTTTCCCCCCCTTCACGAGCTTCGACCTGAGGAAGTCGTCTCCCGCCTCCCTCATGAGTGCCGCCATGGACGCACTGGTGAACTTATACTCGGCTTTGAATGCCCTCCAGTGCGCCTCGTGAACCTCTCCATCCACGACGAGCTTCTTCTCAGGAACTAGCTTGTACAGCTCCTGGACGATGGTCGTCTTCTTCTTCCTGTTCTCCGTCCATTCCTTCATGGTGTAGCATGAAGGGACGAAACATTTGGGCTTGCTGAAGACGATCTTTGGGTGGACCCAGCATCTCTTCACCGTCGGCTGCATGTGCAGGATGTGGGATGCCGCCTTCCTCAATACGGAATCAACCACGATGACATGTGATAGCACGGAATCAATAAGCGAAAACTCATGTAGTAGTGTGGAGTCGACGGCAAGGACTCGATTCACAAGAGGGATATCTTTGAAGGCATGCGTGGCCAAAGCGGCCGGATGGACATTAGAAAAGGCTAAGGATATAACCTTGCCCGACATTAAGGAATGTAAAACTACATAGTGTGGTGTTAATCAAGTTGTGTATATTCCAAGGGTAGATTGGAATTATATATTGGGTTACAAAGAGAGAAGTCTCTACATGTCATTATAAACTTTTCCACTCGGGCTAGGACGAAATCGAAGGGTGGAGGATTTTTGGTGACAGTTCTCCATGGTGCCAACTTTTAATACAAATATCATTTTGTATTGCGAGGCTTTGACCACTTGAATTGACCAAGCGAGGATAAGATTGTCCTTTGGAACATAGGAGTCATCTTGCGGTGTTTCGTGCTCCTGCCATAACATGTCTGGCGCAAGCATGAACCACCTTTCACCGGGTCTTTTCTTTGGGGCCATCTGTAAGGAAAGAATAAACCATGTTAGTTTCGGTTGTTCGACCCAAACTTCTTCAAGCTTAATGGATAGTTGAAACTTCTTCAAGGTTAATGTTAGTTTCGGTCGTTCGTTCCAAACTTCTTTCAATTGATTTAAGGGAAATTTAATGGATTGGCGCATATATTTTGGTGGATTGTGCACTGTTATATGTGAACATCATTTGTATGGTGATATGGTATTTTGTTATGTTTTGGGTGGATTTTCATTTTATATTGTGTTTAACATCATGGATTTATTGATAAGATAATAATTTAGAGGTTGGGTTTGGGTCGACCGACCCAAACATGATGATGTGTTTGGGCCGAGCGTACCAAATATGAATATTGGTTTAGGTCGACCAACCCAAACATGATGATGCACTACTAGAAAAACATAGTCCAAATTAACAAAATATTAACAATTTTTTGTTAATTTGGACACTGTAACGTCCATTTTTACAAATTTTTGTTAATTGTACCCAAATTAACAAAAATTTGTCATTCTTTTTTGTTGATTTGGATAGTGCAATTACCATATCGGGAATCTTTTTGAATCTTTTGATAAAGTTTTGAATTATTAAAAAATTTAGAAACCTTTAAAAATCTTCAATATACAATGTAGATTTAAGAATAAGTACACAATTCGGTGCTTATTAAAGTCAGCAGACTTCAGAGGCGATTCAGACCTAGTAAAAAAAAATTTTGGAAAAACTTTTAACTAGAAAAAGTTGACAAATCAAATTTGTCAACTTTTTCTAGTTAGAAGTTTTTCCAAAAATGTTTTTTTACTAGGTCTGAATCGCCTCTGAAGTCTGCTGACTTTTAAAAAAAAAAAAAAAACCCGAAAAGCTAGTTAAGTAGATTCTAAATTCCATATATATCACTTGTGAGTGGTTGGTGCGTTGGCAAGAGCGTTGGCCTCTAACCACGAGGTCTCTGGTTCGAACCCGGAAGGCCTCACTTTCCGTATGGCCATTGTGACGTGGCAAACGGATGTCCCCCCACGTGGCAGTTGGATTGTTGGACACGTGGCATTGCCCTAGATGATGAAATCAACACTTTTTTGTTAAAAAATGAAACACCGTTTTGTTAAACTTTGACACTTTTTTGTTAAAAAATTAACAGTTTTGTGTTAAAAAATACCCAAATTAACAAGTCCTAATCAACAAAAAAAATCAACACTTTTGTGTTGAGTTTTGTTAAATTGGTCACTGTTTTTTTCTACTAGTGATGTGTTTTGGCCGAGCGTACCAAATATGAGGCTGGGTTAAGGTCGACCGACCCAAACATCAGGCTGGGTTTGGGTCGAGCGACCCAATCATCATGACGGGTTTGAGTCGAGCGACCCAAACATGAGGATGTTTTTGGGCCGAGCGTTCCAAATAGGAGGCTGGGTTTAGGTCGACCGACCCAAACAGTAGGACGTGTTTGGGTCGTCTCCCCAAACTGTTCTATTTAATATATATTTTAAAGGTTGGCACAGAGCATATACAATGCTTATGCGTTGTGTATGCTACAGCACCATGAATTAATTAATACATGTTGGGTATAACAAAAGATATTACCTTTTAAAGCTGTTGTTGCAAAAACTGTGGAGTAGAGCTGGTGTTCTTCGTCCAGTAACACACAAACAGCTGAATGTGATTCGGACACACGCTAAACTCCTAAACAACTACTAAAGCTTTCAAATAATTTTTACTTCTCTCAAATAAAGCATGAATCTCTCATACAACTCCTGAGGCTTTCAACGCACTTTTGAATCTCTCAAAACAACAGCTGAATCTCTCAAACAACAACTGAATCACTCCAACAACAACTGAAGCTCTCAAATCACTTCTATATGTCTCAAACACCTCATGATTATCTTATAGAACTCCTGAATCTGACAAGCACTCCAAATACAATACAAACTCCAAAAGAGAAATAATCTACAAACACATGAACTTCGCAAGCACTCGCTAAAGCTCCCACACAATGCTCGAAAATCCTTCAACAATCTTCGACTAACTTCCTCCGTAGGTTTCTGTTCTATTGGAAACACCTCCTAGCTTCTAAGATTAAGAGCAAGAGAAGGGAGGGAAGGAGAAGAAACACTAGGCGGGAGAGAGAGAAGGAATCAAATGCCGCCCTGAATAGCCACGGCGCTTCGCGAAAACGGCGCTTCGTGAAAGCGGCGCTTCCAAGAGACACGCGGAGCGAATGCTTGGCACGGAGAGAGAGAGAAAGGAGGAGAAACTGTGGCGGCTGGGGTTTTGTTTGCCTCGGGAATTGGGTGCCCACAGGATTAGGGCACCAACGGAAATAGGGTTACGGGGAACCCTAAATCCTAAATCCTAAACCCTAACTCTAACCCCTTAGCGGGCATTAGTTATTTGAAGACACTTTGGAGTACCCTTAGGTGCTACATCAAATGCGGTATTCTACAAGACTAACCATTTATACAACTAATGCATTTTTACAACGTAACTTTATGCTAAAACTAATACTTAACCCCTACTTACATGACACCATGACCTAAATTTTCCAAACAAGTTGAAGTCATTTGTTTCTCTTTTGTTTGAGCACGTTAGAAAAATAATACAATTGCGTGACATTTAACGATGTAATCATTGACTTTTAGACTTTACCAATGATGCCAACAACTCACACAATATTCAATGAATAAGAAATATAACCCCCACCCCCCAACATGAAATTCGGAAATTTAGAATACTTCAGTGTGGAGCCTAAATGAATGCCTTCCCCAAGTGCATTTTGTAAGGATTTTGAATTGCATGATCCTTATTTCAAAATGCTAACAAGCTCAAGTTTTTAGTAAATCCCTTATATATTCACTTTGATGAATCACATAGTCGCCAATAAACCATTGATGATCATATATTTACTTGGAATGTGATATAAAAGTAAATTGGTCTTGTATTTATTGGTCTTGTATTTATTCAAATGCCATTTCATGTTGTGGATGTTATTAGGGTCCAACTTTGGATGTTTTGCTCACTTTGACGAATCACATAGTCGCCAATAAACCATGGTTCATGATATATTTAATATATGGAATGTGAAATAAAAGTAAGTCGGAGAAGCACAACATCAAATGAAGCCATTCACGCAATCATGTTCTTATTCAATGTCCCCTCCACGTATATTACATAATGGCGCAAGATATAATAGATGTTGTTTGTATATGGAGGCATCAGTGAACAACTACGATATTTGGTGTTCAGGGTTTAGGGTTTAGGGGTAAGGGGTTAGGGTTATAACATATTAATCTATCCAATATTAACGGGTAACATTCAATTTGTGCATTTTGGTGAGAAGAGTCCAGACCTTGGATAGTTGGCCAACTTGCATCACCATGCTAAATTTTTCGGGCCCCTATTTGTCACTTAGCTTTAGCTAGCTAGGTTCACCGAACCTAGGATTCCTACTTAGCTTTAGCTAGCTAAATTTTTCGGAACTCTCATTTTCACTTAGCTTCAACTAGCTAGAAAGTTGTGTGACATGCATATTCATTCTAAACCAAAGAGAAATCCATTCAAACGAAACCAAACAATATATATTTGGTTGTATTGCTCGTGGTTGCCTCTCTATTTTCATGTTGGTGCACAAGGAAACTTGAATTTTTTAAATCCACACGTATACATTGGCTTCCTCACTTTCAACTGGCATTGGTGCTACATTGCTCATTATATATATACAAGTGAGCCCAACCATGAGCTTGACTAACCTACCTAGAAGATTGTTCCTAATTATAAGCTTGACTAACTAATCTAGAAGATTGTTCCTAATTAAATGCCCACTTAGGGTGAGCGGCTAACACTAATGATCTTACTAGATTCTCCTATGTGACTATTAACTATTAGGAACAGTGAAGACCGTGCCATGTGTATTGAGATTTCTACACAAACATCTCAATGTAAAAATTGAAAGTTTCCAAAAGAATTAGCTTGGAAATGGCCTACAGAAAATTGATTGCAGATACCATAATCGAAACCTAAACTGTAGCCATGGGACAACTAACTAAGTGGGTGTCAAGTTGGACAACAAGGTTTTTGCTATATGGGATCCCCCCTAATATTAAAAAAATAATGTATGTTTTACATTCCAACTAGCTATTAGCTAGCTTTAGCTAGCTACCTTTCCTCGCCCAGATTATGGCACTTAGTTTTAGCTAGCTATTCTTTTGAGGCACCAAATTCCTACGTAGCTTTAGCTAGTTGGAGCTTTTAGCTAACTAAATAGCTGGCCACTTAGTTAGTTGTCCAAGGTTTGGAAGAGTCTTATAGGAAGATTATGGTAAAGACAATCTTGATTATGTTAATATGTTATTTGGGACGTTTAAACGTGATACACTGATAGTTCTTGTATTTATTCAAATGCCATTTCATGTTGTGGATGTTATTAGGGTCCAACTTTGGATGTTTTGCTCACTTTGATGAATCACATAGTTGCCAATAAACCATGGTTCATGATATATCTAATATATGGAATGTGATATAAAAGTAAATCGGAGAAGCACAACATCAAATGAAGCCATTCACGCAATCATGTTCTTATTCAATGTCCCCTCCACGTATATTACATAATGGCGCAAGATATAATAGATGTTGTTTGTATATGAAGAAGAGTCTAATAGGAAGGTTAGAGTAAATACAATCTTGATCGTGTTAATATGTTATTTGGGACGTTTAAACATGATATACTAATTGGTCTTGTGTTTATTCAATACACATTTCATGTTGTGGATGTTATAAACCTCCTCACACACATTAGTAAACTTGAAGTGAACTTGAGGATAGATTCAAATATCATTGAAAGATTGAACTAAAAAGCGACATTGGTGGTTAGTATCCCCTTAACGACGTCCACATACGTTCGTCATTGCCACACTTGCATGCGAGAGAATAGAGCAATGTTGTATGCAATCATTATATAATTCCTCATGCGAGGATCTTAATAACTACTTTAACTATTGTATTTAGTGACTCTTACCATAAGGCGTTACACAATGTTTAGACTTCTTTTGTCTACATATTGGTTAAAATATACCGTAATGTTTGAGATCAAGTAGATTAGTATCATGATTTAATATGTATATGATGCATTAGAATGACATTCTAGAAGTCTTTAATATAAATCACTTATCCCAAACCTTTTCTCCTCATGACACTTGGAAAAATACATGTGGCCGCCACCCTTCCTTCCAATGGTGCATGTCATATCCACACAAAACAATATGAAACGGATTAAATATCCACATTACTTTCAATAGACATTCTCAACACACACAAAGTCAGATGACGGTTGGGGTATCCAAGAGCTAGGTTAGATTCGCATTTTTTTATAATTAACAAAAGGCGGGGAATTCTGTCAGGAGGTTTGAAAATAACCTCTGCAGGAGAACTAGGCGGGAAAGGCATCCAATGAGGAAGTTGGCGAAGCGGAGGTGGATAGTATAAAGGGGCGCACCCCCCAAAAGTCGGTTCTTTTTGCTCTTCTCCCACTCTTGAAATCGTAGGGAGAACTCTCAGTCGGAGCTGTACTTCAAGGTTCGTGCACGCTGCCGTTCATGAGCAGCTATCCACAGCATGCAACCCCACTGTGAACTTCGGAATGAGCTCAAATTCATCCCACCTCGCAATTTCCGCCGCATTATACGCCGGATTCTGCGGTGGGTTTGGGTCGGTCGACCCAAACCCATACCCCATTGTGGGCGGATTTAGTATGACCCTGAGGAGGTTTGGGTCGGTCGACCCAAACCCCTACACTAGTGTTGGCGGTTTTTAGTATGACCCTTCTAAAGTTTGGGTCGGTCGACCCAAACACCTGCCCTAGTGTGGGCGGTTTTTAGTTTGACCCTGATAAACCCAAACCCATCCCCACAGTGTGGGCAGGGTTCTGGATGACCATGATCCCATCCCGCCAAAAGGTTTGAGTCGGTCGACTCAAACCCATCCCCACATTGCGGATGGGCTCTGGATGCCCATGAACACATCCCGCCAAAAGGTTTGGGTCGCTCGACTCAAACCCATCCCCACATTGTGGATGGGCTCTGGATGACCATGAACCCGTCCCGCCAAAAGGTTTGGGTTGCTCGACCCAAACCCATCCCCACAGTGTGGGTGCTCTATGTGATGAGCCTACACCCATCCTGCGCCAACAAGGTTTGGGTCGCTCGACCCAAACCCATCCCCACATTGTGGATGGGCTCTGGATGACCATGAACCCATCCCCCCAAAAGGTTTGGGTCGCTCGACCCAAGCCCATCCCCACAGTGTGGGTGCTCTCTGTGATGAGCCTACACCCATCCTGCGCCAACAAGGTTTGGGTCGCTCGACCCAAACCCATCCCCACATTGTGAATGGGCTCTGGATGACCATGAACCCATCCCCCCAAAAGGTTTGGGTCGCTCGACCCAAGCCCATCCCCACATTGTGGATGGGCTCTGGAAGACCATGAACCCATCCTGCCACAAGGTTTGGGCCGCTCGACCCAAAGCCATCCCCACAGTGTGGATGGGCTCTGGATGACAGTGTGTCTGCTGGACAACCCAAACCTTTGCAAACCCAATGGCATAGCTGTCATATGAACATGTATGAGCACTGAGTATTTGCAATTTTGATTATATAAGCTGGTTTTTGTATTCTTCGTTTGGAATCTACAATTTTTGTGATTTTTTTGACAAGGTGGTATGTTCATGTGTGTAGGCACAATGGATGGGTTTAGTGAAAGAGGGGATTGGTCATCTGAAGACATGGCCACTTGGCCATCTGCATCTGAGGATGAGCTAGACATTGTCGGGGAGGCTACTATGGATGATAGTCCAAATGAAGATCATTTGGATTTACCTTCGCCTTCCGTACCGCACTGTCCCATTGTTGAATGTTCGGGACTTTCAAGGGCTTCGTGGCTGAATTTGGAGGTGGTACTCGTTAATGATAGTGGAGTTGCTGTGGCGGATGGTATTTGTCGTAACACCCATCCACAAGATTGCATTGATGAGAACCCACTTGGCACAGAGGACGTTGGGGTTGTCATATTGGAGTCACTCATTCATTCCGAGGTGGATCCCACTCATAGGTTCTCCCTCCGCAGGTGGCCATTGAGGAATGTCACGATTGATGGAGTTAGCTTGCGTGACCATGAGCGACAATACATGCAAAACCAAATGGAGCTCCAAGCAAACATTCGGCCCCGCAAAGGCTTACGAAAGTACGAGACATTGGCACGTCCTACTCCCTCTGCAATTGATTGTAAACGCCAAAGGTTGCTCGGCGAGGAGTCCATTAGAGAAGTTGCCACAAAGGATTGTTGTGTGCATCATTGTTGCCAATTGTTTCCAAGGGATAAATTGAAGGCCATCCGCGAAGAAATGTGGCTTGGAGATTTCCGTCTAAGATCCACCAAAAAACTTGATGTCCATAGGGCGATACATGTGAATGGGACGGGTCGCAAGGTCATCACCATTGAAAGCATAGACGTGTGTTGTAAGGCATGGTACACCATTCACGGTGTGTCAAAAGCGGACTTTTATAGACAAACTGCTTATGCCAAGGAAGGCCGCCGTTCCCGTCACCATGGGAACGTGGGTTCAAAGAAACCCAGGGAAGCAACAAGGCAAGCAACGGCCACTCTGGCGACCATCATCGTCCCCCTTGCCGATGCAATGCCACACAAAACACGCACACTCACAACCGGGGAAAAGGTTGTGGAGAAAGTTCTTCCCACAGGCACAAAATGGAAAGACATATTGTTGGACGTGAATGCAGTTGGCGAGAAGGTCGGTTTGGAGCCAATTTCATTGTCAAAATTGAGTGCAATCAAAAAAGCAAACTTTAGCGAATACATTACAAAAAGACGAGGGGACAAATTTGCCCGTTGCTCTAATTGCGAGAAGTTGAAGTGCCTTCGCGATGCACACATGATGGGCACCGAGTCATATGCGGCACATCAATTGAACTATTTCAAGCATGTAAACATGCAAGAGGCACACCGTAATGATTACTACACAAATAGAGCTTTGTCCATCTCCAGGCCCTTGGAGGTTCTTACGGTCATCCATGACAAAATGGATCATGCCAAAACAGCCTCCCCATGTTTTGCAAATCGAATCAAGGCCACGGATGGATTTTTTAAGCTGCCTGTATCGGTTACAGGTGAATTTGGAAACAGTGTCATCGCATACCCTAAATGTTGTGGTGTTTTATTACGTGATGTGCTTGAGAACATGGATTCCCTCAAATTGGTTTATTTATTCATAGATACTAATCACATTGGGTTGGCATTGCAGGAATGATTGCACATGGACATGGGGATGTCAAGTTTGCTCATTATGCTCTTGATTTGTATCCAGCGAATTCAAACCATATGATAGGGTCATTCGCAAGGCTTTTACGTGATTTGGAGAAACCGCCGGCCTACTCTTCAAGATTGTTATTTGAAAATACGGGTTCAACACCTTTATATGAAGTGGTGTTGGATGGAAAAGATGTATGCTTGCATTCGTTGCCAGAGCCACCCAGTGAACCCGTGATTGCCAAGAAGTTGCCCCCCACTTTGCGTGTCCAATTGGACAATTGTGCCAAGGACAATAAAAGTAGATATGTATTTGCATATTGGTCGTTGTTGGTTGCGAAAGGCATTTTCAAGGAGGTTTTTGTGTCCTTCCTACTGGTAGGCCACACGCACGATGATATTGATGCATCTTTTGGGCGGTGGAGCATGAAGTTGCGGGAGGAGGATTTTCCAACAATCCCCTTATTGATGAAGTCGTACATGGATTTGGAAAACGTTCCCGTCATCCCCCATATGATTGAGGAGGTGCCAGACTTTAAGGCATTTATAGAACCTTATATTCGAAGCGGAGCTCACCGATTGATCGGGCATACGAAGGCACAACAATTCCGCTTCTACATGCGTGACGATGGTGTACCCGCCATGCAATACAAGTTGTTGTGCACGACACAAGACTGGAGCCCGCCGGAAGGTCTCCTTGTGTGGCGCGTGGATGCGGATGGAAAGACGATGTTACCGGATGGAGAGCCTAGGCCTTGCAAGCCAATACCCATGAAGAATTTGGAGGATATTTTGAAAGGTATATCAGGCTTCATACAATATTGGGAGAGTTTGAAGATAGCGGATGTTGGTGGATCATGTTGGCATCGTTACGGGAGTTCGATACATTATTGGACACGTGTTCGTGCCGCCTTGGCAGACCTACACCAAGATAGCCCTCATACTTTGAGGCACGGGTTTTGGCCACAAACTCGTGTCGAAGTACAAGCTTCGGAGGCTTGCCTTTTGGAAAATGGAGAGGTTCGTGAGGAGTTTGATGTGGACGACCATTACGTTGGGCCTGCTAGTCAACGTCCCCCACCTTCATTCCGCATTGCGGTGGATTGTCATGAAGGTTATATGCTCATTTTGCGTCCTGGAGATGAGACATATGCGAAGCCAGTGTGGGTGGCAAGAGCTTTGTCTAAACCAAATTTTGCAACTTCCAACCCTCATTTTCGACAAATACAAGTGGAGTACTACAGACCGACAACACGGAACGAAGATGTGATTCGGCATTATACAGGCTAGGATACAAACCATAATTTTCAGTGGAAGGTGGATTCTGAGCACGGTCCATCTTGGGTGGATACAGATTCCATATTCATAGCATGGAAACCACGGAAAAATCATAGTGGATCAGTGTCCATCCCTCAAAAGTACATAACTTTTGCAAAAGACAACCTTGCTCGGATCACACAAGAAGCAACCCACGTTGAATGAGAGAGTTGGTAGGATTGTGTAAGCATGATTATAGTTTCATATGTAATTCTAGCAATATATATTACTCATATGTGTGCTCTTCAAAATTGGGGTAGAGTTTGGGTTGAACTTACGAATGCTATATTGTTTGGGGATGGATGAATATCCATTTACTATATTTCAAAACAAATGTGAAGTTCATCTTATTATTAAGTTTGGGACTAAATTGTCCATTGAAGAAATATGCATTTATTACATGCACTTCGTATGTTGCAATGTCTATATTTTATTGACCATGCTAATAATAGAAATCATTTTATATGTTTTTTGGGTGAATTTTGTTTGGAGTGCTCTACCCAATGTGTTTTTGTTGATGAAGTTGGTGTCGAGTGCTCTACCATATGTGCTTATGTCCGCACATCATAGATTTGGGGTATTAGAACATATAATATATTTGAGATTGTTGACAATATAGTTTCGGGCATCTTCATGTTGTTTGATCCATATATTAATTTGAGACTAGAGAAAGTCTCAATTTAACGAATATAGTGTTTCATATTGATATTCTATATTTGAGTACCTAACTTAACAATAGAGGTCATCATGAAAAATAATCTATTTTAAACAACATTTTGCTACTACTTATAGGCGTTTGACCAAGAAAATCATGGCTTTCATATATCGGAGCACTTTTTTGGTCCACTTTACTATGCTTGCACCCAGGTCCATAATAGAGGTTTGTGGAGGCAAGTTTTTTTATGAGTGTTAAGATCTATAAGCTTTAGGTGGTCTTCTATTTAGAAATACTTAATTGTCTTTAGAATTATTTATATATTTAAAGCAAATTTTGATCAGTTTTTCAAAATATTATAACTAAATATAAAATGAAGGTATTACAATTTTTTCTTTTGATTTGAGTTTTATATGCTTCAAAGAATGTGTGTAAAATAAATTTAAAAATAATCAATTGCATATAGGTACATTCACAATAACACGAGCCAACCCCGCCGAGTTATAAGGACTCTTGATGAGTGCTTAGAAAATAATATCTTCAATTTATGTAGATGTTAGAAAAATTTAAGGATATTTTGCGACATATTTTGAACATTTTAGCACATTTTAGTCCTTATTAACGACTGGTTACGACCATATTTTAGTTGTTTTGGAGTACCAATAACTTTTCAAACATCGTCAAACTTTAGTATATTGTATAATGACATATATTATATGTAGTTACTATTTTGTATTGCATTATCAATTCATATGATAAGATTATTGCTTAACAATCCGTTAAATTAATCACTGGTTACAGTTTCTGTGTGTCGTGTTATTGTGAATGTACCCATATACAAAAAATGGATATGGACTTCAAGAAATGGATATGGTCCGGTATTGGTCCACTCAACCATACATCCACCCGAATATGATATTTCAATTTTTGACATTGGTAGGTTCTTGGAAGTATAAAAAATGATCATTGTAAAGCATGCCATGGGATGTGATAATTTGGTAGAAGTTATGAAAGGTATATCTTCATTTTCGAAACAGATTCATGGATACAGGAAACCAAATTTTGCGAAAAAGAGTTTCAAAGAACGTAGGGTACGGTCGAAGCACACTACGCCCTAGCCACTTGTGGCCCCTCCTTGAAGTACTTTTTAGTACTTTTTGTATATAAAAATTCATACAAGTTGCTCCACAATCATTAGGATTAACTAATTTGAAAATCGGACAAATTGCCCACCTCAATTTTGGTATTCTCATGATTAAGGTTTCAATTTTTTTGCCAAAAAATGCAATTCTTTGGCACTTATGGCTTACGGAAAAAAATTACGTGCTGGAAAGCATTTAAAGAAATGAAATGTGTCAAAATCCATGAAATTAACAAACTTCATTGTCTTTTCTTATATACTATGCTCACAACAAAATTCAAGCGATTTGGATGTAATCTCAATTATTTTTGAAGTATTTTTTGAGAAAAAATAATACTACACATACTGTGACAGTATTAATTTTTTGTACAATAATACTTGTTTCTCTTAGAATATGACACTATATAGAGGTTTAGCATAATACATCTCTTCCTTAGAATAAAGACTACAAGAATATGCAAGAAAAACATGTAAACTCATTGTATATTTGACGTGGTTGATGTTCAAAAACACGATTTTAGCAAAATTGTGTTTGTGACGTATTAAATTGGGGACCGTAGTGTACTTTCACCAGGTATGAGAGTTGGATTTCGTTTGGAAATGGGCGCTAGAGAAAAAGGTGGTTCTCAAAGGTGTTGATCTCTCGGGGAGATCACTTCATTGTCAAGTTGAACACCACGTGCGAACAAAATTTACTACCCCTATATTACATGCCATAAATAATTTTAAATTTGATGATATTTTTCTACATATACACAACCATTGATGGTATCTTTTGTATATTTTTTTGAAATTTTTAGTCATCTTCATTTTTTGTAGCAATTTTTTTAGTTCAATTCTGCGTCATTCTAGTTAGAAACGGAATGTTTTATTAAAAAAACAAATCATCAAATTTAGTCACCATTTTTTACTATGTAACAGGTACCATGTATATCTACTCATGAAAAAAAATTGATAAAATTGTGACCCATTTTGGTGATGTTTTTTTACATTTTTTACATTTTTTACATGTAAAATGATCGCACGTGGTTGTTCAACTTTACAATGGAGTGATCTCCCCGAGGTTGATCTTTCTGAAGGCACATGGATGATCAATGTACATTCAGCAATGGTGGTCGGTAAGTGAGCAAGCATGAAGTAACTGGCGCAGGTTTGGAATGCGAAGTTGCACCCTGACAACAACAGTGGTATGCAACACACAAGTGCCGTTTTTTTAACACACTATCTGGAGAGGAGCCTAGCTGCCTCCAAATGTTTTAAGAGTGGAAGGTGTGTTTAAGCGGAGGCTATGGTTTTCAATGAATTTTTTTCGAGAAATAATGGATTTCAGCCTATTCGACCGACTCCTTACCAATATTCATGTTCAGTTACATCATATCTCTATTGCAGGATAGTGAGATTCCTTGGAAGGCAAGCTGGGTAGGTGGGCAGGTGTCCGGAGGGGCTCATGTCGCACCTCATATTGTGTTATTGGGAGTTGCTTCACATGTTGTGCATGTTGAAGCTTTGCCCGCCAATATTGGTATGGGCATGTGTGTTGATTATGCCCATAAAGCAGATTGATAATAACGTCCGTTGTCCACGCGCAAGCGACACAACATGGGAAAATCACACAAATTATCCCAACGTGGACATTGTTTCCATTGCCAACATGCACGACCTGAAGGCCCCTTTTATTGCATACAAAACTGCAAAAAAGATGCGGATTGAATTTCTTGCATCTCAGAAACTACGACCATAGCAAGTAACGGCAAGAAGGTGGAACCTATAAAGACGTGCCCAAATTTGGTTTGTCTTGTCCACCAAATTTGTACTTCCCCCGTGGGGTTGCAGTAGTTTTGTGTAGTTCCAGGTTGCTTTAACCAGCATGTACTATATGCACCTTGTGCTTTAAATTGCTCTAGCCTAATTGTAGCAGAGACTGTGTGCCTTGTATGCCGCCAAGTATGTGATAGTATTGCAACTTTAATCTAGCAAAATGCAAGTCATGCATATGTCTAACGAGGAACTGTTGTGGGAGATTTGATGCAGGTTTTAGCACGAGGATTGTAAGAAGATGATACGCAATTTGTGGGGTGGCGGATTTAGGAGTTTTTTTTCAAGAGAACCATGAACAACGCTATGCCACTCTCCAGGTTTGTGGCTTTACTTCTTACCGTAGGCCATGTTGTATTAATTGCTGCCGCAGAACTCGAGGACTTTAGTAGCCAACGTGGAGAGCAATGTCATTTCTTTGTGGACACAAAACAATCGTACACTTGAGGAGTAGAATCTGTGATGTTATGCGAATGCTGCTAAAAGACACTGTAATCATATTTTATTTAAGTCAATGTTCCTATTTAGTTCTCATATCAACAATGAACACTATGCAAGTTGACTTCTACAACATGTCATTTGATGCGGGCTGAACAACTCATGAACTTTCCGAGAGTTGTTGAGACATGAATATCGGAGTAAGAGGCTCCAACTGCTTATGTACATATATACATACACACACATAGGATTTATGTGGTTAACTTGAAGCTCGCAGTTCATCAATTTGGTTTCCTTGGTTCCTTGGTGTTTTTTACGTATGTTTAGGTTGAATAGCAGTTTGAGTTGTGCACTGTAACCCGAGTTTGCACGAAAGAAGCAAGCTAGGAAGCAATCATTGACATACTATGCTCTCGGGGGGGACACTTAGGAAAATTAGTAAACATGGTGCGTTTAAATATAGGGTGTGTTTTATTCATGAGCAATAAAATTTAGAAAATCCTTGGATATAACTATGGACTATTTAAATTGAAAATCCATATTATAAATAATATTGGGGTATACTAAGTATTGAAATTTATCAAGATTTTAGATATAATATAGCATAGGGATTTTGATAGAATGATAGTTTGTTTCTGAAGTTCTTCCTTCCACTTGTGTGCAACAGACTAAAGTGTTGATTTTGGAAAACAACAATGTTGTTTAGACTCTGTTTTCTCAGCAATAGATTGCAACCAACTTCGTTCACCCTAAACCTTGGACCCTAAAGTTCTAAATTTGTTGGTTTGCTTGTGACTGCAGTGCACAGACTTGTGTTTCTAAACACAAACATTGTTGTAGTTCATGCTAGTAATTCAAGTTCATAGTTCATTGATTCTCATGGTGGTGATGATTGTTTGCATTGTTATTGATTTGTGGTGATGCTTGTTCATGCTAGTTCTCATTGCATGTCAAATGAATTTTGTAATGAACATAGGCAATCCTTAAACACAAATTAGGGTGAGCTAATTTTTTATAATGAACATAGGGTTGAAAAAAAAAATCTTATGTGAGTTATAACTATAGTAAGGCATCATAATAATACACCATATTAGGGAATTATATAATTAAACGGTGTGTTCAAATCTAACATCTAGACATAATACCCCTACATTAAATACCCCTTTAACGCACGTGTTCACACAAAGTATAGTGAAGTGTGCCCCCCGAGACTATGCTGCTATTCTCAAAGCAACATAATTTCCTCCCACCGCCAGTATAAAAATGGGAATTCATAGATCTCATAGCTTGGTAAGCCCTGGAGACTATATATAATGCAAACAAATTGTGGACACTGATGAAGAAGAAGAAGAAGTTTAAAGGTAAACTGGAGTGTTTGTTCCAGTTTATGTCCACGGAACCGGGGGTTGCTATTTCATGAGCGTCCTGACATGAGCATGCTCATGTCAGGCCCCTTGGTTATAGGGGTTATAGGGTTTTGACCCTCGATTATAGGGACCTAAGGATCCACGGGCAAAGGTGCCCACTAAAAATAATTTAGCAACCCTAAACAAAAAATATTTATACATGCATTGAGGAGAATGGTCAGCTAGTCTAGAGTACTTGAGCTCATAATTTTTCTTTGCATGCCTAGCAACCTTTGTGAAATCATTCTAAACCACCAATGAGGAACAATTATCAAACTCAAAAGATAACATAATTTCACCCAATGACTTGCTAGAAATGTACAAACAAATGTTGAGAGATTAGGTAACTCACATAGTGAACGTAATAAAACAGAGCATTCTTGGTAAGAGTGTATCACTTTCCATATGATTTTTCATACTTTAGAAATTTTTAATACAGAGTATATGGCAACATAGCTTCATAATGTTGCACAGGAAGTTGACCATACTTTCGTACATTGTAGAGGTCATGGATCAAATTGGTGACAATATGGGCTTTCTTCATTCATATGAAAAAAATTAATAGTTAGAAAATTTACAGAATGGAACCGAAAATAAATAATATGAGTTCAAGGACAATACACGCACCTATTTGTCTCAGCAAGAATTCAAGAAACAAGTGTCTCCTTGCTCTTGGAGTTGATAATGTATATATTTGGGCAAGCATACTTTGACATGTCGTCAATAAAGCTTCGTAAAATAACTCGACTCCAACTGTGGAGTCTGTGGTTACCGTCGTACACATGAAACATCTTGTTGGAAAACCTTTAAGGTGCTCAGAACACATGAATACTTCTTCAAAGTTGTCATTCAAGTGTTGTTAGCAAGGATCTCAAGATGCTCTCATCTCCCCAGACAATAACATTTCAATTCCCTTGACATTGCAAATTGCCACATATATAGAGTCACCCATATCTCTAACGTAACCATACAAGATTTCATACTCCTCCTCTAACATCTCAATATTGGTTTTTAAATCCAAGTTTGACCTCCTCCATGGCAACCATATGACATAATGGAATCTGAAGAGGGTCCTTGTTAACTTTTAGGGGTTCAAAAATAATGTTGCAATCAACACAAGCTAATTTTGCAACCTTATACACATGTTGGTTATAAGAGATGTCAAGGTTGTTGACCCTAATTATCTAGTCTTCTTCATCATTGCTATCCCTTGTCTCCACAGTGGATGGGCCAACTTCAACGTCATGTGGGTACTAAAAGCCACAATGCAAGTTTTATGTTCATTTGAGAGGCAACCTTTCATGAGACAAAGTGCAGGATCTTGAAGACAAAATTTCACACATCCAAACACAAAAACCCTTCACCCATTGACATCACAAACGGAAAGCAACAAGTCAAACAACTGACCTCGATACTAGTACTGCACAGTACTAGTGTTGAGGTGCCTCCCTAGCCACTTGGACTGGTATTCATATCCAAAAAAATCAAGTCTCTTTACTAAAAGCCACAATGCAAGCTCTATGTTCATTTGAGATGCAACCTTTCATGAGGCAAAGTGCAGGATCTTGAAGCCAAAATTTTACACATCCAAACACAAAACCCCTCGCCCATTGACATCACAAACGGAAAGCAACAAGTCAAACAACTGACCTCGATACTAGTACTGCACAATACTAGTGTCGAGGTGCCTCCCTAGCCACTTGGACTAGTAGTCATATCCAAAAAAATCAAGTTCCTTTACTAAAAGCCACAATGCAAGTTTTATGTTCATTTGAGAGGCAACCTTTCATGAGGCAAAGTGCAGGATCTTGAAGCCAAAATTTCACACATCCAAACACAAAACCCTTCACCCATTGACATCACAAACGGAAAGCAATAAGTCAAACAACTAACCTCGATATTAGTATTGCACAGTACTAGTGTCGAGGTGCCTCCCTAGCCACTTGGACTAGTATTCATAACCAAAAAAATCAAGTTCCTTTACTTAAAGCCACAATGCAAGCTCTATGTTCATTTGAGAGGCAACCTTTCATGAGGCAAAGTGCAGGATCTTGAAGCCAAAATTTCACACATCCAAACACAAAACCCCTCACCCATTGACATCACAAACGGAAAGCAATAAGTCAAACAACTAACCTCGATACTAGTACTGCACAGTACTAGTGACTGGTATTCATATCCAAAAAAATCAAGTTCCTTTACTTAAAGCCACAATGCAAGCTCTATGTTCATTTGAGAGGCAACCTTTCATGAGGCAAAGTGCAGGTTCTTGAAGCCAAAATTTCACACAGGAATGCTACGATGTGAGCGGTGAGCGGTGAGCGGTGAGCGGTGAGCAGATCTCGTGAGCAGAAAATCAAAATTTAAAACTCCATTTAACGAAAGTTAGGACCCCTATGACCGTGGATTTTGCACATATTTCAAGTTTAATTTTGGAATTATGAGGCCGATATTTATGGAGTGCCTAATTTTTAGGACCAAAAGTTTCCTAAAATTACCAACGAGTCCCTATGGCCGTGGGAAAATTCAGTGTGGTTGAGAAGATGGTGGACCTATGGGAAGAGGCCTCGGATCCGAGGCCTCTTAGTTGTGGGTAGCTTATGCTTGAAAATCAAAATGTTATGTATATTTGAGTTGGCTACTTGTCTTTGCATTTGGCCATTTCTTGTATGTTCTAGCATGAGGAGGAGGTTTGGAAAGAGGCCTCGGATCCGAGGCCTTTTTTTTGTGGGTAGGATATGCTTGAGAAATCAAAATGTTTTGTATATTTGAGTTGGCTACTTGTTTTTGCATTTGGCCATTTCTTGTATGTTCTAGCATGAGGAGGAGGTTTGGAAAGAGGCCTGGGATCCGAGGCCTCTTTCTTGTGGGTAGGATATGCTTGAGAAATCAAAATGTTAGGTGTATTTGGTTTGGCTACTTGTCTTTAGATTGTCTACTAGTTGACGACCACAAAAGTGTAGTGTTATTTGAGAACAACGACAAGATGCATTCAACAAGACAATTGGAATATTAAAAACCACACCACACTTTATAAATCCAAATACCAATCAATCAAACCAAAAATCAATCAACAATGAGGTTGTCACTACTAGATTCCCTACTTCCAAAGATACTCCCCTCATGGCCGCCCTCATCTGAAGTGGAATCTAAGGTATGGCATTCATTATCCACCTCTGCAAGAACATCGAAGAAGTCTAAGGCACGGGGGTCATAACGTGGAGACGGGGTACTAGCTTTGCTAGGAGAAGGTTGTGCCGCTAGTACCATCGCCATATCATGGGCATAGATTGGCAAAGTGAATCCCTTGGTAGGCGTACCAAACACATCTGCTCCAAGGCCAAGTCTGAAAACAAGCATGAAAATTGTAAGAAAGAGGATGGAAAGTGTAAAAGCTAAGTGGACAAGGAAAAGAAGCAACTTAGAAGGTCATCATACTCACTTACTGCGAGGACTCTGGCCTTGATCGCTTCAAGGCCGGCGGCCTCTTCTGCGTGCCTTGTGAAGCCTGCGTGGAAGCAACAACAATGGATGGAGCCTTCACCGGATGCTTAACACTCTGAAGTGGCTTAAGGACACAGTTGAAGATGTCCTCGTCCTCCTCGAGAGCAACGATATGGCGCCCAAGTTGCCTGCATGCATGGACAGAAGTCCCTGTTGCAGAGGAATGGTTAGCAAACATAAATAAAAGCAAAGGTAGAAAATGAAAACCAAGATATGATGGCAAGTGAAGTAGGACATACCAACGCCTGCATTAACGTCAACCACGACCTGCCCAATGTCAGTAGTTGCCATGATCAAGGAGGACATGAAAGAAATATCTTTCTCACGGGGACCACGCCAAGCTTTGGAGCCATCCATGAGAGGGGTTGTGGTATAATTCATAATGGCATCATCCATGTCCAGCTCAATGCCAAGAGCCTTGAGCTCATTGGCATCACGAAGGCGAAATGACGAGTGCCGGGGCCGCTTATCAAGGTCGGATCCAATTGTTTTCGTGGCACGAACAAGTAGCACAATTTGGAAGAGGTTAGTGGTCTTGTCCACATGTTTAGCTGAATGAAGGCGAAGACGGTTGACTCCCAACCACTCCTTAAAGATGGTGAAGCCAAAAGCAGCAAAGTGGTCTTGAATGCTCTCCTTGAAGTCACCATTGTCATCTGGATGAAAGAGGAGGAGAGCTCCATCGTCATGCAGGATCTCATCCGCAAAATCCCAAAGGCAGATTCGCCACTTCTCCAAGTAATCCGGCAACGAATCAACTTCCACGTCTCCATCAAGCCCACCCAATGCAGTAAGTATATCGGGTAACTCCTTGACCGCAGCATCCTCTAGCTGTGAACAAATTCGAGGCCAAATCAGATTTCACAAAAATTGAAGCTATATGGCCTCTTTTCAGACCCCTTACAGGCACGCTCAAACATATGTGAGGACCCGAGTACTGAAACTAAGGTCCTGTCGGATCCGACATACCCCCCCCCTGGCCTCAAATCACAAATCACGCCCCTTACAAGCCTCACCCTTCAAAGAATTCTCAAAGAATTAAGCTATATGGCCTTAAATCAGACCAATTATAAGCCTGCCCCAATCTTAGAAATCAAAAAATAAAGCTATATGGCCTCTTTTCAGACCCCTTACAAACATGCCAGAATCCAACAAATTACAAAATGTAAACATATGTGAGGTCCCGAGTTGAGAACCTAAGGGCCTGTCGGATCCGACATACCCCCCCCTTGCCCCAAATCACAAATCACACCCCTTACAAGCCTGCCCCAATCTTAGAAATCAGAGATTAAAGCTATATGGCCTCTTTTCAGACCCCTTACAAGCATGCCCCTTCAGAGAATTCTCAAATAATTAAGCTATATGGTCTCAAATCAGGACCCCTTATAAGCCTACCCCAATCTTAGAAAATCAAAAATAAAGCTATATGGCTTATTTTCAGACCCCTTAAAGGCACTCCCAAAACCCGAAAATCAAAAATCTAAACCTACATGGCCTCAAATCATACCCCCAACAAGCATACCCCTTACGAGAATGTTTAAAAAGCTAAAGCTACACAACCTCAAATCAGACCCCTTACAAGCCTGCCCCAATCTTAGAATTCAAAAATTAAAGCTATGTGGCCTCTTTTCAGACCCCTTACAAGCATGCCCCTTCAGAGAATTCTCAAATAATTTAGCTATATGGCCTGAAATCAGAACCCCTTATAAGCCTGCACCAATCTTAAAAATCAAAAACTAAAGATATATGGCCTCAAATCAAACCCCTTAAGAGCATGCCCGAATCCAACAAATTACAAAATGTAAACATATGTGAGGACCCGAGTACTGAAACTAAGGTTCTGTCGGATCCGACAAACCCCCCCCCCCCTTGCCTCAAATCTCAAATCACACCCCTTACAAGACTCACCCTTCAAAGAATTCCCAAATATTAAAGATATATGGCCTCAAATCAGACCACTTATAACCCTGCCCCAATCTTAGAAAACAAAAAATAAAGCTATGTGGCCTCTTTTCAGACCCTTTACAATCATGCTGAAAACAGATATATCTGCTGAAACAGAGGAGAAGCAGTCAAAAAACTTGCAAACATAAAAGCAGTCAAATCAGACCCCTAACAAGCATACTCCACTCCGAGAATTCTCAAAAATTAAAGCTAGATGGCCTCATATCAGGCCCCTCACAAGCATGCCCGAATCTAAAAAATCAAAAATCTAAACCTTCATGGCCCCCAATCAGACCCCTAAGAAGCCTGCCCCTTCAGAGAATTCTCAAAAATTGAAGCTATATGGCCTTAAATCAGACCCCTTACAAGAGTGCCCGAATCCCATAAATCAAAAATCAAAGCTATATGGCCTCAAATTGGACCCCTCACAAGCATGCCTCAATCCCAGAAAACACAATCCTAAGCCTACATGGCCCCATATTAGGCCACATAGAGGCTCGGCCAAATCTCAAAAATCACAAAATTATAACAATTGTGAGGTCCCGACATGTGAGCCCAAGGGCCTGTCGGATCCGACATCCCCCCCTTGCCTCAAATCAGACCCCTAACTACCCCTTACAAGCATGCCCCTCTACTTGAATTCAGAGATCTAAACCTACATGGCCGCCAATTAGACCCCTAACAAGCATACCCCACTCCGAGAATTCTCAAAAATTGAAGCTATATGGCCTTAAATCAGACCCATTACAAGAGTGCCCGAATCTCATAAATCAAAAATCAAAGCTATATGGCCTCAAATTGGACCCCTTACAAGCATGCCTCAATACCACAAATCACAATCCTAAGCCTACATGGCCTCATATTAGGCCCCAAAAATACACGGCCAAATCTCAAAAATGCACAAAATTATAACAAATATGAGGTCCCGAGATGTGAGCCCAAGGGCCTGTCGGATCCGACACCCCCCCTTGCCTCATATCAGACCCCTAACAAAGCCTGCCCCTATCTTAGAAATCAAAAAATATAGCTATAAGACCTCTTTTCGGACCCCTAAAAGGTACGCCAAATAGCCAATAATCAGAGAATTAATATATATGTGAGGTCCCGATCTATCAACAAAGGGGCCTGTCGGATCCGACAGTTCCCCTTTGCTTCAAATTAGACCCTTACTACCATACAATAATCCCAGAATTCGTAGAAATAAACCTCAATGGCCTCACATCAGACCCCTTACTGACACGCCCATATATTAAAAATGCAAAAATTAAAACATTTGTGAGGTCCCGAGCTTTCAACCCAAGGGCATGTTGGATCCGACAGACCCCCCTTCCCCCAACTGAAACCTCTAGCAAGCCTGCCTTAAACTTAGAAATCAAAAAAATAAAGCTTTATGGCATCTTCTCGGACCCCTTAGAAGCATACCCCACGTTCAGAAATCAAAAGTCTACACCTACATGGCCTCACATCGGGACCCTTACAAGGATGCCCCAATCCCAGAAATCACAATCCTAAGCCTACATGGAGACAAATCGGACCCCTCTCAGGCACTCCCCAATCTCAAAAATCTGAAATTTATACCAAATCTGAGGTCCCCAATTCTGGATCAAAGGGCCTGTCGGATCCGACACCCCCCCCCCTTGCCTCAAATCAGACCTCTAACTACAAGACCCCAATCCTAAAATTCCCAAAATTTCAACCTAAATGGCCTCAAATCAGAGCCTTCATAAGCATACCCCACTACTTGAATTCAGAAATCTAAACCTACATGGCATCTTACTAGGCCCCTCTCAGGCACTCCCCAATCTCAAAAATCTGAAATTTATACCAAATGTGAGGTCCCCAGTTCTGAACCAAAGGGCCTGTCGGATCCAACAGCCCCCCCCCCCCCCGCGTCACTGAGGCGCTGTGAACGGGCCTTGTGTGGTCGCGGGCATGGTGGATCCGGGCCGTTGATCCACCAAGGCCCATCCAAGGGCCTTAGTGGTCCTAGGTGGCGGGGGGCGGGGGGTGGTGCTTGCCACCAAGGTGGGTGGGGGCGGGGGTGGTGTTTGCCACCAAGGCGGGGTGGGACCGTGGGCCTCATGTCTTTTTTCGGCGAGGCCAGCTTTAGGGTCTTGTCGGGGCTAGGTGGCTAAGCGGGCTCGGTGGCTAGGCGGATTAGGCAGCTAGGTAGGCTTATTTTCTAAGTGGCTTGGCCTACTTACTAAATAACTACTTGGTTAGGCTTACTTAATAGGTGGCTAGGCCCACTTACTAAATAACTAGTTGCTTAGGCTTACTTACTAGCCACCTAGTAAGCAAGCCTAAGCAACTAGTTATTTAGTAAGTGGGCCTAGCCACCTAGTAAGTAAGCCTAAACAACTAGTTATTTAGTAAGTGGGCCTAGCCACGTAGTAAGTAAGCCTAAGCAACTAGTTATTTAGTAAGTGGGCCTAGCCACCTATTAAGTAAGCCTAACCAAATAGTTATTTAGTAAGTACGCCAAGCCACTTAGAAAATAAGCCTACCTAGCTGCCTAATCCGCCTAGCCACCGAGCCCGCTTAGCCACCTAGCCCCGACAAGACCCTAAAGCTAGCCTCCCCGTAAAAAGACATGAGGCCCACGGCCCCACCCCGCCTTGGTGGCAAACACCACCCCCGCCCCCACCCACCTTGGTGGCAAGCACCACCCGCCACCTAGGACCACTAAGGCCCTTGGATGGGCCTTGGTGGATCAACGGCCCGGATCCACCATGCCCGCGACCACACAAGGCCCGTTCACAGCGCCTCAGTGACGCGGGGGGGGGGGGGCTGTTGGATCCGACAGGCCCTTTGGTTCAGAACTGGGGACCTCAGATTTGGTATAAATTTCAGATTTTCGAGATTGGGGAGTGCCTGAGAGGGGCCTAGTAAGATGCCATGTAGGTTTAGATTTCTGAATTCAAGTAGTGGGGTATGCTTATGAAGGCTCTGCTTTGAGGCCATTTAGGTTGAAATTTTGGGAGTTTTGGGATTGGGGTCTTGTAGGTAGAGGTCTGATTTGAGGCAAGGGGGGGTTGTCGGATCCGACAGGCCCTTTGGTTCACAACTGGGGACCTCACATTTGGTATAAATTTCAGAATTTTGAGATTCGGGAGGCTCTGCTTTGAGGCCATTTAGGTTGAAATTTTGGGAGTTTTGGGATTGGGGTCTTGTAGGTAGAGGTATGATTTGAGGCAAGGGGGGGTTGTCGGATCCGACAGGCCCTTGGGCTCACATCTCGGGACCTCACATTTGGTATAAATTTCAGAATTTTGAGATTCGGGAGGCTCTGCTTTGAGGCCATTTAGGTTGAAATTTTGGGAGTTTTGGGATTGGGGTCTTGTAGGTAGAGGTCTGATTTGAGGCAAGGGGGGGTTGTCGGATCCGAAAGGCCCTTTGGTTCACAACTGGGGACCTCACATTTGGTATAAATTTCAGAATTTTGAGATTTGGGAGGCTCTGCTTTGAGGCCATTAAAGTTGAAATTTTGGGAGTTTTGGGATTGGGGTCTTGTAGGTAGAGGTCTGATTTGAGGCAAGGGGGGGTTGTCGGATCCGACAGGCCCTTGGGCTCACAACTGGGGACCTCACATTTGGTATAAATTTCAGAATTTTGAGATTCGGGAGGCTCTGCTTTGAGGCCATTTAGGTTGAAATTTTGGGAGTTTTGGGATTGGGGTCTTGTAGGTAGAGGTATGATTTGAGGCAAGGGGGGGTTGTCGGATCCGACAGGCCCTTGGGCTCACATCTCGGGACCTCACATTTGGTATAAATTTCAGAATTTTGAGATTCGGGAGGCTCTGCTTTGAGGCCATTTAGGTTGAAATTTTGGGAGTTTTGGGATTGGGGTCTTGTAGGTAGAGGTCTGATTTGAGGCAAGGGGGGGTTGTCGGATCCGACAGGCCCTTTGGTTCACAACTGGGGACCTCACATTTGGTATAAATTTCAGAATTTTGAGATTCGGGAGGCTCTGCTTTGAGGCCATTTAGGTTGAAATTTTGGGAGTTTTGGGATTGGGGTCTTGTAGGTAGAGGTCTGATTGGAGGCAAGGGGGGGTTGTCGGATCCGACAGGCCCTTTGGTTCACAACTGGGGACCTCACATTTGGTATAAATTTCAGAATTTTGAGATTCGGGAGGCTCTGCTTTGAGGCCATTTAGGTTGAAATTTTGGGAGTTTTGGGATTGGGGTCTTGTAGGTAGAGGTATGATTTGAGGCAAGGGGGGGTTGTCGGATCCGACAGGCCCTTGGGCTCACATCTCGGGACCTCACATTTGGTATAAATTTCAGAATTTTGAGATTCGGGAGGCTCTGCTTTGAGGCCATTTAGGTTGAAATTTTGGGAGTTTTGGGATTGGGGTCTTGTAGGTAGAGGTCTGATTTGAGGCAAGGGGGGGTTGTCGGATCCGAAAGGCCCTTTGGTTCACAACTGGGGACCTCACATTTGGTATAAATTTCAGAATTTTGAGATTTGGGAGGCTCTGCTTTGAGGCCATTAAAGTTGAAATTTTGGGAGTTTTGGGATTGGGGTCTTGTAGGTAGAGGTCTGATTTGAGGCAAGGGGGGGTTGTCGGATCCGACAGGCCCTTGGGCTCACAACTGGGGACCTCACATTTGGTATAAATTTCAGAATTTTGAGATTCGGGAGGCTCTGCTTTGAGGCCATTTAGGTTGAAATTTTGGGAGTTTTGGGATTGGGGTCTTGTAGGTAGAGGTATGATTTGAGGCAAGGGGGGGTTGTCGGATCCGACAGGCCCTTGGGCTCACATCTCGGGACCTCACATTTGGTATAAATTTCAGAATTTTGAGATTCGGGAGGCTCTGCTTTGAGGCCATTTAGGTTGAAATTTTGGGAGTTTTGGGATTGGGGTCTTGTAGGTAGAGGTCTGATTTGAGGCAAGGGGGGGTTGTCGGATCCGAAAGGCCCTTTGGTTCACAACTGGGGACCTCACATTTGGTATAAATTTCAGAATTTTGAGATTTGGGAGGCTCTGCTTTGAGGCCATTAAAGTTGAAATTTTGGGAGTTTTGGGATTGGGGTCTTGTAGGTAGAGGTCTGATTTGAGGCAAGGGGGGGTTGTCGGATCCGACAGGCCCTTGGGCTCACAACTGGGGACCTCACATTTGGTATAAATTTCAGAATTTTGAGATTCGGGAGGCTCTGCTTTGAGGCCATTTAGGTTGAAATTTTGGGAGTTTTGGGATTGGGGTCTTGTAGGTAGAGGTCTGATTTGAGGCAAGGGGGGGTTGTCGGATCCGACAGGCCCTTTGGTTCACAACTGGGGACCTCACATTTGGTATAAATTTCAGAATTTTGAGATTCGGGAGGCTCTGCTTTGAGGCCATTTAGGTTGAAATTTTGGGAGTTTTGGGATTGGGGTCTTGTAGGTAGAGGTCTGATTTGAGGCAAGGGGGGGTTGTCGGATCCGACAGGCCCTTGGGCTCACATCTCGGGACCTCACATTTGGTATAAATTTCAGAATTTTGAGATTCGGGAGGCTCTGCTTTGAGGCCATTTAGGTTGAAATTTTGGGAGTTTTGGGATTGGGGTCTTGTAGGTAGAGGTCTGATTTGAGGCAAGGGGGGGTTGTCGGATCCGACAGGGCCTTGGGTTCACATCTGGGGACCTCACATTTGGTATAAATTTCAGAATTTTGAGATTCGGGAGGCTCTGCTTTGAGGCCATTCAGGTTGAAATTTTGGGAGTTTTGGGATTGGGGTCTTGTAGGTAGAGGTCTGATTTGAGGCAAGGGGGGGTTGTCGGATCCGACAGGCCCTTGGGTTCACATCTCGGGACCTCACATTTGGTATAAATTTCAGAATTTTGAGATTCGGGAGGCTCTGCTTTGAGGCCATTTAGGTTGAAATTTTGGGAGTTTTGGGATTGGGGTCTTGTAGGTAGAGGTCTGATTTGAGGCAAGGGGGGGTTGTCGGATCCGACAGGCCCTTGGGCTCACATCTCGGGACCTCACATTTGGTATAAATTTCAGAATTTTGAGATTCGGGAGGCTCTGCTTTGAGGCCATTTAGGTTGAAATTTTGGGAGTTTTGGGATTGGGGTCTTGTAGGTAGAGGTCTGATTTGAGGCAAGGGGGGGTTGTCGGATCCGACAGGCCCTTTGGTTCACAACTGGGGACCTCACATTTGGTATAAATTTCAGAATTTTGAGATTCGGGAGGCTCTGCTTTGAGGCCATTTAGGTTGAAATTTTGGGAGTTTTGGGATTGGGGTCTTGTAGGTAGAGGTCTGATTGGAGGCAAGGGGGGGTTGTCGGATCCGACAGGCCCTTTGGTTCACAACTGGGGACCTCACATTTGGTATAAATTTCAGAATTTTGAGATTCGGGAGGCTCTGCTTTGAGGCCATTTAGGTTGAAATTTTGGGAGTTTTGGGATTGGGGTCTTGTAGGTAGAGGTCTGATTTGAGGCAAGGGGGGGTTGTCGGATCCGACAGGCCCTTTGGTTCACAACTGGGGACCTCACATTTGGTATAAATTTCAGAATTTTGAGATTCGGGAGGCTCTGCTTTGAGGCCATTTAGGTTGAAATTTTGGGAGTTTTGGGATTGGGGTCTTGTAGGTAGAGGTCTGATTTGAGGCAAGGGGGGGTTGTCGGATCCGACAGGCCCTTGGGCTCACATCTCGGGACCTCACATTTGGTATAAATTTCAGAATTTTGAGATTCGGGAGGCTCTGCTTTGAGGCCATTTAGGTTGAAATTTTGGGAGTTTTGGGATTGGGGTCTTGTAGGTAGAGGTCTGATTTGAGGCAAAGGGGGGTTGTCGGATCCGACAGGCCCTTGGGCTCACATGTCGGGACCTCACAATTGTTATAATTTTGTGATTTTTGAGATTTGGCCGAGCCTCTATGTGGCCTAATATGGGGCCATGTAGGCTTAGGATTGTGATTTCTGGGATTGGGGGTCATCCTTGTAAGGGTCCCAATGTGAGGCCATGTAGGTGTAGACTTTTGATTTTTGAACGTGGGGTATGCTTCTAAGGGGTCCGAGAAGATGCCATAAAGCTTTATTGTTTTGATTTCTAAGTTTAAGGCTAGCTTGTTAGAGGTTTCAGTTGGGGGAAGGGAGGTCTGTCGGATCCGACATGCCCTTGGGTTGAAAGCTCGGGACCTCACAAATGTTTTAATTTTTGCATTTTTAATATATGGGCGTGTCAGTAAGGGGTCTGATGTGAGGCCATTGAGGTTTATTTCTACGAATTCTGGGATTATTGTATGGTAGTAAGGGGTCTAATTTGAAGCAAAGGGGAACTGTCGGATCCGACAGGCCCCTTTGTTGATAGATCGGGACCTCACATATATATTAATTCTCTGATTATTGGCTATTTGGCGTACCTTTTAGGGGTCCGAAAAGAGGTCTTATAGCTATATTTTTGATTTCTAAGATAGGGGCAGGCTTTGTTAGGGGTCTGATTTGAGGCAAGGGGGGGATGTCGGATCCGACAGGCCCTTGGGCTCACATCTCGGGACCTCACATTTGTTATAATTTTGTGCATTTTTGAGATTTGGCCGTGCCTCTATGGGGCCTAATATGAGGCCATGTAGGCTTAGGATTGTGATTTGTGGGATTGAGGCATGCTTGTAAGGGGTCCAATTTGAGGCCATATAGGTTTGATTTTGATTTATGAGATTCGGGCACTCTTGTAATGGGTCTGATTTAAGGCCATATAGCTTCAATTTTTGAGAATTCTCGGAGTGGGGTATGCTTGTTAGGGGTCTAATTGGCGGCCATGTAGGTTTAGATTTCTGAATTCTGGTAGAGGGGCATGCTTGTAAGGGGTAGTTAGGGGTGTGATTTGAGGCAAGGGGGGATGTCGGATCCGACAGGCCCTTGGGCTCACATGTCGGGACCTCACAATTGTTATAATTTTGTGATTTTTGAGATTTGGCCGAGCCTCTATGTGGCCTAATATGGGGCCATGTAGGCTTAGGATTGTGTTTTCAAGGATTGAGGCATGCTTGTGAGGGGTCCAATTTGAGGCCATATAGCTTTGATTTTTGATTTATGGGATTCGGGCACTCTTGTAAGGGGTCTGATTTAAGGTCATATAGCTTCAATTTTTGAGAATTCTCAGACTGGGGTATGCTTGTTAGGGGTCTAATTGGCGGCCATGTAGGTTTAGATTTCTGAATTCTGGTAGAGGGGCATGCTTGTAAGGGGTAGTTAGGGGTGTGATTTGAGGCAAGGGGGGGATGTCGGATCCGACAGGCCCTTGGGCTCACATGTCGGGACCTCACAATTGTTATAATTTTGTGATTTTTGAGATTTGGCCGAGCCTCTATGTGGCCTAATATGGGGCCATATAGGCTTAGGATTGTGATTTCTGGGATTGGGGCATCCTTGTAAGGGTCCCGATGTGAGGCCATATAGCTTTGATTTTTGATTTATGGGATTCGGGCACTCTTGTAAGGGGTCTGATTTAAGGCCATATAGCTTCAATTTTTGAGAATTCTCTGAAGGGGCAGGCTTCTTAGGGGTCTGATTGGAGGCCATGAAGGTTTAGATTTTTGATTTTTTAGATTCGGGCATGCTTGTGAGGGGCCTGATATGAGGCCATCTAGCTTTAATTTTTGAGAATTCTCGGAGTGGAGTATGCTTGTTAGGGGTCTGATTTGACTGCTTTTATGTTTGCAAGTCTTTTGACTGCTTCTCCTCTGTTTCAGCAGATATATCTGTTTTCAGCATGATTGTAAGGGGTCTGAAAAGAGGCCACATAGCTTTATTTTTTGTTTTCTAAGATTGGGGCAGGGTTATAAGTGGTCTGATTTGAGGCCATATATCTTTAATATTTGGGAATTCTTTGAAGGGTGAGTCTTGTAAGGGGTGTGATTTGAGATTTGAGGCAAAGGGGGGGGGGGGGGGGGGGTTTGTCAGATCCGACAGAACCTTAGTTTCAGTACTCGGGTCCTCACATATGTTTACATTTTGTAATTTGTTGGATTCGGGCATGCTCTTAAGGGGTCTGATTTGAGGCCATATATCTTTAGTTTTTGATTTTTAAGATTGGTGCAGGCTTATAAGGGGTTCTGATTTCAGGCCATATAGCTAAATTATTTGAGAATTCTCTGAAGGGGCATGCTTGTAAGGGGTCTGAAAAGAGGCCACATAGCTTTAATTTTTGAATTCTAAGATTGGGGCAGGCTTGTAAGGGGTCTGATTTGAGGTTGTGTAGCTTTAGCTTTTTAAACATTCTCGTAAGGGGTATGCTTGTTGGGGGTATGATTTGAGGCCATGTAGGTTTAGATTTTTGATTTTCGGGTTTTGGGAGTGCCTTTAAGGGGTCTGAAAATAAGCCATATAGCTTTATTTTTGATTTTCTAAGATTGGGTAGGCTTATAAGGGGTCCTGATTTGAGACCATATAGCTTAATTATTTGAGAATTCTCTGAAGGGGCATGCTTGTAAGGGGTCTGAAAAGAGGCCATATAGCTTTAATCTCTGATTTCTAAGATTGGGGCAGGCTTGTAAGGGGTGTGATTTGTGATTTGGGGCAAGGGGGGGGTATGTCGGATCCGACAGGCCCTTAGGTTCTCAACTCGGGACCTCACATATGTTTACATTTTGTAATTTGTTGGATTCTGGCATGTTTGTAAGGGGTCTGAAAAGAGGCCATATAGCTTTATTTTTTGATTTCTAAGATTGGGGCAGGCTTATAATTGGTCTGATTTAAGGCCATATAGCTTAATTCTTTGAGAATTCTTTGAAGGGTGAGGCTTGTAAGGGGCGTGATTTGTGATTTGAGGCAAGGGGGGGGGGGTATGTCGGGTACGCCTACTTGAAGGGTGAACGGTCTGGCACTGGCCCAGGAAAAGAAGAACTCCGCCTCGTGCTGCACAACGATCCGGTGACGCCAAGAGAATTGTTGCAGCCCTCGAGCACATGCCTGGAGCAGAGCATTGGTGCACCTGCAAACCCCAACTCGAAGGAGAGGAGGTCTTTGGCACCACCAAGCGCAAACTTGATATGCCCCCTAGTTCTGATCAAGATTCATATAGACCCGACAAGGTCAGCTTCTCTCATCCACGAGTGAGCACTAGGTCAACCAAGGCACGCACTGATTCCACCACACCATCATACCTGCCCCTCACACAATCTCCTAAGAAATCGATTCCACAACGGGTCACCCACGTCAATAACATTCAGGAGACCCACTGCGATGTCTCCAAGTGGCACATTTCTAGACTGCCCAAGACTTCCGACAAGGCCTGCTTCGCCATGCAAGCTCGCACAAAGACCAAGTGCACCCAGAAGATCGTTCGGCATGGTAAAAGTACTCCAGCTCCTACGTACACCGGCTACATGCGCGACTACAAGAAGAACAAGGAATTCTTGACACAGTTCTCCTTCTGCAACGACGACATTGAGAGATGTGTCAAAGGCACTAGGAGGAAGTGGATGCAACACCGTCCAGATGTCCCGGACGTCTGGCCTATCCTCACTGGGACAAACCTCACTTTCCAGGAGGTTCTGGCCCTTGAAGAAGGGGGATTCCAACTTCAGCAGCGTCAAAATGTGTCACCCAGAAGACTCTTCGGCGACTCCTCCAATGTTGCTTCATCCATGGCCGAACTCCCTACCCCGGCCCAAGCCGATCAATACCCTACGATGAGGTTTGGAAAAAAGATCCGGCGCAGTAACAACGGACCATGCATCCAACAACGCAACAAATGGGAGTCAACCCTCAACGTCGACGGTCAAATCACCTCCGTCACAATGATACCTCACCTAGGGATCGAGTGCATCATTCTGTTCCAATCCCGAAAGAAGGCTAAGGTTGAAGAGTACCGTATCACTATCAACACCTTCCCGTCGTGCACGTGCCCGGATTTCGTGGAGATGTCAGCAAGAGCACTTGGGAAGCGGCGCCCTTGGGTGAACTGCAAGCACTTGTACTTCATCTTCCGTGTGACCTGCAACTTGGATCAATACCAAGACACTTTCATCCATGCTCCGAGCCTTAGTATCAATGAAGTGAAGCACCTCCTCGAAAGTGGCATCATGAAGCATGTGGGACCTTAGCGTGGATACCTATAGGAGCTAGGCTGCCCCCCCTTATTTATAAGTTGTCGCTAAGTATTATTGCGTTGAGTATACTATAGTATGAGTGCACGTTTCCGAAAATATCGCTGATATATCAGACCTATCATTATCTACATGATGTGAATTGTATTCGTTTTTAAATATGTATAAAGGTTTCTAAATATTTATGGGTCTCTCCTTCCAACAGTAGTTTTAGATGTTATTGAATGGTACGAGTTTTGCTACTTTGCTTGAATGCTTGAATGCTTGAATTTTTTTACTTAGAATTTTCTTTTACGTTGTGACCATAGCCTATGATTAACCAGCTCTCACCATAATATGGACAGTCAAAAGTTCCCTGGTTTAAGTAAATCATGTCAATTAGTCTCTCTGAAAGGTACCCTAAAACCAAGTCTCTGTCCTGAAAACCCTCAAAATTTGCACGGAAATAGGTCCATCATTTTTACTAAAAAAAGAGGTCCCACGATTTTTTCTATTTATATTTTCTAAATTTGGAAATTTTATTACTATAATTGGAAAGCGTTGACTTTTTTCTGCTCACCGCTCACCGCTCGCGTCCCACCGCTCACACGGTAGCGTCGTTGAAATTTCACACATCCAAACACAAAACCCCTCACCCATTGACATCACAAACGGAAAGCAACAAGTCAAGCAACTGACCTCGATACTAGTACTGCACAATACTAGTGTCGAGGTGCCTCCCTAGCCACTTGGACTGGTATTCATATCCAAAAAAATCAAGTTCCTTTACTAAAAGCCACAATGTAAGCTCTATGTTCATTTGAGAGGCAACCTTTCATGAGGCAAAGTGCAAGATCTTGAAGCCAAGATTTCACACATCCAAACACAAAAACCCCTCATACATTAACATCATAAACAGAGAGCAACAAGTCAAACAATTGACCTCGACACTAGTACTGCACAGTACTAGTGTCGAGGTGCCTCCCTAGCCACTTGGACTAGCAGCTATATCCTAGAAATCAAGGCCATTCACTAGTATTCCAAGTGTATGTCAACGAGTTTTAGCTAACCCCAAATTAGTCTAGTGAGCTTACATTGGGATGAATCAACAAAATTGAAGGGAATCAATTTTTCCTTTTACCCCACAAAACATTCTTTCCCCATCCTTCAGCATAATTCCACTTTTCAACTTGTAGCCCAATGACAAATGCCCTCCAACAATAGCAACGGAAAATTCAATGAAGGGAGGGTTTGCAACCACCTCCACACTAGTACTGCACAGTACTAGTGTTGAGGTTCCACTCTCATCTCCACCTCTAGTAGCCATATTGGTGATTTGAATGCCCTCTACCTCTTGATTGAGAGAAATCTGCCACTAAGAGGAAACCTTCCACAGGCAAGCAAACCCAAGATCACATGCAAGCAAAGGAAAACAATCCCCCCCAGCAGCAACCAGGGGGGCAAATACACACAAAAATTATTGCAAAAACAATGACCTCGACACTAGTACTGCACAGTACTAGTGTCGAGGTCACTGATTTCTAGTGTTGAGGTCCTCAAAATGATCGGTAATTTTTTTTGAAGTCATGAACTTCAACCAGCCATTTCTCAAACTCGTCCAATTCATTTGTGATGGTTAATTTTCTAAAGTCTTGACCTTGGCCGCTAATTTCTCAAACTCATCCGGATCATCTGTAACTAGTAATTTTCCTAAACCCTAAACCTCAACTGGTTATTTCTCAAACTCATTTGGTTCATCTATAACCAATATTCTTCTTGAAGTCTCAAACCTCAACACTAGAAATCAGTGACCTCGACACTAGTACTGTGCAATACTAGTGTCGAGGTGCCTAAACCCTAAACTTCAGCTGGTTATTTCTCAAACTCATTTGGTTCATCGGTAACCAGTATTCTTCCTGAAGTTTCAAACCTCAGTGACCTCGACACTAGTACTGTGCAGTACTAGTGTCGAGGTGTCAATCTCGTATAAAGCTCAATGGACAACATTCTTGGGATCATAAATTTCCTGCTTATCTTGACCGAGTGGATAACTGCAGTATGGATTCTAGCAAAGGACACATTCCAAAGTGGGAGGAAATTAGGTCCGCACAGCTGCCAACGCCCTGAAACCGGAGTATCCAGTATGGTCCGATTCTAGTTATTTTTGAAATGTGGTGCAGAATTTGTTGGTAATCAGTGACTAGTCAAGCGTTCTTATACTCCCCTTAATCATGTGGGAACTGGTTTTCTCAATGTGCAGCCATCTTCTAGTTCTAGTTCGTGGTAAATACATGGGTTTGATATGCAGCACTTAGGAGTTTAAGCCTACAACCTTAAAATATTTACCTTGTCATCCTGGATCCTTGTGTCAATAACTTTGTAATTTAAAATGACGATTTTCAGTGTTGAGTCCATAACTGTGTAAGGGGCTTGACGTGTGTATTAGGTTTTATAATTAGACATTGTTTATTGACAACAACTTTTTCATTGGATTTCAGGTTTACAAAGGTGCTTTGCGACTTGTTCGGCCAATGGTAAGCAATAACTTCTTAGTAATTGTTTTGCATGTAGTCAGTTTAAGTCAATCAAGCATGTCTAGACACTGGATAACTTTAGTTGTAGAAAACACTTAAGTTGGCTCAATGACAATTAGAATACTCCAAGTATGTTATGTGTTGGAAGGCTGTTCAAATAAGGTGGAAGCTTGTTTCAAATCTATGTGCATTTCTATAATCATTGGAATGCCTGAACAATTCCCTACCAAGAAAACATAGGATATGTCCTGTGGATTCTCATGATGTGAATGGGTCTTGTGGCGGGTGCAGATTCCTCTGCCCTACTTGAAAGCAAGGTGGCTCACAACCCATCCTGATGGAAACTCACTTGCTCCCCACAATAGTTGGGAGCGATTGTGGTTTGTTCTTGACCATGAAGCACTCTTTGAGATATGTGGATTGTTGTTTGTTCCAAAAGAGTGTAGAGCACACTGTTGCAACATTTGCCCCTGCAAGGTGGTTGAAGCTAGTTCTAAACATACCAAGCTGGCAAACTTTGCAAGTTGTTCCCGCAAAGCATCGGGGAGTTCAAGAGCCTCGAGTTGGCGCACCAACAGAAATCTTCATGGCAAGATTTTTTAATACTTTGTTTATCATCTAGCTTGGTTAAATTATTTACCATGACCCCCCGATATGCCTAAAAGGCTTATGGGAACAAGGATATGACACATTGAAGTTATGAGGAGTCACGGGGAGGTCACTCCCTCTTTAGTTAATGCATACACGTGCGCTCAGGACCTATTTATCGGGGGGCTATTTCCCTTGCAGAAAAGATTATAAGGTATGGTATTTTTCAGAATAAAGGTAAATTCTTGTATTTTAATACACCCTATCAATAATTATAATTTTTTGGGGGAATCATTTTAAAACACCCTATTTTACTTATACTAACACCATTTTAATTAAAATGAGACAATTTGACCTTTTTGAGACAAAAAATTAAGGTGAAATTTCGAGGCACCTTAAAGGAAATTAAAGGTGAAATCCAAGGGGAACTTTGTTCCCATAAGCCAAGTTCCAATGGGGTACATAGTGTTCCCAATGATAAAATACCAAAAGTTCCCTACAGTGTTCCCCCACCACGTTCACATCCTCCGCAATTATTCACCTTAATGTACGCTATTAAGGTGATTGGCAAAATGAGACTTTGAAAAGTCTCATTTTAATTAAAATGGTGTTTACTACATTTTTTTCCTTCCCAGCACGTGGGTAGAGACCATTAACTCCACGTTGGAACCGTTGGTTCAGTAACGTTCAAGCAAGCCAGCCTGCGAAGTCATCCATCCAAGCATTTTCAATAGAAAATTACCTCTTTTCATCCACTAGCATAGACCCTACCCTAGACCTGCTACCCTTAGTAATTGTTTCCACGCTATTTTACATGTACTGACTAGATAAAAGAGACCATTATATGTGATGGTATTTTACATGTAAACATGTCTCATTATTCTAAACCCCCCTATATTATATGTACGTTTTTTGCAAAATTTACCTACAATGAATATATTAGACCCTATTTTTTATCGCACGTTGTTCTACGATTTTCGCCAGTGACCTCCCCGTGTGAGGAGTAGACGACTCAAAAAAAGAATCATTTAACAATCTTTGTGAATTTCTAGACGTTCTAAGTGTCATAGAATGATGTGTGTTGGGTGGCTCTAAAAGCATCCCTTTGAATAGGTGAATAGGTCACTATAGAATGAACATTTTCTACTTTGAGTTCTTCCAGAGCTTCCTTGCTCCAGCCACAAATGAATGACTCATTGTAAATGTTTGGGTATGCTCTGGTTTTAATACAATTTTGAATTTCATTTCACCTTGCAAATTTTGAAGGTCGACCGAAAAGTTGTAGCTCACAGCTACGCGAAGCGCTCCCATTCATACAGAGAAACTCACGATGCTCATGCTTCTAGGCCCTCCCTGTTAAAATTGGAAATGGAGGACATTGTATTCATGGCTCCTTGTTCAAACCACTATCCATCACTCTTGGCATGCTGCATTTGGGGGAAAAAAACATTGACTTGTTTGAGGTAACAGTGGATGATTTGCGCGAACAATTACCCAGATGTCTTGGTACTCCAATTTCTTGGACTTTGGCAAGTCACATAATAGAGGTACTGATCAAATGGAATTGTTGTGGTGTGCCATGCATCATCACCACGATCCAATTTTCATAGCGAGGATTGTTGACAAGCACGTGCCAAGCTCCATGATCGAGTGCATCATTTGGAAGGGGAGATGGAGTTTGCATCTGGAAAGCGGAGCCTCTCAAATGAACTAGGTGGTGCTAATGATTCACATCGACCAAATAGGGTTATCTTCAGTACATAAAAAATACCCAAAACCTTTGCACGCCTCAACCCTTCCTCTCTTGCATAGAAAGTAATAAAAACTTAGTTGTCCATTGCACAATGACATATTTCACGTACTAACAAGGGCTCTAATGTGAAGTGCTCTGCCATCAAGCAATAACCCATGAGAAGTGCAAGAATCTCATTGGTGGCGATACTCCAGCACCATGTTATGAAGGCCCTTATAAATTGCCTTCATTCAAAGAATCAAAGCCAAAACTCCATTGGTTTTCTGCAGGTGATATTGGGATGTGTGTGATGGGCACAATACGTGATGTTGTACTCTATAAGCCAACAATCCCTTTTGTTTGGCCTGTGAAAAGGGGAACCAATTTGACAACTACCGAAGTACTTATGCTTAATGATGGCAGTTTCTTATTGGAAACATTAGGTGACAAGGCTTCATTGTCCCCTATGGAGGAGGTCTCTAGCCAGCATACCCACTCTAAGTTGGATGATACATATCCCACAATGTGTGACAACAAAGCACTTCGTCAAATGCAACCCACAGTAGACTATTTTACAAAAATGGATTTTGGACGCTCTATGGTTGCGACAATAAAGAGGAGGATGCCTCTCCCTAGAGGCAAATTGTACCTCTTAACACACCAGAACAACACAAATCCTACCATGGAGTGGACTATGACAGTTGACAAGTTCCCAAGATGTAATTGCCTTGATTGTTGTAGGATGTTTTTCTCCAATATTGGGAAGAAATGGAAGTACATCCTTTGCAAGCATCAATATTATGTGTTCTTGGTTGTTTTGCAAGCTAACCCTATAGTGAATGTGTGTATCCACAACGCAACTTGGAGCGATATAAAGTGGCCAAACTTCTCCATAATGACCCATTTGATGGATGATAGATGATACATACCAAGGCATATGCCTTCATGTCCATGTCACATCCTACATATATGTGCGGGCCATGCATTGCCCTATTTTTGGAGACCATTCTAGAGGACCATGGCTTGAACTTAGGGTTGAATGTTAGAGATCAGTGTAAGGGTTGAGTTTTGAACCAAAGGGTTGGGATGTTGAAAGAACACCTGCTTTGTTGTTGCAGACATCTAGTACTTCAATGAGGTTGATAGTTGTAAGACGTTTTGAAATGCCCATAGTTTTGAGGCATTCCCGTCATGCATCTTATTTGAATATAGTGTGCCATTTAATCTCACTGAAGCACTATGTTTAAACAACATTTTGTGGCATTATGGACATTGCTTGACATTGTTCACATCAAATGTGTGTTGTTTATTTCTAATCACAATCTTGAGGATATAATGTTTGCAATGACATCAATCACACCTATAAGCCCCCAACCAAAAAATCCCTAACCCTATAATTTAACAATTTGAGCATGTTATTTGTTGCTTTCACATGTAATGTTTTGAGCACATTGACTCACCCCTACCAAAACAATATTACATCATATCCAAATTTGTACATCCTTTGAAAATTCTTACTATCTAATGAAAAGTGAACCATATTCTAGAATATTGACCCTCAGCAAAACACCAACCTCAAAAGTCATGTATCTCGGGGTTTTGAACGGGCACCTATAAATGTAGTTTGGGCTTCACAAAATTTACTATGGGTAGCTACCTTGCAAACTTGGTCATAGGGGTGTGTATGCACCTTAAAATAATCCCAATTAATCATGGGCAGGTCCGAAAAAGTTGGTGATAGGGCTTGCTCATGCTCATGCTCATGCTCATGTCCTAGCTTCACTCCCACGGAACCAAAAGCTAGTCGACCTCTTCACAAGGTGCATCAACTATCGAGCGATGTATCTTGTAAAATGTCTAGTTAGACGATTGTGCCCATTAATTGCAATCCATTTATGACTGTTGAGAAACATACCTATAGATTCTGAGGACTTGCAATTCCTGAAGAGAGTAAGAGAGAACACCGTTGTGGAGATCCAGGTTCCTCGGTAGATTGATCTGAAACGCCGGTACGATCTATGCGGGGAGAAATTAAGTGGACGCACTGAATTCCCAAGAAGCTAAAGTAGCGTTGCTGGAAGAGCAGGTACATTCCGAACCTTGCTGAATTTTGATGGTTCTTGAGTTGGTTTCTCACTTTCTTCCTCTAGTAGACACTTGCAATAGTTTCCACATTGAGCTCTACCAATAAGCTCTAGGGTTGCTGCCAGTTGTGCACTGATGCCAGATGCTTTGTTGAACCTGTTGTGATGAAGACGAAATGAGGAAGGAAGACGAATATGTCCTACATAGATTCCTACATAGATTCCTTCTGCGGACTCCTCTGGTTGGAATCCTGGATAGCCGATAATTGGTAGGATTCAAGCCAAACTGGACCAACGCTCAATGTATAATCAGAACAGGCTGAATTGCATGTTAATGGTAGGATATGCTGACAGATGTGTATCCTATAATTCTACGCTTTGGTTGAATATGCAGAGACGATATTGACAATATGTAAACAGTTTTCAGACTAAATTCTCATCGTTCAACAATTGCTTGCATGGATTTAACATCAAAAAATAGTATTTTGATTGCTCTCATCGTATGTCAGCATCGTGATGAACATTTATGGAGCATTCACATGTCTCCCATGAGTTTAGATATATTGGAAGTGTATGGATGGAGCCACCCATGGAATGCAAGAAACCATATATGCATAGATGTACCAAGGCATGAGGATTTCTGAGTGCTAGGGCATATGAGCATGGAAAACATGTGCAATTATGCTCACCATGTGTGTCGCAGATGAAATTTGAGCGCAAGAATTTTCGCATCTTTACTCCGATTATGAAACTGTACAATAAAATATTGATGATTCATAGTTGTTGAGTCTCATGGCGAATGCAAAGTTAGTCTAGCATGTTGTGATTTAGCTTGCAACTGCTTTTCAACCCATCAAATAGGCTGATAATATTTGGATATGTATTACTTGTGGACCATTTGTGATGTTATGAAAACAAAAATCTACATCAAATAATGAGCAAAAAACAAGTATTAACTGCACTGCACCATTTATGGTAATATTAAGTGTCACATACACTATTTGCGAAGGATTTAAACTAGATGCCTAGAGGTTTCAACTTTCACAGCCACTAATGGCCAATATAATTGCGTTCATCAACATAAAGTAAATTTTTTAAGTGAAAACATATCTACATTATGACATTTAGAATAGCACATTGGGATGGTTTAGAACTTTAGATGATATAATGCATTTTAGTATGCAAGGGGAAGATAATTTTGAGCATACTAATGGCAAGTATCATGTGTTTACATTTTAGTATGCAAGAGGAAAATATTCTTGAGCATACTCATGGCAAGTGGACATCATTTGTGTACAGTCAAATCAACTTGTACACCAAGATTATGTAACATACACATACACCTCATAACACTATTGAGCATACTCATGCCAAGATTTTAGTAAGCATATTACTTGAATGCCAAGTGTTACTTGTGAGATGACAATACTGATGAAGTTGTTGACCATTAGAGTAACGTAACATTCCGCCTAAAAATAGGGTAAGTGACACTATTACGCATGTGACACCAAATACCTTAAACAGTGTACATCAAGCCCTTAGGTCACAATAAATTTGCACAAGTTTTTGGTGCACAGTTCCATTACATTGCTAGTGACTGTTTACTACTCCAACAACAAACATCACCAGAAACTCAATAGATATACATGTATAGTAGACAATACTGATGGCGACTCTTCATATTTCACCCACCGCCCACAGTTTGATACAAGTGCTGTCTAGCGGGGAAAAAGTTCACTTACATGATAAACAGATTCACATGACCGTAACTTGCTGCTCATCTTAAACGTACACAAGAACTACCAGAACTAACCACTACAATTTCTCCTGCACTATACGCACATTATTCAGAAATTCTTCCCCAAAAGTCACTGTTTTCTACAAAGGAGTCTTTAGCTCCGAAATTCTTCTCTTCACACATGCATCATGCAGTTCACCATGTGGTCGATTGAGATGCTAGCGCAGGATCTGCCACCACCCAGCACAGATACCACATTCTGACCATCAACTATAATATGAGAGGTGCAGGTGCTGAACTGACGTGAACACGATTAGAAGGCATAACTTTGTAATGACATTGCGAATCGGAACATGAATCTGGAAGAATGTACTGAAACCCTTGCAGGTTGCCAAGATTTTGAACTCTTAGAGTCAGCTGGGCGCCGAAAAAACACTGAACGATCATTTTGACCAGAGACAGGTAGCCATAATAAGGATTCATCAAAGTACTCGCGGAGGACTGGAGCTAGAGCTTCGATGCTACATTTACATGACAAACTTGTTGGGAATTCAGCAGTAAGTAGAGAGTGGAGATGAATACCCGACGGTCGAATCAGGCGATGGAATTTGCAATAAGAATGGGGACGATCTAGAGGACGCAGTAGACGACGGTGAGGACGAGGCCCAGCACAGTGTGCACAAGGCCCACCAGGCTGCCCAGCACGCCGGCGACCTTGACTTGGATGCTGGCATTCACATACACAAACACCAGCGCCGTCACATCCGCCGGCACTTTGCACGCGCCTTTCACCACATTGCCCGCCTTGTCCACCACTTGGATGGCGATGTCCACGTCCACCGCCAAGTCCACATCCACAATGGCGCCCACCGCGATGTCGACGCCGTTGAAGGTGATTGGCGCCGGGGTGGCGTTCTTGCACGCCACCTTGGAGCCATGCGACGCAACCACTGCCGCCAGCAACAGCATCACCAGCAGAGCAGCCTTGGCCGGAGATGAGGAGGACGACGACGACGCCATGATTGCAGAATTAGATGATGATGATCGAAGCACTCGACTTAGAGCTAGAATTGCTCTATCAGTTGCCGCTGCTGGGAACTGTAGATCACGAGAGGACTTGCGCTACTGATCAAGGAGAGTAGGCTGCTCATGGAATGCGCTGCTGATTGTTAGTGATGAGGAGATTGGTGGCGCTGCTCCGAATATATACTCACTGGGGCCCTAGAATCCATCCCCTCTGTCCCGATATGAGGGATTTTAGTAGATGTTCCACTTCACCAGTGGTACCATCTACTTCGGTTCTGGTACTGGATAGAGGGGATGAACTTCGGAATTGAGGGCCCTTGTGGCTCTGACAATCATGCAGCCTGGGAGCCACGTGGAGCAACACAATGGAATCCTCTACCACGTGGTCACACCTACAATTGTGTACATCTCGCAATTTCGAGCAATCCGAATCAGCTTGTGCTGGTGGGATAATGAACGACGCGCATATTAGGTGCATGGCCGGAAACCTGGACTGCCTGCCTTGTTGACGGTAAGTGTGCGATATTATGCCGCTCATACTCATCATGAAACGTCTTCTTGGAGTATTCTGGAATTTGGATGATGAGACTCTGCCACTCTAGTGGCTCACATTACCAGGTCTACTACACTAAACTGACCTTTTTCTAGAAATTTTGCCACCTGGCAGGTGATTGACTTGTTTGTCATTGGTCCGAATATGACACACTTTTGTGTCAGTGGGTTTTGACCTCTTGATTTGTGTAGTTCATGCTCGATTTGTATATCATATAATTAAGTGCGAGCCGGCATTCATAAATAAAGAGAGCTGAATTGTCCGCAATGCCCTATGTAGTCTTGACAGCGCAATAAGGGAAATAGTTCTGTTTGTAAATAATTAGATCTGCTATAAAATCTATGCACAGGAAGCGGTCCTTTGGAGAATCTCTGAACTTCTACAGTAATTGCTGTGATGCTACGCCGGATATGCGATCTTCCGCCTACATAACTCGAAGTAGCCGTTAATCTTGTTTGCTTCCACTACGAGGCTCAAGATATTAACCTCAAGATCTTCTTCATAGCTTAGTTTATAGCCATTTGCCTCAGCGAAGCCCTTCAAAGTGTTCATATAGAGATATCCGGCTCAAATTAACAGAATCCTTACAAACGAAAAATTCTCAGATGTCCCCTAGCTACCAGAAATTTCCAACGATGTACCCAACAGTACACACTTAGCAGTTGAGAAGTTAATTGTGTAGTGCATCTGGAGGAGTTTAACATACAACGTGCCCTGATGACTTGGTGATTCAGGTTAGAGGATGCAATTGATGCTGCGGAGGATGAGACCCAAGCCTTAAACTGTGCAGCACTAGACTAAATATGCAGTTTAGTGTCACTTACTATTCGGAGTTACACAGTGCTATATCTTTTTACTGTTGATGTAAATTTTTACCAAGTAAAGTTGTTAATGTTCTATAATGTCCAATCAAGGAATTTGACATTTGCTGGTCAAATATGAGATATACAGTAAATAGATATAGTATTGCGTAATTCCAAATAGTAAGTGACACTAAATACATTATTTAGTGTAGTCCTCCCAGAATTTGCTCCAAGCAGTGCCATACACTAATTTACGGCTAGGGCGAACCGACCCATACATTGGTACCTTACCGGATGTCTAGTGATGTCACATTCGAATGAATCGGCCCTCAACCTCATAGGGGGTCTTTTTGTATTGGAGCCACTTCATCCACGATATGTAGGATGGTTGATTTTAAGTGAGTGCCACGAATCCCCAGCCGTTTGCCCTCCCCGGTAAGGTACGGATATAGGGGTTGGTTCGCCCCAGCCCTAATTTACAGTATTAGGTGACCATGAACTAAGTTAATATACGTGGTTAAGTGATTGGCAAACTCCAGTAGGGTAAACCACAACTTGCCAGCAAATTCATATGATGAAGCACCGACGTGACTGCCTTTGTTCCGATTTCCAGAGTGACGTAGGTTAACTTTTGAATGCAAATCATGTTTGTAGTTTGTGCATTCAAGGTCGTTTGACAGTTTGACAGGTGCGAGAGGTGCATGGCAATGTAGCAAAAAAGCATTTGGGCTCTTCCGATGATGAGGCGCACCTACTCCTTTAAAAGCGCTGCCTACTTCACTAAGGTGGATCCTGCTTGCTCTAATTTATTGCAAGTCAACCATGAGACAGGAAACCCTAAAACATAAAGACAAAAAACGTAGCGCCGATCAACGATGGCCGTATCCTAACGCTCTAAATTTCTGACACACGCTGAAATTGTTAAACTAATTAGTCATTCTTGGGTAATTGGGACGGCAGAAGTAGTTTAATTTTACTTGAGTGGGTAAAACCGATGCCCACGTCACAACTGCAGGATATTTTTTGATGACGTGTCACCTTCACTCGGTCGATATTGAACCCCAAGCATGAAAGCAGGGGCTTGCCCAATGATTTATTGCCCAACACTAGTGCAAATTGTCAGGATTGAGAGAAAATACATGATCAGACATGCCAGGTAATTAACCTACTCGATCACGACCCCATCACGACTGAGGTTTCAAAAGGGAGCCAGTCTAGAGACGGTGTTAATTACCCTTTGGTAAACGCTCACATTCAGCCTTAAATCAGCTTTTAGAGCTTTGAAAGTCAGACGGAAGAGATCAAGGCCAAACTCCATTCGATGCTTGTGAAGGGCATAGAAGAAGTTCCCACTCTGCCAGTTTCTCTTAAGACTGACTCCGATTACCTTACTAAGTAGGTAAGTTATAAGAATCAAGCTCACTGAGAGTTCCAGTAATTAAAATCCAGGGCCCCTTACCATATTAGGGCTGGGGCGAACCAACCCATATATCCGTACCTTACCGGGGAGGGCGAACGGCTGGGGATTCGTGGCACTCACTTAAAATCAACTATCCTACATATCGTGGATGAACTGGCTCCAATACAAAAAGACCCCCATGAGGTTGAGGGCCGATTCATTCGAATGTGACATCACTAGACATTCGGTAAGGTACCAATGTATGGGTCGGTTCGCCCTAGCCATCATATTAGAGAGGTTGAGAGCGAGTCACTGAAAGATTTAGAGCTTGACCGGAGCCTTCTTATTGGAGGGTAGTCACCAATTCACAATTATTTTACATGAAATTTTCACTTGATGTGCCTTGTTGGATCCCATGTGAAACAACTACGACAATCTTTCGGTCATAATCCTAAGTGACCTTATGGAGGTTGATTAGCAATGCTGAGAGTTTGAGCTCTCAATTTTTGGGTCCCCGACCTATATCAGGCTTTCAAGGGCTCTTTAACTTCCATTGAAATCTCCAATTTGTAGTACTATTCCCTCCTTCATAACTCACTTTTAGTGTGGGCACTTTACACTGGCTTTACACTTGCTCAAACTACTGATAATTTTTCAAGCTTTGAGTAGTTTGAGCTCTGATTGAAAGCTTGTCAAAATCCAAGCTACGCACATCTGCTTCGGGTCGTCGGTAGCAGTGTTTTGTTGTTTTTGGCAATGGGACAACGCTTTTCACTTGCTTCCAAAAAAAAATCAAGACATGCACGCAACACGGTCCCAGAATTTGCAAGTTCGGGCTTTGCACTCGATTAAGTTCTAGTGTTATAGACCTCAAGTTCTGAGGATTTAGGGCAGAAGAAAATTATAGTTAGAATTTATTTCGAGTCAGTAACAAATTACAACAATTGTCTGACAATTGCTACTAGTATTAAGTAAACTTAACACAGGTTAGGCGGGTTGCACCAATATTGTTGAAGCTCTCTGTATGCAGGGCAATATCACTTTAATATGATGTGCTCAAAGCGTTGAAAATTTCTCTTTCCATTCAACTCAACCCCTTAAATACATGATATATCAATATCTGGGACAAGAAATGAAAATAAAATCTGAATTTTGAATCAAAACTTCTAAATTTGCTGTTAGGATGTCATGAACAATGGTTTGACTTGACATATCAAGACATAGCTCACGTGGAATTATTCGGTTGTCTAATAATACAGCCCTATCCAAAGGTCCATGAGGTGTCATCATTATGATTTTATGAAACATAAATCTACAAACAGTTGCGTAGCAGCGAAGTTTAGATAACTGCCTGCAACAACTTCGTTTTCAAAAGTAACACTAAATTTGCACATGTTTTGGGTGGACAATTCCATTACATTATAATCTGTTTACTCTGACGAAACACTTCAACAACAAAATCACCAAAATCCCCAAAAAATTATAGATCGCCGCATATAAAACCGTTGACTTTTGATATTTTAATCACCACAGCTTCACAAGGCTGTCTTTGGGAGAACAAAGCTTACATGGAAAAACGGATCATACCGTAACTTGCTGCCCATCTACACAACTGCCAGACATGTACATACCCAGAAACTGAACCTCTCGTCCACTTCAATCTACGTTATACACATCTCAAAATATTGACAGTTTATTAAAAATCCTAACTCCTTTGCACCTCGCAAACTTCAGCTCCGAATCAGCAAATCCTGACACATGATGTCATCTACCATGTAGTCGAGATGGTGCAGGACCTGCCACCCAGCGCAGATTCAATATTTTATCCATGAGATGTCAGTAAAGATCTGGTAATACAGCTGTCAGAAGACATAACTTCCTCACATCAGAGCAAGAATCTGAAAGAATGTATTGAAACCCTTGCATGTTGACAAGATTTTGAGCTCTTAGAGTCAGCTGGGCGCCGAAAAAACACTGAACGAACATTTTGACCAGAGACAGGTAGCCATAATAAGGATTCATCAAAGTACTCGCGGAGGACTGGAGCTAGAGCTTCGATGCTACATTTACATGACAAACTTGTTGGGAATTCAGTAGTAAGTAGAGAGTGGAGATGAATACCCGACGGTCGAATCAGGCGATGGAATTTGCAATAAGAATGGGGACGATCTAGAGGACGCAGTCGATGACGGTGAGGACGAGGCCCAGCACAGTGTGCACAAGGCCCACTAGGCTGCCCAGCACGCCGGCGACCTTGACTTGGATGCTGGCATTCACATACACAAACACCAGCGCCGTCACATCCGCCGGCACTTTGCACGCGCCTTTCACCACATTGCCCGCCTTGTCCACCACTTGGATGGCGATGTCCACGTCCACCGCCAAGTCCACGTCCACAATGGCGCCCACCGCGATGTCGACGCCGTTGAAGGTGATTGGCGCCGGGGTGGCGTTCTTGCACGCCACCTTGGAGCCATGCGACGCCACCACTGCCGCCAGCAACAGCATTACCAGCAGAGCAGCCTTGGCCGGAGACGATGAGGAGGACGACGACGCCATGATTGCAGAAGTAAATGATAAAACACTTGATTTACAGCTAGACTTGCTCAACCAGTTGCTGCTGCTAGGAACTGTAGATCACGAGAGAACTTGCGCCACTGATCAGCGAGAGCAGGCTGCGGATTGTTAAGTGATGAGGAGATTGGTGGCGCTGATCCGAATATATATATACTCACTGCGGCTCTCAAGTCTATCGCCTCCTTCCCGATATGAAGGATTTTGGTAGATCTGGCACAGTCACCGGTGGTATCATCTACGACGATCTTAGATACTATCTGGAGGTCATGAACTTTGGAGGGCCTTCTGCTCCGATGAGGACCTTCATAGGGGCCCTGAATAGCACTGCCTCTGTCCCAAATTTTTGGATATTGGTAGATTTCTCAATTTGACCTCTGGTATCATCTACTCGATTCCTAGATATATCAAGAGTTGACGCACTGCAGGTCCCTTGTGATCTAGGGCTGTATTCTGACAACCATGCAGCTTGCCGAGAGCCACGTGTTGAGTATGCTAGCACATGGTGAAGTCAGATCCTTGCCATCCACGTGTCAATAGCAAATTAAAATGATGTGTTTTAATTCCCACCAGTGTTCAAGATTGAAGCCCTCATATGGGTTTCATGGTGAAGGGCTCTCAAATTTCAGCCCTTTAGTTGAAGGGTTGGTTCAAATCCAAGACGTCAATTCAAGAATATAGAAATGACATACAAAACTCATATTAAACATCTACATGAATTATAGGGTATATGTTTCCAGTACAATGTGAAGAATTAAGAATCAACCATCTAACTCCACTTATTGTAGTGACAATGCCCTACACTTGTTGGCTCTTGTGGTGAGTAGATTATATTGAGGACTTCAAGTGACGTCTTCATTTTCAATTTGGGTTGCATTTTGAAGGGCCAAATTGCTTTTGAAGGGCATTGAAGACTTCAATCTTGAACATTAATGTTCAAGATTTCAACATATTGATTCCCATAGATCCATAATATTATGCAGCTACTTATTAGCCATTCCATTCTAATGCATCAGTGTACTACGTCACCCAACTTTTTAAGCTTGAATTCGTCAGTGCAATATTGTGCTATGAGAATAAACAAAGTATAATTATGAATAGAATATGGCTTACTCCCGGCCCCACCCAATGTACAAACTCAACTAAATGATGTTATGGAGGTTGAGATATCGATGTCCCGATTGAATCACTAATGCCACAAGGGCCATGAAGTTCATCATCTTTGCACAATTTTTAGGAAATAGGTACACTCTATCCTTCCTAATATCATGCCTATGACAACCAAAGTGCACGTGACATTAAAGAGGTATGCAATGTTAACATGGATGCTTGAGAATAGGAAATTAGTGTAGCATGTGACATTATGGAAAAACATAAAGTCAACATTGCAATAATATCAATGATGACAATGATGACATTGTGATGTGTGCAAGCAAGTGGTTTGAATTCTTTGGTGGATTACTTAAATATCAAAAATGTGATATATGAGAGGAAAACATGACAACAAAGAGGGAGATTTAAATTGAGCACATGCATTCCTTAAGGTTTTGGGATATAAGAGACATAGTGACATTACAGAGGTTGACATTACGGAGGGTTAGGGCATGGGTTGTGCCATTGTTGTCATACCTTTGCCACACCAAGGCAGCTAGCCCGGCCAGTGCGGGGGGCCCCACAGCCAACGGCGGCCAATGAGACCACTACGGCTAGAGCCAGGCACGTCGGGTTGGCTGTCGGCGATACATGATAGGCCTAGCCGGACCACTGTTAATATTTTAATTTATAAACTACCATGAATTTTGCCTGCTAAAATTTTTTTAAGTGTCAGGTAGGGGCCCTCAATCCCTGCCCAAGGCCCAACTAGAGAGGTGGCTGGTCCGGGGCCACATTGAGCTGGCCTTGCCCGTTGCCTCCCAAGCCGGGGCCACTGGCTAGCTGGACTAGGACCGGCCGGTGTGGCCAGGCTATCAAGGGCACATCTAACTTACGTTCACTCTAGATATGGGGACACAATTGATGAACTTCAGGGCTACTGTGTAACGCTGTGCAAATTGAATAAGTAGTGTGTTGTTGTAGGGATTACCCCAAAAATCTGAGTTGAAGAAATCTGGTGGTAATTGATGTGAGGTGACCAGGTGGACTGCGAGACAAATTAGGATGTTACAGTCAAGACACTTTAATGTGGCGTGGACTTGTGCATTAGTCATGCTAAAATTGGGTTCAACTAACAACAATTGAAATTCATGCATGCAGGTCAATGTTCAAGATTGAAGCCCTCATATGAGTTTCATTTTGAAGGGCTCTCAAATTGCAGCCCTTTAGTTGAAGGGTTGGTTCAAATTCAATACATCAATCCAAAAATATAGAAATGAAATACAAAACTCATATTAAACTTGTGTATGAATTAAATGGTACATGTTTCCAGTACAATGCGGAGAATTAAGAATCTACCATCTAACTCCACTTCTTGTAGTGACAATGCCCTACGCTTGTTGGTTCTTGTGGCGGGCATATTATATTGAGGACTTCAAGTGACGTCTTCATTTTCAATTTCATAACATTAAGTAGCAAGCCCGGATTGAACTTCTCAAAAGAGCATCAAACCGGCGTGTGCCGGTTTGATGCTCTTTCAAGAGCAAAGGTGGCATTAAGTTTGAGTTTTACATAGGCTATTTTTGATCTATTTGGGTAGTTACTTTCAATGCTTAGAATTAATTATGTCGGTTTCTAGGACAAAACTAATGCCAAGTGGTGGTAAAGGTTCTAATCTAGGCTAAATTACAATCTAAAGAAATCTAATAGCTATAAAGCAACGGGAAAATTGGTGAGGTCAAAAAGGTAGTTTCACTTTTTGAAAAAGTCTCCCGACACCCGCATTGGAAACCTCTTTGATACCTTTTTGAAGCTTCTATATTTGATTAATTATCCATTTATTCACCCTTGCATTGCAAGCTTTTCCCTTCTTGTTGAGGTAAATTTGTGGGTACTCAAAGGATGCCCTCCTAGCATTGGGCTGGGGCGAACCAACCCATATATCCGTACCTTACCGGGGAGGGCGAACGGCTGGGGATTCGTGGCACTCACTTAAAATCAACCATCCTACATATTGTGGATGAAGTGGCTCCAATACAAAAAGACCCCCTATGAGGTTGAGGGCCGATTCATTCGAATGTGACATCACTAGACATCCGGTAAGGTACCAATGTATGGGTCGGTTCGCCCTAGCCCTAGCATTGCTACTTAATGTTATGTTGGGGTGGCGTTTTGAAGGGTTGTTTTGAGAGGTATATTTTGAAGGGCCAAATCACATTTGAAGGGCATTGAAGACTTCAATCTTGAACACTGATGCAGGTGCCTAGGTTAGTTATATAATGAAGGCATTGCCAGAACTTATGAAAAAGACAGAGTCAACTTTTAGAGGGATTTAAGGAATTTTATATGGAAGTGAACCTGTGGCTTCTGCATTCACCAACCATGCGGCAAGCCAAGCTATCCTGCTGTAGGGATAAGGTGTGTGGCAGTGACCGGGAAGTTTTTGGGCATACTCGGTCAAGATCCTAGTGATTCTAAATCCAGCCGGTTCTTCCCAAGCAGTGGTGTGCGGGTGTTATTTGATTTTGTCTCTTTATCAGACACCTAAATTTTATTGGTGTGTAGGTTTGGTTTGGATCAAAGAACAAACACCATAAATACACATGTTTAAAAGAGATCAAACTACATCTTCAAATTTTATTAACTATTCCATATTCAATAACGAATACATTCGGGAGGATTTATGTGTTCAATATAGGAATCAACATACGTGCTCTTATGATAATCCTAACTAAATGAGGGGATGTCCCATTTTTAATCCAATTTTTGCTATTGTTCATCATAGATTTGCAAATGCAACACACGTTTTGTTGTGTAAATCTAATTGGTAGAAGTTGGAGAACGTGAAAAATAAACTGAATAACACGGTCCACATACCTTAATTGGCTGTGATTGTGAGTTGAGTTTTGGAGGTCAAAATTATATAAGAGAACTTGATCAATTGGGATGCACATACCTAATCCTATGTATCCTCCCATATATGTCCAACGTTTTTTTGGACAGTCACAAGGAAATTGGCTGAAATCTAGTAGCCGAGGCAGGAACAAATTCATATAGAGTAGATAGACCCATTTCCGATGCCCTCCCCAATGTCCCTAAAGTCGTGAAGTTCAACACATGTAGCTGTCATTTTCTAATGTGATGGAATAAGTCATGAAGAATCATGGTATTTAGTGTCACATGCGGTAATAGTGTCACTTACCCTATTTTGAGGTGTATGCTAGGTTACACTAATGATCAACAACTTCATCATAGGTGTAACCTCATGACACTTGGAGTTCAAGTGCGCTTACTAACATCTTGGCATGAGTATGTTCAATAGTGTTATGAGATGTATGACTATGTTACACAATGGTCTACATTGTACACAAATTACACTTGACATTAGTATGCTTAAGAACATCTTCCTCTTGCATATTGAAATATAAACACATGCCACTTGACATTAAAGTACGGTATGTTCAATAACATCTTCCCCTTGCATACTAAAATGCAATTTAAACTATCATCTCAAGTATTCCAATATGCTATGCTACATGTCATAATGCAAATAAATTTTCACTTGAAAATGTTACTTAAGTTGATGAATAGCATCATATTGGCAATTAGCAGACCTAATACTTTGAGTTCTCTAGGCATCTACACTAAATATGATATTTAGTATCATGTGGCATTTAATGTCACTGTGGTAACTTTTTGGGTGACATTTTTTATGAATAAGTGGACAAATATTGCAGACCTTGGACAACTAACCGACTAATTCAACTATTAGTTAACTAGTTGCCTTTCGTAACTATAGTTGTTCTGATTTGACCTACTGAAAAATGTAGTTAACTATAGTTGTTTTAAATTCGATATGCCAAAAAATCTAGTTAACTAGAGTTACATCTAGTTAACTAAACATGTACTCAACTAGGGTTGAGCATAGCCTGTTCACGGAATTATGTTGTAGTGTTGTAGTGTCACTAGTGTGTTATTTGTGTTGGTGGTGTACATGGAGGTTATTTTGGAGCCCAACACTGTGAGTGATCATATAAAGGCGCTTCTTGATGATCCTTAGTGGCCCAAGCATATAAAAGACCCTCAACTGAAGCAAATCAAGAAGCGAACTTCTTCCAATATATAATAATACTTGGAATTTTTCTAGTTAACTATAGTTGTTCTTCAAATTGGTTTGAAATGTTTTGAGTTAACTATAGTTGTTCCCTAAAATGTATTGAAAAAAATCTAGTTAACTATAGTTATTTTGGCAGTTGTCCAAGGTCTGAAATATTGTCATGGATGATGGATGAGTTCATCCATTGGCCAAAACCCTACCTTCTCCTGTCAGCAACTTGTGATGAAACATTGTCATGGATGATTGAAATTTGGATGAAAAATCTCTTGGTAAGTGACAGGAATTGCAACACTGTAAATCTCTAATCCCCCAAAATTGTTTACAAGGAATGACAAATAATGTTGGGTTAACATTTAGTGTTGGTGACACTATACCGTGCTTTACAATTAGTATTGAGCAAGACAATTAAAATTGGTGACACTAAATATCATACTTAGAGTAGTTTAGGCACTTCGCAAATAGTGTACATGACACTAAGTACCAATAAACGGTGTAGAGTAAAGTGGTCAGCTCTTAGGTAGGAGTTGGTATGCCACATCATCAGAAGAGACCAAATGGTCCATTTGTTGCTTCACACCTGTCAAACTGTCAATCAACCTCCGATGCACAAACAAGAGCGACAACGGGTTTTCTTAGAAAGTTAACCCTTAAAGGTCGGAGAGGCCCTCTCAGGGCCTCGTTGACCCTAAACTATTTGACCATAAGATAGCGTCAAAACATGTCGGAATTGCAAAAAAAAATTCCCCAAAATGTGTATCTCAAAATTCCATATCTAAATATATATGCCGATCGCACTAAAAGAATTACATGGAGGTCTTAAATGGGGTAAATATAGGGTGATGGGAGAGGCCCTCTCACCCCCCACCCCCCTTGACCTTTAAGGGTTAACCTCCATTTGCAATTCGGAATGTCCAAGGCAGTCATTTTGGTGCATCAGTCTATGACCATCTCGCTGGCAAGTGGGACACTCAACATGATATTTAGTGTCACTTACTATTTGGAATTATGCAATGCTATATTTATTTACTGTATATATCATATTTTACCAGAAAATGTCAAATTGGTTGTTTGGACATTGTAAAACATAAACAAGTTTACTTGGTAAAGAACTATATCAATAGTAAAAAGATATAGTGTTGCGTAATTTCAAATAGTAAGTGACACTACATAACATATTTAGTGTAGTAACCAAACTAGTGGAGTTTGTCAAATTGATTAACAACAACTTGACTAATTAATTAATCTTCTAAGTGTTGAATGTGACTAGAACATGGGCATGCTAATGTGAGAGAACTCTCCAAGCCTATTTTCATGGATTTATAGGTCTATATATATGCCTACCTCCATATTTTCGAGCAGCTCGTAAGTTATTTTCAAGTCTGCCCAATGAAATTTTCACGTTTGTTTTTAAAAAATATTCCTTTGGGAGATGTTCGAATGAATATTCTCTTTGAGGGGTGCTCGAAAAAAAATCACTACTTTTGGAAAAATTAAAATTGTTTAATATTGCATTGTTGGCTTTAGTTTGGTCAACATTGTGGTTCCAACACACATCATCCCATGCCCTACGAAAGGAAATGGGTACTTAGTATTTGGGTGCAAGCATAGTAAAGTGGACCAAAAAAGTGCTCCGGTATATGAAAGCCATGATTTTCTTGGTCAAACGCCTATAAGTAGTAGCAAAATATTGTTTAAAATAGATTATTTTTCATGATGACCTCTATTGTTAAGTTAGGTACTCAAATATAGAATATCAATATGAGATCTTCAAAACCTATCATCAAAAGTGACGCGTAAAAGCAACTGACTAAATATAGTTTTGAACGTAAATTTCATGACCTTAAATATTTTGAACTTGGAATTTCTTTTCATATTCCTTGAATTCATTATAAACTTGAGGTCATCGTAATTTTTTTTCAAAAATTCATCAATTTAATGTAATGTAATTGTATTTTAAACAAGTTTTTGACAATTATCTTTTCAATGACACCCACTTGCACCACCACTTGCACCGTCTTCTAAAATACATATACGTTGTTTGAAATTGTTTTTTATGAACATAAATTGCTTGGCTTTGTAGATTCATATGTTTTCTAAATGTTTATGAATTTCTATTTCATAAAATTCAAAGTTAGTATATTTTTTTGGATCACTTTCACTTAAACCTGAGCAAGGATCAAGAGCTGTCCACTTTACCGTGCTTGCACCCATTTTCATAACAACACCAATAGGTATGCCGACAATCACATCTAATTGTGTTGTTCCAGAAGATAATATCAAATCATAACACATACACATGGGTATTTCATGCATACATTTATCCTAGGGGGTGGACACTTCATTGGAAGCCTAAATGACATGTATGGGTCAGTATGAAACTAAATCCCTATATAAGACAGGTTTGTAGAGGGAAAAAATGTACACATACTAATTGCATGCTAGAAAATGATGTATTTATACTAAGCTTTCCAATTTAATGTGATATATGTCTCCCCTATGTATAAAAAATATAAATCATGATTTAAATAGTCCTTTATTGTGCATATAAAATCCACTTTCACTTTCCAATGCGAAAGTCATTGAACATTTTTTCATCCATAACATGCAAACCAACAATTACATCAAACAAACAAAGACAAGAGCACAATGACTTAGCCTCAATCCAAAGAGCCAATCTCAAGGGAGCTCATGAGTGCTCCAAGAGCTTTCAGTTTGTAAAAACCTAAACATGCATGCAAACCCTAAAAGAAATGGACATGGTAGTCATTAGGGACTATTAGCACATGACAACAATGGATGAAAATGTGAATTGGATGAAACTAACACATTTATTGTCAATTTTTCCTCTAAAACTTAAGGCCCCCATTTGTACATCTACCTTCATTTCAAAATTCTTAATAGCCTTTTTAAATGTACACACTAAAGAAAAACACCTCTCCCTTATGTATACTATGAATGCTAATGCCTTAATAATACCCCTTCTTACACTCATGTGAGTTCGTACATGATATGGAGAGTCCACCCCTGAGACATTTATCCCATATGCATACATTTATTATGTGCTCTACAAACTGAAAAGAGAGTGCATCAAACTTTGCTTTAAATTTTTATTTTTATTTTCACATACAAATTTATACTTGCTCCTAGAGAAATGGGGGTTGTTATTTCATAAGCACTCTGACGTGAGCACGTCAGAGTACATAGACATAAGTTTTATAGGTCTCTAACACACAGATATAGGCGGTGCTAGTGTATCGAGCACGGCCATTTGATTTTGTGACCTTTGGAGGAGTATGTCTATGTTAAGGTCACCTACAAATACGGTGTAATATCTAGAGTGATGTGTTTTTGATATTATGATTTGGTCTTTTATTTTGGAAGGTGCCTTCGTCTTTGGTATTATGTCCACAATGGCTATATATCATGCTTAGACCCATCACAATTCTATCAGAACTCTTGAACCTAGGATTCTTCAAATACATCCTGGCAGCAAAGACTGCAGCGTGTATTGTATCCTACACTTTGAGCCAGCCAAGGCTTCCTTTATAGATAAGGTGTGTTAGTGTTCCTGGGTACTACAGTCTAACCTTGATAATGTCACTCTTGTTTATAGAACACCTTGATATTGTCACCCAAAACTTCAAAACCAAATTTTCTAGTGTAAAACTCCCTCGTTATTATCCCTATCACCCTTGATAATGTCACTATTTTTTTTCCAAAATATGTAGTGTAAGTGTGATTATAATAAGTAATATGGATGAAAAAAGACCGGATGGACAACAAATTCTATGGATGACGTCGGCATCTCCACTACCTTTCCGCTTGGGTCTCCATTCTTGGAACTGAGAACCGGAGAGTGGATGACTTCTAGGTTTTGCAACAGGGGTTACGGATTCTCGAGGTTTTTGAACGTGACCTGATCGCACTGGTCAACATTTGGAAACAACCGAAACCGGAGTGAAAAGAGAATTTTTTTGCAGGGGAATGTGGGAGCTGGATGTGATTAGGGTTATGCACCATCGGCATGTAATCACGCATTTGGTCATGTGAAGCATGTGGAGCTTTGAAATTGTGCAAGTTTTAATATGGAGAATGAAAGGAACAGGGGTTTCAAGTTTTGGAGGAATTAGGACTTGACCTAATCGTTGCTCCATTTGGATTTAGCTGAGACTGGAGTGGAAAGAGAATTTGTTAAAGAAATTATTTGGAATTGAATATGAGGAGGGGGGGTGCATGGTCGGCAAGCGATCACACATTGGATCATGTGAAAGCATGTGGAGCTTTTAAGTTGTGCAAGTTGCAATATGGAGAATGAAGGGACAGGGGTTTAAAGTTCTCGAGAGTTTAGGGATTTGACCTAATTGTAGTAGCATTTGGAAGCAGCTGTGAACGGAGTGAAAAGAGAATTTGTTGATGGAAATGTGGGAGTTGGATGTGTGATTAGGGTGATTCATGTATGTTGATTTAGATACTTTGATTTTCTCCATAGTGGGATTAGCGGAAGAAGTTGAATTGTATCAATACTGTTTGAGGCAACGAGTTTTGTGTAAGGAGGCAGGGCGTACAGGATGTGACTGTCATTACGGAGCAAGAGCAGGTATGTTATGCCTTTTTGTTGCTTTTTTTATCTCTTAAGCGAGGACCATGTCTCTCTTAGAAAGCATTTTGCACTTCGTTTACATGGCTAGCTATTGTATTCAAGTTTACATGCAAACCACCAGTGTAGCTCCAGCTTTGTTGATTGTATTTCTTCAATCCATGACAAGCTCATTAGAATTGGTGTTGCACATTCAACATCAATGTAAACAAAACAATGTGACATTAGGAGCTTCTTTGTCTCTAGTGAGAGGTCTTTACCTTATCTCAATGACACATTATGATGTGCTATCTTTGTTATTCAAGCTTTTGAATTTGATTTTATATTTAAAAACATTGAATTCTCATCTTTGTTATTTTCTTTTGAACATTGTAAGTTTTATTTGCTTTTCTACCTATTTCTTTGATAATATCACATTATGCATAAATCTTCCAAATGTGACATTATCAAATATGTCACACCTTGTTCTTGTCAATGTTTTACAGTTGTGTTTTTGTTGTGAGATGCTTGGGTGATCTGTAAAGTAATGCAAAACCTTAAAAACCTGAAGGTAGAAATAGCTTCGAACTTCATGCAGTCGACGGATGCTAACATTAATTTCTGTAATTACACTCACTGTACTATCATGCGCACCAATTTAACTTTAGGGATCATACTGTGCACATCTGGAGATTTACTGATTACAGGCTCACAAGAGTGCTCTACCTGCATTTTCAAGAGGTTATTGGACTCTATGTGGACTATGGACTAGTATATGCATTCCAATCGAACTGTGGCAATTTTCTTTGTTCTGTTGTCTATTAGTATTGAAGTAGTATTCTCCAAAAAAAGATGTCCGAGTCATCTTCCCTGGGTAGTGAACAAGCAAGAAAAGATAAAACCATAAAAAAAACATGTCATTCTGACTGTAACAATTGCCTTCAAGAAAAAGAAAAATCCAACGTCAAACTGGTTGTCAGGCAACCGAGCCCAAGCCCAAGTCCCATCATCCAACCCACTAGCTAAAAAGACTTGAAACTCGCTCCAAGATATATATAGAGCCCCACTGCTACCGCAGATAACTTCTCCCAACATGACTTTTTCTTCCTGATACCGCCTTCTTGGGACTGCAACTACCTTCCACCTCCCATGTTGACGTCAACATAGCATTCCCGGGAGATGGCTAAATCCCCTGTAGTAATGCACAGGTGGCTCGCGCGTGGCCACCGTGGCACGTGGGCCCTGCAGCGGTGCTTGCCCCATTTGACCCCCCGGGTTATAAAGACAGTCGTACCTCGCTGATGCCCGAGACACTGCGTAGTGTCCCGAACCCGAGTCGCCGGAACACTACCCCCATCCATCGCCATGCCATCCCCCTCATGCCATGCCCAACCATGCCCAACCATGCCATCCCCCTCATGCCATGCCCACACCATGGATGTGGGGCCCACCAAGACCTCATCTCCGTGACACAGTCTCGGGATGCGCACTAGGGTTTCTCCGCCCATAGTGTCCCATAGCTCGCCATTGTATGCAGATCGTTTTGAACTTCTTGTTGTTGCCTTCCCTTCGCGCTTCTTGGTATGCGTCAACATCCTGTCGAGCACCATGTGGGAATCGTGTTGTTTTCACAATGTGATTAGTTTGGGATTACACTACATTAGTGTTTTGTGCAAATTGTGGTTATTTAGTGTTTAGGGTTCAGAGTTAGGTTTTGGGTATTGTGGAGTTTTTGTACGATCCTTCATGCTGCTTTAGAGGTTTTGGGTCTTTCATTCCTTCACCTCCATGGGCATGGATACAACATGTACCGAAGATGACGGTGAGAGGGCTGCCAGGGGGGTCACTGGAGTCAATGTTGATGTGGACTGTGACTCTGGAACAAACCTTACGAACCAGGAGAAGTCCAAACTCGATGAATTCGGTCTCCAGATCCTTGCCAACATTGAACATTCTGTTCAACATCCTCCACCAGCCGCATTTGGGCGGAGAGACCTCATTTGGGCGCTGGAATTTAAGGCCCGTCGTGGAAAACATGGGCGCAATTCCGTTGTACATCAATGTTATATCCCCACAACTCGTGTACCAGATTTCATTTTGGGTATGCAATGCGGAAAAGAAGGAACACAATGTTTGTATCGAGAGACAAAGGATAACCATAAGAGACCTGATCACGCCAAAGAAGGTCCACAAATTGCTATGGATTTTGCACGGTGAGTTCTCCATCTTTATTTCAAGCAATCAACGTCAATTTTTGCATTCTAGTGTCATTCTCACAGATGCTCTGTTTGTACGCAGGTGGCACTGCGAATATGGTCCTGAGGATCATTCCCACATAGTCAAAGACATTACTTCTGATCTCCTGCCCAGAGCTCAAAAAAAATTTACCATTCCAAAAATCACTGTAGCGATCAATAATGTCTCGCCAGGGAATTTCTCGATAGAAAAAGGGCACGCTTCAGGAAAGAGGAAACCACTTAGGGAGTTCAAAGCTAAGGCCACTACAAAATATCCTGTGACACTGGATCTCAATGTAGAACCTTGTATTGAAGAAGAAGTGCCAATGAAACTGGGACGGAGAAAGACCGAACCTTGTAAGAAACCTGCCGTGGTTGTTGACGAAGGGCATTGTGCAGGAGCTTCATGTTCTGCCACAAGAGCTCCTCATCCTCCCATTCAAGCCCAGACCAAACTGGTTAGAAACAAGGGTCCTCGCAAAGCAAAGGTCATGGCCATACCTGACAAACAATGTTCCGGAGTCGATCATGGTGATATTGGTTATCTTCCTCCAGTACCGAACAGTGATGGATGATGAGGTTCCTATGAAACCAGTCGGAAAGAGGGCCCCAAGGAAGAAGAAATTAGAAATTCCACATGACACCCAGTGTCATGAGACCCCGCTTTCTCCAAATACTTCTCTTCCACCAAATAACGAGGATGGTAGAGAGGTGCATGTGAAGCCTATACGCAGGAGAGCACCAAAGAACAAGAACGTCGGAGTTGCACTTGATAGCCAGTGTCAGGGGACCACACATTGTAGCTCTGCCTCTGATGTTACAGTTACTAACGTCACCGGGAGGCCCTTGCTGCTGGAACCTCTTTCCAAAGTAACGCGCCAAAGAGCCACTTGGAGTAAGGTAGGAAAATGCCTATCTCCTGAGCATGATGGATGCGTAGTTGACCCTTCAGTGGACTACGCTACATATTCGTGTGGGTTTACCTGTGCCCCGAGGAAGAAGAAACTTCCAGATCTCAACAAACATGTTGGGTCTCTAAAATACCCCAAGAAGGCTTCAATTCCGCGGAAGACATCCGTGGCAAAAATTATTCACAAAGCCAATGTCGGCAAAGAGGGGGATTATGTGTTCCAAGGTTTAGGATCCCTTCTCACTGTGCTCTGCAAATCTGCACAATGTGACGTTGCTTCTATTAGCGTGGACCCTATTACCTCAGACGCAGTTAGTAATGCATTACTAACTGGGGCCAATGGTGGCAATGTTTTGGCAACCAAGTTGGACGACCCCAGTGTCACAACATTCCCTATTTGTTGTGCTAGTGGTTTGGAGACCGTGGACAAGCATGGATTCTCCATAGCTGAGTCGGATTACCTTCGTCACGGTGACCCTAATAATTCTAGTAGTGTTGATTCGGATTGTATTGTGCTCGACTGTGTCGACTCCACAGTCCGTGCGGAGTCCTCTGCAATGGGCAACAAAAATGTTCTACACCGTGACACTGCGACGGAGGTCACAAGGGCATTTGCCTCAAACGACAAGGAACCAATGCTTAAAGATGAGAAGACAAAAGGAGCACTACAACATGAATGTAACGTAGACATCAAGAAGACAGAGGTCCCTCCTACACCAAAAGAAAGAGACTTGCAAAAGAAGTGGGGAGTATCCATTAAACGGGGGTGCACAACACGTTTTACAGTGAAGAGCCTCTTGCATGCGCCCCACATTTCAGAGATCTGTATCTTTGAGTTCAAACATGTGAACAAGGATGGACTGGTGGTTCACGGTGGAATGAAGGTCGGTGACCGTGGCGCCTTCTCAGCCCATTTGTCTCCAATTGTGAAGGACTTCATTGACGGATGCTTGCACGAAGGTTACACTGTCCACCGGATTATGAAGAAACACCTTAAATTTCTACGGAAATGGGAGGCAGATGGTAAAGAAATAACTCGGGATTTGCTTATCACCCCAAAAGACATTCGTAACATTGCCCGTAAGCTAGCAAAAGAAACATATATGTTGCACCCTAACGATGCTCAAAGTGTCCGCATGTGGGTCCAAAAGAACCCAGATAAAATCTTCCACTATACTGAGACTGATTTGGCCTCACCCATCCAAGTCGATGGCCAATTGACTGGGGAGAACATGCCCTTTACCATAAGAATACAAACAGAGTGGCAAAGAGAGATGATGGCCAAAAATGGCCATAATGGAGGTGTTTCCATTGACGCTACATTTGGGACTAATGACAAGAAGGTATGTTCACTTCTTCGCATCTTTTAGTGGAATTGTCTTCTTACATGATTTGAATATAGTGTTTATTGGTATAATCAAATTGGCAAGTCTTACTCTTCATTCATCCCTCGTGACATTACTCTGTTTATGTATTGTCACGAACCTATCATACCCTGACATTGACTGCATCTCTCCAGTTCCCGCTTTACACACTCATGGTATTTGATGAATGGCATCAAGGCATTCCGGTGGCACGGGTTCTCACTTCACGATGCGCGGAGGCAGACCTCACTCCCTGGATGGCATCATTGAAACAACGTATGAAAACAATTTGCCCAGAGTGGAAACCGTCTGCATTTATTGTGGACTGTGCGCAAGGGGAGATCAATGCACTAACGTATGTTTATCTAACCCGACCTAATCATTAGTCAAACACTTGCAAACATATATTCCACCCATTTATCTAACATTCATTGTTGTGTGTTATTCTATTTCATTGTGAAAGCCATTGCTAATTTTTTTTGGTTATGGTCGATCTTTGCCATGGTACAGGGAGACGTGGCCCGGAACTCCAATTTTCCTCTGCTTGTGGCATGTTCGTCGTGCATGGTAGAAACATTCTTGTTACAAGATTAAAGACATTGTACAACGTGCAAAGGTTCTTCAAGAGTTGGGTCTCATGATGTACGATAAGACTTCACCTAGTGGCTTTAAATCAACGACTTGGGCAAAAGATAAGCTACACGAGTTGAGCAAAAGACAAACTACACGAGTTGAGCAAAAAGTACCCTAAAGAGAAAAACTTTTGGGATTACATGCAAAAGCAATGGCAAAGTAAGGCTCACATGTGGGTGGTAGGTTACCGGAACCTACCTTATGTTGGCCAGGATACGAATGCAGCTATTGAAGGGTACCATGGGTTTCTAAAATCGATGCTAAGGTCAGAGAGAAATCGCATGGTTGGAAGGCGTGTGGACTGGATTGTTACCGCTCTTACGGAAGAAGTGCACGACCACTTCTGGTATAAGGGCCTTCAAAAAGAGAACGGTTTTGTAGACAATAAAAAAATGCAAAATTTTGCAATCACAGCATTGATGAAGGCACGTGACATTCCAGACTGTGACGTGACACTGAATGTGCTTCCAGGGAACTATGCCTTAGTGACTTCTTCCGAGCACCGACACATTGGATACACTGTGCATAATCTTGCAGAGGAATGGGCAGGGTGTAATTGTGTTTGGGCACAACGGGGGAATACATGTAGGCATTTCGTGAAGGTTCTACTCATGCTTCGCCCGGATATTGCTGAAGGTACAATTGCACGTTTCTGTGGTAAACATGCTGGAACTGTTATAGGTGGTATGAAACAACTCCTCACCCCTTATACGCCGCATCGTCCTCCGCAATTTCCTTCTTACACTGCCCCGGTAGGTACCCCAAAGCAAACTCCGGTTCGGACCAGTGTTTTGTCGAAGGACCTCGGCGAAGCTCTGAGGCAATTGGTTATAGACCTTTTTGAAGAAGTCACGGGGGATGTTGTCCTCATGGAGCATCTTCTGGCAGATTTGAATCAAGTCGTGGGTAGAGTCCGTGCATTGAAAGCAGAAATGAAGTCTGGAACACTTCACCCACTTGTGGCTTCGCCAGTGCTACGAACCGTCAATGATGGTAGGGGGTTTAGCCTTGTTCGAGACAAAGATTTCTTGGAGCGGAAGGGAAGTAACAACCAGTATTGATAGGAGACAGTGACTAGGACAGAGAGAAGACAATTGTGAAGAAGACAATTTCTCCAAAATTTATGTGGGCTACTCCACAATAGACCCCTAGTAACCACTTGGCAAGGATGAGGATTTTGAGTAATAAATAGTTCGCGTTGGTAGAAAGCAGGCTAACATGCAATCAATAAGCAATTTCAATTAACATAATCAAACGAAACATGACACAAATAGAATTGCAACCTCGAAGACAACTGTACATTACATTCAAGCACCACACATGTGGCGTTCTTTTCGCTTAATCTGTTTTATTGATTGCGGTAAAGATGGAATCTGTACCACAGACTGAGTAAATATTATTTCAATACTTGTTGGGGGGGTTTGTGCAATCATCATGTATCCCATATTAACACATCCCAGTCCTTGAAGGGTTGACATCCACAGTTCTACGTACTGTAGTGTTTATGCATGTCCTAAAGTCTCATGGCAGAGGGTGTAACTGGATTTGCACTACACAAATGAAGCACCAGAGCATTATCAACACTATAGGTCCCTAATGAACACTATGTTTTAACGACCTCCTCTTAACACAAGAGGCATCAACAAACCACCATGTTGCCCAAAGATTATTTCATCACAAATATGTCTTGTTACAAGAGAGGGTTAATTACAGTCTGGAGTGGTTGTTTGAGTGTTGGCTATATTCGATATCAACAACGTAACTTCAAGAAGGTAGTGCAGTCTAAATAGTTTCTTGTTTGAAAACATTTGTAGCAATTTGGCAACTCACTGAAACTCAGACAACTGAAATTGCCAGAGGATCCTGGATGCCGCAAACCATGTCGGAAGGCACCGCAACATCAATCATCTTAGGATAAGCAAGATTAAGATCTGTGTCACCACATACCAAACACGAGGTTAGACTTATAATACAAATTTGCAAAGGTTGGTGTATAATGTAATTTTTACACCTAGCAATGTACAATATAATTATTCTATAATAAGTGTAGCAATCTTATGTGAGAATTTGCTTTGTAATAGGTATAACATGCCAGCCAATAAAAGAGGACAACAAAGTAATGTAATTAATACGATCATATCGACAGCTTTTCTTGACTGCTGCATTCCAGGTAGGTTCAAAAGATGAGAGAACTATGCAAATTTGAGCCGCAGATGATAAATGGCACCAACTAGACCCTCTCTGTTCTAGAACAATGCTAGTTAGAAAGTGAAGTACTCACTATCCATAATATGCTTCAATTCTCCCTGGATGCACAAACCCACAGTAAATTATATTTGCGTCACAAGCTTAAGTGTGATACTTGCATCAAAGAAGTTCAGATGAAAATAGGCACAAGGTTTTCAGGTGTTTGGTCTAAAATCTAGAAAACCCAGCAATAATAGTATCTAATACTTAGGTTGAGAGTTGATACTATTAGTAGATACTTAGGACTCATTTTTACACACCTAAGAGTATATGACAATAATAGTACAACTCTGAACCTAAGTGGATGCTAACCTCATCTTTTGAAAGCCGAGGGTTGTAGAGAAGCTCTTCTTCCACAGTGGTGACCTAACAGAATAAGGCATTCATCAGAAAAACACGGTGACCAACCAAAACTATTACAACCTTACACCTTGATGAGAAACTGAAGTTCTCAAAGATGAATGTTCTCAACATGCACATCAAAATGACATTTATGTGTAAATGAAATAGAAATGTACATTTCTGTAGTTCAAATACAACCAAACTATCAATATTAACCTCCACGGGCTTTGACATAGACACTTACAGTTTGGCCTTTCTAGTCATGTGCAAGGTAAAGAAGCATATCCTTTGGTAGGGAGAGTATCTGTCAAACACGAATGTGGATCTCAATTGAGTCTCAATCAGTCTCAATTGCTGTGCACATCAAATCGTGTGGGAAGCTTGCCTTAGAACAGCCCATCATCTTCCCCGCAGTCGTTGACTTGTATGAGGCGCTCCTCTGCAAGAATGTGTCACGTAAACCTCCACAATACTGCGGGGATTTTTGACAACTCCAATCGCGATACGTTGCGGTCCCCAAACCCTACACCCGTGACACAGACGAGAAAATCCACTGCATACAATGGCGAGCTATGGGACACTATGGGCGGAGAAACCCTGGTGCGCATCCCTAGTGCGCATCCTGAGACTGTGTCACGGAGATGAGGTCTTGGTGGGCCCCACATCCATGGTGTGGGCATGGCATGAGGGGGATGGACTGGTTGGGCATGGCTGGGCATGGCATGGCGATGGATGGGGGTAGTGTTCCGGCGTTGCAGTGTTCCGACGACTCGGGTTCGGGACACTGCGCAGTGTCTCGGGCGTCAACGAGGTACGACTGACCCTATAACCTGGGGGGTCAAATGGGGCAATGTCGCAACCCTTGCTAGGTCCCATTGCTAACTTGGTCCATTTTTTTGATTCTAGCAAGAATTACGACCGCTAACCCTTCGCACACCGCCATGCGAATGGCACTACTAGAAAATCGACAAAAAATGACTTTGTTTATGACTGTTATTTGAGTCATTGAGGACTACAATGACTATTAATTTTTGTGTTATAACGGACGAGTAGTAACGGACAGACAGTCGTTGGGGACGTGACGTGGGAATTTGGATGATATAGTCGTATAGGACAGTCGTAAACATGGACAGCGGACGTGGCAAACCGAGATGACTGGTATTTCACATGGCATTACGTGGCATCCACGACACGACCTCACATCCAAATCATCATCTATCGTGGCATCCACGCCACAACCTCACATCCAGGTCATCATTTGACGTGGTATACACGCCATGTCATCACATCCATGTCATTATCTGACGTGGCATGGACGCCATGTCAACAAACACGTGGCTCTCGAGTCAATTGGCTACGTCATCATAACATGTGGGCAAGTAATATAATGCCACGTGTTCATAAACATAGTTCTTATGTAGTCATTTTCCAGTTGTATCCTAAACGCCTATTATGTTACTATTGAATGACTATTGAACGACTATTGAATGACTATTATGTTACTATTGAACGACTATTATGTTGCTATTGAATGACTAGTGAACGACTATTGAATGACTACTATGTTGCTATTGAATGACTAGTGAACGATTATTGAATGACTAGTGAACTACTATTGAATGACTGTGGAACGATTATTGAATGACTATTGAATGACTATTATGTTACTATTGAATAACTATTGAGCGACTATTGAATGACTATTGAATGACTATTGAGTGACTGCATGCTCGTGATGTGTGCACGGGTTTAGGCCATCCGTCAACATATTGAGGCATGGTTTACTCATTCATTAGTAGGCCATCTGTCAACACATTGAGGCCCTGGTTACTCAACGACTACAAAATTACTACTCAACGACTTTAAAGTTGCCAATCAACGCATGTCAATGACAATGAGAAATTGCAATCGTATTTGAAAAACAATACATATTTCAACTTCATTCATGTGTTCCCAACAAAATACATGGGCTCAAACTTTACAATACGGAAGCCCTCTAGGACCTCCCTAATAAGTTCGTGGGGGGGGGAATCATGCTGCTCTCATGTTCCTTTCGTTCCATAGTGTGCACCCTCCTACCACATCTTTTATTAGCCATTGGTCTCCGTCTTCATGTGGGTATGCAAGTTTCACGTCACCTAGGTAAGCAGTGGTCACGTCCACTTTGTAGCAAAACTCCGGAATGACCTTGAAATGAAACTTATCCACACCCCCCACACCGCTGATTTTCCCAATGGCCACCTCCCGTTTCTTGTTTTTCAGGCTCATCATATGCACGGATTGCCCAATATTGAACTGTACCTATACACCATCCACAAAACAAACAATGGCATACCTCATACAATGTAAGTATCTAATTAGCAATGTGTTAGCAATCAGGGCTTCATGTGGCACTAACCAGTGTTTTCGTTGCCTTCCAATATGACTTCCACAATGGACTCAAAAACCCACACCAAACAATGCATACGACATTTATACGGTTCTAAGAATGTTCAGGGATGACTGCTGAATGTCTGATAAATGATTGCCTAATAACTGTTGAATGACTGCCAAATGACTACTATCTGACTGCTAAATGACTGCTGAATGTCTTTCAAAATATTAAGGGATGGATTGCACAAACCGGGTGTGCAGGCAATGTTGTATTGCCTGATGTGGTATCCCCTGTTTTCGCATGCTTTCCCCGCAATTCCATCCCGAGAACCACCTACACATGCAAGTAAAATCCAAATTCAATTAGTTATGGACCAACTAAATGGAAGGGGTTTAAATGTTCATTGTGAACTTGAAGTTCACAACTCCCTTCACCTACTAGAGCCTCCACAGTAGTCTTTGAAATGATCTTCGAAACTTAGCGGCAGGCTCACCTGACCACCATGCGCACTATTTGATGCACCAATGTCACCTATCTTGCTTGGTGACATGATCTTGGGGTTTTTGCTCACAGATTCCGGAGAATCTCCCTTTCCCGCCGACGGAACAAGGATTGCAACCTCATCCAACACAACTACGTCTCCATCCTCTACATGCTCAGTCTCGACAATTTGCTCCAGCCCTTTCCCTCCTCCCAAACTCCCACCTTCAGCATTGACGTGCTCCCCATTCCCACCTACCTTCTCTGCCACTCCCCTAGTTGCGTTTTCCATATTCCCTCCCTTCCCTCCCCCATCTCCGCTAACTTCCACCCCACTCCCACCCATTGCAATGTTGGGAGGGCCACTGCCGTGTTTTACAACCCCACCTACAACAGTTTCAACTTCCTGCCTCCCGTCATCCGGGGTTATTGGCTGCCCAGTGGCCGCCGCTGCTGCAGCTCGCCTCTTGGAACCACCCTTTGCTAGCCTCCCTTTTTTCGGTGCCTCCTCGCTTGCACGTCCCTTGCTCCCCACCTGACTGTTCTCTTGCGACACGGTAACCCCCTTTAACTTAGCATCTTTGCTCCGTGTCAACCTCTTGTACACTATGAGAACGTTGTTGTCTTGAGAATGATCGTCCGTGTCATCCACCACATCTATTGGCAACGTGATGGATGTTCCAATGCGAGTCGGACGGGATTGGGCTTGATTCTCGCACGTGGATTTCGGGACGCCTCCATGTACGTCCCCGTTGTTGACTGTCGGATTGGGCTCACTCACAATGGTCTTGGACTCCAGCTTGTTCATTATGTTCGTCAACTTAGTAGCTAGGTTGTCCAACGTCATCGTGTTAGCTTTCAAAGCGACCTCATTGTTTTGACTGGTCAACAACATCTCAGACAATTGTTGCCTAAACTCAGCCTGGGTTTGCTCCATAGCAGCCATGCGTGCTGACATCCTGCCTGACAGGGCTTGCTGTGCACGCCACAAACAATGCCCTCCAGCCTTAGAATGGGAGTCAGTTAGGGGTAAAAAGATTCACTCTTTTCAATATAATTTTCCCACTACAAAATGACACAACACCCGCTGCATACAACAACATAGACACTCTGATATGACTTAGACACAACTCAACAATGACTTAAATAGAACTGTCAATACAACACAAGAATGACTCTTACATATGGATTTATAACTACACAATGATTCAACATTGACTAGACATTGACTAAACATATGACTAAACATTGACAGATAACCCAATGAATACGACTACACATCGACACATAAAGCAGTATGTACAACTACAGAATGACAGAAAAACAATTCAATTCATATCGTAGCACTAACTGTCTATAATTGGTTAGGAACCAGCCAAATGTGCATGCAAAAGTTCAGTGTATCTTACTGAAGTGCATGCCCCTGTCTGCTCTGATTCTTGCAAATCCTCTGCTATTTCAGTAATCCCAGGACTCCTCTGTCTCTTCTTCCTCTGTCATCATGAGCACCTTCTACTTCAGTAACCCACATATCAATGACTAAATTCCCAATCCAACATGATGTACAAGACACACCACAAAATCGGTGTTATTCACTACTGAACACAACACATACCAACTGCGCCTCCTTCCCAGCTTTGCCAACCCGCCCAACGTTGGACTGCTTCTTCACGTGTCTCCTTGCATTTGCCATTCTCATTGCCTTCTGCTCCGTTTCAGGTTTACACCAGTACTCACAAAGGCGTGCCCACTGATCGGGTTGAATGTAAACCGGGCATGATTTCTTTCCACCCAAAAACCATGCCTTCATTTTGGACCTCTCAGTCTTCATCTGCCTCTTTACTGCATTCTTGAATCCCCTCTCGGATAGGTTGTTCTCCAAATATTCAAATTCATTGTCCAAGGCACTCCTTAGTTTTTCAATGCTACTGGGGGATTGTTCCTCCCACCTCACACAACTCACATCCAAAATCCTAGGTACTAGGCTCCGAAGTGCCTCGTCAAACTCATTCTTACCTTCGCAACCTCCATCTACACCTCCACCTGCCTTGACCCTCACCTTCTGTGGTTTCTGCCCTGCAGCTCGCCGAGCATCCACTGACTCCTTTATTTCTTTCCTATGAGCCCTCCTCGATGCCCTCGCTTCGCTTTCGGGCTTCAAATTGGGACCCTTGTTTTCTGGGGCCGCGGGAGCTGGTTGTGACTGCATCCAAGGTGGGGGAAATTGTTGAGCCATCATCCATGGGTTGGGCTGACCCATCATCCACGTGCTGGGTTGTCCCATCATCCATTGTTGCATCCACGATGGATTGGTCGGGAGCGCGACTTCGGGCTGAGGGGGTCCTGTTGTTTTTGGTTGGGAGAGGTGCGCCTTCGTGCAAGGAACAAACATTATCACAAGGGCCAAGCAACTTTCAGTCCACAATTTTAGTTGGTGGTCTACATTTAGGATTGGGATGCATAACATAACCGCGCGCAATCCTACACATATGAGATTGGGCTGACCTTGCAGTGATTGTTGTTGTCACATGCAGCAATTATGGAATCGGATACATCGACGACAAACCTACCAAAAGGCCTGACAATTACCTTCTTGGCTGGGCTCTTGAATATTTGCCGCGTGCGCCTTTTTGTTGCACTCGACCCTGGCTGGTCCTCAGTGCCCCCTCGCAGTGAGTGAACATCTTCGTGCTCTTCCTCACCTGCAAATGGAAGAGGACGAAAAACACCCACACAATTCAATGAATACGGGTATGGGTTTTCAGTCATGGGAAGCCAGGCCTCATCGGCAATACACCACCATTAATAGTAGCCCACACAAAATTCGTTAGTGCAGAACTAGTGAATGACTAGTGAATGACCATTGCATGAATATTAAACGACTAGTTGGATGTGCAGAAAATGACTACCAAAATACTAGTGAACCACTATGACTTCCATATAATGAGGATGAAATAAGCAAAAATCTTCCAAGCCAAACCAACGAAAAGGGGTTTCGATATCAATTGGCACGTTTGAAAATCTCAGCAACAGCAAGCTCCCTGTGCTTGAAGGCAACTATGTGCAGAACTAGTGAATGACTAGTGAATGACCATTGCATGAATATTAAACGACTAGTTGGATGTGCAGAAAATGACTACCAAAATACTAGTGAACCACTATGACTTCCAAATGAGACTAAGCTATACATGCTTACATAAACACCATGGGTATGTGCAGGATCCGTGTGCGAGATAGTGCATTATATAATTGCTTTCATATGAATTTCTGCATTTGGGCAAGTGCGAATGAGGAGGCTCACCTGGACTGAAGTCGTCGGTAGTCTTTGTGTCCGATGATTCCGAATCCCCAACCATGTCCCGAACATCTTCCCGGGCCTTGGATGTTCCTTGGAGGTTCCGCATTACTCTGTGGCTACGGCGCAATCTGGCCCCCACTGCCGCACGCAAATTGATTGAAGATGGCTTCGGTGCGCTAAAGCTCTCGCGCCTGCAATGGAGGGCATGAAACAATGGAGGGCATGCAACAATGACTTAAGTTTTGATGGCTACAAAGCCGAGATTCACTTTTATCAGATGGCATCCTAAGGATTTCAGAATCTAAAGAAGCTACACAATTTTGCTTGCCGATGCGCATATAATGAGGATGAAATAAGCAAAAATCTTCCAAGCCAAACCAACGAAAAGGGGTTTCGATATCAATTGGCACGTTTGAAAATCTCAGCAATAGCAAGCTCCCTGTGCTTGAAGGCAACTAAGGTAGATGGGTCTTGACTTGTTCTTGTCCCCTACTAGCCACTGCTAATCTGATATGAAACACGTGATTAGCACAAGATGGTTAGCAAATTTAAATTGAGGGTGCAGATACAAATATCCACTGCCTTGTAAAGAGACATAAAATAAGGGTCAAATATTTAAAGGTTGGATGAATCAAAAATCCTCAAAATACTTGGCTGAATTTGTTATTGCCATGTAATCAAACAGGCAATATTCATGGTTCACCTCTCCTCATTTCACCTCCGCTTCCAATACTTGGAACCCCTTAATACTGTCCCATAAATGTTGAGAGAGATGTAATTTTATTTCATTGAAAAGTTGTCCACATAGTCTTAACAGAAACAAGTTCTCCTTCCCTCCTTCCCTCCCTCCCCTCCTTGAGCTTCATTTGTGATGCATTCCTTGTGCACACTAAAGCTCTAAGTAATATTTTTCAAAATTAGGACTATATGTTCCAAAGTAGGAAAAATCAGATGAACACGTGGGGTTGCAATATAATGTCCATAAATTCGGATTTTGTCCATAATGTGCAACTCGGATTTTGGCAGAGCATTTTCAGAATTTATGTGGAATCTCTGGTGGGTTCAATAAATACAAAAAAAGGACCAACGCAAAGTACCGTAATAGAAGTTCTGGTTACATTGACTATTGAGCCTTATTATGGTAAAAAAATTTAAGCACGTAGTCCAAACTTTTTCAAAAACATGTCTTCTCAGGTCTCCATTCTTAGATCCAAACCTAACTACACACCACTCAAATATAGCTGTCTAGTTAAAATAAGTAACTATGAATGGAAAACCATGTGGGATGTGTGCAACAGTATCTGGTTGGTTTAAATTTCGGTTTCATGGCAAAATGACTACCTTAGAGGGCTCTCTATTCAGACAAAAACAATTTCCACTCGTCATGATCACATTGGCTAAGGCTCACTTATATCCCACGTGGAAACTACATTTAAGCTAGTAAAGATGAAATAGAGTGCCCTCTACATTAATTTCTGACATAGCAAGACCATGTGCAATGTTGCAACATATGTTTCTTTATCCAAAATATCTATTATGCTCCTTGAACTATAAACCCAACAGCACACACGATTCTTTTTAATGCATAAATATTTCACTCCAGTTGTATACCTCGACTCTTAAAACAAGATCCTCCTCTTCAGACTCTTTCTCATCATGTTGATCGCCATCTGCCTTTGGGCACAATGATATAACCTATAAGGGTTAACATAAGACACAAAATCGTCAACAATGCCATTATCCCATGTTTCATCAAATTGCAATCAAATAGCTAAGCTGACGTGATGCAACTAAATCTTGCATACACATAATTTTTTGAATGGAGTCTTTGAAGAGAAGATGTTTCACCTGCGGGTTCACAAAAGATGATTCTTGCTGATAGTAGGGCTGGTTGTGGTGCTTCCCAAGTGAAATCTCAGGTGGATTTACTAAACATACATGTGAGACAAGTACAAAGTATCAAAAAAAAGGGTCCCAACACTGCCATTTCCGAGCATTGTGCAACCAAACTCAATCCACAACAACAACCCATCCATCGCCATCCTTAACTTCTTTGGTGGATCTAGTATCGATAACTAGAGACAGGTCGACAAATTATGATAGCGACCTACTTAACATAAAACAACCTTCATCAAGATTCTTAAAAACAGAATGCACATCATTTACACACAGATTCTTACAAGTCAACAACCCATCCATCCCAATGCATCATAACTCTCTCCATGAACTCCACATCCATAACTACAGGAGGGACCCACAATATGATACATAACCAATTTAACATCAAAACAGTCTTCATCAATTTTCTTGATGATTCAGTCAAGAATGCGCAACTCGGATTTTGGCAGAGCATTTTCAGAATTTTTGTGGAATCTCTGGTGGGTTTTCTAAATACAATAAAAGGACCAACGCAAAGTACCGTAACAGTTAAGGTACATGTGGGCCTTATGTGTCACTCCTCTCAATCAGACACCCATATTTGAGTGGTACATGGCAAGGTTTACAGTTAAAGAATGGACACTTGTTATGATGAGATTGAACTATGTGCTCAAAATATAGACACCATTCTAGGTTCAATTGTTAACATGTCAATTGGAAGCCAGGCAATTCAATTCAAATGTAGTATTCTGAGTCATTATGAATGTAGTACCTAGTTTTAACTTGATGCTGAAGCTCATTTGTAGGAGAGAATGAAGTGTAAATGAGTGACTTCAACCAACTCAAGAATCTGCATGGTACTACACTGGAGTTATAACATACCTGATCCGGAGTCAACAAAAGCAGCAAGTGTACCGGCAATGAAGTCGAAAAGATCCTGTACGACAGAACCATGCCATCAAATAAACACAAGCCCATTGTAGAACAACAAAGCCTACTTAGATTTGAGAAGGTTGAATCCACCACCTAAAGCTGTTTTGGAGCATATCCGATCAAGAGTGACATTTTGGTGTAACTGCCTATGATCAACTTTTGCTTACGGCAATTCGTAAAAGAGTATTGAACGAAAACCTCTCCTCTAAAATTTCAAATAAAATAAAATAAAATCAAGGGGGTGCGGAGGCACTACATTCAGCCTTGGAAACAAAAGTCTCAATATTCAAATTAAGAATTCCTACTGGACATCGGTTTAACCAAGTGAACCCTTGGGAGGACGCCCCACTTGCAAGTGAACTTGCTTGAACGTATGGATACTTTCTGTTATGAAAAGGGAAAAATTGACTCCCAAGCACGCACGTCACCAAAATACTTATGCTCAAGCATGGAAGGAGGTCAAGGTTGGATGCTTGAGAAATGGAAGGTGGTTGTGTGCGCACATAGAGAGCACCTCTTTCAAGGGGACTCCTTTGCACTACACTTGCAACTATCACAAGTTTGCACTTGAGCCATGTGACGGCAAATACTTCACATTTGTTGTGACGTGGATCCCTTGTTCTTTGGTTGTTACATGAGGTTTCCCCTCTACGTTCCATCGGTACCACCCTACTTCCGGTAGTACCTTATGTGAGAAGGATCCTCCCCACCCTTAGTTGCGTCTTAGTCCGGGTGGGGAATCCTCTTTTCACACTACCAATTACACAATCCCGCACAAACTCCCATCCACTTCACTTGGGTTTGGATTGGTGTGCAAGACACCTTTTTCCTTTATTAAGAATAATTCAGCGTTCACAAATGCTTGAGTCACACCTACAATCCATTGGAGTCACACAAAATGTTCACCAAGCCTCAAAATCTAATTACCACTCACTCACAACTACTCAATTGCTTGAGCTACTCTAATCCTTCAACCCTCATTCCCCCAGCTACCTTAACCATCTTCCTGTCCAACCACCCTGCGTTGATTATCCCTGTCTTGACAACCTGCTCCAGCTCCGACTCCCTTTCTTCACAGCAGCTCCTCGGCACTGGTTGCTAACTGGGCCTTAGTGAACGACCTGCCCCCCCCCGACGGCTCACCTTTCACATTCAATTCACAAAGCGTTAATGAGACTGGAAGCAACTGGCTTCCTTCCACCGGGATCCCCGACAGACTCCTTGGGTACCTCCCACTCTCCTGCAAGCTCGACCCCCCTGCTCGTTGTGCAGTAGTCTCCACCCTGTCTGCACCCTTGCAGCAGCTGCAACTTGACGATCTCTCCTCCCAGCTTCCAAGTTCCTGACTGCAGCAACCTCCTGAGAGAGGGTCGCCGGACCCGAGTCCTCCTTGCATCCAATCGTCAAGTGCAGAGTGACTCTCTTTGCTGTCGCTCTTGTAATCTTCCAAACCTGCCTGCTCAGACGCACTCCTCCAGAGCTTCAGAATTGGGCCCCACCACGGAGCCGGATTCCAGCCAGTTCCCCCCTCACAACCGATGTCTTTTGCTGCAGTCACCTAAAATAACATTCATAGAAAATACCACACTTCACACAAGAAATTAGTAGCCCCTGCACTTTTCCAGCCATGGCCATACCCTGGACCGAACGCCCCCTGCATGAGCCTCCTTCATGGGGCTCGGTACTTAGACACAAAATTAGTGATCGTGTGGTTCGAACCCACTGTTCCCAAGGAAATGCAACATTACCCCTCGCTAACTTTCACTCAGATAGTCGATTCTCCACACCCACATGTAGCTCTCGAGGCCGACACCTCACCATTGAATTAGAAGCCTCTCCTGGTCGTAGATTTAGAACTTGCAATCTTGCCTCTACAAATTGGTGACACTCCTTACAATTTAGAAGCAGAAGTCGCCGTTGAATGTTCATATTTTCTTATTTTTAAATGGAATCCTCACTATTGCCCTGACATGAGCACTTCCATCCTCTTCCATTATGTCACAGTCGTGCAGCAGCTCAAGACAATTAACGACCTGAAGTTTGAGTTGGAACTAATTCCTAGTCACAAACTATCCTACCACAGGGTCCATCTCACCTTCCCCTCCCTCTGCAACGGTTCTCACCAAGCCAACATCCACTAGAATTCACACTCCCCACAACCCCTTCCGATCCACACCGTTCCTCCTGCTGACTTCCTTCCACACATCTATCAGCATCCATCGGTGCAACACATCACACACTGAAATATCACAGGACAATCGGGAAGGGACGGAGAGAGGACCGGGAAGCTTATCACTTCCAGCCTCAACGGTCTGACTAGCCTTCCCGACAGTTGATCCTCGCGAGAGCACCAACGTGCAATTCCAACTTTGGATGTCTCCTAATATCTCCTGATCACTCACTACCACATCAACTACTCGATTGTCCTATTCTAACACCGGGATGAAGGTGATGTGCTTTCCTTAGGCATCCCTCACTTATGTGTGTGTAGCCGAAACCCAGACCGTGGGTCATCCAGGTTACGGTGACATTAGCAACTTATCAAGTGCGGTAGCTGCTTACTTCATTTGGTGAGAAAGACTTAACAGGGTAAGAAACACATCACCCATCGGCCATACGTCGTCGTGGTCAACAGTCTCTCGGAGAGCCGGATCCGAAGCTTGAGTTCCTACCGCTAATGCATAGGCGCGCCCATCACTCCTTCCATCCGGATGATGTAACTTGCGCCTTGGGAGCGCACAATCTTGCATATCGCTGGAGCCTGGTGCCTTCGCCGATCGCCCTGACCACCTTGCTCTCACAACTAGGATCTCCCAGGACCAGTCACTACTCTTGCTGCAACCGCCGAGTTATCAATTTTGCTTCCTGACTACCGATTCTTCTACCAGCACCCTTGTTACTTCCCTCCTCGCCTTCTACCCCTACCTACACCCCAAGACTACCACTACCTCTTGCGGACTCCCAGTCCACTCCAAGTCTCTCCAGATTGCAGTTCTACCACGGAAGATTTCTATGTGACTGTGCTTCCACCCTTTTCCGACAGCTTCTAGCCTTCTCCCATCCTCATCCAGGGCCTGAGACACCGCTTCTTCCTTCTACCAACTCTTTCCGGTCCACAACCATCCACTGAATCTGTGCAGACTAAGCTAGGTTGCCATCGCAGGGGAAAGTTCGAAGTTGCGGCAGGGCTTCCGCATCCCAGCTCCTACTCCCTTTCTAGTGTGCATATTGAATCTCAAGGGTCAGGCTCCGGAGACCCCCTCCGGCTCGTTCCTTTTTTTCTGCTGCCCGGCATCTTACCGGGCGGCCCGAAAAAAAAACGAGCTAGCCTCATTTGACTTCCTCTTCCCTCTCATTTCCTTTCCAACTCACTTTTCCAACCTTTTAGCCTAACTCTATCTCGGCTTAATTCCACTAAGCTTACCTCAAGGTAATCTTGAGTTTCTTTGACTTTTTAAGTGGTTCTCAAGCTTTTAATTCATTTTCCACGGTAAATAACATAATTCTTGGGTTAGCAACTCATGTGAGCAAGATTTAGGGCTCACATAACTGGCGACCATCAGGGGAGGGACCTAGAATCTCTTGCTAGTAGGCAAGATAGCCTCAATCAGGTTCTGTATTCCTTGCAACGACTTCCGGAGGTCCTAGTTGGAAACCGGTCCCCGTTCAAGGTCTCAAGTTGCACAGAGTTGTTCGGGAATACTTCACTGACAAGATACGGTCCCAACCACACTGCATCAAATTTCCCCGGAAAATCTAACTTCCTAGCATCCTGAAGTAGAACCAACATCCCTGCCTTCAACTCGCGCTTTTTGTGCCGGCGGTCAAAAATGATCTTCCTCCTGCGTTGGATCGCCTCAATGTGTTGCGCGCTCTGTCTACGACTCTCGTCGAGTGCTTCTAAGCAAGTAAGTCGATTTTTCAAAGACTGGTCGTCCGTCAATCTCGACTCGACTGCTACCCTCAGTGACTCAACCTCAAACTCAATGGGTAGGGTGGCTTCGATGCCATAAACCAAAGAAAACGGCGTGGCCTGCGTGGTTACTTTAAATGTGGTTCTATAGGCCCATAATGCAGCAGTGAGTTTCGTGTCCCAATCCCTCTTAGAATCCTGCACTGTCTTCCTCAAAATGCTCACCAGTGTCTGATTCACTCTCTCGGTTTGGCCGTTCGTCTGTGGATGGTAGGGTGTGGTTTTCCTATGGTCAATCTGAAACTTCTCCGTCATCTCACGGATCGTGCTATTCAGAAAATGAGTGCCCCTATCGCTGACTAAAATTTTCGGACACCCGAACCTAGAAATGATATTCTCGTATAAAAACGCTGCGGCATTTGCAGCCGTATCAGTCCTTACCGCCTTAGCCTCTGCCCACTTGGTCAAATACTCTGTTGCTACCACGATATATGCCATCCCTCTCGACGAATGCGGGTGCACCTCTCCAACATAATCGATTCCCCACTTCTCAAAAGGTACCAAAGGCAGCGACACGTGCAAAGGTAATTCCATTCGCAAGTCATTCCTAGCGTACCTCTGACACGCATCACACTTCCTCACGTACACGTGCGCATCTTTGAACAAGGTCGGCCAAAAGTACCCTGCCCTAAGTATCTTTTGACCCGTAAGCTGCCCCGAGAAGTGGCCCCCACACGCACTATCGTGACAAGCTTCTAGGATTGTCGGCACCTCAATTGCCCCCACACACCGACGAAGTAACCCATCTGCCCCTCGCCTAAACAACCTATTTCCCACAACCACGAAGTGTCGACTGTTCACTCTCACTTTCCTCCTTTTTTCCTTTGACCACTCAGCAGGTAGCTGCTGAGTGGTAAGAAACTCGACTATTCCTGAATACCACTCCGTTTGAGCCGTCACCACGAAAAGGCTCTCATCTATCAGCCAATCGTCCACCGGAGTAGCACCTACCTGATCAGACAGCCTAGACAGATGATCGGCTTGCAAGTGCATCCTACCTGGCTTGTATTCAACAGTATAATCGAACTCTTCCAACAACAGCACCCACCTGGCCAATCTACCGCTCAACTCCGGTTTGTTCACCAAAAACTTAATCGCCATATGATCCACAAAGAACACCACCGGGTTACAAATCAGGTAATGGCGAAACTTCTTCACTGAGAAGACCATAGCCAAACACTCCCTTTCCGTCGTTGAATAATTGCGCTCAACTATGGTTAGTTGTCTACTCGCATAAACCACTGGGTGATCCTTCCCTGTTTCTCCATGAGGCTGACACAACACACTCCCCACAGCCACTGAACTTGCATCACAAAACACATGGAAAGGAGTATCCCACTTCGGTGGCATCAACACCGGGTACGTGCTAAGTCTAGCCTTTAGCTCGTCGAACGCCCGCTGACACTCCTCTGTCCACTCAAACTTCACATCCTTCCTAAGTAATTTAGTAATGGGTGAGGCGATCGTAGCGTAATCCGGGATCAACTCCCTGTACCATCCCACGTGTCCTAACAACTTAGCGATCCCCTTAGCATTTGTGGGGGCGGCAAGGCCGTCAATGACTGCAATCTTCTCGGGATCCGGCTCTCTTCCGTGCTCACTCACCACGTAGCCTAGTAACACCCCCCTTTGCACTGCCAAATACGTCTTATCCGGATTCAAAGCCAACCTAACCTTCCTACATCTTGCAAAAGCCTCTCTCACACTCTCAAGATGGCTACTAGTGTCCGACTGCGTACTAAAGTCATCTACGAAGACTGTCATTGACTTATAGAGCAAGTCCGAGAAAATAAACATCACCAACCTCTGAAAAGTAGCCGGCGCATTACACAGACCGAACGGCATGACTAACCAAATAAAAGTCCCCCACGGAGTGGTGAAAGCTGTTTTGTGCAAGTCCCTGGGTGATATTGAAATCTGGTTGTAGCCGGCATACCCATCCATAAAAGTGTAACGTGCGTGACCCCCTACTTCTTCTAGCAAAAGTGAAATGAAAGGGAGAGGGAAATGGTCCTTCTGCGTGCAAGCATTAAGCTTCCGATAATCGACACAAACCCTCATCTTCCCGTTCTTCTTCCTCACCAAAACCATCGGCGACACCCAATCCGTAATTTCTACTGGCCTAATGAATCCTGCTTCCAACAATCGCTCTAACTCTGCCCTGACTAACAATTGGAGCTGAGGGTTCATTCTTCTCTCCTTTTGCCTAATCGGCCTCGCCCCTGGTATCAACGGAATCCTGTGTTCCACTACCTCTGGCGGAATTCCTTTAAGTTCCTTGTAAGACCAAGCGAATACATCGCTAAACTCCTCCACTAGCCTACCATATGCCTTGACCTCCTCCTCAGCTAAGTGGCTTCCCATCCGCATCTGCCTCTCCTCGCCGCTCTTAGTCTTAACCCCCACATACTTCCACTCTGACTCTATCACGTGCGACTGCTCTGTTGTGTTCCTATACCAATCGGCCGGAACATGCGGGTAATCCTTCACATCCTCCCCCACTGTGATCCCGGTTGAAGTGGTCTTGAAGTGTAGCGGGTTTTCTAGCAATCCTCCATCAGGAAGTATCTCTACGTCCTGCGTGCCGTCCACATGCACTGCGACCACATCTCTCTCGTCCAATCCGTCTAACCAAGGTGTCAACCCTCCTTGCACCCAATCCTCCTCTAAAAGAATCTCACAAGGCTCTAAGACATCGGACTCCTCTCTCTTTAGCTCTTCTTCTCTAATCGCATGCGAGATGGCCATCACATCGCCTGAGGAGTCCGGATGCTCCCGCAACCATCTGGCATACGCTCCATCATCCACCCAGTGATACAAACTAGGTCCCAATCTACCTAAGCCCCCTACACCAGTTGTTGCTTTTCCCTTACTCAACTGCGCAGCTCCCACAAGCTTCTTGGCTCCCTCGTCTTCTTCACTATCCTCGTCCTCGCTACTCGAAGACTCATCCTCAACCTCCATTCTCACAACCGACCCTATAGGCACCTTTACTCGATTCCTTACAGGTCCGTAAGTAATTGAAGGCTTAACCCCTCCCCAATCAACAATTGCGTTGGCCATCCTTAGCCAAGGTCGGCCTAGCAACATAGGAAAAGAGTCCTTCGTGGAGTGCATTCGGATCACGTGGAAGGTGACTACGTATTCCTCTCCCCCTGTGCTAATCCTACAATCCTTTATCTGACCTAAAGGTACGGCCGGACTCTGGTTGGCCATATTGATCACGAAAGGCGACGGACCTGTCAGGCTAAGGCCTAGCTTCTCCATAGTCTGAGCAGGTAATATATTCAATCCGCTTCCCCCATCCACCAAAACATTAGGCACCACTTTATCCACCACAGTGGCCTCTATCTCCACTGCCTTCACATCATGGGTCCCACTTGGTAGCTGCACCCTAGCTGCTACTCTAGTCTTTGCCCTCCTCTTCCTCCTAACCACCGGCATCCCCTCCTTCAGTGTCTTCCTAGCCATCGGTGAGATCTCGAGTAGCTGACCAAAAGTGATGTCTGCCTTTAGCGAGCTAAGGTCGGCCCATAAATCATAAGACTCACCCGTTTCTCCTTTCTCCTTACCCGCAACTTCGAACTCCTCTCGTGGAATTCCCGGTCCTTCCCATTCACCCATCACACTTCCCTCCGTCTCACGTGGTGCCAACTCTCCTCTCCCTCTAGGTCCATCCTCCGCACTAGCCCTTAAGTCCCTTGCATCCTTCCTCGCCTTCCGCGCAACTCTATCTAATTCCGAAAGGTGAGGCGACTCCTCCGAAGAATACTCCTCTTGACCCTCGATCTCTCTTTCCGCCTGTAGTTTACCTCTCATAGCTCTTGTCATCACCGCCACTGCTGGAGCCTCTGACCCTACCATAGCCTCTACCTTCCTTAACTCGTGAGTAATGACATTAGCGTTAGGCGGCCACGGAGTACTCTCACCCTCCGCGGACGGGTTCGGCATGAAGGATTCATCATGCTGGTACTCGTTGGGTGCGCTCATGAACCTCACATCTTGGGTGTTCGACGGACCCGATTCGTTGCCAGGACCTGGCACCCTATTCTCATTTGGGTGTGGAACGGGAGGCCTAGGATTCAACGGAAGATACCCATTAGCAGTCTGCAACACGGCCGGAGGGTGAAAGGTCTGTCTCGCGTTACCATAATCATAGTACAGGTTAGGAGGTCTAAGTTCGTTCGGGTTCCCTCCTTGCGGCCTTCTCTCACCTCTCATGTTCTCTCTAGCTTGTTGGTAAGGGTTCGCCACTGGGTGAGGCAACCTAATGACCTTGTCCGGTTGCCTGCACTCATCCGAAGGGTGGCTTCCCCCACAATTGCTACACCCAAATGACTGACCCTCCGACCAGCATTGCCCCGGAACATGCCATCTCCCGCAATACTGGTGAAACTCTCGCCTTGGCCCACTCTGTCTTCCCGGTCCTTGTTGCCCCCCTCTAAAATTACCTTGCCCATACTGGTTTTGGCCGTGTCCTCCACAATTTTGTGGTGGCCCCGCATTCCTCTGCTCTCTACTCGGTTCCCCCCTACAAAATTGTTTAGTGTGGCCGGGTTGGCCACACTGAACACACCATAATCCGGAAGCATGCCTACCCGACTCTACCGGAGGTGGGAGGTTTGGTGGTTGGTTCCTTACCATCAATGCCATCTGGTCCGAGAGGCTCTGAATTTGCTTCATCACCGCCTCTTGGAACCCTAGTTGACTAGCTCCTAACCTTCGTTCAAGTTCCTCCACACTAGGTCCAAGGTTAGGTGCGGGCAAGGCCAAGAAGGGTTCCGGTTCTCTGACTGCCAAAGGTGTAGGGCCCACATCCATTACCTGTCGCGACAACCGAGCTAACTGCCCTCCGGGTTCTCCCTCTAGCGTTCGCGGCCGAATGGGAATGAACTGTGGAATGGACTCGTCCTCCTTCCTCCATAGTCGCTCATAGTCTTTATCTATGTTCTCGATGTCTCTCGCTGCCCTCTTAGCCTCTGCTAGTGTCTGTGGGTTCCTTTCTAACACCCCTCTTATTGTTCCGGATTTAAAGAACCCTTGTATAAAAAATTGCTTAAGAGTGTCGTCATTGAGCATCGTGCCCACGAACCTAGTACAAACCAAATCGAACCTTCTAATATACGCAGAGATCTCCTCCTCCCTACCCTGCTTCAATGAAGCCAATGCTCTCAATGCTGCACTCTGCCCCACCTCTGGTCTAAACTCATTTAGGAACTCCCTCTGCATTTGTCCCCACTCCCTAAAGTGCCCTTCTGGATGGTCTCTGTACCACTCATAGGCTTCGCCTTGAAGAGTGGTAGGAAACCAAACCAGACAATAGCCAGGTTCGGTTATCAAGGAAGTAGCTAGCCTTTCAACATACCTTTCCATGTGCCTGGATGGGTCCTCATCCTTAGTGCCCCAAAACTTTGGCAGGTTGGCTGGCATGTCCAGCACTGCCAAGTTCTGAGGCACCACAATTGGCAATCCCCGTGGCCTAACTAAAGGATCGATGGGAGGGGGGGGAGGCGGCTCCCGCCTCTCTCGATCGGTGGCCATGGCGACTCTATGTATGCCCCCACTCGCTAGTTCCGGGTTCGGTTCACTATTTACTTCTTCTTCTCCTTCAGTCTCGAATGACCCCTCGTCTTCAAAATTGAAAGGACTCACGTTCCTTTCAATTTTACTTCCTAAATTTGGACTTGCTAATGAAGAGCTCCTATCACTCCCACTTACCTCCTCAGTTGCACTGCTACCTAATTTACCTCCACCTCCTTCTCTTCCTTCCGCTCTCTTCCTTCGCACCCTTTCTCCTAACCCTGGTACTAACTCTGGCGTTTTCGACCTAGTTCTAGTGTGCATCTACCACCTTGCACCGAACAACCCTCACATGACCAGGCTTACCCCTCACTACCTTCAGTCATTTTTATGTTTTCCCTTTTCTTAGGTGTGTTTTTTTTTTTTTTTTTAGAGGTTAGGAAGAGAACCCTGCAACCCACTTAAAGTGAAAGCAAATCCCACAAGGGATGGCATGCTCCGGACAACTCTTGGTTAGGACGGAGAATCACTCCCGTGCCTTTCCGCAAGTTGCCCTTTGCCACAACTCGACGCGAGGGACTGACCTCCGCTCATGCATTAGTGTAGAAGTCGGGGCATCACCCCCGTGCTCCCACCCTAATACTATGGCTCGGGAATTACCCACTTCGCCGATAACGACAATGTACGATTACAAAAAACGTTCTTTAATTACTTAATGCGTTCACTTGGAAGAGAGCGACTTACCTGATGCTCCGCATCGCCACCTGTTGCCATCACTCATCGCTCACGAATGCCACCTAGTTACCCACTCTAATGTCCTAATTCTCTATCCTAAGTCCTTCATCTAAGTTACCCTCCGGAGTTACCCATCTAGATTACTCACTGACATTACCCCAAGTTGAGTTACTTACCTGAGGTAAGAACTCAAGTCGCCCACTGTAAGGTGGAACTTAGAAAGTTGCCTAGGGTAGACTTAAGTTACTTGCCCGGGTAAAGCTTAAAGTCACTTACCTAAAGTAAAACTAAGTTATTTACCGAGGTTATCAAAGTAAATTACCTACCCTAGGGTAAGAACCCAAGTTACTTACTCATGGTAAGAACTAGAACTACTTACCCTGGAGTAAGAACTTAATTACTTTAACCCGGTAAAAACTTGAAGTTTACCTTAGGTAGAGCCCGATTCACTTAGCCTAAACAAAACTCAAGGCACCTACCCTAAGTCGCCGTCCTACGTTACGGTCCTCTTGCTCAATTACCCTCTTACTTTAGTTTCCTCATCACTCGGCTTATTAAGGTGATCTTCATTATGCCATCCCGAGGAGGGTTTAGGATCACACCTCATGCCGCGCTCCTTCCTCGACTTCCATTACACTGCTCATGCACACTCAATGCACATTCGAAAAGCAATGAAATTTTCAACAAACGGCGAGTGAGTGACTTACCTCATGCCGCGCTCCTTCCTAAAAGTTCAGCTCTTCTTCCCAAGTCCAGCTTCTTAACCTCGCCTCCGAAGACGCCCCACTGCCCCTACTCTACCTTCAAGCAATAGACTTCAAGCTCCCGGCAGACGCACCAATTATGTGAGAAGGATCCTCCCCACCCTTAGTTGCGTCTTAGTCCGGGTGGGGAATCCTCTTTTCACACTACCAATTACACAATCCCGCACAAACTCCCATCCACTTCACTTGGGTTTGGATTGGTGTGCAAGACACCTTTTTCCTTTATTAAGAATAATTCAGCGTTCACAAATGCTTGAGTCACACCTACAATCCATTGGAGTCACACAAAATGTTCACCAAGCCTCAAAATCTAATTACCACTCACTCACAACTACTCAATTGCTTGAGCTACTCTAATCCTTCAACCCTCATTCCCCCAGCTACCTTAACCATCTTCCTGTCCAACCACCCTGCGTTGATTATCCCTGTCTTGACAACCTGCTCCAGCTCCGACTCCCTTTCTTCACAGCAGCTCCTCGGCACTGGTTGCTAACTGGGCCTTAGTGAACGACCTGCCCCCCCCCCCCGACGGCTCACCTTTCACATTCAATTCACAAAGCGTTAATGAGACTGGAAGCAACTGGCTTCCTTCCACCGGGATCCCCGACAGACTCCTTGGGTACCTCCCACTCTCCTGCAAGCTCGACCCCCCTGCTCGTTGTGCAGTAGTCTCCACCCTGTCTGCACCCTTGCAGCAGCTGCAACTTGACGATCTCTCCTCCCAGCTTCCAAGTTCCTGACTGCAGCAACCTCCTGAGAGAGGGTCGCCGGACCCGAGTCCTCCTTGCATCCAATCGTCAAGTGCAGAGTGACTCTCTTTGCTGTCGCTCTTGTAATCTTCCAAACCTGCCTGCTCAGACGCACTCCTCCAGAGCTTCAGAATTGGGCCCCACCACGGAGCCGGATTCCAGCCAGTTCCCCCCTCACAACCGATGTCTTTTGCTGCAGTCACCTAAAATAACATTCATAGAAAATACCACACTTCACACAAGAAATTAGTAGCCCCTGCACTTTTCCAGCCATGGCCATACCCTGGACCGAACGCCCCCTGCATGAGCCTCCTTCATGGGGCTCGGTACTTAGACACAAAATTAGTGATCGTGTGGTTCGAACCCACTGTTCCCAAGGAAATGCAACATTACCCCTCGCTAACTTTCACTCAGATAGTCGATTCTCCACACCCACATGTAGCTCTCGAGGCCGACACCTCACCATTGAATTAGAAGCCTCTCCTGGTCGTAGATTTAGAACTTGCAATCTTGCCTCTACAAATTGGTGACACTCCTTACAATTTAGAAGCAGAAGTCGCCGTTGAATGTTCATATTTTCTTATTTTTAAATGGAATCCTCACTATTGCCCTGACATGAGCACTTCCATCCTCTTCCATTATGTCACAGTCGTGCAGCAGCTCAAGACAATTAACGACCTGAAGTTTGAGTTGGAACTAATTCCTAGTCACAAACTATCCTACCACAGGGTCCATCTCACCTTCCCCTCCCTCTGCAACGGTTCTCACCAAGCCAACATCCACTAGAATTCACACTCCCCACAACCCCTTCCGATCCACACCGTTCCTCCTGCTGACTTCCTTCCACACATCTATCAGCATCCATCGGTGCAACACATCACACACTGAAATATCACAGGACAATCGGGAAGGGACGGAGAGAGGACCGGGAAGCTTATCACTTCCAGCCTCAACGGTCTGACTAGCCTTCCCGACAGTTGATCCTCGCGAGAGCACCAACGTGCAATTCCAACTTTGGATGTCTCCTAATATCTCCTGATCACTCACTACCACATCAACTACTCGATTGTCCTATTCTAACACCGGGATGAAGGTGATGTGCTTTCCTTAGGCATCCCTCACTTATGTGTGTGTAGCCGAAACCCAGACCGTGGGTCATCCAGGTTACGGTGACATTAGCAACTTATCAAGTGCGGTAGCTGCTTACTTCATTTGGTGAGAAAGACTTAACAGGGTAAGAAACACATCACCCATCGGCCATACGTCGTCGTGGTCAACAGTCTCTCGGAGAGCCGGATCCGAAGCTTGAGTTCCTACCGCTAATGCATAGGCGCGCCCATCACTCCTTCCATCCGGATGATGTAACTTGCGCCTTGGGAGCGCACAATCTTGCATATCGCTGGAGCCTGGTGCCTTCGCCGATCGCCCTGACCACCTTGCTCTCACAACTAGGATCTCCCAGGACCAGTCACTACTCTTGCTGCAACCGCCGAGTTATCAATTTTGCTTCCTGACTACCGATTCTTCTACCAGCACCCTTGTTACTTCCCTCCTCGCCTTCTACCCCTACCTACACCCCAAGACTACCACTACCTCTTGCGGACTCCCAGTCCACTCCAAGTCTCTCCAGATTGCAGTTCTACCACGGAAGATTTCTATGTGACTGTGCTTCCACCCTTTTCCGACAGCTTCTAGCCTTCTCCCATCCTCATCCAGGGCCTGAGACACCGCTTCTTCCTTCTACCAACTCTTTCCGGTCCACAACCATCCACTGAATCTGTGCAGACTAAGCTAGGTTGCCATCGCAGGGGAAAGTTCGAAGTTGCGGCAGGGCTTCCGCATCCCAGCTCCTACTCCCTTTCTAGTGTGCATATTGAATCTCAAGGGTCAGGCTCCGGAGACCCCCTCCGGCTCGTTCCTTTTTTTCTGCTGCCCGGCATCTTACCGGGCGGCCCGAAAAAAAAACGAGCTAGCCTCATTTGACTTCCTCTTCCCTCTCATTTCCTTTCCAACTCACTTTTCCAACCTTTTAGCCTAACTCTATCTCGGCTTAATTCCACTAAGCTTACCTCAAGGTAATCTTGAGTTTCTTTGACTTTTTAAGTGGTTCTCAAGCTTTTAATTCATTTTCCACGGTAAATAACATAATTCTTGGGTTAGCAACTCATGTGAGCAAGATTTAGGGCTCACACCTTACCGGTACGCGAACAGACTTAGTCCAGTTTTCCTTACCGGCATCCTAAGCTCCTGCCCGCTACCGCTTTTGTTGGAAGTCTCACTCTATCCATCCTTCTTAGTCTCCCTGCCTCTCCTTGGGGTATCCCACGCTTCTACTGGTCTTACGGTTGGTACGCCCCTTATGCCAGTCGAGTCGACCAGTACCCCTACCGGGTTCTCCTACCGAATTCTCGGAAGATCTACCAAGTTTCCTACCTGGTTCTCAACCGGGTTTCCTAGGGATCTACCGGTTTCTCTGCCGGATTCGTAACCAGGTTCCTTGGGGGTCTACCGGTTTCACTACCGGGTTCCTATCCGGGTTTCCTGAGATCTACCGGTTTAGCCGTACTACCTGCAATAACGTGGTTACATGAGTTCTAACATCCTACCACGAGTTTTCCCCTTTACCCCACTTCACAAATGGGTTTAACCGGTTTTTATAACCGTATTACTGTTAGAGTATTACTTGCCCTATTACTAGGATGGATTATACATCCTACCGAACTCCCTTTTTAGCACTCCTGACTGTTTCTCTTTTATACTACCACTCTCATAGTTAGTGTACAATCCATTCTTCTACCAGGACTCAAATGTTGTAGTATGAAAACTCAGCTAAGAGAATATCATTCCCTTCATTCAGTGTATACATCTGGTACTACTGTCCCACAAGACTTCTCTGAAGATACCCCCATCCATGCGTTAGCTACTTGTACACGACTCTTTTGCCAACATAAGTAGTCCATTGCCAACTTCTCTTTCACACAACAAACAATTACCAGAGGTAAGGCAACTACCATTATAAGAAAACCACAAGTTCCTTACATCAGATTCAACAGTATCTTACTCAAGCAATCTAATACTCTTATATATATGAATCCTAGTACACATTCCTTAAGAATGAGAGAGAGAGAGAGAGACAACTCTCTCCTTAAGTACTTTCTCCTCATCTCTTTAAATCCATACTAACCACTCACTGGGACTACCCTATCCACTACTCTTCTACTCCTTATCTGCAACTACGGCACAATCTTATCCCTAATTGCTATTTCTGATACTACTACCAAAAGTAACTTAAAAGCCACTTTAACATGATATTGCTAAAAATTACTGTCTACTAACCTTCTTTAACATTGCCCCCCTTCTAATCTAAATTCCGCCCTCGGAATTTCTAAGTCTTGCTACCGGTTACCTAATGCCTATGCTGGAAAGACCGGCGTGGAGGCGCTCCTGAAGACTCGGCAGCCCTCTCATTGTCTGGGAATTGTCGATGTGCCCTGATCTACGGTTGATACCACGGTGGGTCCCCTGCCGTAGTGGGATGGTGACCCATGTCGAGGTCCCGGCGTCCCTGATCGTGATCGTGACGTCCTATCACCCACCGGAGGTCGAATTGCTGGGTCTTCTTCCGGATCGAGTGAATTGTCTTCTTCCGTGGCTGCTACCGGACTTGATTGCCGCTCTTGACTTTTACCTTGAGAAGGTGGTCTCGGGCGTCGGGGCTGGCTGGGGCTCCGAGTTTCTATTGGTCGAGGAGGAGGAGATTTTGTGTTGCTCCGACTGCGACGGTCTGCTCTAGAAGAACGAGGAGAGCTCCTCGGTTGACTTCGACTTCTGCTTCGAGGTCGAACCGGTGGTGAGGAAGGTGTGGGATTAGTTGGGGCGGTTGGTGCGGAATTCGATGGACCAGCTCCGTCACCTGCTTCTTCGTCATCTGATTCTTCCTGGTCGGAAAGAGGTGCTTCAGGCATTTCAAACCCCGGAAATGCTAAGCGGTACTCTCTTAGTTGACGAACATACTCCGCTTCATCCCTTTTAAAGGAATCAAAAAGCTCCCGGTAGATTTCAGTGTAACTATCTTCAATCTCCCGAGCTTTCTTCTTCTTTTCCCCGCTCATTTCTACCGCTAATTGCCTGGCCAACAAAGTAGTATAATTCTGAACTACTTCGTGGAATTCCTCTAAGCGGTTTTTGCACAATACCCTCACGCTCTCAAGTTCCTCTAACTGCCTAATTCTATTCCGCAGACAGTCGATCTCCCTTTGCATCTCGAGCTGGGTCTGCCCTTCCGCTGGCGATTTCGAACGTCGCCTCACGCTTGCTCGTAATTCTTCCTCCAGCTCCGCGATACGCGCTCAAAATCCATCTGTATTGCCCACCGCTTCCGCTAATGCAGCTTCACTCTCCGTCAATCGAGTGTTCAGCAGTTGAATTGCCCGTTGCTGGTTCTGATTGGCGGTTTCGAGGTTGCCTAATTGAGCCTCCCGAGTTGCAGCTTGCTGATTCGCCGCCTGCAACACTGTTTGGAGACTTTATGTTTGCGACCTCCAATAATCCTTCTCCCTTTCCACCGCCAACCTTGTTGCTTCTGCAAGGTCTGCATCCCTGTTTAATGCAGCCATTTGCCCTACCAGCGTCCTCTTCTCCGCTTCTCGTGCATTGATGACCCTTCTGAGTTGCTCTTCGGATCCTCGAGCTTGTTCCAGCAACCTATCTCGATGGGCCAAATGTTGCTGCAGCTTCACGACCTCCTTATTCATCCCTGCCATATTCCGATCCGCCTTTTTCTTGATATCTTGGCAGGCATTGTCGATTGCTTCCTTCTGATCGTTGCGAAAACAATCCCGAGCTTCTTCGGCCGACATTCTTAGGGCTGTCTCCAATTCCAGCTTCTCCCTAAGTTCCCTTGTGGCCGTGCTCACATTTTGGACCACCTTCTGATACTGGTTTAAGGGTAGAAGCACGCTAGGGTTAGTACACTTTGGGCAAAAATCAAAGTATGTTTTGGACACCAATTTGGAGCAATTCTTTGATATCTCGAAGGAAAAGGCTTTTGTTGCACAAAAATGCAAGAAGCCCACGTAGTGTTTTCTATGTTTTGTATGGGCAAAAGTGAAAATGCATTAAAGTTTTTTGATTTCCTATGTTTTAAGCACTTACAAAAATAACCCCATTTTCTTTCATTAACCGTTGAGTGGACTGCAAATGTAGGAATTGTTTAACAAAATATGATTCATAAATATATATTACACATGTCACAAAAGAGTCATAGAAAAATATAACCTAAAACCCACAAAACGAAGTATTTTTCATAAAAAAATATACTGTGTGACAGGAAACCACTGGTATATAAATATACTCACCACGGTCAAACCATGAGGAGTTTATTGATAGAAACTAGAAAAATTATTGCTCATCTATATCTACAACCAGATTATTCCATTTTATCCCTCAAAGAGATGCTACTTTGAAATCTACACCCAATTGAATGCAACATTCCTCTGAAAATGTGTTTTGTGACAACATTTTTGTACTAGTGTAGCGTGCTTATGCCCTTAACGACCCTAAGACTTTGTCCAGTTGTTCTAGGGCTGCTTCTGGTATCAACTCGCTTGGCGGCTCCAAATGGAATGCTGCCCTATTCGATCCCGGTGATTCGAATAGCGGTTTCCTCGTCCTCGAAGGTGGTGTCTTGTGAACCACCATCTACTTCCCCTTCCCCGGGCTTTCCTTCACCGGAGTGGTTGAGGGTGGCATCTGCGCGATGGGAGCGGGGCTTGCTTTCTTTTTCTTCCTCTGTCCCCTCGAACTCTCGCCTTCAGTTGTCTTCCTCTTTCCCCGTAATGCTATCCTGGCAGCTTCTCTCCTTCTTTGCTTCTCACCTTCCGATTCCTCCTCCGTTTCTTCATTATCGTCTGCCGGTCCTTCCGTGGCCTGGATGGCTCTCGAACTCTGCCCTGGTCCACTGATTGACAAGGGTGGTGTTGAAATGGTAACCGGAAACCATTTCCGCAGGAGCACATCAATCACCTGGGCGGCCACCAACACGGGTTGTCCTGTTTCCGCTCCGGTCCTAACTCTTACCGGTGTGCACAACCTTTGTAATTCCTTCACTAAATTACGGTAGAGAATCGCCGCCCAATTGAATTCCCTACCCATCCCTTCTGCTAAACATACGCACTTCACTAAATTATGAGCTGCATATGTGAGCTTCTTCTTGAATACTATCGCCTGTAAAATAGCGTAGATCCTCGGAATGTAAGGTCCCGCAAACTTGATAACTGACCATCCCTCCCTGGTCAGTGAGTTTGCTCCCGAAATGTGCGATACCTATTCGCCCCATTCATCTGCTGCAAACCCTGGAATCTGCGTGCTGCTAAAATTGTGCGGTAATCCCAAAAATTCTACTATCAACTCCTGGTTGATCGTGATTATCTTCCCCTTCACTATCGACGTAATGGATTTCTTATCGAACGATAAGTCTAATCCTTTAATAAAATCTATAACCAAATCCCTCCTCAGGTTTCCCCACCTGATATGCTTGAACCCGTCTAATCCTACCTTCTTGGCCCACTCATCCTCCTCTGCCATCGCTGCCCACTGATGAAACTTCCGCATCATCCTTATCTCGAACTCCTCAGGAATAACGTAGTTCTTCGGCGTTGCTGGCCTTATCATCTGTAGTGGTTGCGGCGGTGTGTTGGTTTGCCTCTGCGGCCTTCTCAACCGCCTATCCAACACTACTTCCTCTCCGCTCTGCTCACTTCCGCTGACTATAATTCTCTCATCCTCTCCTGCCATTTTTCTTGCTGCTTCTGTTGCTAAAATCTGAAGGTTTGAATGGCATTTGAAATTTTTGCAGCGCTTCGCCCTTTCCTTACACTTCTTGCGTTGTGTGCTTGCAAAAATGAACGGTTTAAATAGATCGTCTGAGGGTCTTTCCCCCTCATATCTCGTCATAACTGCCGTGATAATGAGACAACTAACTGACATCGCTTCAACAGAATTAGTTCCGCCGCCGTTGTGGGTTGCCTCTTCATATTCCGTGCTATTATGACGGCTAAAGTTTTTTAGGTTTCTGACGTGTATATTATCTATTTTTTCTTGCCTATCACCCATGCTGGCCACGTCTGGGAAGCCGTCTTTGTTATGATTGTTATCCCCACTACCTCTTGCTAGGTCTAGGGTAATGGTGTCGTCATTATTACCATTGCTACCCCTACTACCTCTTTCTAGGTCCCGGGTAACCGGGTCGAGGTTAACTTTGCTACTGGTTTTGCTACTGGTTTCACTTAGATTACCGGTACCTCCTTTGTCTACCGGGTACTACTCATCCACTCCGTTGGATGATGTCTCCAAGACCCTATAGGGTTTCAGTTTGTTAATATTTACCAGCACCGGTTTAGGGTCAAAAGTCTCTTCATTCACCAGCAGTACAGTGTTATTTGGTAAGACATACTGTACACGAAATGGACCATGCCACCGTTGTTTAAACTTACCGGGATGGTCCTTCGCGCCTTTGGGGAACCACAGGACTCTATCTCCGAGTTGAAATTGTTTAGGCCGGTAGTGATCCTGACTCCAAAGTGCTCGCTCCCACTGTCGATGAGTCTGAGTTTGTCGAGCTTGTTCTCTTGATTCGTCCAGCAGTTCCAATTGTCGGTGTCTTGCTTGTATGATTCGTGCTGGTTGTTCCCCCCGATTCCTGTCCACTGTAGGCATAATGTACTCGGTAGGCATTAACGGAGTCATCCCATAGACCAGCTGGAAGGGTGAGAAACCGGTAGCTACCTTGAAAGAAGTTCGGTATGCAAACAATACCATGGACAAGTGTTCGTCCCAGTCGTTGCGAAGGTCACTAATAAGTTTAGTGAGCAATGTGCCAATAAACTTGTTGGAAGATTCTGCTTGGCCATTACCTTGAGGATAGTAAGTTGTGGATGTACGGTGTTTTATCAGGTAATGGTCCGTGAGGTAATGAATTGCCTCGTTGATGAAATGAGTCCCTTGATCACTTACCAGATACAGAGGACAACCGAAACGGGTCAGAATGTTTTCGTATATGAAGCGGGCGGTGACCACCGCCGTGTTTGTTCGTAATGCCTTGGCCTCAACCCACTTGGTCGCGTAATCTGTTGCTACCAGGATATACTTATTGCCGGTATATCTGCCTACCGGTTTAATTGGTCCCACAAAATCCAAACCCCATTTCATGAATGGTTCCACTGGCAAGTTCGTAATTAACTGGGCCATCAATCGAGTATTCAGGCCTCCCGTTTTTTGACATTCGTCACAGCTACAGCAGTACTCAATAGTATCTTTGTGTAAGATAGGCCACCAGTAGCCGGCATCCAAAATTTTGCGTATCGAGATGTGGGATGCCAAATGTCCGCCACCTACCCCCTTGTGTAGCAGTTCCAGTACCGCTCTAGCTTCCCTTGGATCAAGAACTCGCCTTGGTATCAGATCTTGCCCTTGTTTAAACAAAACCCCGTCCTTCAGAAAGAAACGGAAATTTTGAAGGGTTAATCGACGCTTTTGCTCTTCTGATAAATGAGGTGGGTACTCTCCGGTAGCTAAGTACGTTCTGAGATCTGTGTCCCACGGAACGGATATCGTGAAAAGTGTGGCATCCGTAGGTTGATCCGGAACGCCTATTGGAGGTTCAGACTTTGCTAAGCGTGTTAAACCGTCAGCTACCGTGTGGGTTCTACCGGGTTTGTATACAACCGTAAAGTCGTATTCTAGAAAGAGAAGTAACCATCTAGCAATTCGTCCTGAAACCTGTGGTTTGTTGACAAGGTGTACCAAGGTCATGTGGTCTACATAAAATACAAACTTGTTTGCCAGTAGGTAATGGCGAAATTTATGCAACGCATAAACCATAGCTAAAGCTTCCCTCTCGGTAGTTGTGTAGTTTCGTTCTGCCTTATTCAACAGTCTAGAGGCGTAAGCTATGGGCTGATCATATTTTCCACTAACATTTTGTGCTAGCATAGCTCCTACTGCTAAATTAGAAGCATCCGTATGAACGTGGAACTCTAATTCCCAATGCGGTACTATTAGTATTGGGGCATTGACATACCGGGATTTGATGTGATCGAAAGCCGTCTGACATTCTTCGGTCCACTTGAACTCTTCGGCTTGCCGCATCAGCTTGGTAATTGGAGCCATGATGAACGCGAAGTTCTTGATGAAGCAACGGTAGAATTGAGCAATTCCGTTAAAAACTTGAATATCATGAGGGTTTTTAGGTGCTGGCATCGATACTAATGCTTCCACCTTTCTTGGATCGGGCATTTTTCCTTCCTTCGAGACGATGTATCCCAACACAATATCGGATAATACAAAAAATAAACTTTTCTCCGGATTGAGGCTGATACCTGACTGTCGGCATGCTACGAAACATTGCCTCAGTTTCTCCAAATGGGAATCCATGTCGCTGTAGATGCTGAAGTCGTCTAAGAAGATTTTCATGAATTTGTTGAGAAATTCTTTGAAGACGGTGTCCACAACGCGTTGGTATGTTGAGGGTGCTCCAGTTAAGCCAAATGGCATATTGATCCACGAAAAGGCTCCCCATTCGGTTATGAACGCTGTATGGCGACGATCTTGCTTCCTGATTTTGATCTGGTAGTATCCTGAGTATCCATCGCAAATGGAAATTGCATCGTGTCCAGCTACCTGGTCCAAGACTTCATCGGTAGACGGAAGAGGATAAGGATCCTTCTTAGTCGCGGCGTTCAATTTCCGGAAATCAACACATATTCGTAGTTTCCCATTCTTCTTTGGAACTACCACAATGGGGGACAACCACGTGGCTTCCTTTATTGGCTCAATGAATCCTGCTGCCAATAGTTTGTCAATGTCCTGTTTGACTATGGCTGCATAATTGGGGTTCATTCTGTAGCGTGCTTGATGAGCTGGTGGCATCGAGGTATCCAACTCGATCCGATGTTCTGCAATGTAAGATGGAATGCCCTTGAGTTCCTGATAAGACCATGCAAAAACGTCCTTGAATTCTCTTAATAATTCCTCAGCCTCTTTTGCGTACCTTGGTTCTAGAACTGCATTCAATTTGACACACTTGGGCTCTTCTTCTGTTCCCAAGTTTATTTGCCGAATCTGCTATGTTTCCGGTAACGTCCAGCCTGCAATCTTCAGGTTTTTAACCCTTTCGTGTGCTGGTGTATCATCCACATCAATGTCCCCAAGGATTGGCTGTGAAAAATGGCTTGGGTAGTTTTTCGATGATTCATGATCCAGTAAGCAGGGTAGAGTAACAGTGCCAATCGAAAACAATTGAGGTTCGGTTTCAAACAGGGTATCTTCTTCCTCGTCCGTCACCCCTTCCTGGAAGTCATAGCAAATGAGCACCTCCGGTCTCCTGGTATTAAGTCCTAATTTCTTGGTTACTGGGATCACCCGAGTAGTGCCATTCCCTTCAATGGTCACCATGTTGTTACCCCAATCATGGAAAACCTTAGCATTCCGTAGCCATGGCCTTCCTAACAACATTGAATAGGAATCATCCACCACACTACTATTCATGACGGTAAATGTCACCGTGTAAGGTATGCCATGGATACCTATGCGAACATCTCTGATCAACCCTACCGGTTTAGTGGTAGTTTGATCTGCCATTCTTAAATTGTAAGGTGCAGGTTTTGGGGCTGGTAATCCCAACCGTTTTCGTAAATCCTCCGTGATAATGTTCACACCTGATCCTCCATCCAGAAGAACATCCTCCATAGTGTTTCTCCCGACTTGAACCGGTATGACTGCCATTTGATGATCAATGGCTACCGCAGCTACAATACTTTCAGGAAGTCGGTCTGCATTTTGTTGACGTGACGTACCTGGGGCTGTTAAGTATTCACGCAGTGCGGGAGCTAATTGCATCAATGTCAGCGTGTACTTACTATCCAAGACCTGGGATCCCAAATCCATCAATACATCCTTCAGTTCAGTAGACAGGGCTTGTAAGATTACCTTGGGTGATTCCATCTTAGGGAGCCCTATCCATTCCGTGGATTGGCTGACTACTGGTGTGTCCTGAAGTTGATGAATGGTTTGAATGAAATCATTCTTCAATTGCTCTTCATTTTTCCAATCATCCGGGGATTTTGTCTTCAAGGGTTCCTTCTCCTTGAATGCTACCTCCTCGTTCACTTTGCTTCGAGTGGTTACCGCTAGAACCATGTTGACATTTGCCTCTTCCACTCTAGGCGGATTCCTAGGTTCCTGCTGCGGTGGTTGGGTTTGCCTATTTCTGAACATGGCCTGAGCCTCGTCCTTGTAAGGGCAAAAATACGCCTTATGTTCTGTCCTACCACAAATGTAGCAAGGTAAAGGCCTGTCGTTCTGCCTAAAGGGAGGTCTTGCCGGTATCCCTCGATTATATTGTGCCGCTACCTCATTAACCGCTACCGTGGTTTTTTCCTTTATTCTATTTAACGGATTCTCTGGATTGAAAAAACATTTTTCCATGGTGTGTCCCTTCCGTTTGCAGCAAGCACACACCTCCTCATTGGGTTTTAAGATTTGTTTTCTCTTCTCCTCCGGTTGGAAGGCACTAATGATTTTATGCCCATCCGAATCTGCAGTATTTTCTTCGCATAATACTGCCGCTTCTTTCAAGGTTACTAACGAGCCCTTTTCCCTAGCTGTAAGTAGCCGTAAGTATGATTTCAAACCCGTTCTGAAAAAGGTAGTTAGGAATGCGTCCTGTGGCGGGTCTTGCAAACAGTTTGCCAATTTGACTAACCTTTCAAAATAAGACTCTACCGTTTCTGTCTCCCCTTGTTTAATGTTCGGAGAGCCATATAGACTTGTTCATATGTTTGCACTTTCCTATAGCGTTTACAAAACGCTTTTGTCAATAATTCGAAATTACTATCTGGGTAATTGTTCAAAAAATTCTCTCCCCATTCTGACTCTTTGTCTCTCAATGTATAATAGAACAGATTTATCATCTCTTCATCCTTTGTTTCACGATTCGCTTTGATAGCTTTCCTAAACACTCTAATATGAGCGTCTGGATCTGCACCCGACTGATACAGTGGATATGGCAATGATTTACGAGATGGTAAGGGCGTAGGTGTTACCGGAACAGGTGGCGGCATTGTGGTGTACCATGGTGGAAAGTAACCGGTTCGCATCCAATGTGGTGTGTCATTCTTGTTGTCGTCATCTTCTTCCCCGTCATCACCTCCCGGTCCTCTGTCCGGTGGTTCTCCTCCCGGTGGTCCAGCAGGTGGTCTTCCTTGGCCTCGTCTGAATTCGTCCTCTCGATCTCGCGAAGTCCCCTTCTCCTTCCGTTGGGCTCCTCTTCTTCCCATATCCTTTTGATCATCATCCGATCCTCCTTCTGGTGGTCCTTTTCCTGGTGGTTCGATAGGTGGTCCTCTTCTACCGCCTCCTGTGTCTGCTACCGTTTTGTTTCTTGTATATTGTTGTTCCATGTTCCTCTCCAATCTTGGAAAACTTTGCCGATCCCCGTTTTGTCCCCTGTTTGGATAATGTTTCACTCCTTCTACGCCCATCGATTCATATCCCTGTGATTGTGATGGCACGGTGTCCTTACCATACGTGTTCTTCCCTTTTTCCGTTTTTCGTGCTACTTCTGGATTGTCCCCTTGGACATTGTATTCTCCCCTTTGGTGAGAAGCTATGGTTCCCATGTACCTCTCATTCGGATAGTATGACGACCTATCCATCCCCCCTTGAAAACCGTATCGACCACCTGGGAGAGAATGTGGGGAACTGTATGGGATCACAGGGGGTGTATAATAAGGATTAGAGAAATGAATGATCGGTGGGTTTGGAATAATGGAGGTAGTTGGAACAATAGTAGTAGGGATTTTTGAAGAGTCGTTGTGAGGAAACGACTTGGTACCTAGATGATGATCATTTAAGAGGGATCTGACAAAATAACACTCAGTATCTCTATGACCCGGAAGATTGCAGTATGTGCAATATGGGGGGGCATGGTGAGAACCAAAGTCATCGTCCCATAGATTTGGAAGAGTAGAAAATCTTACATGGCGTTGCTCTGTAGGAATGGTCGCCGTAGGCGGCGCCATCGTTTGGAATTCGTGAAGTTGCCGAAGTTGTTGAACTCTGAAAGAAACGCCACGAGAGGGTTCCTGTGTAGACATGTCTTCCATAGTAAACCAGGGTGGTGGAGGATGCCGTGTAGGTTGGTGACCGGAATTCTGTGAACCTATCTGATTATCATCCTCTTCGCTACTAAAACTCATACTGACCTCGGGAGTGCTGGTATGGTCGTATGTTGATGAAATTGTGATGAAGGGTGTTGTAGCATGCATCACTTGGTCGGGGTGAGCGGAATCGACTGGTCGACCCTGACCGATGCTGCCTCCAAGAGAATTGACGATGTTGACCTCGTCGTGATCGTGGATGTCATTTATGTTCTTCTCCTTCCTGATGCGTCTCTCTTCCATGTGGCTTGATTTGTCAAGCATATACAGCAGAGGAGAGTCCGTTGTTGTTGCCGCTGGGATTTGTGCGTTGAAGTTCCATTCCTTCCATGGGTGTGTAGAATTCCGATCGCCGTCTGTTGAGGGAGTTGGTCCGTCAACGTGACGCCAGTATGTTTCTTTGTCCGGTTGTCCCGCGTGCGGATGAGTTTGTTCTGTTTCAGATACGAGATCAGTTTCCAAGACCGTAGCCAAACGCTGCCGTAGCCCCCTTGTCATCACCGCCATTTGATCGCTGATCGTAGCCGTGGAGTGCCAGTTGTTAACTGCAAAGTTTTCCTTCTATGAAGGGTTTACTCACAGAGTACCGAACCCAGCCGGTATAAGAGGTATTTGCCAATACCCAGCGGCAACCGTTATCTACGATGGCGATAATGGGGATGAATGATATAAGGGCTGCAGGTTGGTGTCGGTCCAGAAGGATCTTTTTAATTGAGAACAGATTGCCCTGTGTCATGACGAGGAAAGATTACCGGAACCCAATCCGTGGTTCATTGTCAATCCACTGCATGGTCGCCAAATGTTACATGAGGTTTCCCCTCTACGTTCCATCGGTACCACCCTACTTCCGGTAGTACCTTACCGGTACGCGAACAGACTTAGTCCAGTTTTCCTTACCGGCATCCTAAGGTCCTGCCCGCTACCGCTTTTGTTGGAAGTCTCACTCTATCCATCCTTCTTAGTCTCCTGTGAGAGGACACCTCCCCACCCTTAATGGCGTCCTAGTCCGGGTGGGGGGTCTCCTATCCACACATCACACATAATCACTACCATGTGCACCTACACCCACTCACTTGCGCTTTAAGTGGTGTGTATGACACCGTTCTTTTATTAATGATGCACAAGCACTTACAAATACTTGTGTAAGTACAACTTGCCTTACTCACTTGCAAGGTTACGAGGACATCAAATTGATTGTTTCACTACCTGCCCACCTCTCACCTCACACTACCTACACCAGTCTAGCCATTGCAACCTATCTTTCTCCTAAACAACTAATGCACCGAGTCAGCTCATTACTTTCCCTCAGATGCACCCAGGCTGATCCTTGCAGCACTCCTCCTCAACAGTCCTTCCATCATAAGGGCCAGCAAGATGTGAAGGCCCCAGCCTCAGTGATTTCGCCCATAATCTCCCTCCACCTGTCAGCCCCAAGGACTCGGGACCGCAGTGAAGCTGCAGCCGCAACAGAAGTCCATGTGTGATGACGAGTTCAACAGCAACTTCCCTAGTGGCTGCGGTTCAGTGCCGCATCTGCGCTGCAGTCAACCCTTGCCTCTGCACTCGCACTGCATTCCATCAACTCCTGCTTCCACCCTCGCAACCGTCACTCTCCCAGTGACCAGGGAGATCTGTGAGTGACCCTCGATTGAGGTTCTAGTGTTTGCAAGTCCAGCCGGGTACAGGTTGACTTCTTTAGATTTTCCTTGATCAGATTGGGGCATACTCATGAACTCCTCGAGAATGATCTATAATTTCCCTGCAACCTTGGACTCCAATCTGTCAATTCTAAGACTCTCCCAGTTCATCTGTAACCAACGGCAGTTCTCCTAGATCACCCTCGCCCCTTTTCGCAGCACTCCCTGACTTCAAGTGTTGAGGCGGGTAGCGGCAGCCTGTGTCGCTCTCTTTCTCCTTCCCCGAAACTTGGTCCTTGTGAAGGATGGCAGGCACGACTCCATGACGTTGTCGAAGCCATAGCCAGTTGCTAACACATTACAGATGAAGCTCACATCTCACTTCCCAACGTCAGTCCATCATTAACCGCTCAATCTCACCAAGATGATTAGAATGTGCTCAAATATTGCGTGACAACCAATGTAGCAATTCACTGCCCTATTATCCAGTTGAGTGGTGGCTTCCTAACCCAATTTACTTGCATTACTGCGCAAAACTCTGCATGTCGATCTCACCGGCACCTTGGGAGTGTCGGTAAACTCCTTAGGCTGTCTGAACGGCTATTTACCGCAGTCCCGCCCCACAACCTAACCATGCTTAATTCCTCCTGCACGTTGCATGCATTGCTGTCCCGCAGAAATCACCTAACTAAAGCAACGACGTACATTAGCCGCTCCCCATAATTCCCTACACTCTGAACAGCTCTGCAACTAGCTTCTTGCAAGCTTGCACGGCCAGTGGGCTTCTGATGCAGTTTGCAAGAGAGACCCTGCAATCTGATCCTTCAAGAAGAATCAATTAAGCGTGCGCTCATTATATTCCCTGCCTGTGCTAGTGGATAGTTTTCCCCTAGTTAGTACCGTTCACGGAAGGAATCCAACCAGTGGCTTCCTCACCCAGTGAATCCTCGGCAACAACCGAATTCTCTCCGGGTCAGATTCGGTAGTTTGCATGCCAGCTTCAAAAATTCTCTTTTCATTTATCGATTACTTCTCAGTTCTCATGCTTCCAGTCCTCGCCACAACCCGCCAACTTCCCATTACCAACTACCACTTACCGATGAAGCGTTCCTGGCTGCCAGTTTGTTGCCGAGGCACTCATCCACGGCACCCAAAGACAATATGACCTTGCCTCCGCCTTCCCCGCATGTCCTCATGGTCACCCGAAAATTTGAACATGAATTCCTGCGGCCGGTGACAGTCAACGCACTGTCCCCATTATCTCTTCCCGTTTATCCGCTTGACAACTCATGAGCAAGACTCCATGGTCGCAGTTTGCTCGGTTAAGAATGAAGGAGCAGTTGCAGTCGCCTGATCCCACGGTGCAAGAGATCCTGTGGAGCACCGCACCCGGTGCCGTCACCTCGCCTCCCCAAGTCGGCAGGTGTTGAAGCATCGGAGCCCACGACCTCTGCATGAGCCCTCTCATGCTAGATCGCCAGACATGATGATTGCGGATGCCTGCTCCGATAACAGAGTGTTGTCTTCCTCCTCATGCACCACCAGTCTCCTTCCACTTCTCGTCTACTTGCTCGCTGGATCTCACCTTTCCATTTTCCCCGATCGAGCATGTAACGCCCAGCCATAGGTATATACGGCATCTCTTCCTTTGTTCATCCCCAACCTCAGGATTCTGCCCACTCCTTCGTTACTCCAGTGTTGCTTCCGGCCTCCGTTTTAAGGTGAAGCAAGCTTTCCCGCTCCCTCCAAAGACTCTCTCTATTACTCCGCGTTCTTCTCCTCAGATCTTCGAGCTTTTGACCTACCCACCCCTTCCTCTGATCAGCGGCGTCGATGTAACTTCCCTTATGCTACTCAACCACGGGGTTGCCTCACCTCTCTACGTCTTTCCTTTCCAATGTATGCAGCAATCCACTGTCCCACTGCTCCGCATTCCAAGAAATCTCCAATCCTTAACCTGCCAGATGACTGCTAATACGTTGCACTTCCCTGCGACACCACTTCACCGTCTCTCTCTAAAACTCTCCCCTACCTCTTCTATCCTACAACCACCGCTAGTGCTTTCTGCTTTCTCTACCAGAGACACACAAAAAAAAACTCTCTTTCATTCAAGCTCTCTCTCCTATGGCACTCGGAGCTATTCCTTCTCCACTGCGACAGGGCTTCCGCGCCCCAGCCGAGAGCCTCACTTCTGTCTCTGTGCATAATGAGCCTCAAGGGACAACTCCGGAGACCCCTTCCAGCTTGCTCCTTTTTTTCTGCGCTGCCCGGCATCTTACCGGGCGGCCCAGAAAAAAAACGAGCAAAGCACACTTGTCTTCTTCACCCCTCTCCTTTTCCTTACAACTCCCATTTTCACCTTTTAGCTTCACATTGTCTCGACTTAACTCCACTTAGGATTACTTCAAGTTTATTTTAAGTTTCTTCGGTCCTTTAAGTGGTCTTCAAGCTTTTAATTCTTTTTCCGCGGTAATATCATAATTTTTGGGGTTAACAACCCGTGTGAGCAAGATTTTTGGCTCACATCTCCCTGCCTCTCCTTGGGGTATCCCACGCTTCTATTGGTCTTACGGTTGGTACGCCCCTTATGCCAGTCGAGTCGACCAGTACCCCTACCGGGTTCTCCTACCGAATTCTCGGAAGATCTACCAAGTTTCCTACCTGGTTCTCAACCGGGTTTCCTAGGGATCTACCGGTTTCTCTGCCGGATTCGTAACCAGGTTCCTTGGGGGTCTACCGGTTTCACTACCGGGTTCCTAACCGGGTTTCCTGAGATCTACCGGTTTAGCCGTACTACCTGCAATAACGTGGTTACATGAGTTCTAACATCCTACCACGAGTTTTCCCCTTTACCCCACTTCACAAATGGGTTTAACCGGTTTTTATAACCGTATTACTGTTAGAGTATTACTTGCCCTATTACTAGGATGGATTATACATCCTACCGAACTCCCTTTTTAGCACTCCTGACTGTTTCTCTTTTATACTACCACTCTCATAGTTAGTGTACAATCCATTCTTCTACCAGGACTCAATGTTGTAGTATGAAAACTCAGCTAAGAGAATATCATTCCCTTCATTCAGTGTATACATCTGGTACTACTGTCCCACAAGACTTCTTTGAAGATACCCCCATCCATGCGTTAGCTACTTGTACACGACTCTTTTGCCAACATAAGTAGTCCATTGCCAACTTCTCTTTCACACAACAAACAATTACCAGAGGTAAGGCAACTACCACTATAAAAAAACCACAAGTTCCTTACATCAGATTCAACAATATCTTACTCAAGCAATCTAATACTCTTATATATATAAATCCTAGTACACATTCCTTAAGAATGAGAGAGAGAGAGAGACAACTCACTCCTTAAGTACTTTCTCCTCATCTCTTTAAATCCATACTAACCACTCACTGGGACTACCCTATCCACTACTCTTCTACTCCTTATCTGCAACTACGGCACAATCTTATCCCTAATTGCTATTTCTGATACTACTACCAAAAGTAACTTAAAAGCCACTTTAACCTGATATTGCTAAAAATTACTGTCTACTAACCTTCTTTAACAGGTGAAGTAGTTCTACATCTAACATCGTTGTCCTTTAGGACGTGGCCGTGGATGTTTATGTTTTATGAACATACATTTTATTCACTCTGGCCTCCTTTAGAGACTGAAGTTCCTTCTCTTCTTCTTTGTTACCCCCCCCCTCCGAGCACACACAACAAGGTTTGTGGTTAGACTGAATGCCAAAAATGCAAGTGTTACAATGAGATTGGAATTTCTACTCAAACGATAGACACCATTCCAAGTTCATTAGTTAACACAATTTGGGAGGGCCTAGGTGATTACTCAAAGATAAAGAAAATCTCAACTTTGACTTCCTATAACTTCTGCATCTCAACTTTGATTGTGAAATTTGAAATGACAATTCATGAGGTTTGCAAATGGTGTGTAGATGAGACATATTTGAATCCCATCTAATAGTCAAAATTGTATGTGGAGTTGAAAGTGCCCACAATAGGACCACACACTTATCCGTGTTGAATTTGGTGAATGTTTGGCTATACATGACTAGGTGGTTTTGGCAAAAGAAGGGTAGAGAGAAGGTAGACCCTTCTTTACACTAGAGCACGAGTTGAGAGCTTGAATTGTAGTTTTTGGACGTTTTGATACTTGGAGTTGACAAGCTCTCATCCAAAGCTCAAACTATTGAGAGCTAAATGTAAAGAGTGCCTTATCAATGCATGACATTTTGAACAGTAAGGGATCCCAACAAGCGTAGCCTATTTATCAAGAGGACCATTTTACACTGGCGATTATGCTTGAAGCATGGGACTAGCATGTCAAAGCTCGTTGATATGGCCTTGGGACATAGAATAGAACCACCTAATTCTAACCTTAATGGAGAGCCCTTGGACTCTTTAGATGTTGATGAGAGACCTCCACCTATTGTGAAACTAGCAGATGCTCAACATCATGCTCAATTATTAGCTACATTTTTTTTTATGGACAATCCATTAGAGTTTACTCTTGTAGATGTAATGAAACTGCAAGTCATATCAGAGAAACTTAATAAGATATTTGTTGCTAATTTGAAATAACAACATCATGACTATTGATTCCTCCTTCAAGTCCACATAGATTTCATGAGAAAATTTTACATATTTGTAAAAACATTTGAAAAAACATTTATTTTGTATATGTGACAAAATACATAATGTGTGTTTTCATGAAATACCTCGTTATTATGACAAAGAAGTCCAATTTATCATATTATTGAATATGTGACACCTCAATAATACAACAATTTTCACGTTTCCCAAATGTGTCATATTAAAGAGGGAGGATTGTAATCGGTCGAGATCCTAGTGTTTCCAAGTCCAATCGGTTACATGCTGCCATCTTTCAAGTTTTCTTCATTAACTCGGGGTATACTCCATAGATTCCTCTAGAACGATCCGTAATTTTCCCAAAGTCTTGAACTTTCAATCGGTTATTTCTCAAACTCAACTGGTTCTCCCTGTTCATTGTTCAGGAAGATTTTAGGGCAGAATTAGTTGAGATCTCAGTGTTTCCAAATCCAACCAGTTCCATGTTGACATCTTTCAGTTTTTCTTTATTAATTTGAGACACATTCTCTGAATTCTTCTAAAACGATCAGTCATTTGCCTGAAGTCCTCAACTTCCATTGATTATTCCTCAAACTCAATCGGTTCTCTCTCTCTTCAAGACCTTGTCGTAACGAATCTATCCACGTGAGATCCATCAAAGCGCAATCTAAGCACAACAAGTATGGTAAAACATTGAAACTCTCGATTTTGGAGTTGCGTGTAAAGTGAATTCAAGTGAACAAGCCTGCATAGGAGGCTTCCCCATCAATGAGAAGGCTCCGAACCCAAGCTCCAAGTAGTGTAAAAGGGGCCTTATCAATGAATGAAGTGCCCAAAGGGATCCCAACATGAGTAGCCAATTTATCAAGAGAATCAGTAAGGTACCCGTATCATTGTTGGACATGCTCTAAAGCATGGGCTAGCCTGAACTGTCAGGCTACACTACACTACAGTAGTGGCAGCCCTAAAACCCTAGCTAGACCCTCGTACTGCTGTCGTCTCCCTCCTTCTCTCGTTCCGATTTCGATTCGGAAAAGCATTCATTCTGTGCTTCAATCGCCTCTACTTTGCTTAGCTATCGAGCTTGAATCTTCTGTGAGCTGCCAATCACCATGGAGGCCGCAGCCCTCGCTGCCGCTTCCGCACCCTCGCACGCAGCAACCGCACGTGCTCTCTCGTACAGCCATGGCCACCTTTCGCTTGCGTTGCGAGCCAAGGGGATTGCGTCGTTGCGGTTTCACAGGGGCACGCAATTCGCTGACAACACAAGGGAGGAAACGAGGGATTCTGCTTCCAGACGGGGTTCGAGACTTGTGCTGCAGGTGCGGTGCGATGCGGGGACCGCAGTTGTGAAGGACAGAGTTGGCGATGGGGTGGAGGGCAAGAGTTTGAAGCAGGACTTCACTACGGTGATGAAGTTCGGGGGATCCTCGGTGTCCTCAGCTCACAGGATGAAGGAGGTTGCGTCTTTGATCCTCAGTTTCCCCGAGGAGCGGCCGATCATCGTGTTGTCAGCCATGGGGAAGACCACGAACAATCTTCTCAAGGTGTTGCTTAAATTCGGGGTGTGGATGGGGGTTAGGGTTTTATGTGGTTTGGAATGTGGGAAGGGATTGAAAAGAAAGTTGGGGGTGAAGAAAACGGCGATTTCTTTGTGGTTTTGGAAGGCAGTGTTTTAGCAACTTGAATGTCATAGGCTATAATAATAATAATAATAGCAGTGGTGGAATTTGGTTGGCAGGCAGGAGAGAAGGCGGTTACCTGCGGTGTGAACGAGTCCAGCAACATTGAGGAGCTTGGACTTATCAGGGATCTGCATATAACGTAAATGCTCATCCGGGGGGTTTATTTACGTATGTGGAAGCTTTTTATTTGTTGCAGACATCATTTTGAAATGTCTCAAGTACTAGTTAAGTCACAGAAAGTTTGACTCTATTCGCTTGGCTCTCTGTTTTTGTGTGTTGGAAATTGGCACAGAGTAGTCACATTTGGTGACTAAATGACCTGAGTGTGTGTGAATTTGACTCTTTGGGATCGGAGGAATGTTGATGGGTTCCTCTCGGGTTTTGGCACTTGGCAGGACTGCACAGGAACTCAAAGTGGGCATTTCTGAAATAAATGGTTTGTGCTCTGCACTCTGAGAATAAAAATCAGAGACTTATCTGTGGTTTGAAGAGTTGTTCTTGCAAGGCAGAGGAAGTTTCCATCAATTTATCGTGTCGTCCGTTTTTATGTATTGCATTGTTTAGGTTGTACATGGAATTCTTGGCTGGGAATGATACTCTGTTGGGCTATTTAGGTGTTGTGCTTATTTTGAAGATGATGCATTAAGGTACTTTGTGAACATTTTGTGAGCAGAGCTAGCTGAATACTGTGTGGAAAGCAACTCCAACATGACTCTGTAATTATACTCCAACGTTGTTTTCTGGTCTGGTGCAGAGCTTCTAGAAGAATTGGGGCAGCTACTAATGGGGATTGCTCTAATGAAGGAGTTGACTCCTCGAACCAAGGATTACCTGGTGTCTTTTGGGGAGCGGCTCTCCACCCGACTGTTTGCAGCTTATTTAAGAAGCATTGGCAAACATGCACGGCAGGTCTGAATTCTTGTGGGCATGTTTACATTTGACATTCTGTCAGCTATTCTTGACCCGGAGAAGGTCGTGATGGAAATAACTCAAGTTTGGAGGATTTCTCATGCAGTATGATGCCTTTGAACTTGGAATCATCACCACTGATGAATTCACAAACGCTGAAATCCTGGAGGTGACTTACCCCACAGTAAAGGATCGATTGCTTCAAGATATGGAAGAGGATCCCTCGAGGGAGTTACCATTGTGCATTGTCACGGGCTTCCTTGGTAAGGTATGGATAATAGGACATCTTGGTACAAGACTATGAGGGGTGACAATTGTGTAGTATGCACAGTTTAAATTCTTCATTCTTGGTGAGAATTGGTATAGGACTGGGTAACTATCATTCCATTGTAAAGTGAATTGGTACCAATACTCTGTAAAGCTGACTTCTGCTTGTGCAGGGTGTGCAAACGGGTTGTGTAACCACGCTAGGTCGGGGTGGGAGTGACTTAACGGCTACAGCGATTGGTAGAGCGCTTGGTCTTCGAGAAATTCAGGTTAGTTATCCAATAGTTGATATTACTTGCTGCTTCCAGCTATACGCCACAATCTTTCTGTTGCCCATGTCTGGTTTTAGGGTTCCTTGGTTAACAACTTAGATGTATACAACATTTGAGTTTTTGATGTTGCCAATAATTGTGAATATACACCTTGGTAGCGAAGAATTTCAGGAGGTCCCACTAATCTTCCATCACCATAGAGTTCCTAATGGGATGCTGCATGAAAGATGATTGGAGAGTAGTTTATTTGTCTTCTGTGTTTGCTCTTCTCCCTATTCATTACCAGGCACATGTAATTGTAGTACATGTTAAGAATGTGTGTACCATTTCTAAACCTCAGTAATACATGTATGTGTAGGTGTGGAAAGATGTTGATGGAGTCTTGACATGTGATCCCCGCGTCTATGGCAATGCACAGCCTGTACCATTTTTAACTTTTGATGAAGCATCTGAGCTAGCCTACTTTGGTGCCCAGGTACAGATTCTACATGAACACAATCAGTGATTCTAACAGCATGCCTCAGATTATTGTGGGCCAACGTACTTCAGACGTTTACACATGTCATGAAAACTTGGTCCGGAGGGGCTTCATGTGATTTAGAAGAAGTTGCAAAGTATGTCCTGCACTACACTGTTAATGGTATTTAGTGTCACTTCCTATTCGGAGTTATGTAGAGCTATAATATTTTACTGAGAATGTAACTTTTGACTAAGTGATGTTGTTTGTGGTCTACAACGTCCAAACAACCTACTTGACCTTTGTTGGTAAGAAATGAAATTTATAGTGAAAAGTTAGAGCATCATGCAATTTCAAATAGTAAGTGCCACTAAATACCATAAACGGTGTAGTGGTTGTGGCTGTGGAACAACTACAATAACGGATGACCCTATTATTTTGTGAGAATATAGTAATGAGTCCTTTGGTAATGGTCCAAGTTGAAATAGTTTGATGGTCTGTTAGTGTATGGATCTGTATTATAGACCAGTGGGTGAGTGGTTTCATCAAAGCTCTCTGTCCGGACAGTTTTGGCATGCACTATTAGATGTGGTCATTGACATGGTTTATCCTGGAGATGTAGCTTGTACTCATGGTTTGCCATTGATGTGCTTTGATGCCAAAGTAAGGATATATTACTGTCTTTTTACAAAAGGGGTGACTCACACAAGTGTTGCTTCTCAGGTGTTGCATCCACAATCAATGAGGCCAGCTCGACAAGGAAATATTCCTGTCCGTGTAAAGAATTCATACAACCCAGGCGCTCCTGGCACACTAATTACAAGAGAACGAGATATGAGCACGGTATAACCCCTTGCACTTTTATTAGGTGCTCATAACTTAATGCGATGGGATGAGATGGGTACAGTGGAGTGATATGCTATGATTTCTACAGGTTCTGAACTAGATACCTGCAAGTTACTCAATGCTTATGGCCATTTGAAAGAGATTATGTTGGATGAGTTCCTAGGACAAGTAAATTGGGCATCAGGGCTTTAAGTTACCTTAAAGCATCCAGCATCATCTGATTTCAATTGTCTTGAGATTGGCTGGAAGGGATCCAAGATTATTGTTTCTACTACATATAGAGTGTACTGGAGAATTAGGAATCTTATGAGCACATCTGTCAATCTGATGGTTGTGAAAGGCAATATAGTACGGCAGTCATGCCCTACCCTTGTTCTTTTGCCTAGAAGCCACCGTTTCTCTTGACATGCATTTTGGATCATTTTATATTCTTATCGGTTTGCAGTGTCATGTTTCTACTACCTATTATATATCTCACGGAGTGCACTGATTCAATATTCCAGGTGGAGATGACAAGTATTGTACTCAAAAAGGATGTGACAATGTTGGATATTCAGAGTACTCGGATGCTCGGTCAAGTGGGTTTTCTAGCTAAGGTTAGTCTGTTCTGCTCCAACTGACTTATCCATATATATATATATATATATATATATATATATATATATATATCTATCTATCTATTGTGGTTTAAGTTTCAGTCCTCTACTTAGGGATGATGATGTACATTCTTGGAGCTATTGTTTGATCTTTCTTGTCTTGCGTCTCGCATAACTTGATGTTCCTTATGACTGATATGGTACCGGGTTTCCCTGTAGGTTTTTACAACGTTTGAAGATCTTGGTATATCTGTGGACATGGTGGCCACGAGTGAGGTCAGCATATCTTTGACACTGGACCCTTACAAGTTGTGGGAACGAGCTCTTGTTGAGCAGGCAAGTTTCCACCTGAACACACTTGTGAAAAACCTACACTCCCTGTGTGATTTGAGTGATTCTAAATTTCTAAAGTACTACAGCAGGCTGCACAAAGTGAATAATCAAATACTAGAAGGTACACAACAATAGATGATACGAAAACAAATGAGTGGCAGGTGATAAGAGTTTTTAGGTCTCCATGCATTTCTCCCATGCAAAGACAATTTGTTTGTTGTGTTCACACATTCCTTAATGTGTTTTTATATCTCCCTTTGCATCTTTCTGAAGGTTCTTGTTTCAAGGGTGTTGTTTGACAAGTAGCTAAGTAATGAGGGAGCTGCTGTGAACAGGAATTGGAAAAAATGAAGTCAGAGTTGGAAAGGATTGCTACAGTGGAGCTGCTGAAAAGCAAAGCGATTATCTCACTTATTAGCAATGTCCAGCAATCGTCAGCCGTTTTGGAGAAAGTATGACTAAGTTCAAACCCTGTTCACTTGGTTACATTTAAATGCCGTATTGGTATGGTAGTGTGCTCAAAATTGGGAAAAATGAGGGGTTGGATTGGTATCTGGGAACTAAATGTAGGCCACACTAGGAGGACATCTGCATGCATTTGATCAAATGATGCTCTTTATCAAATCACTGATTTTGTAATGTGTTCTTCATTGCTGCAGGTTTTCAGGGTCTTTAAGAAGAACGAAATCAATGTCCAAATGATATCACAAGGAGCCTCTAAGGTGTGGAAATATTTGATTGCAAATTTCTGAACAACAAGCATATACATGACGCCTTGATATTTCTTGCAGACCTAGAATGAATACCTTCGCAGAGATGTGAATACTTGATGTGTGGATAGGTGCATGAAGAAGTGTGGTCAATCAGCACTGTCCATATTCATTGTGTAGTGCAACAAAGATGGTTATGAAGTCTTCTACTCGTTTTTGTGGCAAATTGTAAAGTTATTCTCAGATTTGTAGTCCAAGTTGCTTTATTTGCAGAAATGGTCATGGGTTAAATATGCACTGGATTGTGAGTCAATAGTAATGAACAAATTTTTTGCGGAACCATGTGGTCTTAAATATGCTCGGACATGATATGGAGACGAGGTTTTGATTTATACTTTTGGATGAAACAGGTGAATATCTCCATGTTGGTGGATGATGAAGATGCTCCAAGGTGTGTGCAGGAATTGCACAAAGTATTCTGGCCTGAATCAGACAGGGCTATGTTGAAATCAACTATTGAAGTTTAGAAACAGTTTCCTGCACTAAAACGGTTGTAGCTTTTTTCCAAGCAAAGAAACATTCTTTTCAGGGATTGAGACTGTCCTGACTGTTTAACAACGTGCAGTGGGGGCTGAGGAATTGAGAGAAGCTAGTCAGGTATAGAGCAGACCTCACTTATTGACTGGTTTAGCTCACGTATTCTGCTGAGACTTGTGCTTTTGTTAGAGATCATTACCTCGAGTCATTTAATTCTGAAATATTCATTCAGGTATGAGTAGTGGTTATAGGAGTTGCCAGTGATACAGGTATCCTGCTCCAATGTGAAGGAATTTTGTTACGACCTGTCCTATTATGATTTAGTTGAGTTCCAATTGGAAGATTAAAGATACTCACCTCAGTGTACTGGCAAGTGGATCACATAATTGCTTGCACTAGGTTCCTAATAATTTGGCATTCATGTCATTGTTTTCAAAATATGCAACATATCAGATTCCTATTCCCCAGCTGGGCAAATGACCTTTGAGGTGCTTATGTAACTGTCACAACAGTGAGTGGGGGTTGGCAGTCATGTCAAAATGTAGCAAATTCTTGATATTCAATACGAAGACCTTCAAGCCTTGAAACCTGGGATAGGTATTCCTTCCAAGTGGCCTTCTTGCTTCACCCGGGGGGAAGTCATGTATACCATCCATTTTCTCACCAATTAGATCTAACAGGTCTTGCAGATGCTGAACCGTCCTACTTACATCTTACTGCCTCCTCAAAATGATCCATGGGATTTTAAAACATGGGCTGATTATCCACCTGGGCATCCAAGATTTATGATGTGAAAATTAGATGTGGACCAAATTAAGATGGGAACTAAAAGCTTATATGACATACACACTGATATGTACAATTAGGTCGACCCTTGCTAATTTGTTGGCATTCACACAGTTTTGAATATTCATTACTATTTAGTAACAAAACATATGAATTTATGTGGTTGCTATATGGTGGGTAAACAAATTTTTAAGTTTTTTTGATCTGGTTTTGGCCCAAGTTAATTTGCAAACGTAGCCTAATTGCACATATCACTGTAGTGAAAGTAAGCGTACTTCCACATGTGGTGACAGTGCTACATTGTTATGGTAATTAGTGTCACTTACTCTGTGGAGTTACATCATGCTATGCCTTTTTTACTTTTTACTTGCGATGTAAGGTTTTACCAAGTAAAGTTGATTATGTTCTACAACCCTAAACAACCTATTTGACCTAGTATGTTGGTAAAAAATGATATATGTACACAAAATAGTACTAGCCTTGGGTAATTCCAAATAGTATGTGACACAAAATGTCATAAAGGATGTAGTAAGGCATCTTCATTGGCACTAACTATGTTACAAGCCACTCCGAGATACAGTAGATTAGACACATTCTTTTGTGGGCCGAGCTTTCATATTGGCATAACCAACGGAAAGCTGTCATCCATCCCCATGATTTTGGGATCCCCACAGATTGGCCACAAACAACATTCATTCTTCAATGTTTTTGGGGAGCAAATACCCACATAACATTATTCAAATCCATAACAATGTTATGTGGGACTGACAATATTTTGCGGAATATTCTCCAAATTTAGACCGAATGTGGGGAATATTCCTCAAAAAAATTTCAGTCCCATAGAACACTTATGGATCTGAATAATGTTATGCATGATTCTGGGTTGTCACTACCAATGGGGCTAGTGATGTGGACAGTGGTAAATTGTCCACATTTAGTCCAAATTGTGGGTCATGCTTAATGTGGACAATTTACCACTGGTAGGTGGATGTTACAATCACCAAGTTGTAGATGAGGTTCAACATAATTCACATGCCAAAATGTATACCCCATATTCATGGGAATGATTGTGTTTTGCTTGAACCATTGCAACACTACACTAGATAGGATATTTAGTGTTGGATACACCAAATATGAACGCATACACTAAATATCAACAACCCTATGAAAGTAAGTAACATTAAATGTAAACTCAAACACTAAATATCAACTATGGTAATATGTGGAAGTTACATGTTTGAATTTAGTGTTAGTAAGGATATGAAAAAAAGGATATAATAAGGGAGGTGGCAGTAGGGAAGGTAGCGGCACATTTATATCTAACATTAATTGTCAAGGAATTGAAAATTAGTGTTGAGCAGGGTAGGGTGGTAACAACACTAAATATAATCAAGCACTAAATATCCTATTTAGTGTACTTAGAAGAACTATTTATTATGTTGAGGAATGTCATGCATTTATGTAAGGTAGGTGGGTGTAAAATGGACACTTTTAGCTTTGCACCTATTTCTCCTAAGATTTGGGACATGACATTAGTATGATGTCAAGGTTGTAGCTGTTTCATTGACAATTTCCAAGGCTCATATCATTAAACTTCTTGATTTTCAAGGTGAAGAGTATATATTCTCTAGTTCAATGATCATATAGGTCCTCTCAGGAACATTTGAACTACTGAGCCTAGAATCATTATCAAACACACAATCTAATATATTTTAAGCACATATATATTTGGTGTACATTCTTAGATCCACACCTAACCACACGACACTCAAATATAGGTGTTCGAATAAAATAAGTACCCAAATTAGTCTCGCTTACCTTATAACATCTATTGTTGTGATACATATGTCCACTAGTAGGGTTTTAAAATCCTTTATAACTTTGCATCAAGTTACCCATATTGCAAACAACCAAATTATTTCGTTGCATCACTTGGAATAGACTTGCATTCGTCAAAAATTATGTTGCATAAAATAATAATCGATTGAAGGATAGTAACCACAACGGCTATGTGATTGGAGAGTTGCTTGTAATTGGTTTCTTGCATTTTGTCTCTTCCATGATTCCACTCATGCTACAGTAGATTCATTCGTACTACAACACTATTCTTGGCTTAGTTTGTTGCGTCTATGTAAGCTCATCCATTGTGGATGAAGAGGCTTGAGGAAACAAAGTCCCCTACAAGATTGAGAGCCGATTCATTCCAATTTGACACCACTTCACTAATTTGGGGTCTTTGACTCTTTATTGGACTAGGAAACTCTTTTGATATTTTGTTTGATATGCATACTACAACCAAAAACTTACACGAATCAATCTTGGGTAGAATGAGATGTGAACATACATGTACGAGTCCGTATCACCGTATTTTATATTTACAAGACATCTGTATGATATAACGTTTGATGCTTTCATCAATATGGATTTACTTACTACCGTTGTAGATTCTGCACCTTCTATGAATTGTAGATACGAGGAATCACGAGTCCCATATGACCCATATAGCAGAATTAGCAAGTTGTCTTCTTTTGGATCAAATTGGCTAAAAATAGTCACTAACAAGTTATAATATAATTCATTGTGTTTTCACCTTTGCAATGGATGAATTTACGTAGACACCACAAATCTCTAGCCCTATTTCTTGAGCTTGTAGCAATCCCGAATGTACAAGACCATTTTTTCGCCCATGATAGCACTTCTCTTTTCCAAATCACCTACCTAACTATGTGATATAACATATGATTTTATACAGGCACTGCAATGGTCCAATATATTTGAATTGACTCCTTTCATGAGCTTTTGAAGACGCCATCCATAAAGGATAATTGAGCTATAAAAATCTCAACAAGTGTCTTCATATCTAACTCAACTATATCGTAGAAATCATTATGTTCCAATCCATATAATTAGCTCATGTTGATCATCCACACCAATCAAATGTGATGCTCTCCAACCAACTACAAAATTGTACTTAAACATAGGTGAATTTAAAGTCCTAAAGTCCACAGCAATCAAATTTAAGTAGTACCTAATCATCAACCATATATTGTGCAACTACGAAATTCCATGTTTCCTTGACTTTCCTCATTCACCTGCACGTTTTGCAAATTCATGCTCCACTCCCATTTGATATCATCTTCACGATCTTTCCACTTAATCTTATACAATCCAAAGGAATCTTCAATATCCTTGTTGACAAGGTTATCTATGAGCCATTTTTTTTTCTTCACTTTTCGGTTGTATGCAAAATGGATGAAGGGTGATGACAAAATTCATGACAAGGGTATGACAAGTGTATGACAAGTCTTCGTGTGATGGCAAAAGTTCATGATCCAAAAGTTCAAGGCTATCAACATGAGCACCGATTGACGTCAAGGCCAGCCAACTAATTAATGTTGTATTTAGAATCGTTTTGGTTGTTGCACTAAATTCACTTTCTACCTTATTTTCTGTAGCACGCAAGTATGTGAGAAGTTTCTTTAATAAACAATTGAAGGATAGAAACCACACCGGCTATGTGATTGGAGAGTTGCTTGGAATCGGTTTCTTGCATTCTATCGCTTCCATGATTCCACTCATGCTACACTAGATTCATTCCTACTACAACACTATTCTTGGCCTAGGATTTGTGGCGTGCACGTAAGCTCATCCATTGTGGATGAAGGGGCTCGAGTAAACAAAGTCCCCTACAAGATTGAGAGCTGACTCATTTCAAGTCGATGAGTGCTTGTGTCTCACCTCGTTGTTTGACAGTTGATTTGAGTGTTGAGGTCAAGTTTCTCTCCACCTTTTCTATTCTCATTTTCAAGTCTTGATCATTCTCTTCAAAAGGCCTTGTCACCAGTGGTTCATATCCTAGAAGCGTCATCAAACTTTGTTTTGTGATTGTGATCAGCTTCGAAAAAATTCCAATTATATCATTTTTTTCTTTGTATCACTCAATAGTGACAATGCTTTGTCATAACCAAAGTCTATGACAATGCTTTCTTGCATCTGTATATCTGTGAAAGACAAACTATTGTTCTTTTTAATATTTTCCTTCAACTCTTGTACGGAGATGATTTGCTTCAACCTATATTTGCACAAGACCAAAATTTTCACATAAGAAGGCCTTGTAATGCTTTCTTCAAGAAACACACATGAATATCCTCAAATTACATACAAACACTCTTGCAAAATGTGTTTTATGATGCAGGTTGTAAAAACCTCAAAGACATCACTCCAATTGGTACATTGGGATCACTAAATATACCAATGTGGTAGCCAACGTGCCCACTGTATTCCAATACGAATTCCATCTCATTATATATGAAGGGAATTATTTATTTCTTTAGGATATATCCACTTTTTCCAAACATGAGTTGGAAATCCACCTACAATGGATCACAAAATGGGTTAGACTCAATTCATATAGTAGGAATTTATGGCCCATATTTATTTGAAAATGAAAGGACCAGAAGAACAAGATATAAGAAGCAATCATACGATTGTCTAGATTTATGATTCTTAAATTAAGAAAGTACCCTTGGAATTGCTTTGAAAAAGAAAAAATTATTGAAACTCACTTGCAATTTTGGGAAGAAACCCAATGTCAACATTGTACAAGTAGTGTTCACGGGAGCCACTCTTTGTCCCACATGGACACATTTATCACTATATTCGTTAATTTGGGACTTTTTCGGCCTTTTGAGACAGTTACAAATATAAGAACATGGATAAAATCACACAGATATTGGAGAATGTTGTAAGATGCAAATACTTTGAAGTGGGTGTTCATATCAAGAACCCAATTAAGAACTCATATCAAGATGGTTTAGGTAGGTAAGATGTTGTTGTGGTCCATATATTAATTGAGACAAGAGAAAGTCTCAAATTAACGAATATAATGATCTTTGTTGAATGTTTTCTTTGAGAGCTAAGAATGTTCTCTTCCTCCCAAATTAGATGGAATTTTTCCATCATCACACAAGGGTGCATGAATCAAAATATTGTCATTAGCATACTCGATGCATAATTCCAACTTCATCATGAGCTTCAACAAATCTTGTTTGGCATCCTTGTCATAATTTTTGAGGTTGTGACTCTCCAAGGAGTGAGATTAAACATGTCGAGGGCAATACATCCATTTGAGGCTCAAGTACACCACAATCTTTACAAAAGATGACTTGCCTAATCACATCATGACACAAGCAATGAGGATTCAAAATCACAAAGTTTGAGTTATGCAATAAATCACTTCATGCACCTTGTGCAAAGATGTTGCAACAATCTCCCTTCTTTTTCCAGCCACTTCATGATTGATTTCCTCTCCAATCACATGTAATTTAGGCATCTATAGCTGTCACTCATACTCACTCTATTTACCCTCACCATAGTCTAGCAGTAAGTTCATTTTATTTGGGACCTTGTGCAGTATGCATCCTTAGGTATAGCATTCGTCAATTGTCTTGCATTTTAGTATCCCATTTGAGTCTCTTTACCAAAGCCAAGAGCACTTTGGTGTAATTATTGTCTCTTGTTTGTTACTATATATTTAGTTCAATTGGAAAAGAGTGTGCACTGTTTGTCCATTACAAGATTATTAATTTTCTTCAATGAATCATTTTTTCAATTTCAATGTCAAACTATAATCTACTACCTAGTTTCAACCAAAATATCCAAGTATCCAAAATTAGATAGGCCAAACCACAGTTCAAGTTAGAAGTTCATAGTATGGTTTATTGATGTATGTCCTTTATTTTCATCTACAAAGGCATGATTCCTTCCAGGTACAATAAACTTATACTAACAACCAGATTTCTCGGTGAAAAAGTCAAGACTATCGACTATTGCATTTTAGATTACCATAGTGAATTTTAGATAGGTCCATCAAGTTTTTTGAAAGAATTCTAGTTATGTGAAGTAACTTTGTTTCATCCACATTAGTTATTAAATTTCACATTCACCCACACACATTCATTGAGGGTAAACTTATGGGTGACAAAAAAAGAGCAAGCAATGGAATTGTTCTCATCCATCCACTATGTTCATCCTTGCACACCATTTTCCAGGGCCAAAAGTGATCACTACATCTAAAGTACAGTAACCTCCCGCTTAAGTACGCACCCGTTTAAGTACGCACCCGTTTAAGTACGCATCCCGGTTAAGTACGCATTTTTTGGCAAAATTTTTAGGGTTCAAGATTTATTAGTACGCACCTAAGTACGCACCTACCAGCTAAGTACGCACAAACCGCGCAGGTTCAAGTTGCCTACTTAAGCGGGAGGTTACTGTACCAATTAGTGTGGGTTATAAATTAGAATTTTGTGTTGCTATAACTTTCTACTGACATTATCCTTTTTACCAAGACACAAATATCATGTTCTTTGATGTGCATAAGTCTAATTATTTATGTAGCTTGAATAAAAAATCATATGCCCATTAACATGTTAGTGCACTGCATGACTACAATCAGTAACTCAAACTAATAGATCCGTTCAATGTAGTCTCAACCCTCAACGGGACAAAGCCAATGAATATTTGCAAACATAGACTATTTTTTAATGAATACATAAAGTAGTACATGCTTAATTTTAATCTCCTAAACTGCACCCAACAGTTAATCCATTGAACATGGTAGATAAATTTATAGGAGCATTTTGACATTGGAATTAGATTTGAAGGCCCCAATGTAGTCTAGTAAGACCCAATAAACTAACCACAACCCTATAGAGGTCATCCCCCATGGTAAGTGTCCCGAAACTTAATTATCGAGAACACTGGGCACTGACCATGGTAATCTCCATGAAACTTAACCCTAAAGATCATCAGGCCATAGAATCGGGCCTTATCACTTTACATGTGACAAGGTTGGGCCCGAAAAAGTTCATGAAATGGGACCGGATTGAGGGCTTAAAAGACATGAATTGGGCTGGTGCTTGGGCCGGCCCCAAGCCATGTATAAAGTGGCCCTTACATACTACTTCCATGGTTCAAATATGGTTATTGTTTTAAAATGGTAAAGTGTTGAAATTGCCCATCACAACCATTTGAAAATACTTGTGGGACAATGCCCTCTCCTTTTGGCAAAGCACAAACCAATGATGCATTTATCCTCAATGAATCTCCTCAATTCAGGAGAAGCCTACTATCAATGTCAACCTCACCAACTGCTCCAGTCACAGACGCTTCAAAATATTCAAACAAGCACGAGCGCTCTCTTATCCACGTGCACGACCTGCAACTCGCATTCTCGGAGCCATTTCCACAACACTTCCTTCACTCACCCAACAAACAATGAACAACAGCACCACTCTCCGCCACTGCCAGACAGCAGGATACTCACAGATCACAATTCATTGACGCCCTGGACAAGATCAGATTACAACCGTGACAGCCCATTGATATCGCTGATCGAAATGCCTGAGCCCTGCGGAATCCCGCATGTCACGATGAGTACTGGAAATTTCGATGATAACCTTCCGAGTGCTGCTACTGCTGGCATTCCATTTCTTAGCTGCAGCAATGGCCGATTCAAGAATGTGTGCTTCGACATCGGCGGGGTGCTGCTCGTGCCGAACCTGGACATGGTAGGCTCGCCATTGTCACCCTCTCTGTTTAAACGAATGCTTCGAAGCCATGCGTGGCTCCAGTACCACGAGGGCAGGCACTCGTGGACCGAAACCCGGCGCCGGCTGGCCATCGAGATGAACCAATTACAAGATCACCATTGCAACGAAGCCTCAGTGCAAGCGATTCTTGACGGTGCCCGAGCTTCCCTGCAGCCGGTGACGGAATTCGTGCGGCTTGTCAACGCGTTACACGCGACGGGCAAGCTGAAGCTGTTCTGCATGACGAACGCCGCGAAGGAGGATCACGATGACATCCTCGCACGGTTTCCGGACGTGTTTCGAAAGTTCGACCGGATCTTCTACTCGGCCGCCGTGGGACTCCGGAAACCCAACTTCGGGTTCTTCGAGCACGCGTTGCGCGAGATGGAGTGCGACGCGTCGGAAACGGTGTTTGTGAACGACACGATCCAGAACGTGGTGGTGGCCGAGTCGTTAGGGTTCACCGGTGTTCTCGTGCGGTCTCATGATGAAGAAGGCGTGAAAGAGGCCGTGAATCTCGTTGTGTATCATCTTCGAAGCGACGAGGAGAAGTGGGCGGCAGCCGCGGGATACTTGTCGGGTTTGCGAGGTTTAGGACCTGTGATGGAGAAATGCCCCTCGCTTACTTCGGACGGCCTTCGAGTGCCAGTCCATTTCGACCACTTTCTGGTCGCAGAGCTTTTGGGGGATCCGGCCTTCCTTCCCATGCACAAAGCGCCTGTGTCCGGGACGTTCAACCTTTTCCCTCCCATGGAACGACTGAACCAGAGAGACCCAAATACCAATGCTGTGACGCATAAAAGCCTCCCCGACGACCTCGACACCACCTCCACCGCACTGTCTGTTTTGCACAAATTCTCCAAAGTGGACATGGAGACAATCCATGCTGTCTTGGACAAAATGGTAGACACACAGAACGGCGACGGTATTTTCCAGGTCAGATGCATTATTAACTCTTTGATGCAATTTCATGGATTCCCTGTTCACGATTCATGCCGAGGTACCTCCAATTCGAGTTTATGAAGACATTATGGATTGTATGATCTTTCCAGATCTGATCATTAATTAATTATGTCAGGATCGGTTGGCTACGTACGTGCACAGCGTTGTAATTCACTGTTGTCTCATGATCCAGTGCAACTATTGTCCCAAGCAATGTAAGCAAATAAATGGGAGAGTCAGTCATTAGACGTCAGAGCATTTCCTTTTGAGAAGAAGTGTGGTAAACTGTGATCGGCCTACGTCAGTCAAAAATTTAAGGTCCACGTTAACATGCTATATATCAGCTACCCACTTCCTACTATGGAATGAGATACCATGTTGGTATTGGTTGCAACTTAATGGATCTTTGTGGCAGGTGGGTGACCAATCTTGTCTATAAGGATAATTGCCTAGCGTGCCTCATACCTATGCACATCATGAGCCACTTCCATTCAGATATTTTGGGTAACATCAGTCAACATCCAAGTGTTTCCAAGTCCAACCGGTTGGATGCTGATATCTTTTGGTTGTTGTTTTTTTTGTTTTTTTTTTATCAATTTCGAGTATACTCTATAGATTCCTCTAAGATGATTGTCAATTTGCCTCCAGTCTTGAACCTGAACCGGCCATTTCTCAAACTCAACCGGTTCATCGGTAACTAGCGGTCGGATCTCTCCTCGTTCGTAGCTCCCAGTAATCAACAACACAAATATTTAAAAGAACTTATCTAAATGGCAATTTAATATCACGGCAGGCTTGGAGACCCGTAATATCAAACACCTGTTAGCAATCTGAATCCGCCCCGTCCGTAATTATTAGTACGTACCATGCTCGAGTGACCAAATTACAATGCTGTTATTGTTGAACCAACATCATACATATAATTTATTTTCTGCTTCTTATGATCTGCCAGACTTACTTTGACTCGACGCGCCCAAGGATAGATGCGGTCTGTGTAGCCAATATCTGCTACCTCTTCCACTTAGCCGGCCGAGTGGTAGATGCGAAGAAAAGCGAAGAGTTTCTCTACAATGTGCTGAAGAGCGAGGCCTATTTACGGGGCAGTCTGTACTATCCGCTGCCGGAAACGTTTCTGTGTCAGCTAGCTCGCCTCACGCACAAATTCAAGGAGCACTTTGAGAGCATGGGCATGGCCAAGTTGTTGGCGGAGAAAGTGGGCAAGCGCGTGGGACTGCCAGGGACTGCTTTGGCTCTCGCAATGAGACTGCTTGCTTGCGACATGTGTGGGGTGAAAAACGTCATCGACCGACAGCAATTGGCACGGCTGCAAAATGTGGATGGATCGTGGGACGTTTGCCCCTTCTACTCTTACAATGACCCTACAAGTTGGTGGGGGAACGAGATCACGACGACGGCTTATGCTGCTGCTGTGCTCCAAGAATGCCATTTGGAAATTAGAAATCAGGTCAACTGAGGACTCTCCTCGTATTTCTAGCTCCTTACTTGCATGGCAGTTTCGCAATTTATGTCGAAACGTCAGAAAAAGTTAAGGCTTTGTTCTGAGTGGGATTGCTAATTAGGGAGAGCTAGGTACGTAGATGGGGTGCTAGTGCTAGGTGAAGGGGAAGCAAACTTTTTGGTGAGGTCTTCTTGACTATGCTAGAAAAGATCTCAAAGACTCAAAGAGGGAGGCCATCTATGATAATGTCCTTGTTAAATTTGACACTACATGGGGCAACAACCTCCTTTTTCATAGGTCAAATTTTAGAATCATGTAGAACAATCGGGCGGCCAATGTTGGCTTTAATTTCTATTACATTAGTAAACAAATATCACATTTACTTAATTCATATTACACATAATTATATACAATTACATAGAATTATATGAATGTGTTGGCGCTCCTCTAACTTCTTTGGGGTTATTTTCACACTTACTACAAGGAACTATACACATGTTAGTTCAAGTTCACCTAATTAAATGAATTGACGACCACTTGGAAATTGAATTTTCCTCCACCTCTTCTAAGAAAAAGGACACCCCCCCTCCAATCTCAAATTGGGTCCTTTATGAAGCTAATAATTATTTGAGGAGCCATTGAACAACTTGAATGATATTTCATTCGTGAAAACACTTCATTTCAAAACACTATATGACAAACCTCATAAAATATGGCAAATGCCATATATGCCATGAATAAATAAATTATGGCACAATTTGGAGCTTAAATATGGCAAAACTGGCATCTGTATTGAAAGTATTAGAAAATGCCGCTTAAAATGTCGAATTGCTTGGAACGCATAACTCCCGCTAGGGATAGGCTGGTGAAAGCACCGGATCAAGGACATCGCTGATGAAAGCACCGGATCGCATCTTTACTAATTCGGCGGGCATGACTGGCGGTGCCTCAATTGTTCTGGCGGCGTTGTTGTGGTCGCGTTCAGCTTGCACCTTCGAACCATCAGACACGATCCATAGGACAAAAATTCCGATCTCCTTCACAACGCCAATCTTGTCGCCATCAAGTAAACTTTTGAATAGATCGCGAGCCCAGGATCCATGGTCTTGGATATGCATGACAACTGACATTTTCTCTAGCCACCAATCGTCGGTTGACACAACTGTCGCCAAATCGACGCCAACCAACGAATTATTGGCCGTTGTGTGGACGCCAAAATCGATGCAAAGGCCAGAGATCTAATTGGCGACCTCTTGGCGTTGTTGCGAGATGACCAGGTTTCGCGCTTGTATTGTGGCCAGGGTAACGCTCATGGAATCGAAGACAGGCGATAACGCTGCAGTGATAATCCACCACACACCCAGAGGAGCTTGTAAAGGTTGTTTATCTTGCACATGTTGAAGCAGATGACGACGGTCTTTCAGTTTCCAATGCAGCATTTTGCCGGACACGACCCATCGGGTGGTGTCGTTGGGGCATTTCAATCCCAATTCAGTAATCAAGTTCACCTGCGCATGCAGATGGGCAGAAAACAAATGGGCAATTTTGTAGAAATCGCCATTGTCAACAAATCGAGTGGCTTTCTTGATGATGAGGTCTAACTGATGTGGAACACACGAGATTCGTAGAATGGGATTCGTGCACTGATCTTTCAGCAATCTGACGACGCCTCCGGTTCGACCAGTCATTGTATTTTCTCCATCGGAGCTGATTGAAATGAGTTTGTCACGCCACGATGAATACATTGCATCGAGAATTGCCGACATTAATTTGACGTAGTTGACAGCTGTGTGACATTCAGAAAAAGAAACGAGAACCAAATGAAGATTGATCAAATTCCCTTTGAAACACATTCGAAAGCGTTGATCGGGCATCGGAACCCCGAAACGAGTTGAAGCATCCGCCGTCAAAGCAAATGCCCACACGGACGGATCAGCGATCATTTCAAGAGCGATAGCAACGAGGACGTGGATGAACTAACCTACCATGTGGTCGTTCAAGCTTGCAAGTTTGTGATTCTTGCAACGATTTTGATGCTGGGTGATGACGGCGGCGGTTTGGCGGAATGAGAGACCAACGGAGGGGTTCAAGTGCAAGCCAAAAACGAAGTGGGTTCTTGATCGTGACAAGATATGACCCATATTCTCGAATGTTGAACAACTTCATGGTGTTCGCCTTGGTAATCGGCGTAGAATCGTCATCATCCTCATCCTGCTTTAGATTAAAGAACAACTCGCCAATGAGGGACTTGACAATACTGGATTGATGAATGACGAATTCGAGGCTATCCTTGGCGTTGTCCACAAACTGATGAATCCCAAAGACTTCCTTATCATCAAAATACTTCTTCTTCGACTCGGGATCAAGGAGCTGGTAGTTGGCCCAATCGTTGGTGTGTTGGGAGGTGAGGTGCTGACGGTATTGCTGTGGTCAAAATGGTAACGTGTAAATCTTCATGTTATTGGTGCGCTTGCATTTGGATCTTGGTCCAACACGGGTCTCTTGGCCGTTATGGACGTAGAATTGGCATTGCACAGTCTTGACAACGCGTAATGGTGAACATTTGACAATCTTCAGGCCGTATTCCAGCTCGTGCTTGGTTTGAAATGGGGTTTGGCGACTCATGATGCACGATGTTTGTTGAGGATGAATTGGAACAAAAACAATCTGAGGTTAAAGTTATAACCTAGGGCGAACTTTTTGGGAGTGTGGTGTGGCAGAGAGAGGTTGGACCTCAGTGGGAGTTCGCATTCCTAGCCTCCTGAAACCTTGCCTCAATGCAAGGATTTGCAAGTTGGAAGGAGGGGGAGGTTCTATCTCTATTCAAGCTCCCCCTAACCCTCAATACTGGATCTACTCAGTTAAACTGCACAATTGTACATGAGCTATAAATGTTTTTTTATTTATGGCATTTTTAAATATTATTTATGGCAAATATGGCATTTAAAAATAAAATGCCATATTTTATGAGGTCTGCTATATGAACATCATGGGGGTGGACTCTTCATCGAATACCTAAATGACGTGCATTGTTCACTATGAAATTATATTCCCTATATACAAGAAGTTTACATAGAAACCAAATGTATAGGTATTAATGGAATGCGGGAAAATAAATTCATGTATTTATACTAAGCTCTTCAACTTAATGTGATAAATACCTCCACTACATATACAAATTACAAAGCATGAATTAAACATGCATTTATTACTTATACATCCAACTTTCATTCTCCAATGAGAGAGTCATTGAACGTTTTTTCATCCTAACAAGAATGGACAAGGTAGTCATGGATGACTACCTCCATAATATGACAACAATTGATGTAATCGTGAATTGGATTAAACCAACACATTTCATTGTTAAAAAATCCATCCCCCACCCCCCTTCTGCCACCCACACCCCATCCCCCATCTCCATCCGTGTCACATCCCAACCTCTACCAGTAGGAGGAGGCCATGTGGCAGTGCTGGGGAAACTCTAGCAGCGCCGTCTACTTCCCCACGCCCCTTCCCCTCCTCTCCGCATTGTCATTTGGAGCAGAGAGAGGAGGAGCGGAGCGCTGGATAGATGTGGAGCGAAGCTCTTGCCAATTTTACACTTTCATTAGTTATATTAGTTTTGTGAGTGTGGGTGTTGAACAGCTAGTTGTGAGAGTTGCAAGCTTGAGAGTTACATGCAAGTGAAGTGGTAGATTTGGTATAGTCAATTCAGACATGTCATATGTTTCAAAATGTGCTCTGAATACTTACAAAAAATTCCCATTTGTAATGGATTAATAATGAATTGTACATTTGAATACACAATATGGCTTGTTTAAATACTAAGCATATTCTAATTTAATCTACTGGAGCATTTTCATCTTCTTCAATTCCAATTTCATCCTCATCTTCGTAAGATGGTTCATCCTCATTTGTGTTCAAAGCTACAACCACTTGATCACTGCTTAAAACTACAACCTTATCTAATTTTGGATCAGTTAGTGTTGCATCATTGTCCAATGATTGTGGTACTAATTCACAATGCTCTTCAACATTGCCTAAAGATAGGCATGCTATGTCCAACATGGAATCTTTGCGAGAAACAACTCTTGCTCCCCTTGGCTCTTTCTGAAGAACCACCTTCCATCCAAGATTGTTCAAGTCATCCGCAAATAAAACTTTTTCAACATGGAGTGGAAATGCAAAAGACTCAGCTAATAATGACACTAATTTGTCGAACTTCACGAGGCTAAAACCATAATCATCTCATGTCATAGTAGCATTTTGCCCAACCATATTTACCATCACCCAATTACAATACAACACAACCAACTCATAACGACCATACTCCACAACCAATATTTTCTCCACCCATCCAACATACTCCAAGTTTGCCACCTTTTAGTTTTTATCACGTACACTTGACTGACAATGTTGAAAAAATATGGCGGCCACATCAGAGTCAACCGTTGTCAAAGTCCCTTCTGCACTACGACAACAAATATGATTTCCGAAAGCATACATGGAGCGGTACGATGTTGCTTGGCTAGAAGGTGGAAGAAACAATGCCAACACATCATCGTCAATCTCTTGACCTGCTTGTTTGGCATGTAAAACCTCTAATTTGAACCATTTGGATAAATGTTGATCTTAAAGATTTCCAGGGTATACAATCCTGCCATCTCATTTTCTTCTTCAAAAGTCTTCACGATCCATTTTGCGTTGTGTCATAATTGCAGTGTGACGTCTATAAAATAGAACAATTTTTTTTGATGCATTTGATGTTTTAAAAATACGTGCACACTAAACATTAATAAGTGGCATGTATTAGTGACATGCGTTGTTTTATATTACTAACCAAATTCATTGCCAATTAACATAACAAAAAATAAAGTTTCACTCTATTAGTGCCAAAAATTTGTTTACAAATCTACAAGGGCAGTCTACTGACCATTAGAATTGGTGATAATACATGTGGTCATCTTTCCAATTCCAATGTCCAACTTGAGGTTAATAAAGTGCCCTCCCTGGAGGACCACGCGTTGACCAGTGGGCGCGCCTAGACGCAGCTACCCGCAGACGCAGACGCTGACGCCAACGATCAAATCTTGTGCGTAGTGGTGGACGGTTGAGATGCTTTGGCCCTCCATCCCTGGCTGGCATTTATACCTCAACCAGGGACTGGGCCATGGCAATCCCAAGCGTCACGATGAGTACTGGAAATTTCGATGATAGCCTTCCGAGTGCTGCTACTGCTGGCATTCCATTTCTTAGCTGCAGCAATGGCCGATTCAAGAATGTGTGCTTCGACATCGGCGGCGTGCTGCTTGTGCCGAACCTGGACATGGTAGGCTCGCCATTGTCACCCTCTCGGTTTAAACGAATGCTTCGAAGCCATGCGTGGCTCCAGTACCACGAGGGCAGGCTCTCGTGGACCGAAACCCGGCGCCGGCTGGCCCTCGAAATGAACCAATTACAAGATCACCATTGCAACGAAGCCTCAGTGCAAGCGATTCTTGACGGTGCCCGAGCTTCCCTGCAGCCGGTGACGGAATTCGTGCGGCTTGTCAACGCGTTACACGCGACGGGCAAGCTGAAGCTGTTCTGCATGACGAACGCCGCGAAGGAGGATCACGATGACATCCTCGCACGGTTTCCGGACGTGTTTCGAAAGTTCGACCGGATCTTCTACTCGGCCGCCGTGGGACTCCGGAAACCCAACTTCGGGTTCTTCGAGCACGCGTTGCGCGAGATGGAGTGCGACGCGTCGGAAACGGTGTTTGTGAACGACACGATCCAGAACGTGGTGGTGGCCGAGTCGTTAGGGTTCACCGGTGTTCTCGTGCGGTCTCATGATGAAGAAGGCGTGAAAGAGGCCGTGAATCTCGTTGTGTATCATCTTCGAAGCGACGAGGAGAAGTGGGCCGCAGCCACGGGATACTTGTCGGGTTTGCGAGGTTTAGGACCTGTGGTGGAGAAATGCCCCTCGCTTACTTCGGACGGCCTTCGAGTGCTGGTCCATTTCGACCACTTTCTGGTCGCGGAGCTTTTGGGGGACCCGGCCTTCCTTCCCATGCACCAAGCGCCAGTCTCCGGAACGTTCAACCTTTTCCCTCCCATGGAACGACTGAACCAGAGAGACCCAAATACCAATGCTGTGACGCATAAAAGCCTCCCCGACGACCTCGACGTCACCTCCATCGGATTGTCTGTTTTGCACAAATTCTCCGAAGTGGACATGGAGACAATCCATGTTGTCTTGGACAAAATGGTAGACACACAGAACGGCGACGGTATTTTCCAGGTCAGACGCATTATGAACTCTTTGATGCAATTTCATGGATTCCCTGTTCACGATTCATGCCGAGGTACCTCCAATTCGAGTTTATGAAGACATTATGGATTGTATAATCTTTGCAGATCTGATCATTAATTAATTATGTCAGGATCGGTTGGCTACGTACGTGCACAGCGTTGTAATTCACTATTGTCTCATGATCCAGTGCAACTATTGTCCCAAGCAATGTAAGCAAATAAATGGGAGGGTCAGTCATTAGACGTCAGAGCATTTCCTTTTGAGAAGAAGTGTGGTAAACTGTGATCGGCATACGTCCAAGTCAAAAATAAGGTCCACGTTAACATGCTATCAGCTACCCACTTCCTACTATGGAATGAGATACCATGTGATATTGGTTGCAACTTAATGGATCTTTGTGGCAGGTGGGTGACCAATCTTGTCTATAAGGATAATAGCCAAGCGTGCCTCATACCTACGCACATCATGAGCCACTTCCAGTCAGATATTTTGGGTAACATCAGTCAACATCCAAGTGTTTCCAAGTCCAACCGGTTGCATGTTGATATCTGTTGGTTTTCCTTTATTAATTTAGAGTATAGTACTCTATAGATTCCTCTAAAATGATTTTCAATTTGCCTCCAGTCTTGAACCTGAACCGGCCATTTCTCAAACTCAACCGGTTCATCGGTAACTAGCGGTCGGATCTCTCCTCGTTCGTAGCTCCCAGTAATCAACAACACACATATTTAACAGAACTTATCTAAATGGCAATTTAATATCACGGCAGGCTTGGAGACCCGTAATATCAAGCACCTGTTAGCAATCTGAATCCGCCCCGTCCGTAATTATTAGTACGTACCATGCTCGAGTGACCAAATTACAATGCTGTTTTTGTTGAACCAACATCATACATACAATTTATTTTCTGCTTCTTATGATCTGCCAGACTTACTTTGACTCGACGCGCCCAAGGGTAGATGCGGTCTGTGTAGCCAATATCTGCTACCTCTTCCACTTAGCCGGCCGAGTGGTAGATGTGAAGAAAAGCGAAGAGTTTCTCTACAATGTGCTGAAGAGCGAGGCCTATTTACGGGGCAGTCTGTACTATCCGCTGCCGGAAACGTTCTGTGTCAGCTAGCTCGCCTCACGGACAAATTCAAGGAGCACTTTGAGAGTATGGGCATGGCCAAGTTGTTGGCGGAGAAAGTGTGCAAGCGCGTGGGACTGCCAGGGACTGCTTTGGCTCTCGCAATGAGACTGCTTGCTTGCGACATGTGTGGGGTGAAAAACGTCATCGACCGACAGCAATTGGCACGGCTGCAAAATGTGGATGGATCGTGGGACGTTTGCCCCTTCTACTCTTACAATGACCCTACAAGTTGGTGGGGGAACGAGATCACGACGACGGCTTATGCTGCTGCTGTACTCCAAGAATGCCATTTGGAAACTAGAAATCAGGTCAACTGTGGACTCTCCTCCTTGTAGTTCTAGCTCCTTGCTTGCATGGCGGCTTCGCAATTTATGTCAAAACGTCAGATAATCAGAAAAAGTTAAGGCTTTGCTCTGAGTGGGATTGCCAATTAGGGAGAGCTAGGTACATAGATGGGGTGCTAGTGCTAGGTGAAGGGGAAGCAAACTTTTTGGCGAGGTCTTCTTGACTATGCTAGAATTGCTTGGGAAAAAGATTTCAAAGACTCAAAGAGGGAGGTCATCTATGATAATGCCCTTGTTAAATTCGACACTACATGGGGCGACAACCTCCTCTTCCATAGGTCGAATTTTAGAATCGTGTGGAACAATCAGGCGGCCAATGTTGGCTTTAATGTCAATTTCATTAATAAACAAATATCACATATACTTAATTCATATTCCACATAATTATATGAAATTACATATAATTATATGAATAATATAAGTGTAATATAATTTTATTTAATTTTAATTTAATTTTATTACATAATTCATATTACATACAATTAAATACATGTATTCCTTCTTGGAGTCTTGTGCTTAAATTCCCTACTCTCTCTTTTTGGGTCTTGGTGACCTTGTATATGACAATGAGATAAATCTTGTTACATTTGTCTCAATAAAATAAAACAAAATAAATAGGAGATTGCTCTAGGTCTTGAACACTTCAGAGTTAGCAGGTGTGCAATCTTGTTGTCAATCATTTTAGCTCCAACGAGAGATGATTAGCTCCCAGTAGTTATTTGTGTAGGGAAAGGAGCAATTGGAAGTTGTAAGAGAGGGACACCCGTCAACTTGTCATTTTGGAAATTGATGTAAACTAGATAATGGCATCAAGTTAAATTATGCTTGAGGTGGGCCCTTTCAAAACCTTGAATAATATGCAGCCCGGAGATTACTTCATATTGAAAAAATAGTCTCTGAGTTGCATATTATGTCATGGTTTTTATGTTGGATGAATGAGAGGTACTTTTGTATGCAATAATTTCTTATCATCTATTATTCCTGGCTAGATTTTAGTGGTGTTTTAGGTAAACTTATTAATGGGGGAGGTGAAATTGTAGTGAAGTCTTCTATAGGTATTAGCCTGCGATTTTCTAGACGGTGACTTGTAATGACTCTAAAAACGAGGTAAGGGGAAATTTTTGCATACAAGCATACCTCTACACTCTCATCCATTCAACATAAAAATTTGACCCCTACAGGTTTGTGGTTGGTTCATCTGAACTAACTAGGACTAGGCTAATTTGAAGTTTTGAAGCTAATTTTTATGTACATAAATTTCAAAAAAACACTTGTGGACTAATACTATTCCAAGGCTTTTATCTTGAATGAATGAAAAATATGATTATATGCAATAATTCCCTCTTGCCACTCAATAATAATATGAGAGACCCAAATCAATCTAGCAAGGTCATGTTCAGGTGAATCAACCCTCAACCTTTGGGAGACTTGCCCAAGGCTTGTTTTTACTAGAGCTCCTTCATCCATAATGGGTGAGCTCACCTAGACACCACAAAGCCCAAGCGAGATTAGGTGTGTGCTTAAGTAGAGTGACCACATAAGGCCCACATATCTTATAGATTACCGAAGTGTACTTGAACACAAACTTATGGTCTTAAAAAATCAACTATGGTTTGTACTAATTCAACCCTTGAAGGACCAAAAGGCCCTCACATGGCTGAAGGGGGGAAGGGTGCACCATCATTAGTAATAGACATATATGGCAAATTCAAATATAGGGTGACATTTGATTTTGGGAAGTAAAAACACTAAGGATATCTTAGTACCATAGGTTCCCAAAAATATATTAAGTTAAATAAAAAAGATTGAGAACTCGGTCGCGTATTCATCATCCTTCTCTGTATATTCTATCAAAGGATCTTACCATACAATCCTATCGTAGGATCCTATGATAGAATTCACTATGTTATGATTATGGACTTGGACTTAGTCTAGTTTCACTTGAATATGTTATTCACTCTTGTCAATTCTTCAAATACACAGAGCCAAAGCAATTTTGAGAGAGGGCCTCTATAACGTAATCAATGGGCAAAATTAATCTAGGATGTAAGTGGACTTTGGGAAGGATTGGGTATGCGAACTTGCCATAAAAGGTCAAAAAAACCAATGATAGAGGCTTGTTTTTGGCTCCATGAGTGGGGATGCTCTTAGATCACACTTGAGGTTTGTAACCACAACTCGGGGAGATCACTCCATTGTCAAGTTGAACACCATAACATCATATTAAACATTATGGGACTTTTGGGAGTCCCAAAATTGCAAAACATGTACATTTTGACCAAAATTCTATGTGGGAACGTGAATGGGAACGTGCATGGGAACTTGCCAAAGATTATGTGCGTGTGTATGGGAACGTAGGGACACGGGGGGGGGGAACTCAATTGGGAACGTCAATACGAGGAGTATGGACGAGATTGGGGAACTTCTATGGGAACCATGGCACATGGCTGGGCCATAACGTTCGCCAATGTACACCACTTACACACAATATTCGTGATATTCATAAATAGTTGCCTGCGTACAAATTTTCACAGCACATATGTACAGTGTCCCACCGCACATGTTTGAAATTGCGGGGAAGTTAGGGTTGAAGCTCCCTACATTGAGGTCTGAAAATCCATACATTAATGGGACTACACCATGCATGATGATATGACATTGGTTGAAATTTGCACATATAACACAATATTCAAAATTTTGAGAGAGTGGGATCCTCTCAAAATAATATTGTCCATTTGTCAACCTAAAAGTCATGTTAGGTTGATAAATACTAGATTATATTTCAGATGTGTAGTTTCCATTAAAATGAGAGTATGTTGAGTTGGGGAATCGACTCATTTAGGTTGAGTCAACCTAAATGAGGACAGTATGTTAGTCAATTTAGGTTGAGTCGACCTAAATGAGGACAAAATGTTAGTCAATTTAGGTTGAGTCGACCTAAATGAGGAAATATGTTTGTCAATTTAGGTTGAGTCAACCTAAATGAGGACAATATGTTAGTCAATTTAGGTTGAGTCGACCTAAATGAGGAAATATATTTGTCAATTTAGGTTGAGTCAACCTAAATGAGGACAAAATGTTTGTCAATTTAGGTTGAGTCGACCTAAATGAGGACAGAATGTTAGTCAATTTAGGTTGAGTCGACCTAAATGAGGACAGAATGTTAGTCAATTTAGGTTGAGTCAACCTAAATGAGGACAATATGTTTGTCAATTTAGGTTGAGTCGACCTAAATGAGGACAATATGTTTGTCAATTTAGGTTGAGTCGACCTAAATGAGGACAATATGTTTGTCAATTTAGGTTGAGTCGACCTAAATGAGGACAATATGTTTGTCAATTTAGGTTGAGTCGACCTAAATGAGGAAATATATTTGTCAATTTAGGTTGAGTCAACCTAAATGAGGACAAAATGTTTGTCAATTTAGGTTGAGTCGACCTAAATGAGGACAAAATGTTTGTCAATTTAGGTTGAGTCGACCTAAATGAGGAAATATGTTTGTCAATTTAGGTTGAGTCGACCTAAATGAGGACAATATGTTTGTCAATTTAGGTTGAGTCGACCTAAATGAGGACAATATGTTTGTCAATTTAGGTTGAGTCGACCTAAATGAGGACAATATGTTTGTCAATTTAGGTTGAGTCGACCTAAATGAGGACAATATGTTAATCAATTTAGGTTGAGTCGACCTAAATGGTCAATTTTAGGCAGCACATCACTCCGCAATTTACGGCGGGAAATCAAATGTTATTTTTTTTCTTGAACTCTACAACTCTCCACTGGTTTTCACTTTATTCTTGGATTAATAGTTTGCTTTATGTACTCTCAATTCACTGGAAAACTCTCAAAATTTTGAAAATTGTGTTATATAGCAATTATGGTCGTATCAACAAAAAAATGAGATGTTTGGTTCCAAACGTACTGCCCTATCACCTACCGCAGATCACTAGGGTCTTGACACTAGCTCATCTAATCCCGTATCACCTTCAATTCCAGTGTCTTTGATCACCGGGATGCGCGTCCCCCAGATTTACGTCTACCACCTCCATGTCCACGGCCCCTTCGTTGCCCACTAGACTCCCCGTTGTCCCACCCACCCTCCCTGTTCCCACGCTCGGTTGTTGAACACCGTCGAAGATTATCTTTGGCAAAACCAATTTGCTCTGCTGGGATAGTAACCTTTAATGGCTCCACATCTTCCTGTGCTGGCAGAGGCCAGGCTGCCAAAATGCAATCGATCGGCTGCCAGTCGGAAACGGAGTATTTCAAATCTCGTTTCCACTTGAAGTTTGGGTTTGAGTCCCAACCATTCCATTTCTTTGAAAGGTCCCTCGCGGTTGAAGTGGGAGTGAACCACTGTACAAGTATTTGACGTGGATGATCTCCCGTGACCGCCAAGTTCGGTACAGACACAGCCCGGCATACCCAAATGGGTCTACCTATATCTTGTTCTTGGGGACGCAATATTAGCATATGCCCCTCGTGCACATTCTCTGCGATGCGGAAAGCTGCTGCAGGACGAAGGTCTGCTGGACCAACATAATGGTCGTCCGGTTGGTGCTCTTCCCGAAGCTCTCCGTTCTGCAAGAAGGGATGTGCATCTGCTTCGACTCTACTTCGTGGCCAGAATCCCTCGCATAATGGCAGCCCAACAATTGGTGTATACGTTTCTGAGGGGTGCATCTAATGCCTCCTTCACCCCTATCCAATATTGCAAAATATGCATGTGTGAACCCATATATGCTCCTGTCGTGTCATGGTCACATATTGATTGCCAATAGTCAATGAACCCTTCCAATCCCACAAGAACCTCCTCCAGCTTGGCCATACCTCGCGGTGGTGCAGGAAAGGGGTCCCCGGATGGAATACATGGCTCCCCTTTTATATTTGATTTCCACATCTTCACACCGTCTTTGGGCAACCACTCCCCATGCGTGCTTAGCACTTTGTATTGCATAACTGGCCAACCATCATCTCGGACATAGAATTTGAACTGTTGAGCCTTAGTGTGCCCAATGAGTTTCTCCTTACCACTTGGGATATGCTCGTTGACGAATGTTCTCCAATCTGGAAGTTCCTCTATCATGTGTGGAATGACAGGAACCTTTTCCATGTCCATGTATGATTTCATAAGAAGGGGTATAGTGGGATAGTCGTGTTCACGCAGCTCCATACTCCACCTTCCAAATGATGCATCGATGTCATCATGGGTGTGGCCAACCAATAGATAAGATACATGTACCTCCGTGAATATTGCTTTCGCCGTGAGCATAGACCAAAATGCCTTTACAAACCTACACTTGTTGTCCTTCCAACAATTATCAAGCTGAACATGCAGAATGGGTGGAAGAGGAACTGCAGGTGTGGGCTCCGTGGGTGGGGGTCGTAATCCTCCCAAACATACTTCGCTCCCATTGAGAACAGCACAATACAGAGGTGCACGCCCGGAACCATGAAAAAGACGCTGGGATGATGATATGGGAGGTTCCTCCAAATCGCGTAAAAGTCTCGCGAATGAGCCCACAGTATGGTTGCAATCTCCAGGGTACATGTCCAGTGCATAGTGGGCATATCTCTCATCTCCATGTCCATGGGCCATCATGCCTGTTACAGAAAGTGGTAGCTTTGTAAACATATCGGTGTCTTTGTTCTTGGAAGCAAAGCAAGGCGATGCGGTTTTGCCATGGTCCATTTTGTCGTGGATAATCGTCAACACCTTTTGGGGATGCTCAATTGAAAGAGCCCTCATGCATCGGTAAGCGTTGCGAGCCGATTCTTGTTGTGCTAGGTGTTTTTCCAATTGTTTCGAAAACCCTGTGTGTGCGGCTGAACCTTTCACATGTTGAAGTATAATTGCGGACAACGAATCACACTTCCCACAACGCGCAAAATTATCACCAACCCTCTTCTTTATGTAGTGCTTAAAGTAGGTATTTCGAATTTTGCTCAGAGTTGAAATAGATATTGGGAGCACTCCGCATTTGTCATTCACTTGCCCATATAGTATTAGTATAACATTAATAATACTTCACATGAACCATGAACCAAACTGTATGAAATACGTTCATAATTGCCCCCTCGTGTCTATTAATTATACACAAACCCAACTCGATTGAATGTTTGATCTCCACTGTCAATGCGGGTAATTGGACTATACCAATTGCGTACCTCATTGATTGTACCCAAGAACTTCTTCCATTTGGTTCCGCGAGGCAAGACCATTTCTACAACTCGTGTACCATTTGGCAATGTGCGAGCCTTGTGAGGCATCATATCTGCTTTGTCTTCCAGTAGTGTCGAAAGTGTGGCTGTAGCTTGCTGGGTGGATGTTCGATTCCTTTTCTTATTTAGGTTCCCATGATCGCGTGGACGCATACCATTCTTGAATTCCGACCGGTTTCTGTAGAACGTCATTTTCGAGACGGCAAATATGTGTCTCCATGCCTTTTCGCAGACATTGCGCCCACTCAAGGTAACGACCTTTGTTGAACTTACAGATAGTACATGTAATTGGCCATGGACTTCGAGTTGCTTAGCATGTCTCATCCGTGGCGAACAAGTGTAGAACTCCGTTCGTAGCGCAAGTGCCTCTTCCCTGGGAAAATATCTAGTGCACTCCCTATCACAACACACGCTAGCAGATAGTTGGTGGATGCTATTATTATTGAGAATCTGTGATTTTTTTGTCGGTCTGATCTGCGGCGTCGTGCGTGATGTGACATATGCCCTCTTCCCCTCTTTCTTCCGTCTTTCTAGCAACGTGTTTTGCACACGCAACCTGCGTGTGCTCACTAGGAGGTGGTGTGCAAGTGTATACCTCTGTTGGAAAACCCGATCAAGAGGCCATATTCGCAAGGAGAACATCCATCCCATGTCCATCATTCCCTCTAATGGCTCCATAATAAGCACACCAACATTGTCTATTCCTAGACATTTGTCTTCCACACAATCCATCGGATTGACGTTGCAGCAGATTCCTTTTGCCACATTTTGTCCACTCACATTTACAAGCATCACAGGACTATGCAGCCATTCCTCCCTTCTCAGCCCGCTGCAGTCTACATCAATATCCTCTATGCCAGCATCAGTGTCGTCTTCCGTGAACACCGCTTCAGATAGTGAAGATCCCTGCATCGTATTATCAGGTAAGTATGTTTGCCCGTACGCATGTCAGATACCACAATATGAAGTTACATCACATTGCAAAGTGGGGCAGTAACTGACCTCCTCGGAGCTCAAATGCTCTACTTCAGGTTCCTCCATTGCCCTGATAACAACACATAACTTCATTAACCATATTATTGTGCCGCCTATATAAAGCTCTATTATATGAGAAGTATACACGAATATGGAAACCCATACCCAAATATTAAAGCACAACACTGGGCGTGGACATTCAGTAGTTTAGGCGAACATTGATCAACAATAACAAATACACATCATATTTTATTGACCATGATCAAACAAATACACATCATATTTCAGTATGCCTTCATCATGGAACAAAGATAATGATGACACTTTCGTTGTTCAAGTGGGTAACATTTATAGAGGGGTCCCCACAAAATTATGTGCCTGTTTTCGGAATTCAATGGGGCTTTATCAATACTGATTACACTACGACCTTGACAGTAGCAATTAAAGGAGCCCAATTCAATACAAGGATATTAGACACTATGCTATACGCGGAGGTTAGTATCATTGGAACCTATTCAGAGCACCGATTATAGGTTTATGACATTATGCGTTTATCCGTCTTGTAGATTGAAGATCTGTTCGAGGATGTAAATACCGGTGGCCGGCCTTCACAACACTTCATTATGTTAAAGGATGAGCTACACTTACACCTACACCTACACCTACACCTAAACCTATTAATGGATTAAATGATTTCCTCTCGGCGGAGAGGAACTTGGCGTGGAGATTCCTCTCGGCTGAGAGGAAACTTCACTCCATGGTCTTTACACCCCGCGGGCGCGTGACTGGGACTAGCGGACTAGCGGACCATGTCCAATTGCTGTTCACATGGAACCATTCTCCACTTCAGTCTTCAAAGTTCTCATTTGGATTTAGGTTGGAGCGCAGTTTGGCACCGTAACTCGGCTTTCGGTTCATCCCGCGTCGCCAGTTCTGATAACCAAAAATGGCCCAATTGGAGCTCTCATTCTGTGCTAGGGTTCAACCAAGCAACCCTGGCGGCTTACATATTTAAAGTTTCAGAATAGGTCGAGGGTGTTACACCCCCGATGCCTCTAATCATTCGCTTTACCTCCAGCTATCCTGAGGGCAACTTCGGAGGGAACCAGCTACTAGATGGTTCGATTAGTCTTTCGCCCCTATACCCAAATCTGACGAACGATTTACACTTCATGAACCGGTTGAGTTGGATTGAGATTAAACAAAGAGATCTGTACCAGCCACTTTAGCCTCGGCCGAGAAACTCGGTGCCAGGGTACAGGGTGTCGGGTTTCCTCTCGGCCGAGAGGAAACTTGGTGCCAGGGTGAAGGGTGTGAGTTTTCCTCTCGGCCGAGAGGAAACTTCGTGCGAAGGTGAAGGGTGCCAGTTTTCCTCTCGGCCGAGAGGAAACTTGGTGCCAGTGTTTATGAGAGGAAAACAGGGCTATGTCAGTTGGGCCGTACAATTGTACGGCTGCCACGTGGATGAAGTTGTACGGACAACTGATCGTAGGATCAATGGCAACAGAAAACATACACTACTTGGACCGGCACCTGTAAAAGAGAGCATGTGTTGGGTTCTGAATGCGTGTAGTGTCGACAATGAGAGGTATGGAAATGCCTCAAGAGTGAGAGTCGGAGACGGTTGTGGGTATGGGCCTTATATAGTAGATGGGAGATTGGTGGTTTTGAAATAGACGGGATCCTCTCTTGTACGGAGAATCAGCAGTTGAGGAGGTGTAGAGAGAATGATTGTTTGGCGAGTAGATGTGCTTTCTAGTTGATAGTACATATAATGTACATTCTACACTACCTTCCATTGAATGCCACTGATCTGAAAATTTCGAATTTAGTGTACATATATCCTCTCCAATGTGTTCATTGATTGTTGATCGTGGTTTAGTGTGATGAACTCTGAATCCCACTGTAGTCCAATCTCCTATAAACATGTGTCTCTATGGTATTTGTTCTTTTACACTCACCGAACCACGCACCGACCAGTGGGCCATGGTGGCAGCATGCAATATTTAGTAAATGTCAAAAAATTTACCCTAGACCCTTAACCAAAAAAACGGCAAGATGAACCATCATTAATATCCATGGGCCCACTATATAATTGCACTCAAAACAATGTGCCATTGATATAAGAATTTAAGACATGAAAGGTAGAGTGGAAAAAAAGGCTAACCCCAAACCCTAAACCCTAAACCGTCTTGGAGTGTGAAACTAAACATTGTTGTAACTTAATATCATGTCACACTTGTCTGTAGCAAACATGATCCAGTGGGTGACTTGTGGCGAATTCCAAAAATCTGGGGTCAATTGCCATTTCGTAGATGCTTCCATGTTAAGTTCTTTGTTTGTTAAAATTATGAAAACAATCACTACACTGATTACCCAAATTGGTGAGGGATGGCTAATAGTGTTGTTGGAAAAGTACACTAAATAGGATGTTGAGTGTTTAATACACTAAATGAGAACGAATACACTCAATATCAATAACCATTAGTGTTAGTAAAGATATGGGAAAAATTGGGATATAATAAGGGATGTGGTAGTCGGGAAGAAAGCGGTACATTTATGTCCAGCACTCAGGGATTACACGTCACGTCGCGTCACGTCGCGTCACGTCCTGTGACAGCGACGTGACGGCAGACCTGAAAACGTCACGTCCGCGGGGGGGTAAATCCGGCAGTTACCCCAGGGGTAAACTGACGCGGTCAACCCCCTGGTCGACTGCTAAGTCGACTGCAGATAGCAGTCGACCTAGCAGTCGACTGCAAAAAAAAAAAAAAAAAAAATTCCAAAAAAAATTCTGGACCGTCAGATCTTCTTGGCAAGAAGATCTGACGGTCCAGAATTTTTTTTGGAATTTTTTTTTTTTTCTGGCAGTCGATTGCTAATTCGACTGCTATTTGCAGTCGACTTAGCAATCGACTGCAAAAAAATTAAAACAAATTAAAAAAAGTTCTGGACCGTCAGATCTTCTTTTCAAGAAGATCTGACGGTCCAGAATTTTTTTTGGAATGTTTTAATTTAATGTTTTTTTGCAGTCGACTAGCTGGTGGACTGCTAAAAGTAGTCGACTTCAAGGAAAACCTAAAAAAAAAAAAATCAAAAAATTCTAAAAAAAATCATGGACCGTTAGATCTTCAATCCAAGAAGATCTAACGGTTCAGACTTTTTAATAGATTTTTTTAATTTTTGTTTTCTGAAGTCGACTGCTCGTAGCAGTCGACTAGAGCAGTCGTCCAAAAAAGTAAAAAAAAAGTTACAAAAAATTGGTACAGTAACTTTTTTTTACCACGTCAGTGCGCGTCACGCCCTGACGTGACGTGACGTGACGGCGTCACGTCATTTGTGACGCGACGTGACGCAAAAAGGCCGCGTCACGTCCATTTGCACATCCCTGCCAGCACTAATGGTTAAAGAATTGAAAATTAGTTTTGAGCAAGGTAGGGTGGTGGTAGCAAACCCCAAATATAATCAAACACTAAATATCTTATTTAGTGTAGTGAAGGTGATACTAAAGTTCTTTATGCTAGGGATTTAGTGGCAGCAAAAGAGCTAGGAAGCATTGGTCATCGTGAGTAATATTTATAACATCATTATTCATTTAAAATATTGGCACTATTCGTTGACAAACACTGTGTTTGCATACGAAATTTTTAATCACACTACTAGCACCTTAGAGCACGCACTAACTTTCTCAAAATGAGCATGTATTTGTGAATTCAAAGATGTATGTGGAGTTTTAGAATGAGTCATCGTATTATTATAAGATAGCTATGTCCAATTTTGGTTTCTTATCTTAATCAAACACACTATTAGGAAAACATGCGAAATATGACTAGGGCCTTATGACCGGATATGACTACTGGTTAGAATGCAGTCATCAGTGACCACTTTGGTGACTAGAAATGACTATAGTCATCACATAACTATGATTTTAGTCATATTTTCAGGGGGCCTGAATGGGAACTACGTAGGGAACGTGTTCTCCCAATTGTTTTTCTTATGGGCAGCCATATGACTAGAATTAGTAGTTAGGTGACTATAGTTTTGGGCAGCCAATTGTAGGAAGATTTAGGAGTGGGGCATTCATGGTTTTAATGCAATTTTTTTCCTTTGTTTATGTTCAATTTATTCTTTCACTTCTTCTTTCCTTCCTTCAGTTTATCTCTTCTCGTGATTTTATTTTGTTCCTTTAAGGTTTTCTCCTTAGGGTTATATTATTTGGTAGCTATCTGTGTGGACAGTATCCACGGACATTTGCTGATTGGGAACCGAACTACTCTCTCCGCTCCTTCGAAGCGGTAGAGTAGCTGAAATTACTGACTTTAATGCAGTAGCTGCTGCGGCCAGTAGAATAGGTCTCTGTGTTTCCTATACATTTCATTCCAACAAAGTAAGGCAGTTGCATTAGTTCCCCATATTATTCACATCCAACATATCATAAAAATAGTAACGATAGCATACCAAGATTGATCTTTTAAATTCTGGATCTCCCCTGTACTTCCGTAGATGTTTGCGGATGGTTTTCCGATCCAATATTCTTGCACCCATGCATTTCTTACATGGGCAAGGGTAACTTGTTAGACCTTGCCGGTCTGCTTCTTTCTCTTCGATGTCCCACAGTTGCAATTGTAAAAATGCCTCCCGTGATGTCGGATCCATCGGCTAAAATGCAGTCCACCTAGACAACATAACCACAATTTTTTTAAGAACATGCAACAATACATCGACCTTTAGGAATAAGCTGCTACAATACATTCCATTTTAGGGAGGAGCAGCCAAGAGTAAATTCAATTCAGTGAAATGTTGTGGATATAGCCATTCATGTTACGTGGACTACTATTAGTCACGTGGTCACTAAATCTGACTGCATTTAGTCATGCAGTCTCAAGTCTGACTACATTTAGTCATGTTTGCTCACATACACTACTAGAATTTCTGTGACCAAACCAAGAGAAATTCAACTGAAAATTGTTGATTGCGGTTGTTGATTAGGTCGAGTTGACTCGGTCAGTAATCAACTTGGGGTTGTTGATTTGGTTCTGTTGATTCGGTCTTTTAGTTGATTTGGTTCTGTTGATTCGGTATTTTCCCTACTCTATTTAATGGTGACTCAATTGAGCGAGAGAAAATTACCAAGGAAATGAAAGAGGGAGGGCTTGATGATTCCAAAACAGATGATGAAGCACTCTTAAATTTGAGTGCATAGATCATGACTTTCATGTTGAGCTCAACCAAGAGCAGATCATCAAGGACATAAAAATATATATTGTGATAAATATAAAAGTCCGATAAATGTAAAAGTCCGATAAATATAAAAGTCCGATAAATGTAAAAGTCCGATAAATATAAAAGTCCGATAAATGTAAAAGTCCGGTAAAGAATTTTTTATTTTTTTTATTTTACTTTACTGGATTGGAAGGATTATTGATGCTATATAAAGGGGTTTTCTATTCAACTTGTTATATTTCTACATTTGTTTTATTTGTTTTATTTATTTCATATTTATTTTTTTATTCATTTATAGAAAAATCAAACTGATACCTTAATAGTTGACTTACTATGGAGTATAAGTGTGATGTATGTGATAGAATAATGAAATCTCAAGCACAGCTTGAGTTTCATTATAAATCTAAAAAACATACTAAAATGGTTGTTAAATCCACATTATATGATACTAAAAATGTTACAACCTCGGATGAGGTTGTAATACAAAAGTTTAGATCACAAGGAGTTCCAATTCCAATTGGAATTCGTCATGTGATCTATGTATCTAGAAAGGTGGATTTTTTAGATGCCTTCACTGAAATCACTACTTCTGCAATTTTGGTTGAAAATGAAAAAGTAGTGGCAATTATTGATTTCAATTTTTTTTCAAATGAATTGATAAACATATTGACCAATGAATGTAGTATATTATATACTGCAGGAGGAATAGTAGAAAGGGGTAAGGAAAAGAGTGGTGGGGATATGGTTCTTTTTGGATGGAGAAATTGCTATGCTGAAGGATTTGGCATATATAAGCAAACTAATAGAAAAGGTAAAGAAAAAAATATGAAAATTTCAGCTACAGATTTAAACACACTAAGTGCACGAACAACGACTAGAGTATTCGACGTGTTGAATACTCAAATGTCATATTGGATTAAAGATTTGGAAAATTTAGTTCCGAAAGAGTTGGGGACACTGTGGGGTCGTATTAGATATACTCCATTCACAACAATGAGCGTGACAGAGAACTATTGGTCTCCTGACCATATAGATGACAAAGATGGAGGTTCCGGATTTATATTTTGGGTCCATGAAGGTAATTTTCAATCACAGAATTTATTTTAAAACTAATATAAAATTATGTCATCGTATGTTATACTAGAAGTTTTTAAAAAATTGTTGGATTCACTAGTTTCTGATGTTGTAATTGAATTCAACATATTTTACAGAGATTCCAGACTACTCTCGAATTGAACGGGCAGAATTCCGTATGAAGGACTATGGATTATTTTTTCGTCCAACGCGTGGAACTTTAATATGTTTTGATGCTTCAAAAATAAACCATGGTACAACTGAAAATACGGGGTATAAGCAATATGGAGTTGCCGTTTTAGTAAAGCCCATTGTTTTAAAAGCAGGTTTAAAAGCATTAAAAAATTTGGGATTTTAGGTACTAGTAGAAAAGTACTAGACTTGGATCATAACACTATTTATTAAAAAAATTGAATATTTTATTTGTAATCAAGATACAAAAGACATTGGTGAAATTTCTGTTTGAATATAGATATTTAAAATTTTATCAAATAAACGATAGTACAATCTAAATTTAAGTTTCAAACTATGATATTTGTTTTGCTTTGAGAGTCAATTTTCACTTATTTTTATTTTTAAATGTAGTGTTAACATAAACTTAAGATAATTCCAAGTATTAATTGTATAGTATATTTTTTATTATTTTATTTTTATTTTGTTACTTTTATGAGCTTAAAGATAGTATATAAAGACTTTTGACTTGTTAAAATTATATTATTTCAGTTGATTGAATATATTTTTACACATATATTATTTGTACACCCTACTTGAAGATTAATACCTTTTTATTACTAAAAACCGCTATTCTTGTTTGACTATGTTTTTTGCAAAAACTGCTATTTATGTAAAAAAATTATACCTCTGACTATGTTTTTGCAAAAATCGCTATATATGTAAAAACATTTTACCTCTGAGTATGTTTTTTGCAAAAACCGCTATTTATGTAAAAACGTTTTACCTCTGAGTATGTTTTTTGCAAGAACCGCTATTTATGTAAAAACGTTTGACCTCTGAGTATGTTTTTTGCAAAAGCCGCTATTTATGTTAAAACGTTTTACCTCTGAGTATGTTTTTTGCAAAAGCCGCTATTTATGTAAAAACGTTTTACCTCTGAGTATGTTTTTTGCAAAAGCCGCTATTTATGTAAAAACGTTTTACCTCTAAATATGTTTTTTGCAAAAACCGCTATTTATGTAAAAACGTTTTACCTCTGAGTATGTTTTTTGCAAAAACCGCTATTTATGTAAAAACGTTTGACCTCTGAGTATGTTTTTTGCAAAAACCGCTATTTATATAAAAACGTTTCACCTCTGAGTATGTTTTTTGCAAAAGCCGCTATTTATGTAAAAACGTTTTACCTCTGAGTATGTTTTTTGCAAAAGCCGCTATTTATGTAAAAACGTTTTACCTCTGAGTATGTTTTTTGCAAAAGCCGCTATTTATGTAAAAACGTTTTACCTCTGAGTATGTTTTTTGCAAAAGCCGCTATTTATGTAAAAACGTTTTACCTCTGAGTATGTTTTTTGCAAAAGCCGCTATTTATGTAAAAACGTTTTACCTCTGAGTATGTTTTTTGCAAAATCCGCTATTTATGTAAAAACGTTTTACCTCTGAGTATGTTTTTTGCAAAAGCCGCTATTTATGTAAAAACGTTTTACCTCTGAGTATGTTTTTTGCAAAAACCGCTATTTATGTAAAAACGTTTTACCTCTGAGTATGTTTTTTGCAAAAGCCGCTATTTATGTAAAAACGTTTTACCTCTGAGTATGTTTTTTGTAAAAACCGTTATTTATGTAAAAACGTTTTACCTCTGAGTATGTTTATATCATGGTGTTTGCATAATAATTTATCTATCACTTAACAGACGAGGAATTGCCAAAGCGCAAGAAAATAAAATTGTAAGACAAGATCCATGTTCAGGGGTCTATTTTGAGGTATGAAGCCCGCCTTTACATAAATATATATAGGTTTGCCTAGGTGCCCCCCGGTCCAAACGTACTCTATCGACACATGTCGATTGGAGCTCCCCTACACGGGCTATTAGTCGGTATAGAGGGTCATCATGGGTAGGTGAGATGATCTTGGCCGTTTATAATGACGGCTCAATGTACGCCGTCGATGCGGGCCACTATCCGAGGCCCCCGGGTGGAGTCCCTTCGGATTCATTGCGCCTTTTCATTTGTGGCCGCACCTCCTCCCTCCCCTCCTCCCTCCCTCCCTCACTCCAACTCTCTCCCTCTCTTTTTCTCGCATTTCCTCACATTTCCTCGCATTGCCTCACATTTCCTCGCCTTTCATTGCATTTCCACGCAATCTCCCACTACTCCAGATTGTTGACCGCCATATTCTCCAGGTTTGGGCGCGGAGCTGCATATCCAGCGGCTTCGGAAATCTTCGGCGCGACTCACAACAACTTCTGGTGAGTATTCCACCACTACACCACATTTTGCTTATAACTTCATGTTTGAATGTTGGTATGGAGCGATTTGCTGCACATTCTTTGAATCATTATGAGTATGTTTGTATGTGCTTTGAATCTGTTGGTCTTGTGCGATTTCTATGAACATCTGAAAATAAGTGGTGTGCATCTCTCAAGTCAGATTTGTGCTCTCCACTTAGAATATGTGTTTGAATTATCTATCAGGGTTGAATGTGTTGAGTTGTAATGTCTAGGATTGAAAGATGTGTGAGTGCCAATTTGATCTTTTAAATCAGCTGAACTCAAGTAAGCTGCAATGAGATGTGTTGAACACAACTGTTCTTTTGTGCCAAAGACTATTTTCACACTAACCCTCTGTCCTTAGTAAAAGATTTTCTTGGGTGGTAGGTGGTTTCTGTAAACTTTGGGAAGCGATGCTGATTGCATAGTCTGCTTGCAATAGCGAGAGTGCACTTTCTGCAGATACAGTGAGAACTGGGATATAAGGTGGTTATTTAGTTACCTTTGAATGCATCTTACTCCCTCATATCGGAATAAGTAAACATAGTATCTTCAATGTTTTGTTCCTCAACTTCCTCAAATAATGGTGGATCTTGCTGAATATCAATGTAGCAATTGTAGCTGTAGTGGCATTCATCAATGTAAACCCTAAACCCTAAAAACTAAACTAAGCAAATGTTCTTCTTTTCAATCTCCAGTGATTATATTGTATTTGTTGTTGCCGAACTAGTTCCAAAGTTTGTCTTTCTTCTGCGTTAATTGTTTGTGTGATAATCATACAGTCTCATTGAAACATCACATCTTATTGCAAGAAACTCAATTGGGAGTCATCAATTTCCATCATAGATTCATCGTCACATTGCCATGAGATTCTGGATACATTGGTAGCAAGGGAGAACCAGACTGGTACTGAAGAGGCTCTGTGTGGGCGCCATGATGGGTGTATTACAGTTTCAAAGTAGAAATTGAGACATTGCAGTCTGATAGTGACATTGACACAATAGTTATGTTTTGGCATGTGCATTGATATCAATTGCATATCCGGCAACACTTATCAATAGGAAAAGAACATGCAGAATGGTTGACAAATACGTATGACAATTTTGTAAACACAACTAGTCTCTTGCATGAATTCACAGTCGGTATTTAATGTTTGATTCAACTCAATGAAAGTGTTACAAAACTCAAAATAGTGTCACATAGTGTTGCAAAACTGAACATTGTGGATCACACAATACATCCAAATTGTGTGGAGAACTTTTCCCTCACACAAACCCTCCCTCACAAGCACCAGGATGGGAGGGAAAACTTCCTCTCGGGCGAGAGGAAGTTTTCCCCTGCTGGTTTGCATTTTAAGGGCCCCTCCCCACCCTCACACACACACTTGCGGAGAGGGAAAAATTCCTCTCGCTCGAGAGGAAGTTTTCCCCTGCTGGTTCGCATTTTAAGAGCCCCTCCCCACCCTCACACACACACTTGAGGAGAGGGAAAACTTCCTCTCGCTCGAGAGGAAGTTTTCCCCTGCGCTCTCATCTTATTAGCCCTCTCCTAACCCTCACTCCCCCACTGACGTCTCCCTAGCCTTCAATCATTTTTTAAATATTCAAAGATGTCAATTCTTCGAGTCATTTCTCTGTCAATATCGTCATCCTTGCACCAGGCAGAAGCACGTTTCAAATCAAGCTCATTGATGATCACATTACAAAGAACTGGATACTTGGAACCAAGATGTGTAATTACCGACAATCTTGAGTATGTGCTGTGGTGAATGCTTAATTGAGAAGTTTTTGTTGGAGCTTGAGACTAAAATTACTGTGGTAAGCAAACGTGTTCATACATTATTAATCAATTTTGGTGAACTGTGGTTGGAAAATGGCAGGTTCGTTATCTCAGACAGTTTCGCGAGTTGCGACTCCTTTGCCTTGAAGGCAACCCTCTTTGCAAGGTACAAGTTCCACTTCAAGAAAAAGATAAAGAAAAAGAGTGTCATTGTTTTTTACAACTGATATGTGATGTTTGTTCATCAATCCCTACTCATGGGGAGCGTGGGGCTGGTTTAATGTCTACTTGTGGTAGGTGGACTGTGTGGTAAGGTAATTAGTCTATATTATGTTAGTAAATCCAATGTGGAGGAATGGATGCATGTCTTTTTTTTCTAGTTTCCTTCAATTTAGAATGATGTGGGTTAGGTATTCGATGACAAACCCCTATCACCATGACAGCAGGAAAGGGGAAACTTCCTCTTGACCGAGAGGAAGTTTTCCCTTGCACACTCATCTTATTGGCCCTCTCCTAACCCTCACTCCCCCACTGACGTCTCCCTAGCCTTCAATCCACCCCTATCACCATGACAGCACACTCATCCCTCACATTATGTAAACCCTATCTATCAACGTATGCGATAGCCTCAAGGTGCAAGCTCTCTCAAGCTTGCTTTATTCCACAAGTACTAACCATTTCAATTTGTCTTGCAGGTGACATGGACAAGGAAGTGCTATGGACAGACCTTGTTGGGAAAATGGAAATAGGGCAGACGGGTGTCTATTGGGAATTAAAAGACACTCACTTGAGACACTGGTCACTTCAGGTACACAGGAGGGACAAGGAATCTCAGTTAAAACTAACCTTCGCATACAGGATAGACAAAAATTGGATTCCAAACCCAGGAAACGCAATAACCCTGGCATCGGTTGGCAATCGCGACCAGCTTAATGTATCGGTGCTCGAAGGACTCGAAGAACGCATTTTGTCCATCGACTGCAAAAGGCATAGATTTCACCTGGAGCCATTCACCCAATCAATCCAGATGCTTCCTCCTGCGGACAAAGAAGAGATGGAGAGAGTGATGGTCTCCGGTGTATCGAAGAAGGCAATTAACTTCCTTCTTGAAGCAATAGGTGATATCAATTCGAGAGAGGCAAACGAAAGGGAGGCTCTGAGGAAGCAAAAGAAGAAACAAGCGGAGACACTTCTGAAATCTAGGACTGATGATGAGGGGAGTAAGAAGAAGAAACACAAGAAGCAGAAACCCGGCGATCAAGATGTTGAAGGAACAAGAAAGGTGGCGAAGAAGCCCAAGAAGGCTTCTGGTGAACTCGTTCCCTTGGCGACGCCTACAAACGCGACGCCAATTATGCAGAGCCATCCCCAAGAGACATCAGGTGCAAGGAAACCTCCGGCCTCAAAGAGGACTACTGATGAGGAGCGGAGGACAAAACCCAAGAAGGCGAAGGCTGCGGATGCATCGGAAGAAACTCCACTAGTGCTCACCGCAACAGAGAGGGGCAGAGTCATCGCGCATGGCGAGGAACCAAGTCTGGAGGAAGCTGCAGCGGACCGCAAGAAATTCGTCCAATTATTTGGACACCTATATCCTTTCGGTATCGAGAAAGTTTTCCATGTCCATATCAAGAAAATGCTGAGCGCAAAGTCGTATCAGGTTACTCGCCCACTGGATGATGCCGGAGTAGCTCTCATGAAGAACTACATTATACAGACCCCACCAGCATGGCCCCATCACAATCTATGTCTCATGCCGAAACTCAATAAGGGTGAGACATGGAGAGAAGGAATGACTTGGGACGACATCAAGGACGGCAATTTTGTGATCATCAACGGTCAACACAGCGTGGCTGCATCGAGGCAGATTATAGGGCACAAAGATACAGATCAATCACTGAAGGATAAATTGAAGATTTGGCCTTGTACGATTGTTTGGACCGATGATCCAAGCATGACAGTTCGTCTCTCCTATACTCTAAACAACTCTAATTCTTTCAACAAGTTCACTCCTACTTGGACAACACAGATTATGTACTGTCGTAGGGTGTGGGTGAAACTAGGGAAGCCCTCAAAACAACGGATCAACGATGTGGGGACAACTATAGACCCCAAAATGGAGGCATGGAGAGTAAGTTTTCATACACCCACTCCCACTCCAACTATTATTTTCGCACTCCCACATGCAGACTCCACTCTCCCCTCCCTCAATCAAGGCTCAAGGGATTGGGAGATGTGAGGAAACTTCCTCTCGGCCGAGAGGAAGTTCCCTCACCTCCCTCAATCCCTTGAGCCTTGATTGAGGGATGGGAGGATTTGATGGAACTTCCTCTCGGCCGAGAGGAAGTTCCCTCACCTCCACCCTCCATTCAAAGTTACTTCAACTTGTGTTCTAACACTTCTCCATTGCAGAATTTCACGACAAGCATGGAGGCTTCATTTACCGCCATTGCTAGAGGGATCACCCACAACGACCTTAATGCCGAGCTGGCACTCATCATGGCAGATGATGAGACCTCGAGGATGTGGAAGAAGGTATTTCAAGGACACGAGAGAGGGACCCTTATTAACCCGGACAAACCAGGCTCTACCTATTTAGAAGAATACATGGACGCGCAACAGAAACAACGAGCCCGCCACGAGAAGAAAAAATCGGCAACATCATTCGAGGAGAAGCCGTATGTTTGTAAGCCATTGACCAGGGAAACTTTCAGGGTGATGGCAGGCCTAACACGGCCCGACTATCTTCTGTGTGCGAGACGTATCCTCGAGGTGAGGCCTGGCGAAGAGGTTCCTAGAGTCTCTCTCCGAGCCACGAAGAACCACGATGTCACGACCTTGAAGTCGTGGTGTAATTTTAGGAAGTGGAAGAATATTCTTCTGCAAGAGTTGTCAGCACACGACCCAAACGATCTTGGCATTTGGGGAAAGGACTCGGAGGACAATGAATGCCTTAATAGATCTGTTTGGGACAAATTCAAGAGGGACCATGGCATCACAAAGGCCAAGTGGGTGAAGCTTTATCAGGTTGCAGGTGATGGTTGGCTGAATAAGAAGCGGTTGCCGAACTACAAAAAACTGGACCCTACCCCGGCATGCTTGCGTTTGTTGCAAGAGTGGCTGCAAACACCGGTAGAAGAGAGTCAAGGACAAGTGATCACTAGATATGTAGATTATAATCCTCTGAAGCGGAAGTTGGTGATCCCTAATCAGGACAAGGTCGACACTGAATGGCTCTCGAAGTTCACCATTACAGGGGGTTTCATCGACTTTAGATTCATCCCGGGGTGTGTCGAACAACCAGTGTCATCTTCGGTGGTCGAGTCCTTGGTGAAGTATGTTGCGGATGCGGTCTGGGCCCCGGGCCTCAAGAAAATCCCTGCTTGGATGATTGTGTCCGATTTGCGCAACCACCCCGCGGCTGAAGAGTTCATCTCCGCCTTGATTCGCAAGCACCCGGGGACGTTTCTGAACGTTCCGTCAGTTTATCTACCCTGTCACGCTGAGGATCAAACCTTCAACAAGGAAGTAGATTGGCTGAGGACTACCCCTATTTTTTATGTGGACTTCCTCACTTGCCGAAGTATCCTCCCGCGCCACAAGCAGTTTCGATGTTTCATGATAGCACCTGTAACTCGGCGTTACAATGTGAACCCGAAGGAGTGGTCGGAGCTTTCATACGAAGCGAACAGAGGCGAGTTGCGAATGGAGGTTTACAACTCGTTTCTCAGCAACCTTAGAAGCTCGGGAGGAGTTGTGATAAATCTATTCGGCGGGTTGAAGCCTATTGCTGCCGCATTGGTGAGTCCATACAACATCCGCAACCTTGTTTTTATTCGCAGGCTTGTTTATTTATTATGATATTGTTCATGTATGCAGATGAACGAACAGCATGTGTTCTCGTGCATGGACTATAGCTTCATGCACACGCTTTCCGAGAAGATAGATCACGTTCGGCGACTTCGGGCTGTGGACTTTCAAGATGACCAAGAAGACCATGAAGCTGCAGGTGATAGAGATGACCACCCTCAACCTCAGCAAGAAGCACCCCTTGCACTGTTGCTGGAGGATGTCTCGCGAGATCCGTCATCCGGTTTGGACATCGACGCCATGGACGTTGATAGAAACGAATCCGAGGGCGAGTATGAGGAGCCCGAATATGACGACGACGACAAAGAGGTGCCTAGTGAACAGGATACAGACGAGGCCTCCAATAGAGGGGAAAGCGCCCATATGGATACGCAATCGGATGAATGCGAATCCATTCACACACAATCGCCACAACCATAGTCTGCCGCTTCACCTGTGCGCGGCAGGGTCCTGGAATTTGAAGAGGACGAGCATGTCACCTCTCTAGCGGAAGGTGAACCGGCCAAAGACCAGTATCGCGACGAGGATCACGAGGGAGATGCCAATGAAGAGCAAGATGCCGAGGACTCGGACCATGAGGAGGAGTTTGAGGGAACGCTCGAGGGGGAGCTCGAGGGGGAGGTCGAGGGGGAGCTCAAGGGGGCCCTTGACGACGCACAAGAAGGGGCTTGCGAGGGAGCACAAGAAGAACGAGAGGTGGCTCAAGGAGAAGATGAGCAGGCTCGTGTTGAAGAGGAGGCCGAAGGTGATGCGGCTGAGCTCACACCCGAAGTGGCAACCGCCTCCCGGCCTCCCACGGCGTCACTTGTATCTGAGAGCGAAGAAGAACTGCCACCGCCCAGTGCCCCAAAATCCAAGGCCTCGAAGCGAGGCAAGCACAAGGACCGGCATACGAAAAGACATATTTCTCGGGTTCCAGAGCCTGTGATAGCGGAGTCTGTATTGGAAGACAAGATTGTGGGGATCTTGAGAAGCACACTGCCCAACATGCTGTCGGGCTTGCTCCAAGAAGCGTTGGGCCTAGTAAAAAATAACCCCCCTCAGCAAGTGCCGACACCAACACCCACAGTGGATGTTGCAGTCGGTGCAGCCGAGCCCGAAAGGGTGAACGATCAGGTGGGCGCATCGCTCCCAGTTGGCGTGCAAGCAGTGGATGTCTCCTGCGTGGATGCAGCACCGACAACCATGGACACCTCCGACAAGGCCGAGGTCAATGTAAGTATTCGATCCCCGTGAACATTTCAGTATGCAAGTTTTTCTGTTCAAGTGACTGAATCTCCACCTGGATGTTTGATCCAGGTCGGTGATGGCGCGGCATCTTGAAGCTAAAAGTGGACTAGGACGAGTAGAATAAATAGAGTTAGGGGTGTTGATTTCCCGGAACTCCTCCCTTGTGGGGAGGAGATGCAATATGTTCGACCATTTATTATAAATAAAGTGGATTCCTTTGTCTAGCACATGTACTTTCTAGTTTGCATTCAATTGTCCTTAATGATGTCTTGCAATTCACAGGCTTGCCTGCACAACCCAGAACGAGTGGATGCATCACACACTGCAATTTTGTCTATTCAAACGTCACTTACCCCAATCGACGACGAGCACATCAACCCCTTGCCTATTGTGGTTCCCATACACACTTCGGATGCAGCGGTGGTCACCCGCGCTCCACACACGGCCCCGTCACCGCCAGAACATGTGGAAGCCCAGGTTCCATCGCCGCGTATGGCACTCTCGCCGACTGGCATCAAACAAGTGGCAAATTCTACAATTAGTGACATCATTCAAGAAGTTATCCAAGTGCCACATTCTACGCAGCCTCCACTTGAGCCCTCACCTTTGGAGGTTGTCCAGCTATCGCCGCAAGGTGTGGATGATGTTGCCAACGAAGAGGCTTCAACTCCACCCGTGGAGTGCCCTCAAACAAAGCCACAGTCGCATGCGACGGCATCGACGAGTGCTGTCAATGTTATCCCATTGGACTCGTCGAATCCAAAAGCCACCATAAATGCTCCACAAACAGTTAGGAGGTATTTGACACGTTGGCCACAAGGCGAGAAGGATCCCCATCCAGTATTCAACAACGTTGGTTGCCAAGATTTCCGGACGATGCACAACAACCAAGACGATCAGAGACGGCGTGCCGAGCTTGTAAAAGTGGTGCCTTCACATGTCAAAGTAAGTTTATTCCATCCAATGCATTCGTTAAAAGGCACGTTAGTTTCGATTGACATATGCCTATTTCGACCTTTTCACCTCCCCATTTATTTAAAATCGCGTAGTTTTGGGTTCAGGCTCCACAGCATTCGATAGCGCCTTTGGATGCGCCTCTACCAAAAGACGTCATCTATGATAAGCTATTTGTTTACGATGACACATACCCAAAGATCAATAGACCTTGCCAAGTTTTCACAAGGGAGATGGGAATCGCGTGTGCTAAAAGACTAATGTCTAAGTATCCCGAAGATCCTTCCCTAGGGTACTCTGAGCGATGGGAATTCAATCCAATACAGTACGAGGTATTGATCGTGGCCCATTTCTCCCTGTCGTTCGAGTTCGCCCATACCACACGTGGTTTGGAGGACTACACAATGAACTACTTAATGGTCTAGTCCATCATGCCTAGGTTTGCGAGGTCATTCTATGTTTAATTTATATGTAGCACATGTCAGAAGCTCACAGTGGGTTCATGTCGGCAGGCGCCTGCTGCTACACCCAGTCGAAGGTTCATTGTGGTGTTCGATTTAAACGGCATATTTTGCCACTGTTCCCGACGTAACCCGGGTATGGTGACTGTGCCCACTTGGATAACTTACGATAAAGCACCGGACAAACCTCCGGCCTTGGTAGGGCCCAAGGTTGTCCTACCTAGACTGGGATACAAGGTGTTTTGGTTGCGGATGTCCTCCATGTTCCATGTTTGCATATGGTCATCCATGAAAAAATCCACTGTAGACCTTGTGGTGGAGTATCTATTTGCCGGGGGCCCAAAACCCGCATTAGTACTTGGCCAAGAGGATTGCACCTTGTTCAAGGACATGTGGAACAATGTCGTCATGAACCCTTTGAAGCCAGAAGCTCCTTTGTTTTTGAAAAGTTTACTCAACAAGTTTTGGTGGCCACCTATATCCTTCGATTCTGGAAGGATCACAGCTGCACCCTCCAACACCATTCTAGTAGACGATTGCCCTTACAAATCTGTTTGCAATCCGGACGAGTGTGGTATCTTTCCCAACCCATTCACATCCAATCGGGTGCAAGACGCAGACATGAGAAAGGTCCTCCTTCCTTACTTTCAATCATTGTTCTACTCACCAATGTCTGACGCACGCGACTTTGTGGTCAGCCGTAGATTTGGGCAACAACCTATACGGCATAACGATGCAGTCAAGGTGGCAGTTTTGAAATCCAATGGGCTCGAAGAAACCGACTCGGAAATTGTAGAAAAGTTGCAAATCGATCGAATAGAAGTAGCAAAGAAATAAGTAGGATTGTATGTCTAGTAACATTGTATTTTATGGTATCTTCAGCTTCCTCCTGCTGGGTACACACCATCCAGTTCCACGCCATCAGCTTTTGCGTGCCCCACTTTGGGGCTCTCACGCGGTCCAATAGAGGCGAAACAAGTTTCAGAGTCGCGGAACCCAATGGAGGTTTCACCAGTGAAGAACAACTTGCACCATGTGCAATGGACTAATGGATCAACTCTGGTAATTTATTATTGTGTCATTTATTATTATTGTGTCATTTATTGTTTCGACAACGTTATTGTGTAAAGGTTATTGTAATATCAAACACACATTTCATTACCAATTCAGGGTCATTAGCATAAGTATACTTGAATCTGTATAAATCCAGACTCGCTTGAACGTGCATGTGTACGCAATTTTGGTTTAGTTGCTACCGCATATGCGAGTTATGAAATCATGATAAGTTGCAAACATATATATGTATGGGTGTATATGTGTATATGTGTATGGGTGTATATGTGTATATGTGTATGGGTGTATATGTGTATATGTGTATGGGTGTATATGTGTATATGTGTATGGGTGTATATGTGTATATGTGTATGGGTGTATATGTGTGTATGAGTGTATATGTGTGTATGAGTGTATATGTGTGTATGAGTGTATATGTATGCATGAGTGTATATGTATGCACGAGTGTATGTAAATTAGTAAGCCAAATAAATGCGTGTCATTTTGTCACCGTGCAGGGTGTTGATCTCAATATGGAACCCGCAGTGGAAGATTGTGCATCCCCTTGTGAAACATTGCCCGTCCTGCGCTCTATCTCTACACGCGACCACCAAATCTCCCTCATTGAATCAAGAGGCCCTAACTCAAGGGGTGTTCACATGTTACGTGCGGGATTGGCGAGCATTGGCAAAACTTATGACCCACAACCTATCACGACCACAGTGCCAACGATTCTTTTGAACGCGCAAGGTGCTGACTTCAATATGAAACCATTGGGACCACCTTGCACCCGCGAGCATCAAATAGAGCTTATTGAGTCAAGAGGTCCTAATTCAAAAGGCGTCAATCTATTGCATGCGGGGTTGGCTAACCTCGGACACACACAAAGCACGGTCCGCAAACGGTTAGCCTCCCCTTGGAAGGCCCAAAACACCACAATCAATGTGATGGACAGATGATTTGTCTGTACCCTAAATATGCTAGAAGTTAAACAATCCCGTGACCAATTGTGCGGGCATTCATATGTGTACACAAAATTTAGGGCAACACTCAATATATAAAAGTGGCCAGACATTCCCAATACCCAACGCATTGTCTTATATCAAGTCGGTTCACATGTCAACCATGCTCTCATTTTGCTTACCATATCCACTTGCTTGTTTGCACCCAATGTATGGTTCTTGCTTGTCCTTCGTAAATCCATCATCGAGCACTCCCCCATGTATGGGTGGAACATGTAGTGCATAAACGATACGGCGGAAGCTCCATGTGAATGTTTTCGTTCTGTCTTGCATAACTGCTTCATGGAAAGCTGCCCCTTCATGTAACCTATTTGTCCTGCCCAAACTCTTCTGTGGCTGGACACAACGCGTAGGGCGCCTTTGTCTTGCATGCACACTCCCACAGGAACAACCCATGTGTGCACCATGTAAATCCGCCCTTAAGGTATAGACACCCTATAACCGATAACGATCCCATCACCGACAAGTAGAGTAGCTCATAAACGCGCATGGCTTTACTAGAAGTCGTTATGAATATATATAAAGCGCGAGGACAATATGACTCTGTGGAGGGGAAGTTGTTTCCCATAGATATTGTCGGTCATGTGTGAAGCTATGTGTTGGTTATGGGCTCTAACCGACTTTCGCACAAAGAAATTTTACACAATCAATTTTGAAAAAAAGGTCATTATTCATGAACCTTATTTTCCTACGCACAAAAATAACTCCTCCTTGATATTCCAAGATATGCTATGCTGAAATGCTTAAGTTTTCGGTTATAGGTATCTGTACCTTACATGTTGAAGCGTTATTCACACTTGTTCGTACTATTCAATGCCGTGTCAGGATGCCCCTCCCAACCCGGCCAGTTCCCCCCCAGCTCCCCAGCCAACTGGGTTCGGGGAGGTGATTGCGAGAATGCAAACAGCTGAACTGGAACGCCCGTTAGGCCTCCCAATGGAAAGGAGGAGTATGGACGACGAGTTTAACAACTTAGCTTCAGATATTGATGTGTGCATGGAACGGTTCATGCAACTACAATCATTTATGACCATTGCTTTAGATAGATATAAAGGATGCCGCTTGGTTGGAATGGATGCACACATGCTTGGGAGATTGGTGGTATACAGTGCCGATATAGGGCTCACCATCCCACAAGTGGAGGCACTCCAACAACGTCTCCCAGAGTTGCACTTAATAGAGAACGATATGTGGGAAGCTACGCAAGCAATCGAGCCCCATTTAGATGACTTACTCCGCCGTGATTCAGAAGACATGTTGAACCATGTCTGTGACAACACAGATGAGAACCTCCCAATCACACCATTGTTGGAAGCCTGTCATATTGCCGATCCACATAATGATGAAGGAGACCCAGTGGAACCCACAATGGGGGAGCGTACCATTGATTACGAGTTTTACTACTTAGCATCGCAGATCCATGACGTAACGCGCGAGTTTATGGGACTACAGAGGACCATGACAACTGCTCTACAGAGATATACGGGCACTCTTTTGCTCGGCGATCGCATACACCGCCTTTGTATGTTGGTGTTAGCGGCAGAACACATTGGCTTTGACTCTCAGCAAAAAGCCTATCTTGGGAGCAAAATACCGGACTTGGCTTACATGGAGAAAGTTACATGGGAGCAATCTCGGGAAATCAAACCTCACTTGCCAAACATCTTTGAGTCCATGGCCAAACAGTACTCCACAATTTGCGAAAGCCAAGGCACAAATGTAGAGTAATTTAAGTTATGGCATGTTACAGGCATTTATAGCACAATATTCAATCGAGTGGATGCCTCCTAGCATAGAATTGGTGTTTCAATGAAGAGGATTGTGGGTGCAAACCTCCTGTTGTGTGACAGTCTATGCAAAAGCCCATTGGAAGCAAAGAGTATTTGTCTCGCATGGGCAGGTCCATCCAAAGTGTCCACGAGTTCCCAATGAGTTCCCAATGAGTTCCCAATGAGTTCCCCACATACATCCCAGAAGTCCCAAAATCATCCTAAAGTCCCATAATGTTTAATATCGTGTTCCATGTGCAAACAAAGTTTGCTACCCCTATATTACATGCCATAGATAATTTTAAAATTTATGATATTTTTTCTGCATATACATAACCATTGATAGTATCTTTTGTATATTTTTTTGAAATTTTTAGTCATCTTCATTTTTGTAGTAATTTGTTTAGCTCAATTCTGCGTCATTCTAGTTAGAAACGGTATGTTTTATAAAAAAAAACAAATCATCAAATTTAGTTACCTTTTTTTACTATATAATAGATACCGTGTATATCTACTCATGAAAAAAAATTGATAAAATTTTGACCCATTTTGGTGATGCTTTATGTAAAAAGTAGGATTTTTTAGATGTAAAGTGTTCGCACGTGGTTGTTCAACTTTACAAGGGAGTGATCTCCCCGAGAACCACAAAATGTAATTTCAAATTTTCATGGTATAGCCTTTGAATGAGTTTCAAGGAGCCTCACAATTTCATGGTCATGGCCCTTAGTAGACGTTTGGTCTTTTTGCTATGCCAAATCAACTTGTGATAGTTCACAAGAAAATTAGGCAATTTGCCACCTCTAGGAACATGTGGTGTGGACAATTTGAACCAAGAGAATGGAGCTCCTCTTAGACTAACTATAATAGTCAATGAAATGATGTGATTTCCTATATACATGTTTATCCCTACATAAAGTAAGTAGATCTTAAATGGACACTTTTAGTTGTGGACCCACTTTTCGTAAGATACGAAACACAAAACTAGTGCAGGATAATTAGCAAATCCAAATTGTGTCTGGAACCATTTTCCTCATAGTTTTGGGAGCTCATATGAATATCTTATTCATTATTAAAGCAAATTCCCTCTTTGCCTCCTCCAAGAGTTCTTCAACAGAAGTTGCGTCCAATATGCACACATTCCCACTTGTCCAAGCTTGCATCGGCCATCTTTGATTACAGTCCACAGAGAAACTTGGTCTTCATGTCCTTATTCGAGGCCAGGTTGGGTGCTGCAGATTCAACCTCATGATTTTTCACAGGCACGATCCTCATCACAATTGTGTAGAAACCTCAATATACATGGCATGGTCTTCACTGTTTCTGACAGTCAATATTTACATAGGAGAATCTATTAGGATAATTGTGTTAGCTGCTCACCCTAAGTGGACATTTAATTAGGAACATTCTTCTAGGTTAGTTAGTCAAACTCATGGTCAAGCTCACTTGTATATAATGAACGATTGTTCATTTGGAAAATATGCACAGTTCCTATCGTAGGCTTGTGATTTTTCACGGTATCAGAGCAAGGCTCTTTTGTTTAGTTATTTAGGAACCAAGATTAGTCTTTCCTCCAAGAGTGCAAATCAATTGAGTGAGCTTAACTCCTCATTTAGTAAGATAGCTAGTTTCTTGAGAGTTGAATGGTCTTGTGATATTGCTCTTTGCAAGATCGTCTCTGCATGCAAGGTGACGAGCGGAACAGTGTCCACAGAGATTTCTATGCATAAGAAGTCAAGATTCTGGTGTTTCTTAGTCCAACTAGTTCATCTATAACTAACAAGTCGGTTCTCCCCGCTCATTAGGTCAGAAATCTCTGAAGAGGAAATTAAGCTGTTGTGAATACGAGTGACGTGACTATGTGATAGTTGGCAAAAGAGAGAAGTTTAGAAGTAGAATTTGCAGTTAGCTACTTACCCAAGTTAGCTAGAATCTCAAAGTTAGCTACTTACTGCTGTGGCGATGGCCCTCAGTGATGGAGCAGTAACAAAGGTCTCTAAACTTGGAGGGTGCCACAATTATAGTTTTTTCAGTTTTAAAGTGAAGAATCTCCAAGAATGTGATAATTTGTGGGACCTAGTGACAATGGATACTCAGGCAGTGATATTTGTCGGAGATGTCGACACTGGTGCACAGAGAGAGCAGTGAAAGAAGTGAGCTCTATCCATTATCAATCTAGCAGTGAAGGATTGTGTAGTACCATATATCCTAGACATGGTGGATCCTGTTGTGTGTTGGGAAAGATTGAAGAATTTGTACGCCACCAATAATAACGCAAGACACATGCTGCTTCATCGGAAGCTTACAAACCTTCAGATGGAGGAAGGCTCCTCTATTTCCACATTCCTTCAAGAATGCAAGATCTTGTGAATCAACTTGCCGGAATTGGAGAGAAGATCCCTGACAAGGAAGTTATGGAACACATGTTGCCCGCATTACATGAGTCCTATGAGTTGCCATGAGCTTAATTGCCTACCGCAACGAGATGCTACTCACTCGAAGCTCATGTCTCTTCTTCTCAATGAGGAAATCAAGTGTGAAGTGCGCCAGTCAAAACGTGAGGTAGAAATCCTTATGGTGCAGGCTACACCCAAGGGGTTCCAACCACAATCACACCGACATTTCAGTGGCCAAAACAATCAGAGAGGACCAACTAGAAAGATTGGGGTGTGCCAATTCTGTGGAGTTGAAGGTCACTTCATGTGCACATGTGAACAATGTCCAGATTCTAACTGAAAGCGAACTCCGCCTAGGGCTCTAGCAAACTTGGTCAACAATTTCTCGGATGCAAATAAGAAATTTTCCAATGCCTCAGACATGATAGAAGCACAACTAACAAGTTTTGATTTTGGAGAATACAAGTAGTATGTAGACAGTGGGGCTACAAAGCATGTAAGCCCTAACAAGAAAGTGTTTGGGAAGCTTGAACCGGTAGAACGATCATCCGTGAAGACTATCGGGGTCAGTCTCTCTCTTGATGGCACGAACATGCAAAGTCATTGGACTTCCCACTCTGAAATTTACCTCTCACACATGTGAGGCTTGCCAACTTGGCAAGCAATGTTGAGAAAGGAAACCCAAAGGTGAAGCAAGGCGATCGAAGCTTGCATTTGAACTTCTACATACATATTTGTGCGGTCCTTTCTTTGTCTCAAGTTCATCTATTACGAAATACATCTATCTTGACCTTCATTGATAATTTCACACATTATACTTGGATTTTTTTACTCAAAAGAAGAGTGAGACTTTGGTTGAGTTCAAATCTTACACAAGTAAATTGATCTTCAATTTGGAAGACAAATTAAGTAGCTTCGCTCAGATGGGGGAGGAGAGTATGTATCTCCTACTTTCTCAGACTTCATGCATGAGAAAGGAATGGAACACCAAAAAACTCAGCCACACACACCACACCGAAATGGTGTGGCTGAGAGAAAAATAGAACTATTATGGAAAAGGCTAGATCATTGGCTATAGGATGTCATCTTCCTATAGCACTTTGGTCAAAAGCAATAAACAAGGTTATTTATTTTCTTGATTGTTCTTCTACTCATGCAAATCAAGGCACTACACCATATGAGCATTTATTTTGTTGTATTCCAAGTGTAACTCATCTCGAAATCTTTGGTTGTTTAGTATGCACTTTTATGACAGTTAATACCTACAAGAAATGGGAGGATAAAGCATTTAAATGTGTGCTACTTGGTTACAACAAGCCACTAAGGGATATTAGGCTTACAACTATGTGACCAAACATACCTGGACTTCCAAGGATGTCCATTTTGATGAGACATGCTTTCCATTTACCTTGTCTATAGTTACAATGTCCAACCAAGGACTTAATTCGGTCGAAATCTCTTGGCCAAGGGATTATCTTCTACAATCCCATGAGTCTTCATCAAATCCCTTGACATCCACTTAGTCTAATCCTAGGCATGATTCCACTGGGACTTCAAATTCTCATGCACTTAATTTTTGTGAACAAGTCCAAGAATCAAGAGACTTATCCCATCATGAGATCCTTGACTATCAAATTATTCAAGATGGTGAATTTCATGTTCAAATTCCCATTTATTGGGAAGATACTCCTCCTAATTGCTCACCTATTCTTCGCACTTATCATGGAAGGCCTTAGCCCGTGGGCCTTAGCCGGTAGAGTTACCATCCGTTCCTAGCCTTAAGACCAAAAACAAGCATATCGGTATTCCTCCTTCTCACCTTTGCAGACTATGAGGTAGGGGCCATCACAATTGCTCCATCCTCTAATTTCTTTTCGTCCGCTCTTCTCTCTTCCACAGAGATATATTATGATATCCCTATAGCATTTGATTTGGTTCAAGAACCTCAAAGCTTTCTCAAGGATGCTACTCATCCAAGGTGGCAAGCAGCTATGGATAGGGAAATGCAATTAATTTATGACAATCATACATGGGAATTAGTTCCTTTGCTCCTAGGACATACTCCTATTACGACCAAGTGGGTATATAAGGTGAAAAAAGATCAGGCAAGAAATATCGTAAAATTGAAGGCTTGACTAGTACCTAGAGGTTCCAAAAAAAAAGGATTTTGAAGAGATTTTTGCACTAGTTGTCAATGGAACACTCTATGCACATTAAATGTCTCTAGGTGCTTACAGGAGGTGGAAGATTATTTGGATGCAATCATTGTATTCTTCAATGGAGACATTATTCAAAATCTTTATATTGAACAACCATAGGGGTATGAAGTGCCAGGGATAGGAGAATTTGTATGCAAGCTTCTTAAGGCTCTTTATGGGCTTAAGCAAGCCCCCAGAGCATGGTATAGTCAAATAGACTCCTTCTTGAGTGGGAAAGGATTGTTAAATCAAATGCTAACTACAATCTCTATTATTTTGAATGAGGGAGAATAGCTATATTCATTCTATACATAGATGATCTCTATATAATTGGTGATCATGTTGAGAAAGTCAACTAGCTGCGAGAAGAAATCAAGAAACAATTGTCTACAACAAACCTAGGAATTCTCTCTCACTCATTAGGAATTGAGTTCATATTTCATGAGTGTGGAATTACTATGACTCAGAGGATGTGCATAACAACTACAGTGGAGGAATTTGGACTCATTGATTGCAATCTTCCCCCACTCCTATGCTGGAAGGAACTAAACTTAAAATAGATATGAAACAATCCTATGTTGATGCAAAACTATATCAGAGAATGGTGGGAAAAGTTATTTATTTAACTCAGTTTGGACTTGACATAGCTTATTCAATTAACATTATCTGTAGATACATGAACCAACCTTAAGTACCTCATTTGCTAGCACTTAAACACATCTTTAGATATCTAAAGGTGACCAAGAACCTAGGTTTGTACTGTAAACAAGGTGATTCAAATATCTTAACTGGACATGTAGACGCAAACTGGGCGGGAGATTCACATGATAGAAAATCCACTAGAAGATATCTCTTTAGGTTGGGAGAAACACCCATGACTTGGAATAGCAAAAACATACTACAGTAGCACTCTCTTCAACCAAAGTTGGATACATGGCACTTACAAAAGGAACGAAGGAGGCCATATGGTTGCACAGACTACTCCAAGAAATTCAAGTACTTCAGGGCACAACTCCAACAATGATTTTTGGGGACAATTAGGGAAGTATGAAGTTAGCTCACAACCCAAATTTTTCATTCTCGGACAGAACATGTGGATGTCTGACACCACTTCATTCAAGAAAAAGTGGAATTAGGTCAAGTTACTCTAGATTATGTTTCTACTAGAGACCAATTGGCCGACATTCTGACTAAGTTGTTGGGCAGTTACATTCAAGAGGTTGAGAGCCCAACTCAATTTGGAATGGATCACAGAATGAATTTATTCATAAGAAAACATTGGTTCCTCCTGTAGACCATATAAATTTGGACTACTTCATGTTGAGCTGCAAGGATCGACTGAAGAACTTCCAAAACTCACCAAATCTCCATCACTCTCAAGTGCTGAAACGAACCACCTACCCACAACTAGGACACAATCGCACAACTTGCAGAGAAATAAGTACAAGCTCTATACTTCTATCAAAAAGGTTGCCAAACTGACAACCTCTAAGCCTGCTCACTCAAGGTTCGAAATGCTTTTATTTCTACCCTCACCATGGCCACTAACGCAAAACCGAAAGCGTTCTAAGTCTTCGCCACAAACGAGCTGAGGTGTAGAAACCCCAATATACATGGCACGGTCTTCACTGTTTCTGACAATCAATAGTCACATAGGATGATCATTAGTGTTCACCGCTCGCCCTAAGTGAGCATTTAATTAAGAACAGTCTTCTAGGTTAGTAAGTCAAACTCATGGTCAGGCTCACTTGTATATAATGAACCATTGTTCATTTGGAATATATTTGCACAGTTCCTATCGTAGGCTTGTGATTCTTCAAATTGCTCCTTTGTATACACATGAGTGCAGTATACTTGGAGGGACCTGTGGAACCTAACCTCAGGAGCTGTGATTTCCTCTACCCCTAACCTTACTCAGAGACCTCAGTGGATATTGATCACTGCTCGTGAGAATGTGAGATCACAGAATCACAAACAAGAGCTATTTAGTCAGTTTAGTTGAATGTCCTGCTTCAAGATTGTGTAGAGACGCGAATAGTCTTGATGTGAGGATATATAGCTAGGTGATTGCAAAGCTTTTAAAGTCACATACTCAATCCAAAGCAATTAAAAGAAAGCAATCAAAAACTTGAGTGAAATGCAAAAAATTAAAACATGCAGTACCAGGAGAGATACACAAATACAGAACACATCCATGATGGAGAGTCGCCCAAACCCGTATGTGTATGTTACCAGAAATTTGGTCAGTCACCACTCCTTTTGAGAAGGGATTTTAGTGCCATTGCTTCTGACGAGGTTTTCTGCGTGATAATCATACCTAACAAATAAGTGACACATGACAATTCTACTACTTGCTTATTAACTTTGCAGAAGCGAAATCAACATTGGCAGGATTCTCATGCACACTTCTCAGATGTCTCATAACATTTGCTATCATTTGTTCACCTTATGTGATGGCTGTTAATGTCTTTTAGCCATGGCGACGTCTAGAATCTATTGACAGCAAGCTAAATTATGTTGATAGCACAAGGTGATGTAATTCGACACACTACGGCATGCAATTCCGTTAGTAAAGAGTTTGAGCATAGTCAACTCCAACTTCAGAATCGTTACAATTGTCCTCCACCTGCTTGTGTCTCTGAGTACTGCGAATCCACTCCAGAACACACTTGCACACTTCGTTGTTCTGTAGAAATATCCTGGTACCCACAAATTTAGATAAAAAGAAATAAGGATGACAAACTTCGGTGAGAAGTGTGCATTAGTGAATGTAGTTTAGCATACAAGACTGTACGATAAGTTCAGAGGTAGGTCTAAAACTTCAATTTACACTAATCTGAAAGACTGACAAGCATGGTGTAGTTTCGACTTACTACTAGTGATGACTGCAACAATCTATATGATAACAGATCCATTGTGGAGGTTTACTACTATTGGCTAAGAGGATATCTGCGATGCAGATCAACTTACTAGAGCCTCATGTAAGAGCAATTCCTATGGTCACTGTAAAATGATTTTTAATAATTGGCGTCGAATTTTTAGGGCCCATGCCACATGCTCATCCCACCCATAAAGTCCATACATATTTATCAACCTTCATTAGCCAACAATTATTGTGAGAGAGACAATCCTCTAAAGTCCTCAGTGAATCAATTTTTGAGGATGGGAAGGGGTTAAGAGGGTTGCCTCTCTCAATAATTGGTGGGCGATAAAGATTTGGATAACATTTGGGCTCCGTGGGTGGGAAGAGTATGCAACTTTGCTACCCAAGAGCCTTGAAAGTGGGTTATTGAGAAGTTCATTTCACAGTGATTGTCGGAGATGCTCTGGACTATGGTCCGTGGCATAGCGCAGGTCAAAATAAAATTAGAACCAACACCAAGTGTACACAGGAGAACTCACCTATTTGTTGCTTGGTACACCTTCAATAGTTTCCCTTCCTTATAGCTGGCCTCCTTTGTGCCACTCGCCTTCAACTCACTGGAAACTTCATGAGGCCTTTCATACTCATTCGCCAACATGTCTACCATTGCATCCTACAAGAATTAACAGCATTTCAAATTCTTACTACAACCCCTCTGGATTCACTGAGACAGTCAGATCTGCTAAACCTTCCATCCTTGTACACAACGTCCATTTTGGCTCAAGGCCCAGGTTTGTTGTGCATGTAAATGTTGTAATGCTATTTGAAACTCCACTTCTGCAGATGTAGTTTCCTTCCAAATTTTCCATCAAAGACCCAACGAGCATAAAATACGGAGGCAAACTTCAACACCATGTAATGTAGGGACCTCTTAAATTGCAAATTAACTTATATAGATTTCACCCACATTGATACTTCCAGCTGTAGAGGAGATGAAGTTGCGCAATATCAAAGAAACTGTTAGGAAATGGAGGTTGGTGCTTACAAGGGGTTGGGTGGCATCAATCCAATTAAACAGACGCTCGCTGTGTCCTTCGTTGCGGAACCATGTTAACTGCCTCTTGACAAGGTTCCTGTCCACCAGAAAAATGTACACACTACAGCTGTAGGCACCCGTCTCCTTCCATCATAAATTTCCAGAGGGTGGTGTATAATGTAATTATCTTATATATGTATTGAACTTATGTAACAGTTTGCTTCATCATAGTATATTGTGGCACATACTAGAATAGAATAAGAAATCATGCAATAATTATGGCATTAATTGGCAATACATATTCTTTTCAGATGATAATTTGCCTCCAGAGGTTTGTGATTGTCCTCATAAGCCTCAAGTAATATAGACTGGAGGTTTCCAGAAAGTTCGAAGGGTTGGAAATGCAACCTAGAGGCTTGTTGAAACGCTGCTAGAAACATTAAAAACCTCTCTTCTGTGGTCACACCTTCAGATGCACGACACTCCAACAGAAATTTCATAGCCTGCAGGTTATTCCAAACATTAATGTTGCCTCCACAAATGGGCCACCAGACATAAAGAAGAACCAAAATTTCACAGAACATGAGCTTTGGGTGCTGTAAAAGTTTTACCCCAGAAAACAAGGAAAAGTATTCTGAATATAGTAAAGTATTGCAATGCCACTTGCTTTAAGTTACAAGAGAGGTGATTGTAAGGAGACTTCTAATATTGAAACATTCACACAAGCCACAGTTGAGAACATAACATAGTGGTAAAGTAACTTCAGAATAAGAATGAAAGGGACCTGATTCACTTCGACAGAATTAAAATTATGAGGTTGACCAGTATAGACGCTGTAACAAGTCCCTACTCTAAGACAGCAGTGTCTCATCAATTGGACAAAGGTGCATACTAGTTCATAACCAATGGCACGAGAAGCTGAATTTGTATTTGGCTGCAGGCCAGAATCCAGCAACCATGATGCCTCCTCAAGCATGCCCTCTGAATTCATCAAAATCCCTTCACCCTCAGTCTTCACTAACTCATACCATTAGAACTTCCATGCAAAAGACTACAAATCAAAGCACTAAAACACCATCTATAACAACTCAAAAGCTCAAGTGATTGTTCACCAGCTTGGAATCAAACAAATACTGTATGAAGAACAGCCTGTGCTGAACCAAAATGAAATGTTCCACCTGGTGAACAGGTGAAAAAAATCACAGTAAAGATTGATGGGTACCCTTAGGGACTTCCATGCAGAAGATTACAAATTCAGAGCACTCGAACACCATCTATTACAATTCAAAAGCTCAAGAGATTGTTCACTAGCCTGAAATCAGACAAAAATTGGGTGCAGAAGGATCTTTGCAAAACCGAAATGAAAAGTTCAATCTGGTGAAAAGGCGGAAAAAATAGGGTGAAGATTGATGGGTGCCCTGTACAACAGTCAGGTTAACTCTTGCCACAGACCTTGAGCACAACGGAAAGATCAAAAGTACCTTCTATCATTTGCTCACACCTCAAATCAATCCTCCGGTACAGGTCTGGACGAGGCTGGTATAGAAAATAACATTGAAAATCATAATCCCAGTTGGGGTCGCTGATGGGGTTCTCATCACCATCACTTCTCAGTATTTGAAATGCACCACGTGGTTGACCTGATAACTAATTTGCAGTTTCAAAGTCCACTGTAAGTTTCAATATTTAGAAATGGAATTTCTTAAAACAGAAACTAGAAACTCAATTCATCAAGACATTTTAAACCACTAAAACCAAGACCCATCTTTTAAGAAGTACTAGCCTAGTAACACATCAGGCCATCACCATTGACAAATGATGTGCATACAAAATCCACCTGAAACCAATACCAAGTCCAAATTTGGTAATTTGAAGAAAACCTTGATAATCTCGAGAGCTCGGCGCAGCCTATACCAGTCGTTGCGGGCAAGGTTTTGACCAGTAATTGAGTCACCAGCATCTGTTAGCATTGCTACTGCAGCGTCCCAATCTCCTCCTCCACGCTGGAGTTTCTCAACTTCTTCCTCCACTGCCACAGTTACTTCTTTTGTGGCCTTTGGAGCTCCTACTTTACCATTCATGTACCTGAGCACTCAGGGTTTGGTTATATTATCATCCCATGATGATTGCACCATCTCATGATATGTATTACATCTTGTATTAAATGGAGGGAAACAAACAATAAAGTTCCACCACACTTGCAAGGTGCACCAAAAGGACACACGTAACTAAGGTGTGGTCAACATAAGTTCCAGAAGAGGCCAAGCTGAGACATGATTTAGTTTTGACAAGCTCATATTGAAGGTCCATATTGCTTGTCTCCAGGCAATAAGCTCAAGAGCATCCAGCTGCCCAACTACATGATGTGTCACCATTGACAACTAGTTGTTACCATTGAGAAAGGCAGCCATTTTTTTCTTGTTTTGACCAAGGAATATAATATAAAGTGGACCCAACAGTAATCAAGTAAAATTAGTAAAAAGAAGAATTTGGACCACCCACCAGCGTAGATACATGCCTGTACCCCCAACAACAATGGGCACAGCTCCTTTAGCCAGAACAATTTCTGTAGCTGCCCTTGCATCGTCATAAAAACGTCCAGCATCATAGTCTGCATACACAAGCCAACAACTCAATTTAGTATTGGGGTGGATCAGCAGACTCACACTCCCTCTGATCAAGGTGTTCTATCTGACCTTTCATACGTCGATGAATGCAAAAACCAGAAACCAGAAAATTATAGGCTGACAGTTGAATCAGGGAACATGGAAGAGTAATAAGGTCAGAAACCAGGACCATAACTATGGGTGCCCTGCCTCTTTGGACCGTCTGAATACATCTATTTACTAGAATCAAGAGAATTTTAAAACTTCGACACAAGCAAATTGAAAGCCAAAAATCAGTTGTGGATATGGCTTTGCTGGTAGAGCATTTTGAGAGCCATTCCCAAGAGCAGCATACCTTCAGTTGACTCAACAATGTCGATCAAGTGATGTGGAATCCCCTGTATGTTCAATTGAACTACATCAACTTCCTGTAAAATCTCTGTTTACAAATCCTCATAAACATCTCCTGCGCTTTCAGAATGATTTCAACTTGTGGTTTAACCCAACAAAATTACAGTTAGTGAGATGCACAATCACTCTCTGTTTGGGAATTGGAGGCATCTTTTGCAAAATAATCAATGCTATTTTCAAAAAATGGGGATGTAAACCCACCTCCCGCTCGCTCACTGGTGTCTTTGCACTCCCAACATCAAGGCCCTTATAAACCTGCAAGCATCATTGGTATAATTCAAGGTGATTGTTCCTCGCCTGTACTTCACAAGAGATGTAACCCATCATCACAAGATTAACGAGCACCCCTGAATGATGACACTTCAGACCCCAGCAATCCCTTCACTATCAAGCATACATAACATCACAGATTAGAATAAAGTTCTGTACATAGAAACAATCATAAACCCTAAACCCTAAACCCTGACCCCAAAACAAGTCAGACCTTGCTCAATTAACAACAGAGCTTAAACCCCGACAGAGTAGTCTTGGTTTACTGAGAAGTACGCATGAGAAAGCAATTGCCTACAGCGATTGCTGTGAAAACTTTGCAAAAAGGGCTTAAGAGGTTTGCACACAACATCCAGAAGGATTACGACATCCGTCGGCTTAAACCCTACAACCCGATCCTTCCACTAAACTCTGCCGGGAGATTTGGAATGTATAAGAATGGACACTAGAAGAATCCATGTTCTTGATTATACCCCTCTTCGAAAAGGGCGTTCTATGGATTCATCTTCCAGAGGTGAGAATATTACATATTATGCTGAATCCAGATGCAGAATTAAAATTTGGTACATAGAAGCAATCCTAAACCCTAAACCTGAAAGAGGTCAATCCTTGCTCCAGTAACGGCAGACGTTAAACCGTTGTAAAAATTTCACCGAAGGGATTTAAAAGGTTTGCAGAGGAATTACAACATCCATCGGCTTAAATACCACAATCTGATCCTTCCAGTATTTAACTCTGCCAGCGGGGAAGATTTGGAATGTATGAGAATGGACCACAAGAAGAATCTAGATTCTTGATTATACAGTTCTTCTAAAAGAACGTCCTCTAAAATCTTCTTCCGGAGGTGAGAATATTAGGTTTCATTTGGTGAATCCGGGAATAAAACGTTGATTCATAGAAACAATCCTAAACCCTAATCCTGAAACAGGGCATACCTTGCTCCATGAACAGCAAACGCTAAACCCCGACGGAGGAACCTCGCTTTACTGAGAATTATGCATGAGAATGCAACGACACAAGAAGAACCAATATTTGTCGAAAAGGACGTCCTGTACGTTCTTCTTCCGGATGTGAAGAAATTCAGGTTCAATGTTGAATCCGGATGCTGAAATCTGCAAAAAATCATCATTCATCTGGACATATACACTTGTTTGGAGGATTCGAGAGCTACCTGGACGGAATCAGCACTGATGATCTCGCCACCGAGACGCCTGGCCAACGCCAACGCCAGCCGAGTCTTACCCACCGCTGTTGGCCCCGCAATGATCACCACTCTTCCCTTCTTCTGATGCTGCAATTTTGCCTCCTCGGCCTCAACCTCCGCCATCGACACCTTCTTCTCCCTCCAATTCACCAAATCTTCCGTCCCTTGGCTCAATCCGCCTTCACTCAATATGCTACTGCCGATTCTATTCGTCGAATCATCGGCCACTGCCGAGATTCTCAATTTCAGCGTTTTAATTTTCTCTCTTAACAACAACAAGGTTGTTCCGAATTTTAGGTTAGGACAACGTTTGGTAGACGATAAAAAATTGGAACCCGCATTCTGACCTAACGATATGACATGTAAAAGGGTCCGAGGCCTTTCAAAAACTATTTGGCGATGGAGTACACTAACGAGATTCAGAGGTTTGGGAACCAATAACCTGCCGGTGCAACTGCACAGGCAGGCATGAGCACGTTGTGTCATCAACATGTAACCTACCTTGCACCCTTAAAATTCGCGAGATAAGGAAAAGAATGTCTTGCTTTCAGAGGATAAGATTTGTCATCATCAACCTGTTACATGAGGAACCATGCCTGAAGACAATCCCAAGGAATATTATTTTATTCTAGATTCTCGAACTTCGTAAACTACTTCAGTTAGTGACTGCATTCGGTGGTTTCTGTGAGGTTTTTCATAGGCCACTTCCAAAATCGACAAAGGAGTGCTTGTTTGTAAGTACCTTGAAAATGAAAATGATGAGACTCGCCATCCTGGCAGCCTTGAAGGAGGTTAAAGCCAGAAACCCAAATAATTTTTTGTCTCGGTCCATAACCTCCGATTTCCCTTAATCATGTGAAGGACTAGACATGCTTCAGACTTTGGCCCCTTTCTATGAAATTTCGGCCCCGCAGACGTTGTAACAATGCTGTACTATTTGATAGTGGCTGTAAACTGGAGACCTTAGATAAGTGCAACCTACAGTTCGAAGTCTCGATCGGATCTTGCTCATATTCTGGAGCCAGATTGAAATCCTTGAACTAGAAAGAAGATATTGAAGGTGGTGTTGAGGATAGCATGGAGCTGAAGGCAACTCTCCCACAGTTTCTAAGGTCTTCCTGAAGTGCAGAGTGATCAGTATTTAGTAATTACTACAATCCAGTCTCGAAGTAACCAAAATCTGCAAATCACTTTCTAAAATCTACTGGAACCTAACTGTGTGATCGATGCTTTGGCAATTGCGCTCACAACTCCAATATGCTCCACCAAGGGCCATGATAGCTAGAGTTGGGAAAGGCAACTCCTCCTTCATGCATGTAAACTGATGCACTCTCCTCATTCCAAGCAGCATGACCCACGCTATCTCCTGTTGTTTTGCAAACTAGGAACTCTTTACTAGAAGGATGATTGCATCTATAGTACAATCAACCAACCAAAAGTCTATGGTAAACAGAGAATTAGATTACGTGTGTCACCGGCACACTGGCTAATTAAGACAACATAATCCTGCTAGGAAAATTGAAGTAGCTTCATCGTAGGAGCTGTTTGAATGAACTATACCACCTACAAGAGTAATTTGACGAGAATAGACTCCAGTGAGATCGGTCATGAGGGATTATCTGTCCATTTCGTACAGTTGTTCTATGCAATGTAAATGGAATAACACTTAAGACAGCACAATGTGACTCGGTTCAGGCATTTCCACATATTAAAATAATGTGTATGCTGATTGACTAGAAATTACCCATAACAAAAAAATAAAAAATAAAAAATCTCACCAGGTGTATACATACAACAGGAGACCAAAAAGTCTCACTATTAAAACCTTGTCGGTGCACTCTGGAAAGAGTCTCTCAAAAGAAGGTCCTGACTGAAAAGTGATGGCAATGGACGTCAGTTCGTTAGATGAATGACTGAAAAAGAAAGATTACTCATACTCACATGAAGGTAGCTCAGAGAACGCTTTCAAACTCTCAAAAGACAGCAAACTAAGCTTCAAGAATTTGCACCCCACCATGTGACCTTCAGCAACAGGGACTGGAGCATGTATACTTCAAAACAGGATGTAACAAAAGTGTGTTTATGAGGAAGAAAAATAGTGGATGGGGCACAATTCGACCCCTCCCATAGATTTTGATTGGTGTCAAAATAATTTGTTTACAATATACATATGTGCATGATAGCGATTGAGCAACCATCCCTACAATGGTGCCACATGTGCCGAATCAATTGCACCTGTCTGATCCCCTGCTGCTACCACATGATGTGCGGCACGACCATCAGGTTCGGATGACTTACAAATGTAGTACAAGACACTGATCATAATGGCATCAAAGAGATACACAAAAGAGTGCATGCACACAAGTAGTGGTGCTTCCCAGTACTTGTCATACACAATTGTTGCATCCGAGTTCCGAATGATATGGAACTCGAACAATATGTCCAGGAGCGTCCCATTCACGTTGGTAACCAGAAACAGCAGCAGGGCAACTTGTACCCTCCCTTTGAGGAGAGATTTGCTTTGCAACAAAGCCTCTCGGCCATGGAGACCTTCAAGTGCCGACACCACATACGCAAGGTTACACATCACATTGGTATATGCAAAACCTGTAGCCAGAGCGAGTCCCACCAAAAGAGCACCTCCAAGGCCAAGGGTAATGACTAGACTGGATGATTTTCCAGTGCTGGAGGCATACCACAAGAGAATTGCAAATGCAGTAGCGAAGCTCAAATACACGGAACACGACCATGCGAACGTCTGCATCAGCCGGATCCATATCTTTTGCAAGGTCTCTGAAATCTCTGACAATTTTGGTTTCCTTCGCCCGTATGTCGATGCAACAATGTGTGCCACACCTGCCTTCAATAATGGAGAGAATAGTGCAGAAAAGGGGATGTCAACCACATTTGACATTATGATTTCTGCAAGTCTTCTGTATCCAGCCCTATGTGAATGATAATGCACTCTTTGCTCCGCCACGAGCTGCACATCCCGGACCAGCCGTTCCATAAAAGGGAACATAAGGAGCACATGTGACAGCAGAATTATAGAGAGGGGAATTGCCAAGGCAATCGCCAATGTGAAAAGGATGTCATTGTGTTTTCGCAGCAGTGTTGTGGATTCTTGAAGAATGTCCAGCACTTGTAATGAGGGGTTGGATTCAGAATACCCAGCCCACCTAGCAGTTTCCTGTTGCACCGGAGTGTCCAGCAACGATTTCTTCTCCATGAAAGGTCCACTGTCATCATCAACCTGAGGTTGCTCAACAGTTTCCATCATCCCAAACCCCGGATCCCTTGCCTCATGATGCCGATCCATCTTCCTTCACCTCTGAGCACCTCACCAATCCAACCCTGAATTCTTTCCCTCTCCCAAACTACTGCTCTCACCCTAAAGGGTATGGAAAATCTACTCTAATTGGACTCATTTCTTGCTCCAGTATAACACATACCAGGAAGCATAAAAACCTCTATGAGGAGCAAGATCTCATGAACAGATGTCACCTATAGTCCTACCGCTCGCACACACCTCTCTTGAGGAAATTCAGAAAAGAATGAACCCCCAAAACAGACTCTATAATATGAGAGACCTGAAGCAATCCCTGGAATAACAACCTGAACTAAACAAACACATAATAATTCCCTAGCAATTCACAACAAATTTTAGAATCCCAAAGAAAATCACCACTCACGAGACCACAAACGATGCAACCTCAAAAATCCCCCAACCCTAAAAAAAGGATAAAGACATGACAAATATGCCAGATCTCTGTTTCCCAGCAACACACTCCTGAAGCATCTATGGCGAGAAAGATCTCATTAAATAAACGGCGGGGCTACCACTCACACACACCTTTCTTGGCCAAATTAGGAACAAAGCAAACGACCTCAACACACTCTATAACACGAAAGACACCTGAACCCATCCTTCATAGGGCTCCGAACGGTACCAACACAGAACAATTCTCTTTCAATTCACATAAATTTTGAGAATTCGGAGTAAAATTACGAATGTAGAAAAATAAATCCAGGAGAAAGGATGTAACGCATGAGCCTAAAAATAAGGTAAAAACTACATGGCAAAGCTCCCAGATCCCTGTTTCCCGGTGCCACTGTCCCATCACCGACACAATGCGATGGAAGAATGATGTCTGGAAGTTTTCCACTGAACTGGGACAGGATCCTTAGAGAGAAAGAAAACCGGATGTGAGGCTACAGATGAGAAAATCGAGCGGATGGAAAGGATCGGCCACTATCACTCGCCTGAGCTGGGAGATTGAAATTCTTGAGCGAATTTAACCCAGGGGGGCCGATAGCCGTGTGAACCATCAAAATGACGCGCGTGAGACCGGTGAGGCGATCCCATTGCGCTGGAGGCGTGGATGGGAGCGTGGAAGTCGCAGCGGATGGATCTGTGTGGCCATGGCGGAGGAGCAAGAAGACACAGTCGGAAGAGTGGCAAGAAGAAGTGAAAGCCAAGTCGGAGCAAGGAAGAGTCGTGTGGACAGAGACAGAGTGATGAATCTGGGAATGATTTCTTCATCCATTACTTTTCATCCACTTCATCCTTTGTCTTCGCCTTGAATTCCTCGCTTCTAACCGCCAGGCTTTCACTGGCCGGAAAATTTATCTGCCGTAAGCAAGGAATCAAGGGCCCAATCAAGGAATTATTGCACATGAGCGTACCTCTCATCCATCTAGCATAAAAACTTGACTCCCTATAAGGTAGAAATACCATAACCCATGAAAATAAGGTGATTCACATTGAAGATATGGTCTTACAATCATGAGATAATTTTCCAAGATAGACGAGAAGGATTCATGAAGAATGCAAGTTGTTTCATATCTTTTTGTCCTATACAAAAAAATTCTACAATTTTTCAAAGTGGAAAGTTGTCAAACCCCCTACTCGTTCACTAGATTCTCCCTACACCGAACACGGTAATCCGCATTTCCATACAGAACATCACCTGAACCGGTTAACTCATGAGTACATTAAACTTGACTCCCATTGGCTACACTAAGTGTACACGCATTGAAGTTGCCGCCTCGCCATGATCGGTTTCAGAAATGGCACTTCACTATTATGACGGCGGTCTAGTGCACGGGTAGAGGGCGGTTAACAGGTTTGGGTATTTCTACCTTAGGGTTGTTGCCAATTCATCTCAAATGACCTCAAGTACACTAATTTGGGGTCTTTAAAGGTAAATTCGGTGTTAAATCAACTTCCAAAAATAACCTCTAGGCTGCATACTATTTCAGGGTTTTTATGTTGGATGATTGATAAATGCACTCGTATACAATAATATTTTCTTTCATGTGTAAGGGGGCTTGGTTTCATTACACCTACCGAGGGGGTAATAGCAACAACACTCCCCCTAGAGGTGGGTTGCGTATTCATCCCAATTTAAATTCATTGTGTACACTAATTTGGGGTTTCGAAATTTGATTCAGGGGGTCGATTTGGGTAAAAATAACAATCATCGGGTTTTATAATAATAAACAACGTTCTCATCCCCCCTCCCCTAGTGCAAACTTCACCTTTCCCCCTCTATAGATGTTACAAACATTCACCCTATGTAAGGTTTGTGGGTTGATATTGGACACCTATTAGATTGCACTTCTGTCAACCCAGCCCAACGACAACAATAGAGGGGTTAAAATATCTTTCTTGAATAAGTCGATTTGTATTGACGGATAAACAAACATTGATACTAAAGAAAATACAATCTCAATATTATGTTACACCCTAAATGCATTTGGGGTCATCTACAGTGACCTCAAATTTCATATAATTTTTTGTTCTCAATATTAATATATCCAAAATGGCACGGATTTTGGTCACAAGTCACATGTGGTAATGAGGCATTATCTCATGATTATTTTGGTTTTAAAAACAAAGTTGAAGGTGGCCTAGGGAATTTTATGTGGGAAGGGGGTTGCATCATCCGGAAAAGGAATGTGCTCGGACTAGTCAATCATGAGGCACCACCTCACCAAACCAATGATATTCTAGGCTAGATAGTTTTTGAGGTTTTACCTCCAAGAACATGGTTTTACTAGAAGATCTTGATCAATTGGGCTGAAATTTGTATGGCATTATTGATTGGCATTTTAAAAACGTCCATTGTTGGGATTTTTTATTTTTTTATTTTTTTGCATGTTCATCCATTTAGTTGAAGTTATGAGCTCATTGGAGGCAACATTTAGGATAAGTCAACACTTTAAAAAAATTCTAATGCCACCCATTTTTAACCAGCTCCTATGAATTTTTTATAATATACCTAAACATGACACGTGGACAACCACAAAATTTGCAAATGTTATAAACTACAAACATCTCGTATTCGTACATTGGTGACATTTCACTAAACATGCGTTGATCTCCTTCAAACTATTTCTATACCCAATTTATTGAGTTCACCCATTTTCACCTCAAAGTACCTTAGACATTTAGGGGTTAAAGTTCCAAGGCTACAAAATAATACAATATCGTGTTTTCACCTTCCCAATGGGTGATGGGTTTACCTAGAGAGCATGGGAGGGCAAGGATTATTGTATACGAGCTTACATGTCATTCATCCAACATAAAGCCCTGAAATTAGTATGTCTCACCCTCCACGGAAAAACCAAACTGGTTAAAAATAGAAGTTGGGTTGACTTTGCTAAAAATCGTGTTTTATTGGTTGTTGCATTCTTGACGCCCTTTTGGACGCGTGGCTATGTTTAGCCAGTTTACTTTTGCCTTTGTTAGAAATCAAGTTTTATTGTTTTACTACATTCTTGACGCCCTTTTGGACGCATGCTATTTTTAACCAGTTTGGTTTTTCCGTGGAGGGTGAGATGTGTCCTAGAAATTACATTTTATAGTTGATTTGACGCCAAAATTTGCTTTCATACCCTGAATAAGTGTCCTCGGAATCATTTGAGATGAATTGGCAACAAACCTATAGGGTGTCAAGTTTCTATGTCGGATGGATGAGAGGTACGCTCATACATGATAATTTCCCCTCTCCAAGACCATGAAACTCGGCTTGGGATCCATGGCATCTAAGTAAACTCATCCATTATGGATGAAGGGGCTCTAGGTGAAAACAAAGTGCCCTACAAGATTAGTGAGGGCCGATTCATTCCAATTCAACACCACTAAACTAATTCGGGGCCCTTGAATCAAATCTTCTAAAAGTACATTGTTTTGTCTAGTTTCTGTGGGTGGAAGATTTATATGGGTTGGAATTTAGTGTGGCCCACATTAATTTTATAGCACTTGCCTTGGTTAACATTAGTCATTTTACAGTACTTGCCTTGCCTTGAACTCTCATCCAAATATGCAGACGAAAAAACCCACACTAATTTTTCACACTAGAAATGAGAATGGGCCACTTCAAATTAGAATCAAAAGAATAGTGTGGGTAACTGGGAACTAATATGACCGACACTAATTAGACAAAAACAGACCAATCATCCACATGTTTATAAATTAATTCACTGCGTTTTCACCTTTGAAATGGATGAGTTTATGTAGACACCATGAATCCATGAAGCCCTACCCGGGAGAGGTACTCTTATATGCAATAATTCAGTGTGGCTGACAAACATTATACAGGTGTCTACCTTGTACATAGTAAGAACTTTAGGGGCCACTTCACACACAAGACTGAGAGCCCGTGACCATTACACTTCAAGCACTCTCATTGGTGGAAAAGGCAGAGCCGGTCCAAGTTCGCTTCACACTACGCTTGAGGGACCAACGGAGCATGTGAATGCAAGATGGATGTAAAGTCTACATGGATTCCTATGTGGCATCAAATGGATCATGGTTCATGATCACTTGGACTATTTTCAAAAACCACCTCTTGGAGGTATGTCAGCCATAAACCCCCACCCTTATGCGTCTGTGGTCCGGGTGGAAGGTCATGACTCACATGTCCTTGTTGCCTCTTAGCATTGGAGACCCATACTCATGCCCAATGAACTTAAATGCAAAGCACAATCTTTTTATTGAACAACCCAGGGCATTAGTATTAACAAATACTTATGCATGTATGATAATTGTCATGCACAATCACACTAAACTACTTTCCCTCTTCAAATCTCCTAACTAGTAGATGCATTATCCAACTAACTACTCTAGTCCTTGGTTTCTTAAAAACCTTCTTCTCTCACTAATGATTCACTCACATCTAACATGGCTGCACTATTTGTTACTCCTAATCCTCTCCTTGCCACCTCATTAGAAGCCTCAGCCCCAGTGTCTAAGCTCTGACCAGAAGGCTAGGCCTTCGGCCCTCAGCCGAACTCTGCCCCTGGAATCTAAAAAAAACCATTCTTGAATGTGCCTCGGCTCAGAGCCGAACTCTCCCCTGGAATCTCAGAAACCAATCTTGAATGTGCCTCACGGCTCAGAGCCGAACTTTGCCCTGGAATCTCAGCTACCAATCTTGAATGTGCTTCAGCTTAGAGCCGAACTCTCCCCTAGAATATCATAAACCAATCTTGAATGTGCCTCGGCTCAGAGCCGAACTCTCCCCTGGAATCTCAAAAACCAATCTTGAATGTGCCTCGCGGCTCAAAGCCGAACTCTGCCTTGGAATCTCAGCTACCAATCTTGAATGTGCTTCGGCTCAGAGCCGAACTCTCCCTTGGAATCTCAGCTCGTTTCTCCCCGAGAGCCCCTGCTCCCCCTGCGAACTCCCAAAACTCTCCAGCTCTTGTGGCCCTTCCCAACTGCCGAAGATCCAGTAGCGATAGGGATTGCTCCCCCCACCTCATCTAGTCTCAAGCCCAATTCGGACCCCCCCCCCCTACCCTTAAAGGGACACACTAAAAACCCAAACCAAACAACCCGTGGCCAAGCCATTTGCACCATATGTCCCTAATTCTAACCACACAAAACCATTTGTTTTTGTTTGTTTCTTCATTTAACTAACACACAGTCACACAACTCAATTTTAACTAAATCAAACTCTTTTCTAAAACTCCAATGCATCCAACCTTCTAACCAACCCCAAACTAAAATGCAAATCCATGTGTTGAACCTTTTTAAGGTTAACAAGAAATGTGGGCGCATAATTGGGCTCACAAGGTAGGCCTAACACAAAACCGGGAGACCATGGCACTCCGAACGCTTACAACCGTTGATTTATTTTAATTTATCATGTGTGAGGACCCACATGTATAGAAATTCATGGAAATAGCATTTGATTGGGGGCCCGGTCACATATGACTTCACACTACACTTGAGGGTCCATGACTACACTACATGATTTTGGAGGTGTGTTGGGACGGCCTTTGGACACTTTCTTTTGGGCTCTCACAATTTCATGGTCACAGCTCTTGGCTCGTGTGTGAAGTGGCCCTTAGTCTACAACATAGACCCATGCCCAAAGCTTCTTGAGTGGATGCTCAATTACTACCAGTGTTTGGGGAGATTTTTGGGCATGATCGGTTGAGATCCTAGTGTTCCCAAGTCCAACCAGCTACATGTTGACATCTTTCGGGTTTTCTTGTTTATTTTAAGGCATATTCTTAAAATGCCTCTAAGTGATCGATAATTTTTCTTGAAGCCTTGAACTTCAACTGGTTATTTCTCAAATTCAACAGGTTCATCTCTAACTACACTATTGTGTCTAATTAGTGTGGGCCACACTAATTCCCAATAAAACACACTAATTTCAAATTATAATTTAGAGTGACCCACACTAATTTCAAAGGTGAAAATTTTGTGTGGGCGTTGTCGTTTCCACAATTGGATGAAACTTCATAATTCCATCCCGGGAAGCACCTAACACATCCCACGGAGGTTGTTTGCGGAGAACCCTAACACACACGGATGGATGACAATATGAATTACATCCAAAGTGATGCAAACAGTTGAAATTTAGTGTGGGCCACACTAATTTCCAACCCACGTGAATTTCCCACCCACACTAATTAGACACAATAGTGTAGCAGTCGGTTCTCCCCGTTCATCAATTACTAAGTTAGTGTGTATGAAGAGCAAGACAAGCATGGCAAGAAATTCCCAAGATGTAACTTTCATGAATACTTAAGCACTTTCCGATTAAGGATGAGGCATCTATAACTGATAAAATAAGAGAGTTTGCATATGTTTACGAGGAGTAATAGCAAGGAATTATTTTTCTTGTAAGGAGAAACAAATTCTAAGGAGGATATTATTTTTTATTTTTTTCTTGAATATGGAAATTGCTACAAATTTTGAAGCGTAAAATTATGGTAACACATAGTCAATCTATACGTTAACTCGTAATCCCTCATCTAAATGCTAATGATTGGTTATGATAGTTATCAAAACTCTTATGAGGGTAATCAAACACAAGCCGCCATCACATAAACCTTCAACTTCGTTAGCCTAAACAATATAGATCTCATCCATGTTGGCAATACGTGACCCTAGTGAGTGGTTAAATGAACCTAGTCGACTATGGATGCCTCGACCTTACTACCTGGTACTTTGAGAGAGCCGATTGGAAAATCTTTGAAGCCATGAGTGGAAAACTTTTCTCCCAAGAACAACTTGTACTACGGATTTTGAGCGTGCTTCAAAAAATAGCAAGGTAGGTATGTAGGGTGGATGCTAAACCTCCCTTACGAATTTTTAGGGGAAGGGTCTCTGCTAGGATAAAGGGCCGGGGCCCATGACCCGCAACCCTCATGCAACCCCCTAGATTTTTTCAGAAACTGACCGAAAAAACGTAGCCTGCCCCATCATACTTCAAACAAGAGTTGCCCTTGCATTCTTGAAGGTTGCCTTGTCCACAAAACTCATATTGAATGCACCTCACCTTCAACGTCCAAAATCCAATATATATATGTTCACTTTCAATTAGTAAATCAACAATTGATTGGGATTTCATTCCTAAAGTGAAACCATCGATAAACAAATGTAACCAACTTGGAAATAAGAAATAAGGAAAAAAAAAATGTATTAGCAATGAGGTGATAATTTTGTTGACTCACATTTGAAAGGGCCTTTGTCATTCTTAAAATTAAACCTCAAATAATGTGCTAATTTTTTTTAGTGTTTGTTTTATAATAGTTTAGTTAATGCCTTCTCCTTTCACAAGTAAATTCCTACAAGTATTGATACACATTCAAACTAATTAAGCCTAACTAAGTGCAAGTAAGCGCATTAAGACCGATTAAAGCGTAGGTTTGAGTTTAAGTTAAACATATCTCAATATTCTTGTATTGTTTGATTCAGCAATTACTAAATCTAAACAAGTTCCCCTGGTACCTAAAGATCCCATAATATTTCTGCCCTAGAGTTGGGCCAGGGCCCAAACCCTACCAATGAAAATTACTAGAAGTTTGTAAAACTTTATTGAACATAACATTATTCAAATCCATAACAATGTTATGTGGGACTAATAGTATTCCACAGAATATTCCTCACATTCATATTGGATATGGGGAATATTCTATGGAATATTGTCAATCCTACATAACAATGTTATGGATCTGAATAATGTTATGAAGACTGTGACATCTTGGATTCAGTTATGAATTGCCACAATTAGTCTCCCTAATTCCCATTTTGGACACTATAACGTAGATCTTATTTCTAACACACTGCACCGTTTATAATATTCAATGTCACATGCATAATAGTGTTACTTACTGTATTTTGAGGCATATTCTACGTTACACCAATGGTCAACAACTTGACTATTAGTGTCACCTCATGACACTGGGCGTTCAAGTGCGCTTACTAATATCTTGGCGTGAGTATGTTCAATAGTGTTATGAAGTGCATGCCTATGTTACACAATGGTCTACAAATTGACCAAAGTGTACACAAATGACATAGTTTGCCATTACTATGCTCAAGAATATCTCTATTTCTCTTGCATACTACAATGTAAACATGTGACACTTATCATTAGTATGCTCAATAACATCTTCCCCTCGCATACTAAAACGCAAAACTATCATCTCAAGTATCCCAATGTGGTACGCTAATTGTTATAATGCAAATAAAAATTTCACCTGAAAAAATTACTTACGTTGACAAATAGTGTCATATTGACAATCAGCGGTGGCGAACATGTCACTTTGAGACCTTTAGGTATCTAGTTTAGGCCCTTTGTAAATAGTGTACGTGACACTAAATGCCATAAATGGTGTACCACAACTTATACATTTGATGAATCATTTTGTAACTTTGAAAGGCTTTGTAGGTATGTGAATGCCTCGACCATGGTTGGTGAGCACTAATTTGACGAGCTGAGGTAAAAATTGCCAATTCCCATGTGACATGGACTTTATAACATCTCCACATGGCACTTGAATTTTTTTCAAAGGCTTACATCCTCCGAAATTGTATGGTTTGAAAAATAGGCCATTGCAAAACCGGTATACATATGGTCTGAGATGACCCTAAACTACTGGATGATGGTGGAGAGATACCCAAATCTCAAGGAAGAGGTTGGCGGTTCGATTCCCGGCTGTGAAATCTCCTCTCTACTTGACAGAAAACTTGCTAGGTGGTCAACTGCCTCATGTGCTTTGGCGCTGGCCTATTGGCCTTCTGTCTCAAAAAAAACAAAAAAACAAAACAAAACCGGTATACATGTCTATTCATTACGATCTTAGTCGGCTATGGAGACGCCGAGAATGACGTGGGGTGCAATATAGACAAATCATGGTGCTCTAAATGGTGCCCTAAAATCATAGCCCCACATGGTGCCCTAAAATCATTGTCAATGAGAGTTTAGCCATCGGTTGTCGTTTAGGGCTTTGGGTAGAGCTCATCCATAGCATTGCTTGCAAAATGCTACATTTTCGGTGGTCACATTGCAATGGACATGGTATTAAGGGGTGCAAGTATGGTCAAGTACACAACTCTATTACCTTGCATAGGGTTAAGCGAAAATGATTCAGAACTATATACTAGCTTTGAATTTTGTGAAGGAGAAAATCATAAACATTTTAAAAACACAGTGATCCACAAAGCCAAGCAATTTATGTTGTCAAACAAAATTTCAAAGAAATTCTACATATTTTAGAAGATGGTGCAAGTAGTGTGCAAGCAGATATTTGAACAAGTAATTGACTAGAATTTGTTTAAAAATGATAAAATTACATTAAATTGATGGCTTTCTAGGAATTTTTGTAATGGTGCCCTCAAGTTTAATATGTTTTCAAAGAATATGAAAAAAAATTCAACTTCAAAATATTTAAGGTCATGAAATCTACGTCCAAATCTAGATTTAGACATTACCTTTTGAGCGGTACTTCTAATGATGAGTTTTGAAGATCTCATCTTGATATTTTATATTTCAGTACCTAACGCAACAATAGAGGACACAATGAAAAAAAATCTAATATGAAGAACACTTTGCTACTACTTTTAGGCATGTGATCAAAAAAATTATGGTTTTAGTACACCGGAGCATTTTTTTCTGTATAGTTGACTGTGCTTGCTCCGTAAGGGATCCATGATATGAGAAGCTAAAGAAGGGTGGGTGGAACACTTCCCATATCTTTTGCACAGGGTTTTTGGAGCAAATTTATAGTAAAAGGATATGCCCAATTTCTTCTATAGTTTTCATGTATAGAGGAGACCTTTAACCATGTTGAAGTACACCATTTATGGCATTTAGTGTGACATGCAAAATAGCATCACTTGCCCTATTTTGAGGTGTATGCTTGGTTACACTAATGATCAACTACTTCACCAATAGTGTCACCTCATGACACTTGGCATTCAAGTGTGCTTACTAACATCTTCGCATGAGTGTGTTCAATAATTTTATTGAGATGTATGACTATGTTACACAATGGTTTACTAGTTGACTAAAGTGCACACAAATGACACTTGGCATTAGCATGCTCAAGTACTATCTTTTTCTTACATACTAAAATGACACTTGCCATCAATAAACTCAATAATATCTCCCCTTGCAAACTAAAACTTGCAAAACTATCATATGAAGCATCCCATTGTGTAACACTAAATGTCACAATGTAAATAAATTTTCATCTTGAAAAATTACAAATGCTAACAAATAGTTATTATATTGGCAATTAGCAAACATACCACTTTGAGACCTCTAGGCATCTAGTTTAGGCCCTTTGTGAGTAGTGTACAAGACACTAAATACCATAAACGGTGTACTTCACAATTTCCCCTCTTAATCTCTCAGTGTTACTAATCCCCACGTTTTGGTGTTACTGAAGTCCAAACAATCAATTATTATTTTGATTAAAATCCAAAAGTTGGGGTAGAATGCCTTCTCTATTTTTACTAATTCCCAAATATTTTCAGTGTATATATTGGCAATACGCATCACCATCAATGAGGTTGGCCAATGTGCTCAAAATATAATTAGGCACCATTCTCAGTTCGGTGGCGAACATGACTTGGAGGGTCTATGTGATCGAACTTAAAGAGAAAGAGAGTCTTCATTTGAATTGAGATAGACTTTGCATCTTTATTCCGATTATGAAACTTTACAATAAAATATTGATGATTCATAGTTGTTGACTAGACGTGACAATTTTTCCCAACGCAATCCAATCGTCAACATTATACGTGGGTTGATAGTGCCTGTAGTAGAACCTCATGTGTTTATCCACGTAACGTAGAGTGGTGCTAAAACCAACACCCCAACCCAAACCAACACCCTAAAAGTTTTGCAAAATAAATGCATATTGATTATGAGAATGTCCACTACCTCAGCAATAGGTTCCCGTGTTGCTTTTGGACCATATACCAATAAAAACTTTGAACCTTTTTTAATTTTTGCATAGAGAAGTCCAATAAAACATGCTTTGGTGTCATAACATTATCAACTGCTATCAGCCATTCCATTCTAATAATATTCACTGACAATGCTTCACCCAAATCAAACTCGTTTTCCAATTGAATCTACTTACAAGCAAGCATCCCAAAGGCATAAACCTATCACCTTGCATAACATATTCCCAGCCCCACCCAACCCAATCACTCACCTAACAAATGTTACGATGTTGGGATCCCTCGTCAATTGCTAACAATGATCATTAAATTTGTCTCTAATAATTATTTTCCATGTCCAACACTCAAAGTGACGGTTTTGTCACCATCTATTTTTATATTAGATTCGTTTGGTGCATCCATGGCCCATCCAACATGTTTTCCATGCTTAAGACTTTAGAGGTATCCAGAGATATTGATTCTTTGGCAGGGTCACTTGCTATATAAGAAGTTGAGAACTCGGGCGTGCCAAATCAATAGCATTCTTTGTATTAAGCATGGATATCATGTTAGGTCCACTTCACACACGAGACTGAGAGCCCGTGACCCTTACACTTCAAGCACTCTCATTGGTGGAAAAGGCGGAGCCGGTCCAAGTTCGCTTCACACTACGCTTGAGGGACCAATGGAGTATGTGAATGCAAGATGGATGTAAAGTCTACGTGGATTCCTACATGGCATCGAATGGATCATGTTTCATGGTCACTTGGACTATTTTCAAAAACCACCTCTTGGAGGTAGGCCTAACACAAAACTGGGAGACCATGGCACTCCGAACGCTCACAACCGTTGGTTTATTCTATTTTATCATGTGTGAGGACCCGCATGAATAGAAATTCATTGAAATAGCATTTGGTTGAGGGCCCGGTCACATATGACTTCACACTACGCTTGAGGATCCGTGACCACACTACATGATTTTGGAGGTGTGTTGGGACGGCCTTCGGACACTTTCTTTTGGGCTCTCACAATTTCATGGTCACGGCTCTTGGCTCGTGTGTGAAGTGGCCCTTAGAACGGTGATCAGCTGCCAAGGCTCCTACCGATCACTGCATAATTACAGTCTATGTAAACTTCCCAGATATCAAATGGGTGGTGTTAACATACCGTACTTGGCCGTCAGGATCAACATCTCATGCCGAATAATTAAATAAAGTGGAGAAAGTGGGTTAGGCATGGTAAAAATAAATAAATAAAAATTTCAACAATTTCAAAAAATATTTGTAAAAGATTCAACGCTTTAATACAAGGCTAGTTCACAACAATGAAAGATTTCTTTTTTTTCACCCTTTTGTGGCGGCCTTGGTGTGTTTAACCTAATTGAATGCCCTAATCTCAATTAGTGGTCCTTTGTATGTGTTACTTTTGGATCCTAAAATGCCACTGCAACCTCTGGGTTTGCCATGATGTTGGCCACAAGCTCTTTAGGGGTTAATTCAATTTGCTCTGCAAACAATAGAAAATTTAGGCTCATAATGTCCGGTTTTTTTTTAAAAAAAAATTGCACAAACTAGTTATGATGCTACGGTATGCAATATTTTGGGATTTTACTACATGAAGTTGGCTCAATTTTGTAATATTGGGCATGCTCTTCAATGAATAAATTTTCTTTTCAACTCTCTTCTCCAATAATTTCCGATTTTTTTCAACTTCTATTTTTTTATTTAATTTTTGCCGACCATGACGGCCGAGTACGGTAGTTGAACCAGTGCCTGGGAAGCTCTTGGGCATAGTTGGTCAAGGTCCTAGTGATTCTAAATCCAGCCGGCTACATGTTGACATCTTCTGGTTTTGCTTTAGTGTATTCATTTGAGGTATATTCTATAGATTCCTCTAAAATGATCAGTAATTCTCCTGAAACCTCGAACTTGAACCGGTTATTTATCAAACTCAACCGGTTCATCTGTAACTAACTGCCAGTTCTCCCAAACATGAGTTGAACCATTTGTTGAGCTACTTAGCTTTAATATTATTTTTGACGATTCTTGCAAAGAATATTGCATTATTTTACTTTTCATTTCCAATTAGGGTAAAACATATCTCTGAAAGGAGAACCAGCTCGAGCATGTGATCCACATACATGTATGAGGATATCATTATTCAAGAACATTGTTAACTTTCATATCCATAAGTATATTGGGGAAGATTACTTGAACCTTGCAGCCAATTTGAGATTAGGTTAACTTCATGGTTAGGAGAAATCATCCATAATGTGGTCAACAACTTAACCCTTAAACGACGGAGAGGCCCTCTTAGGGCCTCGTTGACCCTAAACTATTTGACCATAAGATAGTGTCAAAACATGTTGGAATTGCAATTTTTTTCCCCCAAAATGTGTATCTCAAAATTCCATATCTAAATATATATGCCGATCGCACTAAAAGAATTACGTGGAGGTTTGAAATGGGGTAAACATAGGCTGATGGGAGAGGCCCTCTCACCCCCCCCCCTTGACCTTTAAGGGTTAAGCTATCCTTCCCACACTCATGTATTTATTGGGTAGCCAACTTTTGTAAGGGGTTTGATGTACATGTTTTGCACTCTAGCACCCATAGTAGACATTCCACTTTGCCCAAAAAGTAATCAATATTGTAAAATACCGAGAAACATTTTTTTGGTAATAAAGCATGGAGGTCACTTTTTGGAGCTTTTATTTTTATATGTTTTTTTTCCAACCTCTAATGAGTTGTATTGCCAAGGACACCTACATAGAGTAAGGTAGGTGAGTCTTAAAATGCTTAGTTGCTCTTACTAGCCTACTTCTACTAGGATGTAAAACACACGAGATCAATACAAGATGGTTACCAAATTCAAATCAAGGCCGTAGCCATTCTCATCATAAATTTTTGTCACTCATATGAATATCAATATTAAAGTGAAGATTCTTGTTTTCATCCAATGGTCATATAGGTCCCAAGTTATGTTAACTATTGAGCATAGGATGGTTATCGAGCACATAGTTCAATCTCTTTTAAACACATTGTCACTGTCTTTTAGTGCCCAGTCCGAGAGCCACGCCAAACCACATACCACTCAAATATAGGTGTCTGATTAAGACAAGTAAATTATCAAAAGAGACATGTCTACCCTACATGAGTTGCATACCCTACATGAGTGGCCACTTGGGCACAAAATTTGATGTATCACTATATTCGTTAATTTTGGACTTTTTCGGCATTTTGAGATACTTACAAATATAAGAACATGGATAAAATCACACAAATATTGGAGAATGTTGTAAGATGCAAATACTTTGAAGCGGGTGTTCATATCAAGAACCCAATTAAGAACTCATATCAAGATGGTTTGGGTAGGATGACCCAAACATTAGACCATGTTGTTGTGGTCCATATATTAATTTGAGACAAGAGAAAGTCTCAAATTAACGAATATAGTGATATGTCAAACCTCCAAACCCTGACCTAGAAACTTCGATGAGAAACTTCAATGAAACCTTTGAGAACCTCAAGTTCCTTGCAGAGTCTCACATATTACCATGGACGAATGATCCATAACCTCATCCCTCATGCGCCTAATGCTCTTTGTGTCAATTCCATCCACACACCCTTGCGTTGGGGCTCTATGAATGGGTGGCTTGGATTTTGTTTGCCCGCAACCACACAGCCTCTTCACAAACCACACGACCCATGTTCACAAAGTCTTAGTGACATGGCACCTTTACCCTACATTGATATGTGAAATTAGGTTGTCCATTTCTACTATACTCTAAGTTTCTAACCTCCCCAATATCATGCTTGTGGCAACCAAAATGCACGTGATATTAAAGAGGTGTGTAGTGTTAACATGGATGCGTGATAATAGAGAAATAGTTTAGCATGTCACATTATGGAATAACACAAAGTCAACATTGCAATAATGACAATGTGATGTGAGCGAACGTGTGAATTGGATTCTATGGCATATTACTTTAATGTCAAAACTTGTGATATATGGGAGGGAAATGTGACAACAGGGAGGGATATTTGAACAGAGGACATCCGTTCCCTAGGGCTTTGAAATATAAGAGGAGTGACAATAAGAAGAGTGATATTACGGAGGTTAGGGTGCATATCAAGAATTTATACGAATTTGAATAGTTAATATCACAATAACAAAATGTAGTTATTGCGTGTTTCATGCGGTTGCTATTATACAGACGAATAAATAAAGTTATAAGTTTTTGTTATCAAGTAATTTTCCACATCTCTCTATCTAGAGGGAGATATGTCATAACATTACTTAGTTACCTTGATTACATATTTATTTTGAAGCATGATTGGGATTCTAACATTTGGAGGCTTAATTCTTGAACCTACTACGAGGTCCGAAACACAACTCATCAATTGAGTATTGTTATGATAGATATCCCAACACTCATGAAATGAAATAGAATACTCACTTGTTGTGCTATACTAACTCACTTGCACGAAGTGAAATCTTCCTTGCCAACATGACTACTTAGGCAAGTGAAGGTCCTAAAATGGCAACTAATTGTAAAGTGATTGGCCTCTCCTACATTTGAGTGGTATATGGCAAGGGCTTGTAGTTAAGAATGGACATAGAAAAAGAGATGTGTTGTACATTGTTTAGATTGGAGTGCATGCTCCAACTAGGTCTTTCTGTGTCAAGGCCACACTCTAGGTTCAATTGATAACCCACGTGGGAGGGCCTAGATGTGATGATCACTAAAAGAGAATTGTACTCTTCACTTTGGGGTTCAATTTTGATTCTAAAATATGAAATGACATGACACTTTGGCATGTAATTCCCAATTGCTAACCAGACAATCAAGACAATTCCCAATCCGATTATCCAACGTCCAAAATTTGTTTGTGGAGCTAATTAACATGGAATAGAGCTCATTTTTTTTCATATACTCACTTATAGGAGTGATGTCCATTCCTTGCAAGAGACATGTTAACTACACTTAATACTCCTATTAATGAAGGCCACAATCCTATACTCTTGAGCCTGTGTCAAAATTTAACTCACATCAAATTTCTAGTTTAAAATTAGTGTGGAGTACTCTTAGGAGATTGATGTTGGTCAATATTTCATTTTATGCTACTCTTGATGTAAGATGACTAATTTACTTATGTATTAGATGTTTGTTGGGACTTGGAATTTCAAGGAGGATGAAGTAGACCCCATGTCTTGGATCCATGTTATTTCCACCCTCACATCCTAGACAATTACAATGACCCGTGTTAACTATTTCCACGCTAATTCTCCACCCACAGTAATTGGAAGTCTATTTAGTGTACTTGGCCAATGTGCTCAATTTTTAGGATTCACTAGTCTAGTTGAAGAAGCTAAGGCTTAGCAACTGTGACAAAACAGACAGTTGTGCAAACCTACATGATATACTAACTCCACAGTTGGACGATACTCTCACAAAACTCCTGTGAAGTCACTAAGGCCCTTGCCACACCACCGGCAACTTCCATGAACCGGTGGCCCTGATTGGCCGAGCAGCCTTGCCGCTTACCACACGAGCGGCATTATGAGGGGAGGCGTGATGACGTGTCCAAGAATTTAGGCCATTGGAACTACCAGGGGATTCCCACCGGAAACCCATGGAATCCGGTGGTGGCCACCCCCTGGCCCACCGAGACCGTCCTCTCCCGCTCTCTCCCGCCCTCTCTCGCGGAATCTCCGTGCCTAGTCGTCGTCAATGATGAGGAACTTCCTTCCGCTCGTGTGGTGGCTCTAGCAAGATTGGGGTGAAGTGGCTATAGCGAGCCTACATGTTTTCCTAGCCTGCACGGCGAAATTGCCTGCCGGCCGTGTGGTAAGGGCCTAAGTCACCGGGTACCTGTAGAGAAACCCCCACTCATGTTCCTCCACGTGGCATTCTTACATTGGCCGAGACAAACCAAATCCCACGTGGATGCCCACAACGCAACAATCCCAAAGATGAAGTAGAGCAGTCTCAACAGTCCTCACCTCTCCACCCCCTATATTTTTGACAGATGCCAATCTTACATTGGCTGGGACTCACTCTAAACCACTCCCATCGGGAGGCCGTCTACGTGATCGTTTAAAAAAGAAAGAAGCCGAGACAATACGACACAAAAAATGAAAATATTAAGAACACGTTTAACTCAATCGAAATTCACAACCACATATGTGTTCATATTCTTGCATCATGTGTTGATACCATTCAAAGAAGCAATCTACTGATCTTATATGTGCCATTGAATGAAACCATCTAAGACATAACATTGTCAAAACTTGGTGAGAAAAAATATCAACTTGACTTTGATTGAATTCCTTGTATGATTTCAATATGTATAATCTAGAGTCATTGCAGAATGTTTATCATGCAAATTCCATTGCCGAAGCGTCCAAGTTGCGTTGGCAAATGACGTCGTTATAAAGGGGTCACATTTAGAACACATTTGGAACGATAAATGCGTTTGTTCACTCGGTGCCTGTCAAATGGACTTGCAACGACTTTTGGAGGGAGGGCAACACAACATTTGGTGTAAATTTACTCGTTCCGGAGAAATCCTCAAACCGGTTGTAAAATCGTTGCAATTTAACATACATAATTTATTGGTAGGAATCCATAGTCTGGTTATAGTGACGAGAATCTTCACTATGAGCTCGTCGACCAAGAATTACAACTTTTGCAGATCTCTGAAACTCCAATGCTGAAACTTGATCAAATGACACAGTCTGCGAAATGCATCGCAATGGATGCTAAGTACCAGACAAGACGATTCTCAACTCAATCCAATCCAACCCTGCAACAACCAAAATTGGTCTGTGGAGCTGGAATTCGTCAATGCCCACAAACAACTCATCACTTCCCCAACTTGGACATCTTGCGGGGCAGTCCCAACGCCTCCCGGACGCGCTCCTCCAGCTGCGAGTTGGAGTTGGAGTTGAACATGCACGCGCAGTCGGCGCTGCACCCCCGCCCGTTATCGCACCGGGGCTCGAACGCATAAGTCCCGCACACGAATCCCTTGCCCCACTGGTAATCGCAGTACAGTTTCCGTCCCAGGTTGTTAGGGTCGCACTCGCAGCACGGGTACGCGGGGCCGCACGACTGGCCCATCTTCGGACACCACGACACCACGGGCGGGGTGAGCATGAGAACCATCAACACCAACAACAGCATTGGCGAGACCACCTGCACACTCGCCGCGGAGCGTGCACATCTGCGGGATGCAGGCTTGGACATGATTCGCTGCTAGCTAGTACTGTCAAGAACTTGCAACCAGAAAAATCGCGATTGATGAAGACTGCAATTGGCAGATCCAAAAGACTGAGCTGTGTTCAAGCGTTGAGACGCTTCATCCCTCTAATGAGCAAGGACCTCTTATCTTGAGCTGGGAGATGATATGTTGAAGCTTCTAGTGGCACTTTATATGTGAGGCATGAAGGCCTCCGCGGCGACTGAATTGCTTCACTCAATTGTTTCCAAACAGGTGTGTTCCGGGCAACTGCGCCCAGGAGGCATGGATCTCGCGGACTGTCGTCCTGGTGCTGGCGTCGTCGGGACTCGGGGGATTAATTCTAAGTTATCTTAAAAGCTCAATTCATCAGAGGAGATGATGATGAGGAATGCTTTCTCCGGTTGTGTCACATTTTTTACAAACCTCGAAATTCTTAACCCTGTACACTGGATGTAGCCCAGAGGTTGCTTGTTTTAGTTGATTTGACATCCGGATTGGCTTCAACCCAGGCTAACTTATCGAGTCATTCCATTTCCAGTTGATGGATGATTTCTTCCCTACATTAACCTCATCTATAGCATTCATCTGCAATCAAATAACAATAACCATCAAGCCAACATGGATATTTACATGGACACATGAGCTGTGCAATTTGGAGATGATTGGAATGTGGGAAGAAAATATGAAAGTGGTCAAACAGTCATGTTTTTGTTGGGAATTCATGTGAGGGTGTTGGCTCCGATTAATGGTTCCACTCCATCGACTGTTTAGTTTAACATTTGGACACTCTCTAGTTCTTGGGAAATTTTTGCATATATATGTGTGAGGAGTATGCAACAATTTACAACTTCCATATGCAAGGTGGTTGGGCCTTTTGTGCTTTGCACATTCTACCATGAGAATTTATGGAGGTGCTCAACTATTGAGTTGTTCCCATCTAGTGGATCACACAAATGTTCTACTCAATTTCTATGTGAATTTGATTGGTCAAAAATTGTTTTTGGGAGACAAAACATGGCATTTTCTTGTGCATCACTTCCTTTAATTGTTGTAATCTAAGAATTAAAAGGATTAATCCTGCCCATTTTCTTTCCTCAAAATAGTTCATCTCCCATTTTCCAATTTTAACCTCAAAATATGTCCATGAAAATTCCACAACCAACATTGTGTGAAATGGAGTCAAAACAACCCTTTCATGAGCTTGGCGCATTGTTGATTGATAACCAGTTATTGCAATGACATGTTTGGCAATTAAGAGGACAAGAACAAGAAGAATGGATTCTCATCTTGAAACCATGGCTATGAAGCTAAAAATCATGAGCAAATTTTACAAATTCAAATGGTTGGGTGTAAGGTATGGCCTGGGGCTTGGGACATGGGACTTGGGACTTGACACTTTAGACATTGCCTTTCACATTGTGATGATACCCCAAGTCCCATGACATGCATTTGTTTTCTCCAATTTTATTTCCTTCTAGGGCCCTTGAAGTTGGAACTTTCACCTCCTCAAAAGCAATTCAAGTTAAATACATGTGATTCTGCGTGGAGAGACCTAGAGCATTGAACGGGGAGAACTGGCTGCTACTTACAGGTGAACCAGTGGAGTTTGAGAATCAAGTGGTTGAAGTTCAAGACTTCAGGAAATTTATCAATCATTTGAGAAGAATCTATAGAATATACCCCAATTTAATGAAGAAAAATCGAAAGATGTCAACATGTGACCGGTTGGATTTGGAAACACTCAGATCTCCACCGGATATGCACAAATCTCTCCCGAACATTGACCTAGAGTGGGCCACTCATACCCTTACACGTTAATCACCCCCCTTGTACATGATGATAAGAAAATCCATGTCGAAGCTATAGCGATTAATAGGCTCCTCATAAATTTTATGGGCTTATGTGAATATCTTATTCATTGTTGAAGTGAAGATTTTCTTCTTCTTAAATGACTGTATACAATGGCCCTATGTGCGCGCGCGCGCGGGGGTTAATGCACGGGTCCAAGCTAGGTGAACTAGAGCATTGAATCTTGCATGCCCATAATCTTCACTTCAACAATGTGATTGAACTTAAAGAGAAAGAGAGTCTTCATTTGAATTGAGCTAGACTTTGCATCTTTACTCCGATTATGAAACTGTACAATAAAATATTGATGATTCATAGTTGTTGAGTCTCATGGCGAATGCAAAGTTAGTCTAGCATGTTGTGATTTAGCTTGCAACTGCTTTTCAACCCATCAAATAGGCTGATAATATTTGGATATGTATTACTTGTGGACCATTTGTGATGTTATGAAAACAAAAATCTACATCAAATAATGAGCAAAAAACAAGTATTAACTGCACTGCACCATTTATGGTAATATTAAGTGTCACATACACTATTTGCGAAGGATTTAAACTAGATGCCTAGAGGTTTCAACTTTCACAGCCACTAATGGCCAATATAATTGCGTTCATCAACATAAAGTAAATTTTTTAAGTGAAAACATATCTACATTATGACATTTAGAATAGCACATTGGGATGGTTTAGAACTTTAGATGATATAATGCATTTTAGTATGCAAGGGGAAGATAATTTTGAGCATACTAATGGCAAGTATCATGTGTTTACATTTTAGTATGCAAGAGGAAAATATTCTTGAGCATACTCATGGCAAGTGGACATCATTTGTGTATAGTCAAATCAACTTGTACACCAAGATTATGTAACATACACATACACCTCATAACACTATTGAGCATACTCATGCCAAGATTTTAGTAAGCATATTACTTGAACGCCAAGTGTTACTTGTGAGATGACAATACTGATGAAGTTGTTGACCATTAGAGTAACGTAACATTCCGCCTGAAAATAGGGTAAGTGACACTATTACGCATGTGACACCAAATACCTTAAACAGTGTACATCAAGCCCTTAGGTCACAATAAATTTGCACAAGTTTTTGGTGCACAGTTCCATTACATTGCTAGTGACTGTTTACTACTCCAACAACAAACATCACCAGAAACTCAATAGATATACATGTATAGTAGACAATACTGATGGCGACTCTTCATATTTCACCCACCGCCCACAGTTTGATACAAGTGCTGTCTAGCGGGGAAAAAGTTCACTTACATGATAAACAGATTCACATGACCGTAACTTGCTGCTCATCTTAAACGTACACATTAGAGTAACGTAACATTAGAGTAACGTACACATTAGAGTAACGTAACATTCTGGTAATTTCTCCTGCACTGTACGCACATTATTCGGAAATTCTTCCCCAAAAGTCACTGTTTTCTACAAAGGAGTCTTTAGCTCCGAAATTCTTCTCTTCACACATGCATCATGCAGTTCACCATGTGGTCGATTGAGATGCTAGCGCAGGATCTGCCACCACCCAGCACAGATACCACATTCTGACCATCAACTATAATATGAGAGGTGCAGGTGCTGAAGTGACGTGAACACGATTAGAAGGCATAACTTTGTAATGACATTGCGAATCGGAACATGAATCTGGAAGAATGTACTGAAACCCTTGCAGGTTGCCAAGATTTTGAACTCTTAGAGTCAGCTGGGCGCCGAAAAAACACTGAACGATCATTTTGACCAGAGACAGGTAGCCATAATAAGGATTCATCAAAGTACTCGCGGAGGACTGGAGCTAGAGCTTCGATGCTACATTTACATGACAAACTTGTTGGGAATTCAGCAGTAAGTAGAGAGTGGAGATGAATACCCGACGGTCGAATCAGGCGATGGAATTTGCAATAAGAATGGGGACGATCTAGAGGACGCAGTAGACGACGGTGAGGACGAGGCCCAGCACAGTGTGCACAAGGCCCACCAGGCTGCCCAGCACGCCGGCGACCTTGACTTGGATGCTGGCATTCACATACACAAACACCAGCGCCGTCACATCCGCCGGCACTTTGCACGCGCCTTTCACCACATTGCCCGCCTTGTCCACCACTTGGATGGCGATGTCCACGTCCACCGCCAAGTCCACATCCACAATGGCGCCCACCGCGATGTCGACGCCGTTGAAGGTGATTGGCGCCGGGGTGGCGTTCTTGCACGCCACCTTGGAGCCATGCGACGCAACCACTGCCGCCAGCAACAGCATCACCAGCAGAGCAGCCTTGGCCGGAGATGAGGAGGACGACGACGACGCCATGATTGCAGAATTAGATGATGATGATCGAAGCACTCGACTTAGAGCTAGAATTGCTCTATCAGTTGCCGCTGCTGGGAACTGTAGATCACGAGAGGACTTGCGCTACTGATCAAGGAGAGTAGGCTGCTGAGGGAATGCGCTGCTGATTGTTAGTGATGAGGAGATTGGTGGCGCTGCTCCGAATATATACTCCCTGGGGCCCTAGAATCCATCGCCTCTGTCCCGATATGAGGGATTTTAGTAGATGTTCCACTTCACCAGTGGTACCATCTACTTCGGTTCTAGGTACTGGATAAAGGGGATGAACTTCGGAATTGAGGGCCCTTGTGGCTCTGACAATCATGCAGCCTGGGAGCCACGTGGTGCAACACAATGGTATCCTTTACCACGTAGTCACACCTACAATTGTGTACATCTCGCAATTTCGAGCAATCCAAATCAGCTTGTGCTGGTGGGATAATGAACGACGCGCATATTAGGTGCATGGCCGGAAACCTGGACTGCCTGCCTTGTTGACGGTAAGTGTGCGATATTATGCCGCTCATACTCATCATGAAACGTCTTTTTGGAGTATTCTGGAATTTGGATGATGAGACTCTGCCACTCTAGTGGCTCACATTACCAGGTCTACTACACTAAACTGACCTTTTCTAGAAATTTTGCCACCTGGCAGGTGATTGACTTGTGTGTCATTGGTCCGAATATGACACACTTGTGTGTCAGTGGGTTTTGACCTCTTGATTTGTGTAGTTCATGCTTGATCTGGCAAGTAGACACTGACTTCGCACCTAATCATCTCAGGTAAGATTATTATACCGCGGCCTTGAGATAAGGCATATTCCAGAGACCTCCAGAGTCCATGGAGAAAGATAACCTCGACATAATGATTATCTCTGCTAAATTATGCGCCTCCTTGAATTTAAACAGAACTGTACTACCAACAACCTTTGGTTCTCGAGACATCCAAAATGGTGGGTGCCTACCCCGGCACCTGCATTTTACTAACGCATTGACTGAATGCCAACGCGAGGAACTGCTCGATTTGTATATCATATAATTAAGTGCGAGCCGGCATTCATAAATACAGAGAGCTGAATTGTCTGCAATGCCCTATGTAGTCTTGACAGCGCAATAAGGGAAATAGTTCTGTTTGTAAATAATTAGATCTGCTATAAAATCTATGCACAGGAAGCGGTCCTTTGGAGAACCTCTGAACTTCTACAGTAGTTGCTGTGATGCTACGCCGGATATGTGATCTTCCGCCTACATAACTCGAAGTAGCCGTTAATCTTGTTTGCTTCCACTACGAGGCTCAAGATATTAACCTCAAGGTCTTCTTCATAGCTTAGTTTATAGCCATTTGCCTCAGCGAAGCCCTTCAAAGTGTTGATATAGAGATATCCGGCTCAAATTAACAGAATCCTTACAAACGAAAAATTCTCAGATGTCCCCCAGCTACCAGAAATTTCCAACGATGTACCCAACAGTACACACTTAGCAGTTGAGAAGTTTATTGTGTAGTGCATTTGGAGGAGTTTAACATATAACGTGCCCTGATGACTTGGTGATCCAGGTTAGAGGATGCAATTGATGCTGCAGAGGATGAGTCCCAAGCCTTAAACTGTGCAGCACCAGACGAAATATGCAGTTTAGTGTCACTTACTATTCGGAGTTACACAGCGCTATATCTTTTTACTGTTGATGTAAATTTTTACCAAGTAAAGTTGTTAATGTTCTATAATGTCCAAACAAGGAATTTGACATTTGTTGGTCAAATATGAGATATACAGTAAATAGATATAGTATTGCGTAATTCCAAATAGTAAGTGACACTAAATACATTATTTAGTGTAGTCCTCCCAGAATTTGCTCCAAGCAGTGCCATACACTAATTTACAGTATTAGGAGACCATGAACTAAGGCCCAATCCACACAAGAGGCAACTTGCATGAACGGCAGTGAGTTGGATGAATAGCATTGGTTCAAATGAGCATTTTGATGCACACTGGAATTGTATCACATGTATCTGTGTATGAGATAATGCTTTGCACTCGCAATGAAAATTTTATTTCTAAACATTTGAGCTATACATCTTACGGAATGCTTAATCTCCTTGTATTCCTACGCCTGATGTAGATCTACTGCAACTATGTATCTGATTCAAGTTGTTCTCTCTCTCTTAGCTCTACTTGCTATCAATACATGTACACACAAAAGATACGTCTAATGAAATCCCTATGAATATAAACTAACTCGGCAGTGAACTGGAACCATCCTTCTGGAACATTCTGGTGAGAAGTTCATCAGCTTGGATGACTGGATGAACGTTCGACTAACTTCATCCAACACTCCCACTCGTTCATCTAGTCATACGTAGAAACCCTATCCCTATCCCTAGGTAAGTATTCACTATCAATGGTTTGCCCTAAGCTATCCCTAATCCTAGGTACCATGACTGAGCCATACCTATACCTAAAATCTATTTTTGATCATTGTTGGCCGTGGCCGCGTTTCTGTGGTTGTCGATGTCTGTCTTCTCGTGTCTGCGGCGGCGTGGGGAAAAATCATGCTCTTCCTTTCTCAGTAGGATACTCATTCTTCAGATGTGCACATATACTTATCCCCTTCTGATGCTCCATGATCTTCATTCAGTCTCTTCTTGCTTTCTTCCTTGGCTCTTCGTCCTCGCCAGATCACTTAGCTTTCCGTTATTGTTTTCTCTTCTTCTGATTTCACTGCTCATCACTTGACGCTTAATGAACTCATCTGCCTTAGCTCTGATCGATTGTTCTGCTATCGCTTCCTGGTTGTGTCACTGCTATCTTTCCTTTGAATGTCTAACCTTTGTCGTATCTTTCTTCTTTCTCTTTGCTCCTTGATCATCTCAATACACAGCCCTCTTTGAATCAAACTGCTTCAAATGTCTGACCTCTTCCCGTGTTCCTAATCTGTTATATCAGTTGTCTGTAGACCAGATAGTCTTGTCTTCAAAGTTTGTATTGATGTCTTGTTGCTCATCTGTGAAAACGCTCCTTCATGATCTCCCACTCGTTTGAGACGGGGGAGCAATAAGACCTTGGAGATTACGAAGATGCTGGAAAGCTTCGCGAGGAAGCGGCTTGGTTAGAAGATCCGCCAGCTGTTGCTTAGTGTGAATGTAAAACACATCTATCTGCTTCCGTTCATACTTTTCCCGAATGAGATAATATTTTGTCTCAATATGCTTGGTTCGTTTGTGATATTTGGGATTTTTTACTAACTGAATCGCACCTTGGTTATCAGAAAAGATGGGTGTAGGGTTTGGAGAAGAAAAACCAAGACTGTGTAAAAGGCGACGGAGCCAGATAGCCTCCTTGACGGACTCGGCCATTGCAACGAACTCGGCTTCGGTGGTGGAGTCTGCTGTACAACCCTGACGTTTGCTACACCAAGCGACTGCTCCATTGGCAAGGAGAAACAAGTAACCTGTACGGGACTTGCGATCATCATGATCACCGGCGTAGTCAGCATCGCAGTAGCCACGAAGAGATAAATCTGGTAAGGTTCCATAATAAGAAAGACCCATATGAATAGTGCCGGAGAGGTAGCGGAAAATCCGCTTGACAGCCGTCCAATGAGATTGATGGGGAGTGCTAGTGAACTTAGCAACCCTGCTGACCGCAAAAGCTATGTCTGGCCGAGTTAACACTATGGCGTACATGAGGCAGCCAACAGCTTCTCGATACGGTATGGATGGAGGAAGAGGATGATCATCGGGACCCATCGTGGCTTGAAGTGGCATGTGAGTGTCAGCGGGAGTAGTCACATGATTTGCTTTTTCTAACTGAAATCGTTGAATGATGTCAGTTATGTAACGAGCTTGATTAATAAGAATGGTATGAGTAATTGGATCTCTGTGAACTTGAAAACCAACATAATAATCCATAGGTCCATGTGTAACTTTGAAGTTGGTCTGGAGATGTTGGATAACTGCATCAAGATCGGTTTCACTTGTGGCGCAGACGATGCCATCATCCACAAATATGCCGACGATAAGGTCAACAGAGTGAGTGACTGTAAGTCGATAATAAACACAAGTGTCTGCATCGCTGGGAATGAGATGATAAAGTTTGAGGAATGTGTCAAATGTATGGTTCCACAATCTACCAGATTGTTTTAAACCATAAAGGCTTTTGAGTAAAGAGCATACATGAGAAGGGGTCTTGGGGTCAACAAAACCTTCTGGTTGATGCATGTATATCCGAGTTGTAAGATCACTGTTGAGATATGCTGTCCCGATGTCAAATTGACGCATATGCATGCGTAAAACGGCAGCAATCGCAAAAAGGACGCGCACAGAGTCATGTTTAATAACAGGACTGAAAGTTTCGTCGTAGTCAATACCGTGTACCTGACTGTACCCCTTCGCAACGAGTCGAGCCTTATATTTGTCAATGGCACCTGTAGATGTGTATTTGATCTTGTAAACCCATTTGCATTTAACAATTGTACGACCAGGAGGAGATGGAACAAGAATCCAGGTACGATTTTCCATTAAGGAGTCATATTCTCGTTCCATAGCCGCTTTCCATTGTGCAGCTTGAGGAGACATAGTAGCTTGCTTGTATGTTGCCGGTTCTCTGTAAGTTTCGGCTGAATGAATCATATTAGCAAATGAACTGTTCCGTGGTGAAACAGGGGAAACAGGTGGATCAGGTGTGTTCTGTACTGAACCAGAGGATGTGGTGTAAATATCGGTAAGAGATCTGTATTTAGGTTGAATAGGTTCATCTGGTAAACGTGAGGAAGAAGGTATATCAAAAGCATATGGGTCAGATGAAACAGATTCAGGAGAAGAACTGACATGCTCTGTAGATAACTGAGGTGGAATAGGAGAAGGAACAGATAGATTGTGAGAGTCTGCAGGACTATCATTGTCAAGGAAAGGTAGAGAATCTGTTGTAGAGGAAACTCCCACTGGATTAATAATGGGAACTAACTGAGGATTGGGTGGAGGATTGGGTGGAGGATTGGGTACAGGATTGAAGAAAAGTGAAGAAGGAATATCGACGTGTGTAGGCTGTTTCGTTGAGAAAAGGGAGGGTGAGTAAGGGGTGGCTTCATCAAATATCACATCAGAGCTTTCTGAAACAAGGTCTGTGATAGGATTCCAAAATCTCCAACCCTTACTCGTGTCGCTGTAGCCCACAAATATAACCCGAGAACCTTTTGGTTGAAACTTAGTACGCTTCGACTTATCAATAAAGATATATGCAAGAGTACCAAAAGTTCTGAAATGAGAAACACTAGGTTTCGTTCTGAACCATAATTCATAAGGAGTCACGAAACCAACCTGGTTGTTGATTGTCCGGTTAAGGATGTAGACTGCGGTATGAATAGACTCTGCCCAGAGTTTCAAAGGGAGATTATGAAGATGCAACATGCATCGGGCTGCTTCACAGATGGTACGATTGTCTCGTTCAACATACCCGTTCTGTTGGGGGGTATACGATGTGCTAGTCTCTCGTAGGATGCCTTCCTTCTCAAGAAGCAAGTCGAAGTCGGTGTTGCAAAACTCTTTGCCGCGGTCTGTTCGGAGAGTCTTGACTGAATTCCCTGTAATCCGCTTAATAGAGTGTAAGACTTTAAGAAAAAACCGGATAGCATCTCCCTTTGCTTTAAGAAAGGCGACGAACCTGAAGGAGGTGCAATCGTCCTTAATTAAGACGTAATAATGTGCGCCACCTAAGGAAGGAGTGGACATCTTCCCACATAAATCTGCGTGGAGCAACTCTCCAGGTATTTTTTATCTTTCTTTATGTGGATTCGAAGAATATGTCGATTTATGCTGTTTTCCCAAAGCACAACCAGGGCAGACTTGAAGTAGTTTGCTATAAGAAAGGATTGGAAGGTCCTTGACACTGTCATGTACGCTCATATTTTTAATGGTATGTATATTGACATGTCCCATTCTGTTATGCCAGAGTACTAAGTCAATGTCACGAGAAGTTGTGACTGCAAGAACTGTAGATGGAAGTTGGTCTGCGGGTTGAACATCCAGTGCTGGTGCAGGAGGAACAAAACTGATGGATAGTTTGTACAGCGTTCCGACTTGGTTGCCTTCCATTACTTTTGAACCGTGTCCAAGACCATCATAGAGAACGCATTTGTTCCCTAGAGTCTGAAATGAGAATCCAGCTTTGGATGCAAGACCGATTGAGAACAAATTTCGTCGCAGGTCAGGTATGAATAATACTTTCTTCAGAACACCCTTCTTGTGTACACCATCAATTAATCGTGTAATATTGATATCACCTACTCCTCTGACCCATAGATCTCTATCATCTGCAACAGCAACAGACCATGTACCCGATGGTATGTCTTTAAAAGTAGAAAACCAATCACGGTGTTCTGTCATGTGCTCAGTAGCACCTGAATCAGCATACCAAGCTTGTTTATCGAGGTTGACGCTCAATGCTTGTGACCGTCTGCTTATTGCCATGAACGCGCAAGTATCTTGGTCAGAGTCTGATGCGGAGTTGCTTGAACAGGAATTAGGTTGCTCAGATGTAGCAGCACATGCTTCGCTTCGTTTATTTCTTGTAAATTTATGTTGACGATCAAATCTGTTCTTCTTTTGATTCGAGAACTTATCTTTGTCTCGTCGCGGATGTGGACATTCGGCTGTCCAATGATCGTGTTCTCCACAGTTGTAGCAGCGAGTGCGACTCTTCAGATTCTTGATATATTCTTTGTTTTGCTCATGATTGTTGTACTTCGTGTTTGGTGAGGATACCTTGTTGGAGCGAGTGAAGAACGCTGAATCGCCTGCGAGTTCTCCGCCTTGTAACGCCAAGAGATTCTCCAGTTGTAGTAGTCGGACTTTGAGGTTTGCAACAGTCTGATCCTCAACGGGGACATTAGTCCAAGCGGTGACAATGCTATTGTAACTGGGAGGTAAGCTACAAATGATCTTAGTAATTAGCATATCTTCTGGAACCGGTTTCCCCAGATCTTTCAAAAGATTGCCCATACTGATAACCTTGTTAACATGAGTATTGATCGAGTCTCCTACGCTCATCTCGTATTTAAAGAAGCTATTCTGGACCATGTAGATATTCTCTTTTGATTTCTGCTGATAGAATGCACACAATGTAGACCACATAGAAGCTGCAGTCGTACAATTGACAAGATTTTCTAGGACTGGTAGAGTTACTGATGAGCCTATCAGTTGTTTTGCCAGATTATCACTCTTCTGCCAAGCTGCTTTTTCAATCTCCGATGCATCATCACCCGGTTGTGGAATGGTGCCATCAACAATAGGCATCACCTCTCTGGTGGAAAAACAAAGTTCCATGTAGAACTTCCAGACGGGGAACTTGCTGCCATCAAACACTCTCAGAGACTCAGGGTCTCTCTTATCCATTTTGTATAGACAATAAACTTTAATGCAAAGCTAATTCTCCTATGGTGGGCCCATAACCTGATGCACACTGGAATTGTATCACATGTATCTGTGTATGAGATAATGCTTTGCACTCGCAATGAAAATTTTATTTCTAAACATTTGAGCTATACATCTTACGGAATGCTTAATCTCCTTGTATTCCTACGCCTGATGTAGATCTACTGCAACTATGTATCTGATTCAAGTTGTTCTCTCTCTCTTAGCTCTACTTGCTATCAATACATGTACACACAAAAGATACGTCTAATGAAATCCCTATGAATATAAACTAACTCGGCAGTGAACTGGAACCATCCTTCTGGAACATTATGGTGAGAAGTTCATCAGCTTGGATGACTGGATGAACGTTTGACTAACTTCATCCAACACATTTGAACCAATGCTATTCATCCAACTCACTGCCGTTCATGCAAGTTGCCTCTTGTGTGGATTGGGCCTAAGTTAATATACGTGGTTAAGTGTTTGGCAAACTCCAGTAGGGTAAACCACAACTTGCCAGCAAATTCATATGATGAAGCACCGACGTGACTGGCCTTTGTTCCGATTTCCAGAGTGACGTAGGTTAACTTTTGAATGCAAATCATGTTTGTAGTTTGTGCATTCAAGGTCGTTTGACAGTTTGACAGGTGCGAGAGGTGCATGGCAATGTAGCAAAAAAGCATTTGGACTCTTCCGATGATGAGGCGCACCTACTCCTTTAAAAGCGCTGCCTACTTCACTAAGGTGGATCCTGCTTGCTCTAATTTATTGCAAGTCAACCATGAGACAGGAAACCCTAAAACATAAAGACAAAAAACGTAGCGCCGATCAACGATGGCCGTATCCTAACGCTCTAAATTTCTGACACACGCTGAAATTGTTAAACTAATTAGTCATTCTTGGGTAACTGGGACGGCAGAAGTAGTTTAATTTTACTTGAGTGGGTGAAACCGATGCCCACGTCACAACTGCAGGATGTTTTTTGATGACGTGTCACCTTCACTCGGGCGATATTGGACGCCATGGATGAAACCTTCATGGGCTTGCCCAATGATTTATTGCCCAACACTAGTGCAATTTGTCAGGATTGAGAGAAAATACATGATCAGACATGCCAGGTAATTAACCTACTCGATCACGACCCCATCACGACTGAGGTTTCAAAAGGGAGCCCGTCTAGAGACGGTGTTAATTACCCTTTGCTAAACGCTCACATTCAGCTTTAAATCAGCTTTTAGAGCTTTGAAAGTCAGACGGAAGAGATCAAGGCCAAACTCCATTCGATGCTTGTCAAGGACATAGAAGAAGTTCCCACTCTGCCAGTTTCTCTTAAGACTGACTCCGATTACCTCCCTTACTAAGTAGGTAAGTTATAAGAATCAAGCTCACTGAGAGTTCCAGTAATTAAAATCCAGGGCCCCTTATCATATTAGAGAGGTTGAGAGCGAGTCACTGAAAGATTTAGAGCTTGACCGGAACCTTCTTATTGGAGGGTAGTCACCAATTCACAATTATTGTACATGGAATTTTCACTTGAGGTGCCTTGTTGGATCCCATGTGAAACAACTACGACAATCTTTCGGTCATAATCCTAAGTGACCTTTTGGAGGTTGATTAGCAATGTTGAGAGTTTGAACTCTCAATTTTTGGGTCCCCGACCTATATCAGGCTTTCAAGGGCTCTTTAACTTCCATTGAAATCTCCAATTTGTAGTACTATTCCCTCCTTCATAACTCACTCTTAGTGTGGGCACTTTACACTGGCTTTACACTTGCTCAAACTACTGATAATTTTTCAAGCTTTGAGTAGTTTGAGCTCTGATTGAAAGCTTGTCAAAATCCAAGCTACGCACATCTGCTTCGGGTCGTCGGTAGCAGTGTTTTGTTGTTTTTGGCAATGGGACAACGATTTTCACTTGCTTCCAAAAAAATCAAGACATCCACGCAACACGGTCCCAGAATTTGCAAGTTCGGGCTTTGCACTCAATTAAGCTCAAAGTGTTAAAAGACCTCAAGTTCTGAGGATTTAGGGCAGAAGAAAATTATAGTATTTGGAATTTATTTCGAGTCAGTAACAAATTACAACAATTGTCTGACAATTGCTACTAGTATTAAGTAAACTTAACACAGGTTAGGCAGGTTGCATCAATATTGTTGAAGCTCTCTGTATGCAGAGCAATCTCACTTTAATATGATGTGCTCAAAGCGTTGACATTTTCTTTTCCCATTCAACTTAACCCCTTAATTACATGATATATCACCACTATCAGTATCTGGGACAAGAAATGAAAATAAAATCTGAATTTTGAATCAAAACTTCTAAATTTGCTGTTAGGATGTCATGAACAATGGTTTGACTTGACATATCAAGACATAGCTCACATGGAATTATTTGGTTGTCTAATAATACAGCCCTATCGAAAGGTCCATGAGGTGTCATCATTATGATTTTATGAAACATAAATCTACAAACAGTTGCGTAGCAGCGAAGTTTAGATAACTGCCTGCAACAACTTCGTTTTAAAAAGTAAATTTGCACATGTTTTGGGTGGACAATTCCATTACATTGTAATCTGTTTACTCTGACGAAACACTTCAACAACAAAATCACCAAAATCCCCAAAAAATTATAGATCGCCGCATATACAACCGTTGACTTTTGATATTTTAATCACCACAGCTTCACAAGGCTGTCTTTGGGAGAACAAAGCTTACATGGAAAAACGGATCATACCGTAACTTGCTGCCCATCTACACAACTGCCAGACATGTACATACCCAGAAACTGAACCTCTCGTCCACTTCAATCTACGTTATACACATCTCAAAATATTGACAGTTTATTAAAAATCCTAACTCCTTTGCACATCGCAAACTTCAGCTCCGAATCAGCAAATCCTGACACATGATGTCATCTACCATGTAGTCGAGATGGTGCAGGACCTGCCACCCAGCGCAGATTCAATATTTTATCCATGAGATGTCAGTAAAGATCTGGTAATACAGCTGTCAGAAGACATAACTTCCTCACATCAGAGCAAGAATCTGAAAGAATGTATTGAAACCCTTGCATGTTGACAAGATTTTGAGCTCTTAGAGTCAGCTGGGCGCCGAAAAAACACTGAACGAACATTTTGACCACAGGCAGGTAGCCATAATAAGGATTCATCAAAGTACTCGCGGAGGACTGGAGCTAGAGCTTCGATGCTACATTTACATGACAAACTTGTTGGGAATTCAGTAGTAAGTAGAGAGTGGAGATAAATACCCGACGGTCGAATCAGGCGATGGAATTTGCAATAAGAATGGGGACGATCTAGAGGACGCAGTCGATGACGGTGAGGACGAGGCCCAGCACAGTGTGCACAAGGCCCACTAGGCTGCCCAGCACGCCGGCGACCTTGACTTGGATGCTGGCATTCACATACACAAACACCAGCGCCGTCACATCCGCCGGCACTTTGCACGCGCCTTTCACCACATTGCCCGCCTTGTCCACCACTTGGATGGCGATGTCCACGTCCACCGCCAAGTCCACGTCCACAATGGCGCCCACCGCGATGTCGACGCCGTTGAAGGTGATTGGCGCCGGGGTGGCGTTCTTGCACGCCACCTTGGAGCCATGCGACGCCACCACTGCCGCCAGCAACAGCATCACCAGCAGAGCAGCCTTGGCCGGAGACGATGAGGAGGACGACGACGCCATGATTGCAGAAGTAAATGATAAAACACTTGATTTACAGCTAGACTTGCTCAACCAGTTGCTGCTGCTGCTGGGAACTGTAGATCACGAGAGAACTTGCGCCACTGATCAGCGAGAGTAGGCTGCGGATTGTTAAGTGATGAGGAGATTGGTGGCGCTGCTCCGAATATATACTCTCTGCGGCTCTCAAGTCTATCGCCTCCTTCCCGATATGAAGGATTTTGGTAGATCTGGCACAGTCACCGGTGGTATCATCTACGACGATCTTAGATACTATCTGGAGGTCATGAACTTTGGAGGGCCTTCTGCTCCGATGAGAACCTTCATAGGGGCCCTGAATAGCACTGCCTCTGTCCCAAATGTTTGGATATTGGTAGATTTCTCAATTTGACCTCTGGTATCATCTACTCAATTCCTAGATATGGACAAGAGTTGACGCACTTCAGGTCCCTTGTGATCAAGGGCTGTATTCTGACAACCATGCAGCTTGCCGAGAGCCACGTGTTGAGTATGCTAGCACATGGAAGTCAGATCCTTGCCATCCTCGTGCCAATAGCAAATTAAAATGATGTGTTTTAATTCCCACCAGTGTTCAAGATTGAAGCCCTCAATATGGGTTTCATGGTGAAGGGCTCTCAAATTTCAGCCCTTTAGTTGAAGGGTTGGTTCAAATCCAAGACGTCAATCCAAGAATATAGAAATGACATACAAAACTCATATTAAACTTCTACATGAATTATAGGGTATATGTTTCCAGTACAATGTGAAGAATTAAGAATCAACCATCTAACTCCACTTATTGTAGTGACAATGCCCTACACTTGTTGGCTCTTGTGGTGAGTAGATTATATTGAGGACTTCAAGTGACATCTTCATTTTCAATTTGGGTTGCATTTTGAAGGGTTGTTTTGAGAGAGGTATATTTTGAAGGGCCAAATTGCTTTTGAAGGGCATTGAAGACTTCAATCTTGAACATTGATTCCCATAGATCCATAATATTATGCAGCTACTTATTAGCCATTCCATTCTAATGACATCAGTGTACTACGTCACCCAACTTTTTTAGCTTGAATTCGTCAGTGCAATATTGTGCTATGAGAATAAACAAAGTATAATTTATGAATAGAATATGGCTTACTCCCGGCCCCACCCAATGTACAAACTCAACTAAATGATGTTATGGAGGTTGAGATATATCGATGTCCCGATTGAATCACTAATGCCACAAGGGCCATGAAGTTCATCATCTTTGCACAATTTTTAGGAAATAGGTACACTCTATCCTTCCTAATATCATGCCTATGACAACCAAAGTGCATGTGACATTAAAGAGGTATGCAATGTCAACATGGATGCGTGAGAATAGGAAATTAGTGTAGCATGTGACATTATGGAAAAACACAAAGTCAACATTGCAATAATATCAATGATGACAATGATGACAATGATGACATTGTGATGCATGCAAGCAAGTGGTTTGAATTCTTTGGTGGATTACTTAAATATCAAAAATGTGATATATGAGAGGAAAACATGACAACAAAGAGGGAGATTTAACTGAGCACATGCATTCCCTAAGGTTTTGGGATATAAGAGACATAGTGACATTACAAAGGTTGACATTACGGAGGTTAGGGCGTGGGTTGTGCCATTGTTGTCATACCTTTGCCACACCAAGGCAGCTAGCCTGGCCAGTGCGGGGAGCCCCACAGCCAACGGCAGCCAATGAGGCCACTACGGCTAGAGCCAGGCACGTCGGGTTGGCTGTCGGCGACACATGATAGGCCTAGCCGGACCACTATTAATATTTTGATTTATAAACTACCATAAATTTTGCCTGCTAAATTTTTTTTAAGTGTTAGGTAGGGGGCCTCAATCCTTGCCCAAGGCCCAACTAGAGAGGTGGCTGGTCCGGGGCCACATTGAGCCAGCCTTGCCCGTTGCCTCCCAAGTCGGGGCCACTGGCTAGCTGGACTAGGACCGGCCGGTGTGGCCAGGCTATCAGGGGCACATCTAACTTACGTTCACTCTAGATATGGGGACACAATTGATGAACTTCAGGGCTACTGTGTAACGCTGTGCAGATTGAATAAGTAGTATGTTGTTGTAGGGATTACCCCAAAAATCTGAGTTGAAGAAATCTGGTGGTAATTGATGTGAGATGACCAGGTGGACCACAAGACAAATTAGGATGTTACAGTCAAGACACTTTAATGTGGCGTGGACCTGTGCGTTAGTCATGCTAAAATTGGGTTCAACCAACAACAATTGAAATTCGTGCATGCAAGTCAATGTTCAAGATTGAAGCCCTCATATGAGTTTCATTTTTAAGGGCTCCCAAATTTCAGCCCTTTAGTTGAAGGGTTGGTTCAAATCCAAGACGTCAATCCAAAAATATAGAAATGACATACAAAACTCATATTAAACTTCTGCATGAATTATAGGGTATATGTTTCTCGTACAATGTGAAGAATTAAGAATCAACCATCTAACTCCACTTCTTGTAGTGACAATGCCATAAGCAAGTCTTCTGTATCCAGCCCTATGTGAATGATAATGCACTCTTTGCTCCGCCACGAGCTGCACATCCCGGACCAGCCGTTCCATAAAAGGGAACATAAGGAGCACATGTGACAGCAGAATTATAGAGAGGGGAATTGCCAAGGCAATCGCCAATGTGAAAAGGATGTCATTGTGTTTTCGCAGCAGTGTTGTGGATTCTTGAAGAATGTCCAGCACTTGTAATGAGGGGTTGGATTCAGAATACCCAGCCCACCTAGCAGTTTCCTGTTGCACCGGAGTGTCCAGCAACGATTTCTTCTCCATGAAAGGTCCACTGTCATCATCAACCTGAGGTTGCTCAACAGTTTCCATCATCCCAAACCCCGGATCCCTTGCCTCATGATGCCGATCCATCTTCCTTCACCTCTGAGCACCTCACCAATCCAACCCTGAATTCTTTCCCTCTCCCAAACTACTGCTCTCACCCTAAAGGGTATGGAAAATCTACTCTAATTGGACTCATTTCTTGCTCCAGTATAACACATACCAGGAAGCATAAAAACCTCTATGAGGAGCAAGATCTCATGAACAGATGTCACCTATAGTCCTACCGCTCGCACACACCTCTCTTGAGGAAATTCAGAAAAGAATGAACCCCCAAAACAGACTCTATAATATGAGAGACCTGAAACAATCCCTGGAATAATAACCCGAACTAAACAAACACATAATAATTCCCTATCAATTCACAACAAATTTTAGAATTCCAAAGAAAATCACCACTCACTAGACCACAAACAATGCAACCTCAAAAATCCCCCAACCCTAAAAAAGGATAAAGACATGACAAATATGCCAGATCTCTGTTTCCCAGCAACACACTCCTGAAGCATCTATGGCGAGAAAGATCTCATTAAATAAACGGCGGGGATACCACTCGCACACACCTTTCTTGGCCAAATTAGGAACAAAGCAAACGACCTCAACACACTCTATAACACGAAAGACACCTGAACCCATCCTTCATAGGGCTCCGAACGGTACCAACACAGAACAATTCTCTTTCAATTCACATAAATTTTGAGAATTCGGAGTAAAATTACGAATGTAGAAAAATAAATCCAGGAGAAAGGATGTAACGCATGAGCCTAAAAATAAGGTAAAAACTACATGGCAAAGCTCCCAGATCCCTGTTTCCCGGTGCCACTGTCCCGTCACCGACACAATGCGATGGAAGAATGATGTCTGGGAGTTTTCCACTGAACTGGGACAGGATCCTTAGAGAGAAAGAAAACCGGATGTGAGGCTACAGATGAGAAAATCGAGCGGATGGAAAGGATCGGCCACTATCACTCGCCTGAGCTGGGAGATTGAAATTCTTGAGCGAATTTAACCCAGGGAGGCCGATAGCCCTGTGAACCATCAAAATGACGCGCGTGAGACCGGTGAGGCGATCCCATTGCGCTGGAGGCGTGGATGAGAGCGTGGAAGTCGCAGCGGATGGATCTGTGTGGCCATGGCGGAGGAGCAAGAAGACAGCGTCGGAAGAGTGGCAAGAAGAAGTGAAAGCCAAGTCGGAGCAAGGAAGAGTCGTGTGGACAGAGACAGAGTGATGAATCTGGGAATGATTTCTCTTCATCCATTACTTTTCATCCACTTCATCCTTTGTCTTGGCCTTGAACTAACCGCCAGGCTTTCACTGGCTGGAAAAAAATTCCTGCCGTAAGCAAGGAATCAAGGGCCCAATCAAGGAATTATTGCACATGAGCGTACCTCTCATCCATCTAGCATAAAAACTTGACTCCCTATAAGGTAGAAATATCATAACCCGTGAAAATAAGGTGATTCGCATTGAAGATATGGTCTTACAATCATGACATAATTTTCCAAGATAGACGAGAAGGATTCATGAAGAATGCAAGTTGTTCTATATCTTTCTGCCCTGTACAAAAAAATTCTACAATTTTTCAAAGTGGAAAGTTGTCAAACCCCCTACTCGTTCACTAGATTCTCCCTACACCGAACAGAGTAATCCGCATTTCCATACAAAACATCACCTAAACCGGTTAACTCATGAGTACATTAAACTTGACTCCCATTGGCTACACTAAGTGTACACGCATTGAAGTTGCCGCCTCGCCATGATCGGTTTCAGAAATGGCACTTCACTATTATGATGGCGGTCTAGTGCACGGATAGAGGGTGGTTAACCGGTTTGGGTATTTCTACCTTAGGGTTGTTGCCAATTCATCTCAAATGACCTCGGGTACACTAATTTGGGGTCTTTAAAGGTAAATTCGGTGTTAAATCAAGTTCCAAAAATAACCTCTAGGCTGCATACTATTTCAGGGTTTTGATGTTGGATGATTGATAAGTGCACTCATATACAATAATATTCTCTTTCTTGTGTAAGGGGGCTTGGTTTCATTACACCTACCGAGGGGGTAATAGCAACAACACTCCCCTTAGAGGTTGGTTTACACTATATTCGTTATATAGAGACAATTGCGAGTCTCATTATAATGTTGACAATAAATATAGTACCATATTCATGTCCAATAAAATGAGACTTTCCATTAAAACGAGACATCATCTTTGACGATAATTGATGTAGCCCACCGAAACAAGTAAATTTTGGTACGAGTGACTTGAAATGTATGCAATAATTTATGTGAACTTCATTTTTTATGACCATATGTGTTATGTTGATACAATTTCTTAACTTTGAGACTTTTTGCCTACAATTTCAGCAATTTTTTTCATACAATCTGAACTTTTTTTAACATTCTAATTATAGATTGTCCTCGACTCGAGGATAATCTTCTCATATATAGTCAAAGGGCTCCTGACAAATATAGAGTCGGTAAAGAAATCAATGAAAACTCTAAAATCAAGCATTAAGTTGAGGCTATGAAAAGTCTCAGTTTAACTAATATGGTGTTTTTTGCTACATCTGTTTTGCGACGGGATTTCCTTTTTAAGCCATATTAACCATAATGTTCATTCTTTTGGATTAATACCATGGGACGTAAAATACAATAGTCGGTGAGGGCAAGATTGGTTGCGTTACGAATTGTCAAAGTTTAGGTATCTGCGGAAATTTGGAATGCCATACACCATTTATTTGAATATCTTCCAATAATAACAAATTTTTGTACCCATATCCATACACATAATAATATGTAACTTTATTTATTTGAAGCCTACTAAACAACATAACAAACCGTATCACTACAAAAATTGATGACCAGTATTAACTAGTCCCTCTTACAAGAGTATGTAACATATAACAATTATAGTGTCCGTATAATAAGATAAAACACACGGACATTTAGTATAGCCACATTTCCGAGCACCCATACATGCATAATTCAAACTCCGCTCCATTAAAATATGCTACGGTATGCGATATATAAACTATAAACTGACGTTGAATGCATATGGCTATTAATATACTTATGGTGCTCGTGACGATGGATCCGCACCGTCCTGTGCTTCAAAACGATCTATTGATGCCCAGATGTTTGCTATCTGTAATGCTGGAATTCGCATTCGTGGATTCAAAGTTCCCTCTCGAATGCGAGACTGCCATGCACCCATGATGCAATCCGTATGGATCCAAACCGGATCATATATACTCTCTTCATGCCAACTGTTGCCACTGCTAGAGTCCCACCCCTCGTATGTTACTGCATTCACGGATTGAGTTGCAGCCGGGGTCCAGTATTGGATTTGAATTGAATTGGGATGTTCTGGATCGGAATTTGGAGCGGTAATCGCCCTTGCAATCCAAACCGGTTGCTCGTTCCCATCATCTGGTGGCCGGATAGCTAAGAAATATCCAGCATAAACATCCCTACCGACGCGAAATGACTCTCTGGGACGATCACGCCTCCGACCAACGTGTGGTGCATCACGTGCAAATTCCTCCCGCAATGTTCCATCCGCTTGAAACTGATCTACTTTCGATGGCGCAATCCTTGTAGTTGGCCAAAACCCGGTTTTGAGATGCTCTTCCGATGGAAGCGGTGCATCCAATGCGGTTTTCACGCCCCTCCAATAGTAGCTAACGGGTTCTATTTTCCTTCGGAACTCCCCCGATAGATCGTCATTAGCCATGCCATTCCATAAATTCAAAAAACCCCCCAGGCCTTTGCAAACTTCATCATGGCCACGCATCTTCTCCAGTTTCAATGCCATTGGATCGCCGTGAGGAACTTTTGGTGTCCCTATGTCGGTTTCATTCAACAATCGAATCCCTCCCCCTTCTTTTGGAAGCCACTTGTTATCTGTACATAATAGCTTGTATTGCATCAATGGCCACCCATTCGCGTCTTTATAAAACTTGAATTGTTGGGCGTTTGTGTGTCCCTCGAAAGCATCTTGCCTAGTGCACAAATAACCCTCCACAAACTTCTTGAAATCTGGTACTTCCTCGATCATATGCGGTATGACTGGTCGAGACTCTGTGTCCATGAATGACTTCATCAGCAACGGAAACATTGTATAGTCTGTCCCTCTCAACTTATAGCTCCATCTCCCAAAAAGCGCATCGATATCGTCGTGTGTGTGACCAACGATCAAAAAGTTGATGTATACTTCTTAAAACACGTTATGGAACGTTAAAAGTGAGCATAACGCAAATACATAACGGTTCTTATTGTCCCCGGATGCGTTGTCCAGCTGCAAATTCAAAACCGGTGGAAGTAGCACTACCGCGATATGATTCCCACAATAAGGATATAAAGATGATTCGCACATGTCGACCCGTCAAGCAATGCAACAAACAACGATACAGATCCACCTCCATTGAAAAAATCTCGAGAGGACTGTTTGGGCGGTAACTCTAAGTCTCGAAGCAACTTTGCAATAGAGCCTACTATGTGATTTGAATCACTGGGAAATATGTCTAATCCGTAATGAGCATAACGAACATCCCTGTGCCCATGAGCAATCATTCCAGTGACAGAAATCGGTAGCTTCATGAATGAATCCATGTGCTTGCTCTTATGAGAGAAATGTGGAGACGACGTCTTCGAATAATCCATCTTATTATGTATGATCGTCACACATTTCTCGGGTTCTTTCTCCGATAGATATCGGTTTGCGTAGTATAACTTCCGATGTGCACGTTGGCCTGCAATATGTATATCCAACATTTTTTGGCACACATCATAAGCCCCGCTCCCTCTAGTACAAGTTGCGCGCATTCGCTTCAGATCGTCACAATCGCCACATCGAACAAAGTTGTCACCCCGTTTTTTCACGAAAAACTTTGAGAACGAATCTCTACGAATTCTACTAAGTCCACTATCAGAGACATTTTTCAAACTCAATTGTCGGTTGGCAGCATTGATCTCCGGCAACGTACTGATCCAATGAAATGATGACGGAAGTGACATTGCTACCACCTTCTCGCCGTCTTCCATTGTTCGTGACTTGTGTAGCATATGGTCTACACTGTTCTCGAGAATGGTCCGCAGCACGGCTGTTGCTTGAAATATGTGCGTGCGCGGCTTCTTTGCACCCAGATTGCCATGTTGTTCTGCGCGCTTGCCAATCAACTCATTTGCCTCGTATCGGTAGTATGATGATCTATGAACGCCCATGATCGTCATCCACGCTTTCGGACAAACTTCACGGCCCTCTAATGTGACCATCTCCCTCCCGTTTGAATCCTCATGTACTTGCTTATGGACGTCGAGCAATCGATGTTTCTTGTAGAACACGCCTCCGTTCAAGTGCATTTCAGCCCTAAGAGCGGCAATCTTGTCCCTGGGAAATGGTTGTAGACAGTTTTTTGAGCAACATAACTTTGTTGATACAAGAGTTATGGATTCATTGCTCAAAAGTGCTTATCTTTTAGGTATCATGCTCGTGTTTTGTCTCTCTCTCACAGTCTCATATACACGTACACCAGCACGGCCTCGCCGCCGTGCAACGACATTTGCGACATTTTAAAGGTACACTTGGTTATGGTCATGCAAGCTGGCATCATTCAAGTAAACACGAGAGATATGCCAACCACGCAGTTGAAACATCCAGTCAGAAGGTACGTACTCATCGGAGAGCGATTCAGCAATTAAAATGGCCACATGGTTGTCACCTAGAGGTTGGTTCTCACTATTGATGACTAGATCTGCATCGACATTATGGCAAATTCTCCTACCAACATCCTCTCCTGCCTCGTTTTTTAGAATCACACATTTTGACATCCATGCTCTGCGGGGGAGGCCTTCACAGTTAACAACTCTTTCTGCCAACGCAGCTCTTCTAATGACACCTTCGACATTACCAACGTTTTCCATGCTGCAAAATTTAACATTTTCAATACACTAATTTCCCTTTTTGAATTTAATGCACACACGGGGGGTGTAGTGGCGAAAATGTAAAAAACCACGTGCGAAAAAATATAGGGTGGATTTTATTCAAAACACATAATTTTTATAATTTTTTAGATATACAATAGCATCCTCTAAATTTGAATTTGGGAACGTTGTCGATATTTACGTGCTGGAAGGAATGAAACATACTCACAGGTTTGTAGTGCGTCCGTGCTCACATTCGATGGAAAGTTCGATACAGTCATAAGAGCCCACTGTGCATCTTGCACAAGTCGAGCGGCGGCCCTTGCTGGTGTTGAAAGTAATAGGTGCGGGCCAGAACCCAAGGCAGACCCCACAATGTGCTCCTCAAAGTAGGACTGGTAGCTGGAAAGATGACATAGGTGCACATGCCGTCCCAACACGGGTACCAGTGGAGGGAAATGCCCAAGAGGTGGCTATTGTGCAAACTGTTGAATTGAAGCGAGTGTGGTTGGTGTTTTGTGATGTTTTAAAGCATACATAGAATGGGTTTTGAAATTGTTCGAGCCTGTTAGAAGTGGCCGAGTCAAATGCATAGCATTCGCCTCTTGTATGTAAATATTTGATTATGAAAATAATTTGTTTTTTCCTTAGCGACGGATTTTGTTGACACACATCCCCAGCGAGATGAAAAGTCCAGCACACTATAGCGTATTTTGTAGATGTCAAACATCCATATTTTTGGATGATATTTTGACAACATCATCCACGCCATAGCGAATGAAAATCGTCCCAAAAATCCACAAAATACTATTTTTTCCACAAATACTCTCAAGTGAGGAACTTCCCCTTTTGGCGTTGTGGGAAGTGCCTACAAATCCCCATTTTTGCACTTCCCCACATGGGCAAGAGCTCTAGTCTTGTAGCCTCCCTTTTCACATGGGAAACCACCAGTGTTCAAGATTGAAGCCCTCATATGAGTTTCATTTTGAAGGGCTCTCAAATTTCAGCCCTTCAATTGAAGGGCTAGTTCAAATCCAAGACGTCAATCCAAGAATATAGAAATAAAATACAAAACTCATATTAAACTTGTGCATGAATTATATGGTACATGTTTCCAGTACAATGTGAAGAATTAACAATCAACCATCTAACTCCACTTCTTGTAGTGACAATGCCCTAAGCTTGTTGGTTTTTGTGGCGGGCATATTATATTGAGGACTTCAAGTGACGTCTCCATTTTTCAATTTGGGGTTGCGTTTTGAAGGGCTGTTTTGAGAGAGGTATATTTTGAGGGACCAAATTGAGTTTGAAGGGCATTGAAGACTTCAATCTTGAACACTGGAAACCACCCGATTTTCCCATGTGGGGAAGGCCTCCGGGGCTCCTTGTGAACCGCAAGAGAGTAGGCATCTGGCAGCCGCATTTTTCTTGTCCCAGAGGTCTTGTTGAATGCGTAGGGCTGCTTTCTCAAATAGATCAGCGTCATATGGGATGAGTAGCCTTAACTCCTTGTCTGTCAACAATTTGAGCAACTCCTGGGCCTCAAATAACATCTCAACATGGAACTTTCAGACGGAGAAACCCTCGCCATCAAAGATGTTGAGGTTTACCTTATCAATGTGGAAACCCCCCGTGGCTAATTTAAGTGAGTAGAACAAGAAATGAATACTCAGTAGCTTATAATGACAAATGCCAATTGTGCAAGAGTTGCAATAGAAATTACGTTCAGTGCAACTACGGTAATTCCACGGTGTTAGGCAACTTCTAACAAATTTGTTATGAATTTTCAAAGAGCATATATGCAATCATAGAGCACATATCCGATCTGCTTATAACCATGTCACCATGTTGAATTTTGACTTGTCATGTAAACCTAAAGGCACATTGTTATCTATTTGCAGTGCTCATTGCATAACATAATGTGAATGATTTAATTTCAACAAGTGGACTGAATGTTGAATCGCTTCATGTCTTAGGCCTTGTGTCGTATGTTCAATTTTGCAATGATGTGGTTGTATTGCTTGCTACAATAAGTAGTGTGTCTCCCCATGCATTGGCAAGGGGGACACCGTGGAATTACATTGACATAGAAAAATATGATTGGCTCTTGGGGAGGGGTGGGGCATTTTCAGCGTGTACAAGCTAAAAGGAATGCGGAGATACTACAGCGTGATTTAGCCAATGCACAGGTGGCTCGCGCGTGGCCACTGTGGCACGTGGGCCCTACAGTGGTGCTTGCCTGTCGCGGACCTCTCCATAAGGATTGCCCGAAACACCTTGGACACAAGGGGGACCCCGGAGTGACACCCGGGACTTGTGGCGCCGTTGGTGAGAGGGCCCAAGTGATCCTAGTGTGGGTGAGGGCCCCGGGCGTTGGGAACGCCTCCCACCCACGGAGACTAAGAGGCATGAGGGTGAAGTCATAAGCTATGCGTAGCTTATGGCGTGCCGATTCTAGAATGCTTTAGAACACCTCATTTGGAGGTGTTAGCTAGAAGATATGGCAAGTTGAGTGGGGTGTTGTCCCGGGACAGCACCCTGGACCAGCAGTGGCCTGGGAGTGGCTCCCGGGACTGCGAACCTTTAAAGAGGCATAACTTCCTCTGTACTTGCCCGAATGGGGCAAGTGAGTAGTCCATCGTGATCTACGTGGAATGTAGATCACGATAGAGTGGTCGATTGTGAGAATCAGACAAGGTATGAGGAAGTTATGGGGTTCTGAAGCTGCTGGGGCCTTCTAGGCCAAGCGGCTAAGGGAAAATGTCTACTTGGCCCCAAGAGTTGGGGGAGAGACAAATGGTTACTTGACGGTGGGGTAGGGGCCCTGCCTAGAGTCCTAGAGGCTTATATGGGTGAGGTGGTGTGGCCTCACCCACCCGAGGCCCAACGGCAAGGCCTCCAAGGGCATTGGCCCATTGTGAGGGCATAGTTGTCTAGTAAGGCTCGGGTTGTTGTAGTGTTGCTCCGGCAACACGATGTGCAACATAAGATTGGACTTCCATGAATGGAAGTCGACATCTAAGAATTGGTTACCGATTATGCGGTGAGTCCCGAAAACCAAGTAGGAGTTTGGTCCCCCTCTTACTAAGTGTTGGGTCCGCGGTATTGGAAGCTAACCATTCGCATGGCGGTGTGCAAAGGGTTAGCGGTCGTAATTCTTGCTAGAATCAAAAAAATGGACCGAGTTAGCAATGGGACCTAGCAAGGGTTGCGACATTTGGTATCAGAGCAGGGTTCCAACCTTTGAGCTAGCACTTTGAGGAAGAGATGGCTACCAAACTTGCGGGTTATGATGGTGAGCCCGAGGCTTCTAAAAGGTTGTGAGGCTCAAATTGGAACAAGGATCATGTCCAAGCGGATTTTGACCCCGCCATTGATTCTAATGAGAATGGTGGGGATGATGGTGGATTTGGTGACGGAATGGAGGAGTGCCTTGAAAGGGCTCCCGCAAGCCTCAAAGGGAATTTGAAGGCTAGGTTACCGAATTCATCCGAGAGCTTGGAAAGTGGTGATGTTGGATTGGAATTCCAACTCAAAATGCTTGAGTTCATGGAATTAATGGATTTAGGACTCAAGTGTGGCAAGCATGAGAGGGGCCAATAAGACAAAGATGGTCGAGCTCCTCATGATGTAAGTTGCTAGGCCTACTTCTTCAAGAAAGAAGTTGGCCAAGGCATGCATGCCAAGTATTTTCGCGGGGCTTGGCAAGGCAAGAAAGGTGAATGAATTTGTGTTGGAAATGGATGTCCAAAGGCCAAGGTGGACGACAAGGTCGTCATAGTGGTTATCTTTTTGGAAAGACTATGCGCTTGAGTGGTGGACTAGCAAGAATGTGCAAGAGCCCGAAGTGGTGGCAAGCTTGACTTGGGTTGGCTTCATGAAGTTGTTAGTTGAGAGGTTCATGCCGAAATACCTAAAATTGAGTAAGGGAATGAACTTGGTGGAAATGAGGCACATGGGGTCTCTTAAGGCCTATGTGTGAAATTTTAACACCCAAATGAATGCTACACCTAAGATGAACGGGTTTGCTAAGACATGCAAAGTGTTGGAGGACACCTTGTTCAAGTTTCTTAGGTGGGCTGCCAAAGTGGGTGGTGGACACCTTATTCAAGTTCCCGAAGCATTTCAAGGATGTGGCGGGGACCATCAAGATGCCGAGACCATTGAAGCCGATGGACCCAAAACGAAGTCGGGTGGTGCCTCACAACAAAGTGGCTTGAGCCAAGCTATGTCCCGAGGCAAAGAGTGCAAGAAGTTTGAACCATCATACCAACACAAAGGTCAAGCCAAAGGTACAACTTCCAACAAGGGTGGCACTCAAGGAAGGAAGCCACGCAATGTTGGAAACAAGGAAGGTTGCTTTGTGGTACCAAGGCAAAGCATATTTGTGCCGCGGATGGAATGTGAGAAGTTGGCTTTGTGGTAACAAAGTAAATCATGTTTGTGCCGAGGATGGAATGTTACAAGGTGGCATTGTGGCACCAAGGCAATTCATGTTTGTGCCACGGAGGGAATGTTAGAAGGTGACATTGTGGTACCAAGGCGATTCATATTTGTGCCGTGGACGGAATGTTAGGGTTTAGGCATTGCGGTACCAAGGCAACTCATGTTTGTGCCACGGACGGAATGTTAGAAGGTGGCATTGGAGTACCAAGGCAATTCATGGTTGTGGCGCGGGCCAAATGTTAGACGGTGGCTTTGTGGCCAAGGCTAGTAGCCCTAAGCCAAAGCCAAGTCTTTTGTACCTTGAGGCTTAAATAAATGATAGAAAGGTCCCATGGGTTCACAAAGAGGCAACAAACTCCTTTGTGAGCCAGAAGCTCACAATATGCGGTTACAAAGGGTGAACCGCATGAGACAAAGGAGGTGGCGTTGCATGTGACCTTGAAATGTGGGACAATGGAATTTGTGGACATTTCACAATATGTGAAATGGATGAGGTGCCCTCATGTTGGAGGACACCTCCTTGAAACTCACATGGTGGATGTGAGATGCAAGCCGGTGTGCTTGTGGTGTGCCATGACGGCAAAGAGGTGAATTGAAATTCACAAGGACTCCTATGGTAGGAGGAGCCAAGTTGAATTTGGTCTCAATGGGCCAAATGGGAATTCAACAAATAATGTCATGGTTCCATTGGAGGAACTCCAAGGAACTCATGGGGAGGCTAGGAAAGATGGGCCTCCCCCAAAAACCACCACTACAACAAAACGCACATTTTATGACTGCAATTTATGACTGCTTTAAGTCATAAAATCCCAAAATATGACTGACGAGGTACCGGGGGGGGGATGACGCGCGCGGTGACTGGGTCTACTCATTACCGACGAGTCGCTTCGGACATCAGTCATATGAATATATACGGTAGTTTGGGCGTATAAAAGGACAGAATCTACGATCCCGACAGCACGTGGGGCATGTCTTGATTGGCTTTGAAGTCCGTGCAATTTTTGATCTGCCCGGGCAGAAAAAAAACCAATCCGACGTGGCATGTGACTCTGTGTAGTTATATTTTTTGCTGACGTGTAATATGATTGTGACGAGTCATAATTTGGCCGACGTGGCAAACCACGTGGAATGTGACTGCTAGTTTTATCACTGATTGTAGTCATGTTTTTGTGGCGTTAGCCAAATTTTTTGTTGGGATGCCATTATTATATGACGGCCTATAGTCATATTTTTGGTGACATGTATTGCACAATATGACATGATGGAGTGATATTTTTGCGATGGAGAGTCACATTACGTGGTTATTTATACGCGGTTGTGACTGTATTGGGTTAGATCCGCATTACTTCCAGTCGTGAATGTCAGTCACATTTCGAATACATTCCAAGCGGTTACGACGCATTCAAGTCATGCGTTACATGACTGAGGCAAGTAAGAAAAAAATTGTCACAGGTCTATACGAATATGTAGCAAGTTCATTTTGCATATACATGGGAAGCAATTATTAGAGACACAAATTGCACAGATAAATATAAATAAATTCAATGATATTTTGTAGTCAATATCTCAAAACGTATCCAAATGTGCCAGTCTCTGCCATATTTACCATCAATATGTAAACTATCTAATTATGAAAGGCTTGTTTCATTCCTCCGACAGAGCCTTGAGTGTTTTCATAGACCACTTGGTGATGGACTTCAGCGCATCGCCCAAACGCGATCAAAAGCGGCCACGGATACACCTTGAATTTGTTGACGCTCTAGTCAAAGTCGTAGGAGTAGCCCTGTAGTCGCGTAAGCCAGTCGGGCATCCGGCTTCGTCCACGTCAACACATGAACGCCCGTGTTCCGCTCGTCGCTCTTCTTTAAGTTCCGCCGTAAATTCTTCAGTTTGAATTGTCGGTGGCGTGCTCTTCCGTCTCCGTGATCACTGCCTTCAACCTCCGTCGTCCGGCTGAGGCTCCGCACCTTCTCCACGAGGAGGTCACTCCCTCTTTAGTTAATGCATACACGTGCGCTCATGACCTATTTATTGGGGGGCTATTTACCTTGCAAAAAAGATTATAAGGTATGGTATTTTTCAAAATAAAAGTGAATTCTTGTATTTTAATACACCCTATCAGTAATTATAAATTTTTGGGGGAATCATTTTAAAACTCCCTATTTTACTTATACTACATTTTTTTCCTTCCCGACACGTGGGTAGAGACCATTAACTCTACATTGGAACCATTGGTTCAGTAACGTTCAAGCAAGCCAACCTGCGAAGTCATCCATCCAAGCATTTTCAATAGAAAATTACCTCTTTTCATCCACTAGCACAGACCCTACCCTAGACCTGCTACCCCTAGTAATTGTTTCCACGCTATTTTACATGTACTGACTAGATAAAAGAGGCCATAATATGTGATGGTATTTTACATGTAAACATGTTTCACTATTTTAAACACCCCTATATTATATGTACGTTTTTTACAAAATTTACCTACAATGAATATATTAGACCCTATTTTTTATCGCACGTTGTTCTACGATTTTTCGCCAGTGACCTCCCCGTGACCTTCTCGCAGAGGTGTGTCGGATCGGCTCTTTTTTTTAGCCATACCCCGTAAAATGCTTACCTCCCAGAGCTCCAGCTCGTCGAGGAACTCATTCATGTGCCATGCGCCATCGTCTTCCTCCTCGTTGTACGCCGATACTTCGTCAACGTCCATCTCACAAGCTCGGAGAGTATCTTGCATGTTTTGGGACAACCAGATATCTTCTTCATCGGCAGCCGTGCTCTTCTTTCGGCTTGATTGCAACGGCCAAGACTTGGGTTCACTTGCATTTCCCTACACACCTAGACATGCAAGTCAGTATATGACTATATGGAATGACATGATATGACTGTATGGAGTCACCCTACATGACTATACTAAGTTACACGATTGCATACAGTCTTACTATATGACCTCATGGAAAGATATGATTGCATAATATAACTGGACAAAGTCATATGACTGCTTAGAGTCATATTATATGACTGCACTAAGTAACATGTTCGCCTAGAGTCCGAATATGACTTCATGAAGTGACATGCATATGCGGACATATGTTATCAACATTTTTCTTACATGTGATTGGAGTGAGACCCAAAGAACGCGAATGACTGAATGCGACTGTAAATGCAAGAGATTACGGGGAAGGTCAGTACCAATTGAGAGATAGCGTTAAATGTTACTGTTTTTACCTTCCGCCTCTTTGGTTTCGACCGCTCATCCTCGGATGTCTCATCTTCGTGCTGTTCGTCCTCGTCATCATCGATATCCGTCTCAGCAAGTTGTTTTTTCCCTTCACTTGGATGGTCACACCCCAGCCACCACCCTGCTCTAGAAATGGGCTTAGCTCTCCAAGAGGCACGCCACAGCTGCTCTCGAAAACACGCGCAAGCTCATTCGAAATCATTTCCAAAACCGACAATGAAATTGCCGGGGAAACTAGCAATTGTGCAAAATACTTCCACTTATACGTCATCAAGCAGATTATCAATTTTTCTTGTCAAATTTCCTAGTACATTGTCTATTTCGGCAAAAATGGAGGAAATCGCGAGAACCACACTATTGAGTACGAACGGGAATTAATACATGGACATTACATGTCACAAAAATTATGAATCCAAAAAGTGATAATACTGGAACATGACTCCAACGAGTCATAATATCTCCACATATTCTATGACTCCAAGGAGTCATAATCATTAGAATGTGATTGGAATGCGTCATGATGACTCTAAACTATGACTGGAGGGAGTCATAATGTTGTCTCTACAGGTGAGCTCAGCTTTCTCCTGGGGTATTAGCTTGAATTCTTTTTTATTCACCTCCTAAAGGTATTACTGTAGTATTGGTAGTCCAATGGGAAAAGAGAGCTGGCTATATGTATGTATCAAGAAATGCATAATTTGAAGTGATCAAAGAGGATATAAAGTGAATCTGTATTTGCTCCACATATATATCAACTTAGGATGCAACAAGTTCTAAAATTGAAAAGGAACCTGAAGAAAATGAATAAGCAAGGGATAAATATTAACCTGAAGACAGATCATCACAATTAAAAAGACACCAACCATCCAGGCAATCCCATTCCATGTGGCCAACACTGGTCTCAAAAGCCACCATGTGGCAAATAGCAATAAAACTGACTAGCCAACCACAATCTGCAAATGCTTGTTATTACAAATTTCAAATCAGAGGATCATGAGATGCAAAAGTTATATAAGAGGTCAAGGTGAAAATTCTCTCTCTAGTTCAATTGATCACATAGAGCTCCCAATTGAACCTAGATTGGTGTCTATATTTTGAGCACATAGACCAATGTCCTCATAGCACATGTTTTTTTTTTGTGGCCACTCTTAACTACAAGCCTTGCCATATACCACACAATATAGGTATCCAATTAAGACGAGTGACCACATAAAGCTCACATATCTTACATGGACACATTGCACTACATCCAAGATATTATCCATGAGCACACCGCTCAAAGTAGGAAAAACTTTTACTTACAAAAAGGGGTAGAAATGGCCGCGCAATAGGTATGTACAAATCCTCTCCAAATATATTTTCTTTCTCATGTTGGTCCAATCGCGTATCCTGCTAATCACAATTTCCCAGAATTAGCACACTGCATCGGTATGTCTTTTAAATGTAGAATCATCTCAAAATTAAAAGGTTAGTTGTGCACAACCTTGAGTTCAAAAGCATCGAGTCAAGAGCAACAAAACAAAGCCTAATACTTGGATGAGCATGTACACACACACATACACACAAGAGCAATAAAACAAAACCTAATACTTGGATGAGCATGTACACACACACATACACACAAGAGCAACAAAACAAAACCTAATACTTGGATGAGCATGTACACACACACACACAAGAGCAACAAAACAAAGCCTAATACTTGGATGAGCGTGTACACACACACACAAGAGCAACAAAACAAAGCCTAATACTTGGATGAGCGTGTACACACACACACAAGAGCAACAAAACAAAGCCTAATACTTGGATGAGCATGTACACACACACACACAAGAGCAACAAAACAAAGCTTAATACTTGGATGAGCATGTACACACACACACACACAAGAGTAACAAAACAAAGCCTAATACTTGGATGAGCATGTACACACACACACACACACACACAAGAGCAACAAAACAAAGCCTAATACTTAGATGAGCATGTACACACACACACACAAGAGCAACAAAACAAAGCCTAATGCTTGGATGAGCACACACACACACACACACACAAAACGTGGAAAACACAGGACTTCCGAAACTTACAAAACCAACAGAACTATGAAAGCGACAAAGTTTAGGGTTTTTGTTGAATACTACATCACTTAACTACCCAACAAAATGTTGAATGCTACATCACTCAACTGCCCAACAACAAAAGAAAAACAACAAGAGGAGCATCAAATTTTGAAGGAAACTTGAAGCTTCACCAAGGAAGCATTGGAGAAGGTTGGAGGGAAGAGGAGCTTCGGAGAGACGTTCAACCACGGCTTTAGGTCCACTGCCACGGAATTACAAGGACGACGCGTGGTTATAGGGTCCCGTATCCACGGTTATAGGACCATCAACGTTTAGTGAAGGAGAACTTAGGATTTTGACTAAAGGACTATTATATTAGTATAGAAGGAGATATTATTGAGCATTATGAAGTACATAGGACTAGGAATACATTCCCATAGTAGAAGTATACAAGATTTTGTTAAAGACAATTATGCTAATGAGAATATTTAGCAATTATGAGGAAGAAAGGATTTCATGTACATTCCGTTAGTGGAAAGATACAAAATCAAAGCATTATAAGATTTAATCAATCGAGCATGTAAGCATTGATTAAATTCTTATAAATGACATATAATGTAGCCACGGCAAGGATATAGCGAAATCTTGAAAATACGAACATTAGAGTAACTTGACGGTTATAACCGTTTGTGATAAGTACTATCTACGAACGCCATAGATAAATAGATATTTAGGGAAGTGGAGTTAACAACCACTCTAAATATAGATTTTGAGAAATTTAATAAGAAACTCCGCAAACCACAAATTCTCACCATCTCCGCAACCCATACAGACAAACAAACGCAATTCTTGGGCATAACCTCAACCCAAAAATTCCTGCAAACATCTACTTAACCCACAAACTCACAAACCATCCCACCTTCACCGAAACCCTTCGAATTGTAGTCTGGAGAAGCGTCCTCGAGACCTCCACCGAAACCCTAAGGAAGTTTTCACCACTCACCACGGTTGGATGAACTTCATTTGTATGAAATTAGGGTGGATGAACTTTGGTTGGGTGAAAGAGGTTCACTTCAGTTGGATGAAGTGAAGTCTATTTTCACTTGGGCTGAATTATTTGGGTTGATTTATTTGGGTTGAATTAGGTTCAATTAGGATTAATCAGGCTTAATTAGGGTCAATCACTCTTAATTAGTTTGAATGTGTATGAGAACATATGAAAGTAAACGACATTACTTAAAATATTATAAAATATTCATATAAAGGAAAAAATCATTTTAACAAATTAAAAATAAAGGATTGGTTTAAAAATAGTTCATAAATGTTGAATTTTCACCTAAAAAGTTTTTCTTTTAGATTTTTTTAGTACTATAAAAGTTAAAGGAGAATAAAAAATTTAATTTCAATTTTTAAATGATAATTAATCGGGAACTTTTGATGCCACAATTTGGTTCACTAGACATTACCAATGTCTAGTGACTGTGTCAACCGTTCATTTTGGGTTGAAGTCATCCTCATTCAGGGTTGTCTATTGTGTCGTGACGGAGGCTTATCCCGGCATAATGTCGTGCCGTCACGACACGTATCCGTCACGACATTATGCCGGATTATGCCGGATGCTGTCTTTATCCTGCCGGACTTGAATTTTACCGATTTTTTTGTGTAATTACATTACCCAATTTCGGACACGTAGGATTTACATTGTCCACGTGTGACGACATGTCAGCAAAGTAAAGGGAAAGTGGGGAAAATTCTACTAGCGCCCGTCCGCCCCCCCGTCCGCCCCCGTTCCCAATCCCCGTTCCCACCCGTCCGCCCTCGTTCCCAATCCCCGTTCCACCCCGTCCGCTCCCGTTCCCCCCCGTCCGCTCCCCCCCTCCGTCCGCTCCCCCGTCCGCCCCCCCGTCCGCTCCCCCCCTCCGTCCGCTCCCCCGTCCGCCCCCCCGTCCGCTCCCCCCCCCTCTGTCCGCTCCCCCCCCCCCTCCGTCTGCTCCCCCGTCCGCACCCCCGTCCGCTCCCACCCCTTCTGTCCGCTCCCCCGTCCGATTCGAACACTATAAATTGAGGGTGCAAGGTGCCATTTTTGCCTCCACTGACATAGTGTGTCTCAAGTCTTTTGATTCTCCTTTGAGGAGTGAGGATTGAATGCGTGAGACCCGAATGCAGAGTATACTTTGTCCAATGTAGTGTCTGTGAATTAGGGTTGCCCTCGTGGCACTCTTGAACAGGACCTAGTATGCGATCAAAGTGACTTGCTCTAACTTGTTTGTATTTGCAGGTTTTGTTGAAGTCATGCCACGCCGAAACGATGCATGGGATCATTGGTACGAGGATAAGGGGAGGGTTCCCGGTAAATCACAAAGGCAGGTTAAATGTAGGTTTTGCCCGTTCGTCATATCTTACCGAGGAGATAGAATGTTGGCCCACCTTGGTTATAGACCTCATGTAGGGGGTGCTTCTGATGTTTCCACATGTAGGATGGTACCCCCGCATATTAGGGCCTTGTTTGAACATTGCGGAGGCATTGTGCCCTTACATGTAGGCATTGTAAATGAGGACTCTCTGGTGGCAGATATTGTACCTTTGGAGCCTATTATAGCGGGCTCCGTAATTAGTGAAACAGAGCCTTTGCTTATGTCCCAAACCACTCAACATTCTGATGTTGTGATATATGGCACTCCTCCTCGTGAACTACGTCAACTCAACATAACGGAGGGGTTCAATGTGTCAACAAAACAACTCCTCGATAGAGCATGGGCAACGGCTTTTTATGAAGCTAACATTCCTTTCAACATTGTGAGACATCCTGCATTTGTTCATGCTGTGCGTGAAACTGCCCGTCATCGAATGCCAGCCTACACACCACCATCGTACAATGCCATCCGTACGAAGTTGTTAACTGATATAAAGGTTGACCTAGATAGGCAAGTGAAGGAGAAGCTGGGGAATTCCGTTGAAAAATACGGTGTTACAATATGTTGTGATGGATGGGACAACGTGCAAAACCGACCTCTCCTAAACGTTCTTCAATGTGGCACAAAGGGAGACGTTTTCTTGGGTACCATTGACACCACGGGAAATCACAAGGATCATGTCTACGTTGCTGCTCAAATTCAACCATTTGTGGAAAAGGTTGGTCGACATAATGTGGTCCAAGTTTGCACCGACAATGCCCCAGTTATGGCCTCCGCTGCTCGCGACTTGATTCGAGCAAATCCCGATCTATATTTTCAAGGATGTGCTGCACATTGCCTAGATCTCCTCTTAGAAGATTGGGGGAAGGAGGAATGGGTGAAAAAATTGGTAAAAAAATCCCGCCATATTTGTGTATTTGTTAAAAACCATCATGCTTCTCAAGCTATATTCCGGAGGTTGTCACCAAATCTCTCACTCCGCCTACCTGTAGAGACCCGTTTTGCTACGAACTTCATCATGATTGAACGTCTTCTCCAAGTACGCAATGCTTTGGAAAGAATGGTGGTTGATGAGGATTGGATCACTCTAATGCGTGATATGAGGAGGAGATCTGGCACCTCTTACATGAAGGGCTTTGTTGTGCGAAGCTTTATACGTTCTGATGGATTCTGGAACACGTGCGAAAATTTCTTGTATATGGTGATCCCGGTTGTTAAAGCTCTTCGTGTATTTGACGGCAAGGCGCCTGCAATGGGAATGGCTTGGAGGGTCATGCATGATTTACAAACCCATATTCGTGGATTCAGTAAACCTCCATTTCGCTTAAGCCCTGAGCTTGCTGCAAATGCTATGGTAACGTTTCAAAATAGATGGAGGTTGATGTTGAATGATCTACACTGGGCTGGAGCGATGTTAAATCCGCTTCTACGTGGTTGGGCCCCACTCCATGAGGATGACAATTCGAGGACAATCCTAAATCGAGTTCTTCGCAGGCTTGCTCAAGATGAGGACACTTATGTCCAAATCCTCCACCAGTACCAAGATTTTCTTGAAAATCGAGGGCCTTTTGCTGATTCTACTGACCCGAGCGTGCATGCCGCACCTCTCCATGAATGGTGGGATGCAATAGGAGGTGGAGCTAAAGCCCTCCAAACAATAGCAAGACGTATCCTTGCACAAGTATGTTCCGCATCCGCATGTGAACGCAATTGGAGCATGTACTCATACGTTCACAACAAGAGTCGCAATCGCTTGAAGCATAGTCGTGCTGAGGACCTCGTCTACATATATACCAATAGTAGGCTCATTCGACATCGGAGGGGCCCAAGACCTGCTCAATGGTACGAATTGAATGAGGTCCATTCTGACGATGACCTTGACGAAGAAGATGACAACGAAGATGACGTGGATCCAACTGGTAGGGCTGGAAATGATGAAGACAACAATGTTGATGACATCGACTTTGATTTGGATGACCTCGATTCCGAGAATCATGGTTCAGAAGATGAGGATGGCAATGGTAGTGATGGAAACCTTGGGGTGTTTGAGTTTGATGAACCGGATGTCCCCCAACATAACGACGGAATGCATGACGATCATGAGGGGTCTATTGGAAGACCGCATGTTGAAACTCTCCACACTAGAGAAGGATTTCCATCTGACCATAATGTTGCTATGGGGGCAAGTGAGAATGTGGGAATTGAAGTAGATTCCTTGCAACATCGGAGCGATTCTCTTTCATTTGGTGAAGGCGACAATGTACTACCCGTAAATGAGCCAACGCACATTCAACATGATCCACTTCCAACCCGAGTACATTCTGAATCCATGGATGCCTCCCTCATATCCAACCATCGTATAGAAGATCCAACGCCCAATGTTCCTGAAATGCCTACAACTCGATTCCGTGCTCTTCAAAGGATTGCATCCACCTCTACGGTGCAATTGCATGCACAAGGTCAACATCGTCCTCTCACTCGAAGTATTGCCAATACTTCTAGATTGGGTGTTTCACGTGCAACTGCGGTGGGTGCTACTTTGGTTGCTATGCACAATGTTTCAAGAAATGTTACTATAGAGGCGCCACGTCGTCCTTCTGTACGTCGACATGTTGTTGAGAACATACCAATTGCAATTCCACCCGCGTCTGTTTCACTTCCACACAGTCAATCCAATGGAAGAGGTGGTCTTGGAGTTGGAGGCGGAAGTACAACGGGGGATGCTTTTATAGATGGAAGTAGAGATGAAGTGCACTCAAGTCGTGGTACGGGTGGAGGGCGCCAGAGAACTACGAGAGGTGTCAAACGTACTAGGAAGAGGTATCAGGGACGATCGCTTCCGTTTACTGCTGAAGACTACAATGAAGATGAGGGTAGACCACATCTAGATGAAAATGGCATACAGGATGCAGATGGCTCCCGGCCGACCAAGAGGATAATTTTCTCACAACGTGACCGAGAGTTGCATCTTCGAAGCGCGACTCCCCAAACGGATGATGATTTCAGCACAGACGAGTCTGAAGAGGACCCAAGATGTGTCGAAGCAAATGATCCTACAGTACGGATTCGAACGTAATGGTTTTGCACAAATGTGTTCTTTCGGTGCTCCCACGTACTCCCATAATTTATTACTTCCGTCAAAATTGATACAAGTTACAACTTTAGGGCCTTCGGTAAGACATTTAGACCACAAAGCGAACGTTACGTTCGAAGTTGTATCATTTTATTATAGTAATAAAATTATTTATTGCATGTTTTTTAAAATTATTTATTGCATATTTATATAATTATATCTTTATGTGGTATTCAATATTGACTATGTAGTCAATAGTACTTTTGGTTAGACTATCATATGAATTACAAATATTCAAGTGAGTTTTTAAAAGTTTCGAATAACATTAAAACATGTGACATCCATATGCTATCTTTTACACGATCTTAGAAATGACAACTTGTCGGTAACTCCTCTTTATATTACATATTCTTTGAACATGAAATATGTTCAATGTGTACAAAGTCTTCCTCCGTTCCTATACAACTTTCTAAACATGCTACAAAAATGCCTAATCCGAATCTGAATCGAGGTCTATTGCAGCTGAAGTAGATCCTCGTCGTGCTCGTGATGATTCCCCGGCTTCCATCATTCGCGTGGTTTCACGGGTGAGATATGGACGACTTCCAAGAGACAGTGGAGTGGCATTACGTGGTCTAGGCCCCCCATTTAGCCATCTCAATACCGCATCATCCGTAACTCTATTCAAGAGTGCTTCAACTGCCTCCAACTGCGTTCTGTGTTTGTGGTACGACTGCTCTAAGTGCGCTTCAAAATGGGAATCCCGTTCCATGGGCATCTCATGTGCATCTTCTTCCAACTCATGCTCCGATATTGATGGTTCACCACTTGCATTGTAAAAAGAAGGTTGAATGCCTCTCCGTAATTGCATGGTTGTCGCATCCCAATGCCAACCAAAAGTTTGGTACAAAAATCTTTTCATGCCATGGTTTGGGGGCTTGTTGGGAAACAACTCGTCTGCAACATACAAAATTTGGCGTGGATTCTGTGCCCATTCGCCATCTTTGTTATCGTTCCAAAGTTCAACCGTTGCACAATTGAATAACCAATTCCACTCAACAGAAGTCCCATCAAACTCGCAAAGGTTGAAGGGATAGTCCGTTGGCCTTACCACCCAGTCCTTAGGCATGTAATCCCGAAGGCCAAATTGGAGGTACAAACGAGGGTGGAAGGGTGATCTGCAATGGGGACATTGCCGTCTCCTGATCATTGCCACTATCAGACATTGTGGATGGAATTGGCCCCCACACGATCCAACTTGAAAGCATCCCTCTGGGCCAGGGTTGTCTATCCCGCCGTTGTGACGGTGTCGTGTCGTGACGGACCCCTCCGTCACGACACAATAGGGTCCACGTAGGGTCAACATAGGGGGAGCCGACTAGGGTGGGTAAAATACTTACCTTCTTGCCAAGGTGGCGTCCTATGTGGCAGAAAACGTCGACGTGGATGTGCATATTTCCCCTGCCACGTAGACCATTTTGCCATTGTGTTTATCATTGTGTTAAAATCAAAGTAATAAAATATTACTAAGGAGGGTGTGGGGCGGACGGGGGCGGACGGGTGGGGCGGACGGGGAAGGGGGGTGGAGCGGACGGACGGGGGGGGGGTGGTGCGGACGGTGGATGGGGGTGGAGCGGACGGACGGGGGTGTGGAGCGGACGGGGGAGGGGGGGTGGGGCGGACGGACGGGGGTGGAGCGGACGGGAGAGGGGGGGGTGGGGCAGACGGACGGGGGTGGAGCGACGGGAGAGGGGGGGGGGGGGGTGGGGCAGACGGAGGAGGGGAGGGGCGGACGGAGGAGGGGGATGGAGCGGACGGGGGAGGGGGTTGGAGCGGACGGGAGAGGGGGGGGGTGGGGCGGACGGACGGGGGTGGAGCGGACGGGAGAGGGGGGGGGGGGTGGGGCGTCCCACCCGTCCCACCCGTCCGCCCCGCGTTCCCTCCCGTCCGCTACCCTCCGTCCGCCACACGTTCCCCACCGTCCGCTCCTCGTTCCCTCCCGTCCGCCACACGTTCCCCACCGTCCGCTCCTCGTTCCCTCCCGTCCGCCCCACGTTCCTCTCCCGTCCGCACGCGTTCCCTCACGTCCGCTCCACGTTCCCTCCGTCCGCCACACGTTCCCCGTCGTCCGTACCCCGTTCCCATCCTGTCCGCCCCGCGTTCCCCCCGTCCGCCCCGCGTTCCCTCCGTCCGCTCGGAGTTCCCCTACGTCCGCTCCGCGTTCCCTCCCGTCCGCTTTCCGATCCCTTCCGTCCGCCCGCGTTCCCTATCGAGTTCCCTTCACGTCCGCTCCACGTTCCCTCCGTCCGCCACGTTCCCTCCGTCCGCCCGTTCCCCTCCCGTCCGCGCCTCGTTCCCTCCCGTCCGCCCGAGTTCCCTATCGCGTTCCCCACCCGTCTGCTCCTCGTTCCCTCCGTCCGCCCCCACGTTCCCTCCGTCCGCCCCCACGTTCCCTCCGTCCGCCCCCTAGTTCCCGCCCGTCCGCCCCTAGTTCCCACGTTCCCCATACGTTGTTTTCGTACCCTAAACCCTAATTCCGACCGGGATCCCATAATGATTGGGCTCCTCGTTGCCTATATAAAGCCGTGAGGCTTTAGTTCCTACCACTTTCCTCTCCTCCCACCACATAGGGACCCGAGACCTTGTTGCGTCCCAAAGGACAGCATCACTGCGCGGGTCTCAAGGGGTTTGGGAGGGCAGGGCAAATTGTGGGGGAACCCTCGCAATTTTTTTCTTCAGATTCACTCGCTCCCGTGATTTTTATCACGAGAGATTTTCACACTCACTTATTCACGTGATTTTTATCACGACTCATTTTCAGATTCACTCACTCACGTGATTTTTATCACGATGGAGGGGGAGGGCATTGCTCCTTACGAGAACGAGGATTTGAGGGTGCACCGTGCTTGGCTCGTAGGCAATGCATCGGCGAATACTGCCGAGGGTACGGGAAGCGATCCTGGAAGTGGAAGTACTGCAGCACGTCCACCACGTCCAGATCCCTTTCAGTTTGACGAAGAGTTCTTGGCTGTTGGTCATTCGGGAGGCAACCAAACACGGGGAAGCCGTGGAACACGTGGGAGTCGGGGAAACAGTGGACATAGAGGGAGAACTGGAAGGGGACCAAGCTCAGGCAGTTCCACAGAAATACATGCACCGGCTCGTTCGGAGAACGTGCCACCACAATCTCCGACACGGCGGACATCAAGACCGGAGAGCCCTGCACGTGATGTACCTCAGGGTTCGGAGCAGACTGAAAGACGGGGATTAAAACGCCCAGCAGTTTCGGAAGGGACGGAGGACGGGTCCGCGGCATCGGGTTCGCAATCAAAGAAAAGGAAACATAGAGGCAAACGCGACCCGCGGACCAATGAGGCTCGAAATCATTGCAGGATCGTGTTGTTGGATTGGTTTAGAAGTAACAGCATGGTTTATTTGGAGAAAAAATACCTCAATGATGGTACAAAGGGTTTAAAGTTGGCGAGGAACGAGTTGATGCTTATTCTCACGGAAGCCACGTCTGGACCGGAGTTTGAGGAAGCTAGGGGCATGAGCGATTGGAACACATGGATTGAAAAACAAGCTGTGGAAGCAATCTACAATCCAACGATGTCATATGAGGCTATGCATCCTGGAGAGGGAAGTAGTGGTGGGAGGAGGTCCGAGCTGTACATTAAGCTAGAGAATTGGAAAAGAGGCGTAATAACAGCAAAAGGCACATCCGCCCGCAACCTTCCCGTTTTTATTGACAGGCAGCTGGCAGACAACATTGCCACTCAGGGCCGGCAGGGTGTCATATGGTTGCCTAGGAATGTGGAGATCAAACCCTTGGATAGGGAAATCTTCCAAAGGACCTTCGGAGTGGTGCGGAGAGTCACAATTCATGGAGCATCATTCATCCCTAACTGGATAGAGTGGGCTGGGAAGACCATGAAGGCCACGAATAGTCTGGAGAACCGAAAGGAGCGTTCGGTTGAAGCATTGGCATGCCCAGTAGATCATCCTGGGATAATCAAGCTACAATACCTCCACCCGAAAACATACGAATCCTATTCGATGTGGTGGAATGGAGGCTCCTTGAAGAACATGAGGGTCTATGACCACCAAGTTCCGGAAACCCACGAGCGCACAATCCTTCAAATGCCTGGGGCAGACTTTGAAGCACGGAAACGGTTGGTTGTATATCGAAGGCATCGAGCTTATTTGGCATGGGCTCTAATGTGCATTGTGGATGTAGTGCACAAGCATGACGTGTTGCACAATGACCTTAATCCCAACAATGTCATGCTGCATTTCCCACAAGACCGTGAGAACACGGTTTTCATTGGTGTGTGTGATTGGGGGATGGCATCATGGGGAGATGAAGACGCACCCTCCAACTATGGAAAAGAATCAGTGGATGAGATGAACAAGCACCGCATAAAATACAACTGTGCTGGTCCAGAATTATTCCATGTACGAGGGCAGCGTGGAACATCTACCTCTCCGGTGAGGATGGCTCGGAAACATAGGCACACGTTTCTCTCGGAGTCCTTCTCAATGGGTGCTTTGGCAAAGAAGATTTATGCCAGGGATTCGACTTCCTCGTTGTTTCAGCTAAACAGTGATCCAAATGGCTTGAAGATGCGGTTTGAGATAGCATTGGATGCATTGACGAAGCCCAATCCAGCGGAAAGGTCAACTATCACACACGTAGTGAACATGTTGAAGTCGCCTCCATACAACATGGTTAACCCGACAATGTGCTTCCGTGACACTGCAAAATAGTTTTTTTTGTTTTCTTTGCAGCAATTTTGGATCATACCAATTTTGTAACCGTTGGAGATGTAAATAAAGCCATCATTTTTTCATACACAACTTGTATATTGTATGAGATTTATGGATCTTAGTGCAATGTTCATACTCCATGAGGATTTTTGCTTCATAATCGAGAAGAAGTCTATGGGAGACTAACCAAGGTTCTCGCCTCTCGTGAAGCCACATCATTCTTTCACATCGTTGTTATCACATCCATGTGCTAAGTTCAAGTTAACTATAGTTGTTCGTGATATGTCTTGCCAAAATGCAATTACCTATATTTATTCTAATTTTGGTATGCCACAAAATGTAGTCAACTATAGTTATATCTAGTTAACTAAAGTTGAGCACAATGTTGCAATAGTTATATCGGTTGTACACGTGATCCTAAACATCTCTAAATGTTCTTTCTTGTACTCCACACATATTGCACACATACTTCACAATTGCTTATATTTATATTTATATAATTCACAATCACTTTTTTTTGGAAGTTTGGACATAGTCTCGGTTTTTTGGCTCTCAAAAATTCATATGAAGTCCAAAAAATGAGTTCTTGGTATCCATGGATAGGTAATGAAGTCCTCTACAAGAATATGCAATAAAAGTCCTCTACATAATAGTCCCCCCATCCACATAATAAAGTACACTAAAATAGCAATAATCAACTAAGGGTGAACGTAAAGTGGTTAAAAAAATTTCTCTTGGAACTGAGAAGTGGATGCATAGTTTCATATTGCTTTGTGCTTGTTTATCTCAACAGAAACTGTTCGGTTGGTGAATTAAAAATAAATGAATAAATCATAGAAGTGGTACAACATATTATACAAGTCATAACTTTATTATTGCGACAACGTTATAAATGCCCTTTATTAATCATATACATGAACAAACGATGCAAACTATAATATTCCACTTCATTCCGTCATCCCAACCTCGTAGATGCTCCTGGCTTCCGGCGAGGCTCCATTTTTGGAAGAGGATTCGGCTGAAGTAAATCAAAATAGCTAATCGTTCGGTCTTTCATCCGTTCCTTCAATGGTAGCCGATGAGGCGACAATCCTCTCCTCTTCTTACGAATAGACATAGTCTTTGAAGATTCCCCCGCTACCTTGACTATTTCAATGTCAATTGAAGTCTCCTCCACATCCACATCCACATCCACATCTCCGGGCTTCTCCAAAATATCCGCACACAAATCAATTAGATCATTTAGATCTCCACCCACGCATTGTGTGTGGTCCTTCTCCACCGCATCGATCTCAAAGTTGTCTGCATATCGTCGTTGTTCCTCCGCCGCCCTCATCCTCCAAGCTTGTGTAGATTGTGAGAAGGGAGTCATGACATACTCATCACGAAATCGATCCCTAGCACTTCTCTCATCTCTCTCACGCTCGGGTGTTGCATTGAATGGAATATGGGGATCGTCTAAATTGTGTATCTCCTCATCGCATTCTACACCCTCAAACATGACTCTCCCCTTTCCCATCCTATCCATGATACTCTACCTTCGTTATATGTATGAGTCTCAATGATCTACTTATATATTGACCTCTAAGGACTTGATGACCATGACCAATAATTGATGTAATCCAATATGTAGAGGATCCAATTCTCGTTAGTAAGATAAAGTCAACGCAATCGGAATAAAAATAAAGTTGGTTAGGTTAAAAATGTACACTTTTGAAAAAATCTTCCGACATCCGCATCGGAAACCTCTTTGATACCTCTTTGAACTTTCCATATTTGATTAGTTATCCACTCATTCAACAAATCACCAATTTGTGCTTCAATCATAGTGTGAGGCCAAACCCCCCACCCTTAAGCGTCCGTAGTCCGAGTAGTGGGTTTGGGCTCACATTCCTCCGCGGTATTGGATTTGGACTTGGATGAGTCCATAGTGCAAGGTTCACCCTTCAAGTGGTCTTGGATTTAACTTTGGTCTTTGCTTCCTTTGTCTTGCCATCGCGAGAGTGCTCCACATTCTCCATTAATTTGTGCACGTGGTTTATTTTTAAAGAGAGGATGCAAGTGTTAAAAAACACTATTCTCTATAGTCAATCTCAAATACATTTACTTGTGAAAGCCACACATAACACTAACTAGCATAATGTAACTAACTACTTGTCTATGAGCTAATTAAGTAGGCTATCTACTAAGCTCCTTCATGAACCCATCTCTTTACTTTCTAATTACATAAACCTAGCTCCTTCATAAACCCAGCTTCTTAGCTTCTAACTAAACAAACCCAGCTCCTTTATAAACCCAGCTCCTTCATAAACCCAGCTCCTTCATAAACCCAGCTTCTTAGCTTCTAACTAAACAAACCCAGCTCCTTCATAAACCCAGCTCCTTCATGAACCCAGCTCCTTAGCTTCTAACTAAACAAACCCAGGTCCTTCATAAACCCAGCTCTTTACTTTCTAACTAAACAAACCCAGCTCCTTCATAAACCCAGCTCCTTCATGAACCCACAACTTTGTAGTTGTAATCCCCAACTACCTCACTAATTATTCAAGCCCTTAACTAATCTTCCTACCTAATTTTCCTAATTCTACTAACAACCCCTTTCTAATCACACAATTCTTCTTTAATCCTAAAATCCTAAAATCCTAGAGAGGAGAGGGGGAGAGAGAATTTCCTAACTTCACTAAGACTAACTAATCCACACAAGTATATTTTTGCACTCATCACAACCTCAAGTGCTCAACTCTTAAACATGGAACTTGCAACCACGTGTATTCAAAACATGAACTTTAAGTACCACAAATTGGAATCATGAATTAACTTTAAAATCCTTCACGTCAACACTAATTCTACCAAGAGGTCAAGCCCTCTTCAAGGCTAACAAGCCTTGGCTCTCAAACTAAAAACTAAGCACACACATGTGCTCCAATATGGCTTCCCACACCCACACTTATAACTCGTGGGGTGCCTTGGAGCACAAAGGAAAGAGAGGATGAGTGAGGGAAGAATGAGGGATTATATAGTAAGCTTGAGGGGGTGAGCACCCTCAAGGCTCACGATAAGCCCTTGAGATTTCCTCCTACTTAGTAGGCGCCAATCCTATCTTCTAAGCCTTCCTCCCTCAAATGATCAACAAGGATCCTAATTCGAACATTTAACTAGCCTTGGCTTTCTACCTACCACACTTTACCAAACTTGGGATGCTTCAACCCAAACTTAGCCTCCTTCGCTTTCCGCCGCCATAACTTTCTCCCCTTACTTTCCCAAATCGTTGCTCACCACTTAATTCAAACCACGATGCTTAACTCGTGATTTGATTGGTGCTTTGAGAATTTGCTTATCCTCCACCTTGCATTCTTCCTTGGACCTTCCCCATTAAGTGGCCATGATGAGGTGGTCCACTTGTGCGCTCCATGTGATCCTCCATTCATCCCAATTCGAATGCACTTGCCTCTTGAGTCACTTTGGTTGTCTCCATCCATTTGTACTAGCCTACTCACTAACTACTCAATCCAAGTTCTCCTTACCTATCCTCATTCACTCAAATCCTTCCGAAGGTAAAAACACAATAACAACTCACATCCTAGCCTCTTACAACATGGTACTTCTAAGACTAACATTTCACTCTTTTTATATTTTTGTGAAGTAACATGCTACTTCAAAGTGCATCAACTAACGTTTCAAGGGTCTAAGACTAAATGTGGGCACCCTTTTGGACTCACATAATTGGCGACCATCGGGGGATGAATCCAAACATCTCTTGCTCCAAGGGTAAGTTGCCTAGTCAAGCTCGGTACTCCTTACATCTACTTCCCGATGTACGGGTAGGAAAGAGCTCACCATTCAACGTTTCCAATTGAATTGAATTATTAGGAAAGACCTCATAGACAAGGTAAGGTCCTAACCATATTGCATCGAATTTCGCCGGAAATTCAAGCTTTCGTGCGTCTTGAATCATGACCATCATTCCCGGTGTTAGGGCCCTTCTCTTATGTCGTTTGTCGAAAGTAATCTTTCTCCTTCTTTGGATTGCCTCAATATGTTGAGCCGCCATTCTCCTCCCTTCGTCAAGTGCTTCCAAATCGGTTAGTCGATTTCGTAAGGATTGACTTTCGGTAAGTCTCGTACTCACGGCCACCCTAAGTGACTCGACTTCATATTCGATTGGTAGTATCGCTTCAAGACCATAGACTAAGGAAAATGGTGTAGCACGCGTAGTTACCTTATAGGTTGTACGGTATGCCCAAAGTGCCGCCGTTAGTTTCGTATCCCAATCCCGCTTCGAGTCTATAACCGTCTTGCGTAGTATACTCACCAAAATTCCGTTAACCCTTTCCGTTTGTCCATTGGTTTGTGGGTGGTAGGGAGTAGTCTTCCGGTGATCAATTTTAAATTTCTCTGTCATCTCTCGAATCAAGTCATTCAAAAAGTGAGTACCCCTATCGCTTACTAGGATCTTCGGCACCCCGAACCGCGAAATTATGTTTTCGTACATAAATGTTGCCGCGTGTTCCGCCGTGTCGGTCTTCACCGCTTTGGCTTCCGCCCACTTGGTGAGGTACTCGGTTGCCACCACAATATATTTCATTCCTTTTGAAGATTGGGGATGGACCTCACCCACATAGTCGATGCCCCATTTTTCGAAAGGAATTAAGGGTAATGATACATGTAAAGGCATCTCCATTCTAAGGTCGTTTCGGGCATACCGTTGGCAAGCGTCGCATTTCCTTACATAGTCATGGGCGTCCTTAAATAGTGTAGGCCAAAAGTAGCCCGCTCTAAGTATTTTTTTCCCGGTGAGTTGACCCGAGAAGTGACCGCCGCAAGCGCTATCGTGGCAAGCGATTAAAATCGCTTCAACCTCCGTTTTTGACACGCATCGTCGTAAAATACCATCGGACCCCCTTCTAAACAACCTATGGCCCACTACAACAAATTGCCTACTATTTACCCTCACCTTCCTTCTCTCTTCTTTTGTCCACTCTTTGGGCAACTTGTGGGTTGTTAGAAATTCCACTATGCCCGCATACCACTCCGGTGTAGAAGTGACCACAAAGAGGCTATCATCTACTAACATATCATTTACCGGATTTTTTCCTATCTCCTCCGACAACCTAGACAAGTGGTCCGCTTGTAAATGCATACGACCCGGTTTATATTCCACCGTGTAGTCGAATTCTTCTAATAACAAAACCCACCTAGCTAACCTACCACTTAACTCCGCCTTGTTAACTAGATACTTGATAGCCATGTGGTCAACAAAAAATACAACCGGGTTGCACATGAGGTAATGCCTAAACTTTTTAACGGAAAACACCATGGCTAGGCACTCCCTCTCCGTTGTAGAGTAGTTTCTTTCGGCGGGGGTCAATTGCTTACACGCATAAGCTATAGGTTGATCCTTCTCTTTTTCTCCCGTTGCTTGACAAAGCGCACTCCCTATTGCCACATTACTAGCATCACAATAGACGTGAAAAGGTTTACCCCAATTGGGTGGTATCAACACCGGATAGGTGCTCAACCTATCCCGCAATTCCTCAAAGGCTTTTTGACAAGCATCCGTCCACTCGAATTTGACATCCTTTTTGAGCAAATGGGTAATGGGCACCGCTATTTTTGAAAAATTAGGAATAAGTTCCCGGTACCATCCCACATGTCCTAACAACTTAGAGATCCCCTTGGAATTGGTTGGAGTTGCCAAGTCGCTTATGGCCGCAATCTTATCCGGATCGGGTTCTCTACCTTTCTCACTAACAACATAACCCAACAACACTCCCTTATTCACTCCCAAAAATGTCTTATCCGGGTTCAATGCTAACCTCATCTTCCTACACCTAACCAATGCCTCCCTAACACAATGTAGGTGATCGTCCACATTACTTTGTGTGCTAGAATCGTCCACAAAGACGGTCATGGATTTGAACAACAAGTCGGTGAAGATATACATTACTAATCGTTGGAAAGTAGCCGGGGCATTACATAACCCAAATGGCATCACTACCCACACAAAAGTACCCCAAGGTGTAGTAAAAGCCGTTTTATGGATATCTTGGAGGGCTATGGAAATTTGATTATAACCCGCATACCCATCCATAAAGGTATATCGCGAATGACCTCCAACCTCCTCAAGCAACAAGGTGATAAAAGGTAAGGGGAAGTGATCCTTTTGTGTGCACGAATTCAATTTCCTATAGTCGACACAAACCCTTAATTTCCCATTTTTTTTCTTTACTAAGACCATAGGAGAAACCCAATCCGTGATTTCCACCGGCTTGATAAACCCGGCCTTCAATAACCTTTCCAATTCCGCTTTCACCAACAATTGCAATTGAGGATTCATCCTCCTCTCCTTTTGTCTAATTGGCCTCGCCCCCGGAATTAAAGGAATCCGGTGCTCTACCATTTCCCTAGGAATTCCCTTAAGCTCATCGTAGGACCATGCAAAAGTATCACTAAACTCATCCACCAAATTGCTATACTCCCTAACCTCTTTCTCCCCCAATTTGGAACCCATCTTCATTTGTCGGGTTTTTCCATTCTTTAATTTCACATCCACGTACCGCCAATCCGCTTCCGACACATGTGCTTGTTCCTCTTTGTTCCGATACCAATCGGAAGGCACATTGGGGTAATCTTTCACATCTTGACCTACAACTATCCCCGTAGACGTGGTCTTGAAATGTAAAGGCTCCTCCAATTTCGATGACTCAATAATCACATCCTCCTCTTGAGTCCCATCTACATGAATTAAACTAACCTCACCCTCTTCCACGTCATCTACCCAAGGTGTTAACCCACCGCTAACCCACTCTTCCTCGGTGAGCACCTCACATGGCTCCAACAATGAGCCCTCTCCTAAACTAACACTAGGAAATTCACTCCCTAAGCCTACTTGGTGAAATGTAACCATTACATCAACCTCGGACTCGGGGTACTCCCTTAGCCATTGGGCATAATCCCCATTATCCCCATAATTGTAAAAATTAGGACCTAGACTTCCCGAGCCCGAATCTATAACAACCCTTTGACCTTCGGGATGGACGACTCCCACCAATGCCTTGCCAATCTCATTCTCGTTTAAGTCATCAATTTCCTTCTCCAATGGCAAATACATCTCCTTCTTCATCCATCCTTCTAATGAACCAATGGACACTATGACCCTATTACCCTCCGGACCATAAGTGATGGATGGTTTAGGTCCACCCCAATTGACCATAGCATTCGCCATCCGCAACCAAGGCCTACCTAGCAAAATGGGGAAGGTGTCCTTGTTGGAGTGCATTTTAATGACATGGAAGGTGACCAAGTACTCCTCGCCTCCCGTAGTCATTCTACAATCCTTGATCATCCCCAAAGGCGTAGTCGAACTTTGATTTGCCATATTTATGACCAAAGGTGAAGGCCCCGTGAGTCCAAGTCCCAATTTTTTCATAGTATCCTCCGGTAGTATATTTAGACTACTCCCTCCGTCGACTAGCACATTAGGAACCACCTTATCTACTATAACAACTTCTATTTCTATAGCTTTCACGTCTCTTCCACCTTGTGATTGGATCCTAGCGGCTATTTTAGCTTTCACCTTCCTCATCCTCTTGTGTACCGGCATTCCCTCCTTTAATGTTTTCCTTGCCGTGGGTGAAATTTCCAATAGTTGGCCGAAAGTAATATCCGCCTTGAGTGTACTAAGGTCCGCCCACAAGTCGTACCCGGTAGATCTTTCCACCTTAGAATTACCCACTACGTCGAATTCGTCTACGGGAACCCCCGGTCCTTCCCATTCACCCACATCGCTATTATCCAAGTCATGTACCGCATTAGTCCTCTCCCTATCTTGTAAAATTATATTTTCCCTCTCCACATCCTTAGTAGCTCTTCTAGCTACCCTATCCAACTCGGAGAGATTAATCTCTTCATCCGAAGAGTAATTTCCTTGCTCTCCTATTCCTACCTCCAACGGGGCATCCCCTCTCCTAGCCCTAGTAGTTACCGCTAGTGCAGGTGCTTCTTCAACCACACCCTTACCCTTCACTAACTCATATGTAATAGCATTGGTGTGAGGAGGCCATTGACTTTGCTCCTCTCCAATTCTCGTTGGGAGAGGAAGCATGTCATCACATGTGGCCTCCAACACTCCATCCATGAACCTAACATCTTGGGAGTTAGATGGTCCCGGATCCGTTGGAGGCGCTTGTCTCCCGTTACTACCATTAGGTGGAACTCCTTGTCTATTTTGTATTGGAATGTAACCGGTTGTAGTTTGCAAGCCCGCCGGTGGATGAAAAGTTTGCCTAGCATTACTATGGTCATAGTATAAGTTAGGTGGCCTAAGTTCATTGGCCGGTACTCCTTGTGGCCTAGCACCTCGCATATTATCCCTTGCTTGTTGTTGTGGATTAGCCACCGGGTAAGGGACATTAATTATTTTGTCCGGTTGGCGACACGTATCCGAGGGATGACTTCCTCCACAATTGCTACAATTAAACTCTTGACCTTCGGACCAACATTGTCCTTGAGCGTGCCACCTTCCACAAAAGGGATGAAATTCCTTCTTCTCTAAATTTTGGCCACCTTGCCCTCTAGGTTGTGGTCCTCTATTGCTTCCATTTCCATAGTGAGGTGGCGCTTGACCTCGTTGATTTTGTTGAGGTGGGTTACCGTTTCCTCTTTGGTCACGGTTTTGTCCACTTCTACAAAATTGACGCGTGTGGCCCGGTTGGCCACATTGGACACACCATAATCCGGAAGAATGCCTACCCGACTCAACCGGGGGTGGAGGCCCCGGTTGTTGACTCCGGATCATTAACGACATTTGATCCGTGAGGCTTTGCATTTGTTTTATCATAGCCTCTTGGAATCCTAGTTGGCTAGCACCTAGTCTTCTCTCAACCTCCTCCAAGTGTGGATCCGTTCTAGGGGCCGGTAGTGCCAAAAGAGGTGCCGGTTCCCTAACCGCTAAAGGTCGGGGGCCGGTGTCCACAATGGCATATGGAATTTGGTTCTCATACTTAGCGGGTTCTACCGCTACCACCCTAGGGCGTATGGGGATGAATTGTGGGATCAATTCATCCTCCCTTCTCCATAGCCTTTCGTGATCTTTATCCAAGTTTTCAATATCTCTAGCCGCACGCTTGGCATCTGCCAAGGTCAAGGGATTCCTTTCTAGAACACCCCTAATAGTTCCGGACTTAAAAAACCCTTGAATGAAAAATTGCTTTAGCGTGTCGTCGTTGAGCATGGTACCCACAAATCTAGTGCACACTAAATCAAACCTCCTAATGTAAGCCGAAATTTCTTCCTCCCTTCCTTGCTTCAATGACGACAATGCCCTTAATGCGGTACTTTGACCCACTTCCGGCCTAAATTCGTTAAGAAACTCCCTTTGTAATTGTTCCCATCCCCTAAAATGTCCCTCGGCATGATCCCGATACCATTCATAGGCTTCCCCCTCTAGAGTGGTAGGAAACCACACTAACCAATAACCCGGGTCGGTTATGAGGAAGCTAGCCAACCGTTCGATATACCGTTCCATGTGCCGAGAGGGGTCCTCATCCTTGGTCCCATAAAATTTAGGGAGATGAGATGGAATATCCATCGCCGCTAAATTTTGTGGAACCACAATTGGTAGGCCTCTTGGCCTAACCAATGGGTCTATTGGAGGTATAGGAGGTATGGGCGGAATTGGGGGTATGGGTGGTGGATCCATCCCCCGTTCCTCGGCCATGGTGACCGGTGAACTATTCAACAATCCCCTATCAACTTCTACCGGGAATTCTTCTCTAAGTGTGTAATTTTCCGAAGAAGTTTCACCACTCAATTTGGAGGGAGTGATCTCCTCTTCAAGTTGAGCTCCAAGTTCTAAGGTGTCTAGAATTGACCTAGTCCTAGGTTCGACGTTCAAACAACTCTCTATTCTAACATTATCTTGTTCTAATCTATCACTGATTTTAGAGGACCGCCTCTTTCGAGTAGATTTCTCTAGTCCTACTATCAAACTTGGTTTTTGTGAGCGAGTCCTACCTTGCATTCCATAAGAATCGATCGACCCTCACTTGACCACACATAATCCTAGCAATTCCCCTCTTAATATTTTCACTTGTCTTGGTGTGGTTATAATTTTTTTAGGAGGTGAGGAAAAGAACCTGCAAGCCCACTTAGGTGAAAGAATCCCAATAGGGGATAGGCATGTTCATGTTAATTTTTTGGTTAAGTCGGAGCATCACCTCCGCACCTTCCCGCAAATTAACACTCACCACAATACCGATTGTGAGGGGGTGACCTTCCGAGTAGATTATGTTAAAAGTCGAGGCTTCACCCTTCAACTTCTCACACCATCCACAATTCGGGAATTACCCTCTACAACGGATAACAACAATCACGAGTACAAAAGGCATTCCTTAATTAGTTAATGAGTTCACTTTGAAGAAATAAACATACCTTGAGCAATCGCATCCCCCTGTGAGTTAGCACTCCCCTCAATCGTGACTCAATGTAACAACACCATAAACTTTGTGAAATATTAATTTAATCTAGAGCATGAAATGACAACTCCCAAAACTTTGAGACTCACCCCGAGGTGAGTGTCAAAGTTCAATGTCCTAAGGTGAATTTACCCTCTAATGTTTTAATGAGCTACTCGGTTATAGGTTCATTTTAAATTCTTAGCAAATCCCCAAAAAGGTTGAGGACGTACCTTCGCCGCGCTCCTTCCTCAAAAATGAATTTGCGTAATTGACAATGCAATTCATTCCAAGGAATAGTTGAAATACAATGAATTCAAATGTAACCCAAAGAGAGAATACTTACCGAGTTTCGGGTGCTCCTTCCCTTCTCTCAAGTTTGTGTCTCCAATTTTTCCTAGTTGCCTCCAAGTCTCCTAGTCGCCTCCAAGTCTTGTAACTACCTTCCGCTTCGCTCCCGGCGGACGCACCAATTATGTGAGGCCAAACCCCCCACCCTTAAGCGTCCGTAGTCCGAGTAGTGGGTTTGGGCTCACATTCCTCCGCGGTATTGGATTTGGACTTGGATGAGTCCATAGTGCAAGGTTCACCCTTCAAGTGGTCTTGGATTTAACTTTGGTCTTTGCTTCCTTTGTCTTGCCATCGCGAGAGTGCTCCACATTCTCCATTAATTTGTGCACGTGGTTTATTTTTAAAGAGAGGATGCAAGTGTTAAAAAACACTATTCTCTATAGTCAATCTCAAATACATTTACTTGTGAAAGCCACACATAACACTAACTAGCATAATGTAACTAACTACTTGTCTATGAGCTAATTAAGTAGGCTATCTACTAAGCCCCTTCATGAACCCATCTCTTTACTTTCTAATTACATAAACCTAGCTCCTTCATAAACCCAGCTTCTTAGCTTCTAACTAAACAAACCCAGCTCCTTTATAAACCCAGCTCCTTCATAAACCCAGCTCCTTCATAAACCCAGCTTCTTAGCTTCTAACTAAACAAACCCAGCTCCTTCATAAACCCAGCTCCTTCATGAACCCAGCTCCTTAGCTTCTAACTAAACAAACCCAGGTCCTTCATAAACCCAGCTCTTTACTTTCTAACTAAACAAACCCAGCTCCTTCATAAACCCAGCTCCTTCATGAACCCACAACTTTGTAGTTGTAATCCCCAACTACCTCACTAATTATTCAAGCCCTTAACTAATCTTCCTACCTAATTTTCCTAATTCTACTAACAACCCCTTTCTAATCACACAATTCTTCTTTAATCCTAAAATCCTAAAATCCTAGAGAGGAGAGGGGGAGAGAGAATTTCCTAACTTCACTAAGACTAACTAATCCACACAAGTATATTTTTGCACTCATCACAACCTCAAGTGCTCAACTCTTAAACATGGAACTTGCAACCACGTGTATTCAAAACATGAACTTTAAGTACCACAAATTGGAATCATGAATTAACTTTAAAATCCTTCACGTCAACACTAATTCTACCAAGAGGTCAAGCCCTCTTCAAGGCTAACAAGCCTTGGCTCTCAAACTAAAAACTAAGCACACACATGTGCTCCAATATGGCTTCCCACACCCACACTTATAACTCGTGGGGTGCCTTGGAGCACAAAGGAAAGAGAGGATGAGTGAGGGAAGAATGAGGGATTATATAGTAAGCTTGAGGGGGTGAGCACCCTCAAGGCTCACGATAAGCCCTTGAGATTTCCTCCTACTTAGTAGGCGCCAATCCTATCTTCTAAGCCTTCCTCCCTCAAATGATCAACAAGGATCCTAATTCGAACATTTAACTAGCCTTGGCTTTCTACCTACCACACTTTACCAAACTTGGGATGCTTCAACCCAAACTTAGCCTCCTTCGCTTTCCGCCGCCATAACTTTCTCCCCTTACTTTCCCAAATCGTTGCTCACCACTTAATTCAAACCACGATGCTTAACTCGTGATTTGATTGGTGCTTTGAGAATTTGCTTATCCTCCACCTTGCATTCTTCCTTGGACCTTCCCCATTAAGTGGCCATGATGAGGTGGTCCACTTGTGCGCTCCATGTGATCCTCCATTCATCCCAATTCGAATGCACTTGCCTCTTGAGTCACTTTGGTTGTCTCCATCCATTTGTACTAGCCTACTCACTAACTACTCAATCCAAGTTCTCCTTACCTATCCTCATTCACTCAAATCCTTCCGAAGGTAAAAACACAATAACAACTCACATCCTAGCCTCTTACAACATGGTACTTCTAAGACTAACATTTCACTCTTTTTATATTTTTGTGAAGTAACATGCTACTTCAAAGTGCATCAACTAACGTTTCAAGGGTCTAAGACTAAATGTGGGCACCCTTTTGGACTCACACATAGTGGTTCATATGGTTTCATAACCGATGTCACCCATCCGAATGCACTTTCCTTCAATAAATCATTAATTTGTGCTTCAACCTTAGTGGTTCATATGGTTTCATAACCGATGTCACCCATCCGAATGCACTTTCCTTCAATAAATCATTAATTTGTGCTTCAACCTTAGTGGTTCATATGGTTTCATAACCGATGTCACCCATCCGAATGCACTTTCCTTCAATAAATCATTAATTTGTGCTTCAACCTTAGTGGTTCATATGGTTTCATAACCGATGTCACCCATCCGAATGCACTTTCCTTCAATAAATCATTAATTTGTGCTTCAACCTTAGTGGTTCATAAACCCTAAACCCTAAACCCCTAAACCCTAAACCCTACGTCATTCCAAATTACTACCACATATGTGCCATTGATTTGTTCTCACACTCATGTAGAAGTGTTTCCATACATGGTTTGAGGGTTTAGGTTCCTAGCTTTCCAACGAACCCACCTGCTTTTTTTTTCGATGCCTACATTTTTTTCATTATAATAATCAATCATTGACAAGATCTTGGCCGTTAGATTGGAGGGGTTATTTTGAGCAAGTAATAAAGTGGCATGCTCCTTTGAGTTTGGACTTTTGGGCTTGGCCTTTGGAGGCTTCACACTATGCCCAACTAAGGCTACTGTAGAGACCTCCTACATTAAGCAGCGAGGGAGCCGTTCGGAGGAGACAGAGAGCAAACTCGGAGCGACGAGACTGGAGGCCCGCGGATTCAAGAAGGTGACTGGGAGCCGAGCGAGGAGAGGAGCCGGTCGGAATGCGCCACGTGGCAGGAGGAGCCAGCTCGGCTTTGAAGCTTGGAGAGGGGAGCAGCAAAGTTATACATGGGCCGCCAGCTAGGCTAAGAGCCCTTAGTAAGAGAGATAGGCTACTAGTGAGAGGAAAGACTATTAGTAGAAGGAAAGGCTACTAATGGGTGAGGTGGCCGAGGGCATTATACTAATTAGTAGGATAGTAAGTAGGATAGTAAAGGGTCGGGAGAGGATGAACCCTTAGATGATAGATGGAAGGACACAAGGATGACGAATTTTGGATGGACTTAACTACCGGCAATGAATAATGAGCCTATTCTGGATGAATGAGAGAAAGGGGATGACAACTACCGATGGCACATCTTGGCGGTTGGTACATACCCATATGTACCTCACGAGTAGAGCTAAATTAAGCACGTGCCAGTCTATTAATAGATCTGACCAGGCTGTATTTAGACTGTGCGGACATTCAGGGCTATAATTAGTAAATACAGACATTTACAGGCTTAACCGCCACATCTTTAAATCCTTTAATTCCCAAGCCTATATAAAGGGGCCACATATGGCCCCTAAAGCACCTCATTATAAACACGAACCATCTGAGGTGGAGGACGACGCTTGAAGACTAAAGGATATAACCTATCCTCGCATTCGAAGACTAAAGGATATAACCTATCCTCGCATCCGAAGACTAAAGGATATAACCTATCCTCGCATCCGAAGACTAAAGGATATAACCTATCCTCGTTTACCGGAGATTAAAGGATATAAACTATCCTCGCATTTTGAAGACGAAAGGATTGTAATCCTCGCACTTGCAAATCTAAAGGGATTGAAACGATATCCCCGAACTTTAAAGATTACGGAATTCTCGAATTAATTCAAGCAGTGGAGATTAGGAAAACCTTAGAGTTCTTTAAAACACGAAGAGGATCAAGGATCCGGAGTGTATTACAATTTTGGAAAACAAAATAAAAAGGAGGAACTTTTTGGAGACATTAATTCGGAGATTGATTAAACAAACTTGAAAGCGTGAGAATCTAAATTGGCATTACACAAAAAGAATCAAGGATGAAACAAAACCAAATCAACTATCTAAAGCCACTCGAGTATGATTTGAGGTAAAACAAACTAAGGTGGCAAGGTCGAAATCACAAGAAGGAATTGGACGTGACGTGGAGATTGCCACACCCGACGTCTTTTCAACTCGAGCATCGGAATGCGGCCAACAAGAGGGATCCTCGTCAAACTCTCAAATCGGCTAAAGTTTAGGATTTCACTCATTAAAATTCTATTTCGGAGATTTTAAGAAACACTGAATCATGAGATTTAGGAATATCTACTTGAACTTGGAACAAACAATTGATGAAAGCTTTTCACAAGAACATCATGTGGATTCTTGGAACTTGAAAGTAGAATGAAATCTTAAAGTAGAAACTTTAGCGAGGGAGTATGGTTTGACTTCAAAGAGTTGTAACCCTTCCATAAATACATGTTCTTGAATGGAATAAAGAATCTTGAAAAGATCGTTCAAACCATGAAAGATATTGTATGTATAAGAAATGTCTTTCCCTAAACACTAAACCTTGACATTAAGGTTTAAGGGAACTTAAACTTGACAACTTGGTCACTTTACTCCTAGGGAGTCACAAAAGGGAACTTGAACACAAAACTCTTGATCAAGGAAAGTACCGTGTCTCCAAATCTATTTAAAGGTTTAGGATCACCTTACCTTTACGATAGATTCAGAGGAACATAAACTTGGAAACTTAGAACATCTAAATCCTCCAAGGATTCCAAAAGGAGCTTTTAAGGGTTATAAAATTTTATGAGTTCAAACACCTTCACCAAAGATTTTGGAAACCTAAAAGGAGTCTAATTTAGGTGAGAATAACTTCCATGTAAACCGGTTCAGCAGCGGGTTACACCGTCTAAGGCTGGAAGGTTGAAGGTGACCTCCACATTTTGGCGACCATGCTGGGGATTACGCCACATGGATGTTACACTTACCTAGATTAGAAGTTAAAAGTTTACAACATACAATATTTTGGGAAAAGAGATGGATGGCAGGCACCGATGGAAAACTTATACTATCAGTATAATGGGAGGCGCCAACAGGAGGCAAATGAGCGACGTAGGTGGGCAGAAACATATGGACCTCGGAAGCAAGATCGTATAGAAAGATCGGTACAACGGAGACTTGAACAATTCAATCTACGAGGATTTATTGTGCAAGGAAGCGAAGAAAGAGAAGAAGATAATTCGGAACAGCAAGACATTTTGGTCATAGGAAAATGGCCATGGGATTATCCAAAATATAACAAAGGTGAAACCATTTCGAGAGAATGGGAAGGAACAAGGAAATTTCATGATCTCATGTGGGACATGCAAAAGTTTTACGAAGATAAAATATGGCAACAATTTAGGGAAAAGGAGATAAGTTTTGCTTATAGGTCTCAAATTGAAAGGAGTATTGACGAATTACCAGAAGAGTTACAGGCTTTGATATTTTCCAAGGTATGGAACAACGGAAAGGAAGGAACTAGAGCTCATGTGTTAGGAGCAACACACCATCGAGGATACCATTACAAACAAGAGGGTTTGTTATATGACTTGTATGTTAAAAAGATATTCTTACCTTTGTATGGTGGTTTGCATGGTAGGGTGGGAAACTTGAATTTGGAACAGGAGCAGGAATTATAAACAAAAACATAAAGAAACTGGAGGTCCAAACAATCATCCATAAGCAAACAGGTGGAGTACGAATGCATTGAGGCGACAGAGCTCGGAGAGCCGGCCAAGACCATGATTCCGAAACACTCTAAGTAGCGTACATGGTTGATCATGAGGACACATCTAGTACGAAGAGTACATCATCAACCCCGAGAGAACGGGAAGCAGAAAGAAAGCATGTGGAGCGCATGCACTTCCAAGACGACAGTGTGAGACGCACTGATCAACAGAAAAGAGAGAGAGAAGAAAGGTACGCGAGACGTACGCGACAAAGAACCACAGGAAAAGAAGAAAACAGAAATGCTTCTGAACCACCAACAGTAGGTTCCCACGCCACGGAGGCCATACACCATAGAAGTCATAGCGAAGGAGGAGAGAAGGATAAAACATACAAAGAAATTGGAAGCACAAACGAAGAAAACTTAACCCAAAGTGAAGATGAAGATGACCTGATACTAGGTACCCCTCTTGGGACATATGTTTTGAGGACAAAAGGTACAAGGGATAACACGGGTACTAATACCCCAATCGGCGAAACACAAGGTAAAGGTAAAACCCCACAAAGAGAAAGATTTGATAGAGAATTCTCAAACCCAAGAAATTGGGAAGAACTGAAAAGGAATTTTGAAACACAATTTAGTTTCGAAGACTCCGGTTTCTCCGGAGGGAGCACACAAAACAACACGGACGAAGAGGTGAAGAAACCTGTTAGTCAAGAAGAGTTTGACGAAATAAAACGAAAATTTGAAGAAAGACTCAAGCAATTCCAAAACCTTGGAATCAACACCGGAGTCAGCCCGCCACCAGCAAATAACAACAACCCACCGAGTGTTGGAAACAACCCACCTAACACAGCCAACATGGCAGCACCACACAGAAGAACAAAGGTTCCCTTACCAACCTATAAGGGTAAGACGGATCCCGATACATATATGCAGGAATTTAACAATGTTTGTCTTGCCAATCAGGAGGACACAGATGCAATCAAGTTGCAATTATTTCCGGTGACCTTGAAGAAACGAGCCTTGGAATGGTATTCCCAATTTGGTCCGAATCATTTCCCAGATTGGCCATCTTTGGGAGTCGCATTTCTTATGAGATTTAGAACAAAGAAATCAGAGGGAGAAGTAATTGAAAGTCTAGGCTCCCTCAAACAAAAGAAGGATGAAACAGTTGAAGAATTTTACGAACGGGTTATGGTGGAGTCATCGAAAATTAATCCCCAACCCAGTGATCATTTCAAAAAGGCTTGGTTCCTTAACGGCCTTAAGAAGGAATATGCCAAGCATATTGATTTAATGCCAACGGATGACTTGGAGGAAGCCAAGGCATCTGCCCGGAAATTAGAGCTAGGGCAGATGAGAAAAGGAAGATTCCATGATGAAAGTGACAGTGATGAATCAAGTGACGATTCTGAGGAGGAACGAAAGAAGAAAAAGAAGAAAACCAAAAGTAAGAGAAACGACACGACTAAGGATGACATTAAAACTCTCAGAGAAGAGATTGAAGGCTTGGCTCTAGGGAGCAGGAAATTTCGAACCGGCATAATCTGTCGGAGGTGTAGGAACGAAGGACACTACGTTCAAGAGTGTCAGATGAAGCAATGCACAAATTGCAATAGCCTAACTCATAACACCAGTGAATGTGTGTATGAAAGGCATGAGTCTCGGAGGCCCCGAGATAGAAGATACGGGGTAAACCAAATACAACCCCAGTCCAATCGAAGGCCAGGAGCAATAACTCCTAGGCGAGAAATGAATGAAAGAAGGGTTCGTTTTGAACCAAGGACGGAATTCCGAAGAGATGAAAGATCCCCTTTTAGGGAAGGCGATTACCGGCGGGAGGCGGGAGGCCCCTACCAGGGAAATGAATATCGCAGAGAGGAACGGCCATACTATAGGCCCAACGACAACTACCGAGATGAGTTCAGAAGGGAAGGTTATTCCCCTTACAAAACCCAAGATTACCGGAGGGAAGATGGATACCCCTACCGAGGAGGCCCTAGAGGACCTATTAACCATGACAGGTATGAGTATACCAGAAGCCTGATGGATAATAACAACACCAAGGCAGCGCCGAGAACTGGGTTCACTGGCGGACCACAACGAGATGGCAACCCCGACGAGTGTTTCTATTGTCATCAGAAGGGGCACCGGAAACCGGATTGTCCACATTTTATTAAACACCAACAGGAGTTGAGTGGATTTAGAAACACAAAGCCGGCAGTAGGAGCCAACGTGGTATCCCCTGCGGTTTGTGTGATGACAAGAGGCCAACGGGCCGCAGCCGAGAAAGGCAAGGAAGATAGTGGAAGTGATGACAGCGATGACGATGATGAATCGAGCAGTGGCAGCTCGGAGGAGCAAGAAGACCACCAAAAGAGGGAGGAGAACTCCGAAGATGAAAGGGATGACGCGTTTGAGGATAACGAACACAACAAAGTGATTGAAGAAAGGCCAATAGGAGCCAACAGTGAAGAATGGAAAGCGGATAGAAAGGTCCACCGGGAGGTGAGTAAGACCATCCATGAAATACAGGAGGAAGAGGGCGAAGCTCTACCCACGCCAGAAGAGTTCGCACCTTGGTACCCAGAAGAAGAGGCGGAGAAGCCAACGAAACGGAGCCCCGAGAAAGGAGGCGTCCCAACAACTACCCGGGCAAGGGTGGATAAAATTTTAGAAAGTGTGATGAATCACACAAAAACAAACATCTCAATAGGGCAGCTACTAGAGATAGCCCCCTATTGCAAGAAACGGGTAATGGCGGCCCTTACCAGCCAAGAGGAGGAAACGGAGAAACCGACCTCTACCTATCACGTAACAGCAAAGGCATTCGACGAAGAGATGCCCATGATATCAGTAATTGTTAAGAACAGAAGGGTTCCAAATGTTTTGATCGATGGTGGCTCAGGAGTGAACATCATCACCAATACCTTAAGGAAGAAACTAGGGCTTGACAAAATAGAGCCCGCCCCATTTACCATCAAAATGGCTGACCAAAGGAAGGTCATGCCCAAAGGGATCATCAGGGATGTACGCCTGGATGTCGGCGGCATCGTGATCCGGACAACACTCACCGTCATAGACATGGTGAGCACCGAAGATAGTTACTCTCTATTATTAGGGAGACCATGGTTGAAGGAGGCTCAAGCACAACATGATTGGCCCCTCAACAAATTAACCTTGACTCAAGGAGGAAGCAAGGTGGAATTGAGTACTCAAAGAACCCCGGCACTACCACCGGGAAGGAGACCCTTAAATTGGGAGGACTACGACTGGGAGATGGGATTATCTGATGAAGAGGAAGCGATAGTCTATGAAGCATTTCCCGAGTTGTTACCTATGGGAGACTTTGATTTGAAAAGCTTAAGGAAATTGAAGGAGTCAAGCTGTAATACAGTAGGGATTGATAACCCTAAGAAACCAGGAAGGCCTAGAGCAAACCCTGACGAACAAGAGAAACCTCGACCTCGAAAAGCTACTAAGAAGGAGCAAGAGGCCATGGAAGAGAAACCCGTATATCCGGACCAATTCTACAAAGTTAAGGAAGGAGATATAACGGTAGACGGTACTCCTGCCGTGAAGGCAGTAAAAGGGAAGAAGATAGCGGGATGGACCGTGGAAGATGAAGACCTAGTCAAAAATTTGAACCTAGGAACCCTTGAAGATCCTAAGTTGGTGAAAATTGCTAAGGATTTGGGAGAATACGAAGCTAAAGTGAAAGACCTTTTGCTACGTTTTAAAGATGTGTTCGCATTCACATATAAGGACATGAAGGGGATACCCCCGTATGTTTGTGAACACAAGATCGAGTTACAACCGGAAGCCAAGCCGGTGCGGCAGATGCGGTACAGGATGAACCCCAATTATGCCGCCAAAGTGAAGGAGGAAATTGATAAATACTTGGAAGCAGGGTTCATATACCCAGTTGATAAAACAGAATGGTTGTCACCAATCGTGATTGTGCCAAAGAAGAATGGAAAACTACGAGTGTGCGTTGACTACCGCAAACTCAACGCAGTCACCAAGGTAGACCCTTTCCCTCTACCTTTTACCGAATCAATTTTAGAAGCTGTTGCAGGACACGAGATGTACACGTTGATGGACGGGTACAGTGGTTACAACCAAATCATGATTGCTCTGGAGGATCAGTTGAAGACATCTTTTATTACTGAGTATGGAGCATTCGCATACCGAGTAATGCCCTTTGGATTGATGTGTGCCCCAACCACATTCCAAAGGGGAATGATGAAAATATTTGCAGATTACCTTGATAAATTTATGAAGGTTTTCCTAGATGATTTTACTGTCTATGGAACCAAAGAGGACCATATTGAGCATCTAGAAAAATGCCTTATCAAGTGTCGTGAAAATGGAGTAAGCCTGAACCCGGAGAAATGCTATTTCTGTGTAAATTCGGGGAGGCTCCTTGGACATGTGGTTTGCCAAGAAGGCTTGTTGGTGGACCCCAAAAAGGTGGACGTAATCGGAAAATTGCCTCCACCAACCACAGTGCGGGGAATCCGGAGCTTCTTAGGACAAGCTACTTATCACCGGAAGTTCATCTGGATGTATGCGCAAGTCACCAGACCACTTTACTTACTCCTAAAGAAAGGAGAAAAATACATCTGGACTAAAGCTTGCCAGGAGGCGTTTGAAGAGGTGAAGAAAAGACTCACAACCACACCTATACTCATAACCCCCAATTGGTCTATGGAGTTTCATGTACATTGTGATGCTTCTAACATAGCCATTGGTGCGGTCTTGGCCCAAAATATACACGGAGATAGGGATTCTCCAATATACTATGCCCGCAGACTTCTCAACAATGCCGAGAAGAATTACAGCACCACCGAGCGCGAAGCCTTGGCAATGATTTACTCAATAAGCAAATTTAGGCATTATCTTCTGGCCAACCACGTGGTTTTCTACGTGGACCACCAAGCTTTACTATATCTAGTCAACCGACTGGTGGTATCTGGTCGAATTGCTAGATGGATGTTATTACTTCAAGAATATGACTTTGAAGTAGTATACAAACCTGGGAGAAGCCATGTGATGGCTGACCACTTATCAAGGATAGAAAGTGGAGAAAATCCCTCAGGGGTCGAAGACCAATTCCCAGATGCAAGTCTGTTCATGGTACATGTGCAACCTTTTGATGATTGGCGAGCACCTTTTATCGAGTACCTTACACACGGGAAATTGTTGTCCGTTCTAGCTACCCCAGAAGAACAGACAAGGATTAGGCAGTTGAGTGAACCGTTCATGTTGGACGAAGGTAAGCTCATGCGAATTAGTATCTCCGGCAAAATACATGAATGTGTAGCCGGGGACATCATCAAGGAGCTTATAAGTGAGGCTCATGAACAAGACGGAGTGCACTACAATTTGTCTACTACATGGCATTTTACATTATGCGCACCTTATTGGTGGCCTACACGGAGGAGGGACGTACTGGAGTATTGCGATGAATGCCCAGTATGTAAGATGTCAGACAAAGGTGACGTAACTGGGGACATCACCCCACATGACTCTGAGGATGATGATGACCCACTTTCTGTCCAACCTTTAGAAGCACAAGAGGATATGACGGGAAAAGCGGAATCAGATTGGACGACTCCATATGTCCAATATATAACATGTCAAACGTACGGTAGATCATGGGTGAGTTCCCTACCCTTCGAGGAAAGAAGATTGATTGAATATCGCAGTCGATTCTTCATACTCAAGGAAGGGGAGTTACATCGCATGTTTCACAATGGCATCATAAAAAAATGTATACCTGGGAGATATGTGAGGAGTTACATTAAGACCCTCCATATAAAGGAAAATCGACACTTCTCAGTAACCGCCACCGGCCAACTGGCGCTACAAGGCCCTTATTGGTGGCCGACTTTAGCGGAAGATATCGCACTATTCATCACGCTATGCACCGAATGTAAAGGACAGGGAGAAGAGTTACCCATGGTAGGAAGCTCTTCAACCTCTGATGAACAGATGGACATAATCCCTTACAAACAAACCTTCAACGATTGGAGAACACCCCTCGTCGAATACATGGCTCATGGGAGGTTCAAGATGGATGCAGAAACCCAAAGAGGACAGAGGGAACTCATGCGAGATAGTGAGATTTTCACTCTGGAAAAGGGAAAGCTCCGAAAACTCGAGAAAAACGGTATGACAAAGATATGCATTGCCAATTACCAAATTAAACATTGGATTGGAAAAATGCACGTATACCGACAGAGACATCTGACTGATCAACATACTTGGCTACGATGTTTGCAAGGAAACCGTTGGTGGCCCACGATGGGACTAAGCGACATACAAATGTATATTATGTACGATTGCCCATCCTGTCGCACGCGATTTCAACGCCCGCTCCATAATATAATTTGTGGATCCATCGCCATACAATCACGGGACAACAAGGATTGGAGGAGGTTATTGGTGGAATACCTCACATACGGATACCTTAAAGGACCCCGTATCTCCAAAAATCAACACAAGAGAATAACCCGTCAAAGCCAAGAATATTTCATCGAAGAAGGGAAACTAAAGAAGATATTCCCAAATGGAGACATTAAGATATGTATTGCCGGGCGAGAAATCGACGAGCACCTAAAAGACTTACATATCACCGACTCGGGAGAACACCTTAGCATAGAGTTGATGTGGCACCTAGTCACATTTGGACCCTACTGGTGGCCCACATGCGGAGCCGACATTAAAAACTTATGCAATCATAAATGCTTGACCTGCAGCAACCAACCGGAGTACTCAAAAGGCAAGCAAAACCAATTACACATAGGCAAGAAAGAATTCCAAGGAACACCCACCATGGATTGGAGACGTCCCTATATGGAATACTTAACATGCGAGAAAATCTTTACCCAAGACTTAACACCAGAAGACAAAAGGGCTGTGGAACACAGCCATAAATATTTTGTGTTTACCAATGGTACTCTACAAAGAATTCGTAAAGGTGGGAAGGATAACCAACGCTGCATTCCGGAAGCCCACGTACCCATGTACTTGGCCAGGATTCACGAAGAAACCGAACCTCATTTGGCCGCCATGGAAACATGGAAGGCCATGGCCACAGGAGAATATTGGTGGCCAACATGGGGAGTTGATGTGTGCAACTATCTAAGAGATTGCAAAACTTGCAAAGGAATGGGAACACAACTAGCGAAAACTCGAGACTTAGTTGCGCAAGAACCAACACAGGCGCCAGATTGGAGGCTTTTGGTTATACAACAACTAGCTAACATCGAGAAACTAGACCATATTGATACCCAAGAGGAATTGGGGTTAACCAGTTTTGACACGGAGACTTACTTCGTAACCGAAGATGGTCTGAAATACCGATTACCAAATGGAGTTGTAAAAATGTGCATCACTAAGGAGGATGCCATTGATTGGGTAAAAAGAATCTATGGGTATCAAGTACCTCCTCTTCCGAAAGAAGAGATATTCATAGAAATATATAAAGGCCCCTATTGGTGGCCAAATATTCCCCGGGACGTGGAATATACAATCGATGAATGCAAAAGGTACCAGGATACCTTACTACCAGGTTTTAAAATTGAGAACTATGGAACTATCTTAAGGAACCAGAAGGCACGTGATTGGAGAGAACCAATCATCCAGCACCTCAAAAACCCCATGGAACTTAGCAATTTTGCCTTCCACGAGGAATTAGGTGTGTCACGTGAAGAGTTACCCCAGTACTTCCTACAAGAAGGAAAACTAAAACGGAGACTCACAAATGGAGACATTAAACTTTGCATCTCCAAAGACAAAGGGGTTAAATGGTTGGAGACCATCCACCATCAAGGGAACCCACATCTCTCAATGGACGAGATAATCTCACAAGTCAATACGGGACCATATTGGTGGCCCACGATCCCTCCTGATATTGACTATTTATACAGAAACTGCGAGATTTGTTGGCCCGAGAAAACCACAGGGCGAATGGTAGAGTGCACCACGATCACAGCAAAAGGGGAAAACGAACAAGACTGGAGAACCCCCTACATTGATTATTTAAAACATGGACGCTTGACCACAGAGGCGTCGACTACGCAACGACAACAAATAGCAATACGTAGCCGACCTTTCATGTTAAAACAAAACGGGACACTCATCAAAGAAGGTCCAGACGGCATACGGAGAACATGCGTAGCCGGACCAGTCACTACAGCTATCGTTGCGGAAGCTCATGAGGGAATAGCCGGAGGACACTTTTCAGCTAGAATCACCCTCCACAAGATTTTGACCGCTTTGTATTGGTGGCCCACCATGAAGCGAGATGTTCATTTATATTGCACTCAATGTGATATATGCCAAAGGGTTGGTCCTAAAGTATCCACAAACCTTCAACCCTTACACCCCACAATGCCTACTGAGGTGTTTCAAAAATGGGGTTTGGATTTCATTGGACCGGTCAATCCTCCAGCCAAAGGCACCAAAAATCGATATATCATTACGGCTACCGACTACACCACCAAGTGGGTGGAGGCCAGAGCCTTGAAGGATAACACGGCGAAATCAACGGCGAAATTTCTCTTTGAAGAAATAATCACTAAATTTGGATGTCCTTTGGAGTTCGTGAGCGACCAAGGGAGTCATTTTATTAATGACACTATCAAAGTACTCACCCAAGAGTTTATGATCTTACATCGGAAATCAACGACTTACTACCCACAGGCTAACGGGCAAGCGGAAAGTACTAACAAGGTAATAAAAGTTGCCTTGACCAAGATGGTGAACGCCAATCGAACAGATTGGGACACCAAGTTACACGCAGCGCTTTGGGCCTATAGGACAGCCTATAAGGTTACCACAAAGCACACTCCATTTTCATTAGTTTTTGGTACGGAAGCCTTATTACCTATGGCTTACCTTCACCCTGATGTGTACCAAAAACGAAGTCAAGAAATTCATCCCATTCTTGAAAAGAGAATGGAACAACTAAGGACTATGGATTTGACCCGACACGAAGCAGAAGAAAACATGAGACACATGCAAACCTTACGCAAAGAAAGACACGACCATCCAAAACCAAAAACACGTTGTCACCAATGCAAACAAGGAGCAACCAAGCCACCACAAAATGGGGCTAAGAAATCTGCAAACTTGGAGAAAGAATCGGAGCAAGCATCCACCCTTAAACCACGATTTTACCCCGGCCAACGAATTTTGTGGCATTTACGCCATAAAATACCCGGGCCCGGCAAATTCAAAATACGATGGGCAGGACCATACGTGATTAAACAAGTTTACGACAACGGATCGGTGGACGTCACCACATTACAAGGAGAAGAGTTGGGGCGAGTTAACATGAACAAACTCAAACCATATCAAGAACCGGAGACTCCCCAAGCTCATGCTTTACAAATTCTAGCATGCCATCTTTTGGAAGCAGAGATTAAAGCAAAGAAACCCCAAACTAAAAGCAAGGATATTTCAAAGCTTTTATTAAAACCCTCTGACCAAGGGACGACCTCACGTACCAAACCCCTACCATACCCGGATCAAGCTACTATAGATGAAGAGGACTTGGAGATACATCGTATCATGCTAGAAGGTTATTCCGCGCAACCCACAAAGTTATGGGAACAATGTGTAACACGTTCCCGCAACCATGGGGACAAAGGCACTCAGTCAACCAACGATTTGGTCAAATCCAAAAGAACCAATGTGATTGCACCACCAAAGCCAACCTTGGATGGAAAAGAAACCAACCTACATACCATACAATTACAACAAAAGAAAGATACCTTAAACCTCATAACAGACAACCAAATGGATGGAAAAGAAACCAACCTACATACCATACAATTACAACAAAAGAAAGATACCTTAAACCTCATAACAGACAACCAAATGGATGGAAAAGAAACCAACCTACATACCATACAATTACAACAAAAGAAAGATACCTTAAACCTCATAACAGACAACCAAATGGATGAAAAAGAAACCAACCTACATACCATACAATTACAAACCTTATCCCAATGGGAACTACTATCAAGTTCAGGAGAAAGTTCGGGAACCACAACACCTATAAGGAATACAAACCATGCCCACCTTGCCTTACCTGGCTTGGACCCAACTGGGGTGGAGCCAACTTACCAATAAACTTTTTGAGAAAGATCCCTGGTAAAGACTCACCTAGGACCTCACCACTGGAATAGTAAACCAGTGAGAGCCATTTCATCCCCACTAGAAGATGAGAAGTATTAAGGAGATAAAACCTATTTAAAACGGCTAAGGGTTAGGACAACAAAATTTTACATCGACCAATAATTAACCATTTACCAAAATTTCTACTTTGGGAAAATCGCGGCGTACATGAGCACGGTAAAAGAACCCGTCTACACCACATGGGAAAGCCTTTGAAGCGGATGACTATTGAAGGTAGGATTGCCCATCCACACGAAGGTTTACTACAGATAGTGAACGCAATGAGAAACGATAAGGACGAATGCTTGTGCGCAATCCGATGGATGAAGAAAGGATGGAAGTTGGAAAAAAAAAAAAAAAAAAAAAAAAAAGAAGAAAAAAAAAAAATCCCCATGTTCTGTAATGATTAAATGGAAACGAATATGGCAGAGGTAATGAGTAATTCGATGGAAACGGATGAATGTCATTCTAGACGGCGTCGTGAAAGGTGTTGATATTTCGAGGAATAACCTTAAGAATGGAAGCGAAGGCAGGTGAACGCTGAAAAGTACGCGGAATGAAGTTTACAGAGATGGATGAACGTTGTTTTGGGGATGAAGCCTGGATACTGCTGATTAACAAACGGGAAGGATGAATCTCCCTAAGGAGAAAGACAACTATGAATGAAAACAACAGAAAAATGACTGGACGAGGCTCACATAAGTTTGATGATGTTGTTGAGGAAGGATGCTGATGGCTTATTGAAATTTTGATGGACGAAAGAAGCGGGCTACATGTCCATTACACCCTTTAGTGAGTTAGAATTGGATGAGAGTTGAAACCTTACGAGTGAATGAGTTAGGATGAGATTACATATGAGTGAATACGAATGAGGTGATAAAGTGCGGATCAGTGAAGACCAGAGGAGAACCAACAGATAATTACCAAAGCACCGGTTGGGTTTGTAAAATAAACAATCCCAGTAAGAGCTACAGAAAACTTTCAGAACGTGTGGAGGAATGCACAGTATTTACACTGATTTCATAAAAGACAACAAGAGGATGTCAACATATAACCGGCTGGACTGGCAAACACTAGGATTTCAACCGACTATACCCAACCCCTCCCTCATGCTCAACTTATGATCCAAGAACAAGTTCGAAAATTCATCCATCAGGACTTCATCCATCAGAGAACCGAGGAAGACTCTACTCACAATATTGCTTCAAGATACACATGCCAAGACTGTGGAAAGAGTCACAAAAAGGATAGGATTTGAAAGTTTTGAAATTATGCACACATGCACCAACGTACAAAAGGAATCAGTATAAGAAAATGGAAACCAACTCCAATTTGGTTTTATTTGGAGGGGTCCAACAAGTGGACCCCAAGAAAAATTTGGGGATTCAAGCCCCGAAGGGCGAATCCCACTGAGAGGAACATGTACCTGTATCAACCCACTTGCAAAAGGTCAGTGAACAGTTCAAAACCAAACTTGCAAGCAAACAAAGGCAGGGAGAAGAGGACTTACCGGCTGCCACCTCACATGCCAGCTGGTTCAAGAACAGCCAACCTGGCAGTTTCAAGAACAAGAACCGCAAACTTAGGGTTGAAGGCTCAGGAGCGGTTCCAGACTCTCTCTTTTCAGCCGAAGTGTGGCGGTTGCTCTCTCTTGTTGTCTCAAACAGTTGCCAAACAAACCGTTTTCTCCTTGCAACCATGGCCCTCACAGATGAAGGAAAGGCATGGAAACACATTGAGTTAGGAACCCTTAAAGCTCTAACCACTATCAAGTTTAGCACTGAGGACAGCAAGTTATACCCACCCTTGTGCAAGCAGCACATTTGGCAAAGAGTGTTACTTCAGGCTGTTGTAAAAGCTGCCAAGCTTATACAGGATTCTCCCACTATCACCTTAATGCACGGTTTGTTACCATACAAACCAATGGAGGTAGTTTCATCCACACGGACGCAGCTTACAAGAGCACTCAATTCAGCAAGGAGGAGCTGACATTTTTACGCAAGCTGCGTCTGGAGCAGTTTTTGTGCGATATACCATGGGGGGTGGTGCATTCAGCCAGAGCATTGGAAGCCATCAATACACTGCATACAGACACACTGCAGGTCACTATCAAAGGTGAGGAGTTGCCTTTATTCTCTGCAAATTGGAGAGAGTTGTTTTTCAAAGTTTTTCACTTAACACCCAAAAGGGCAGGTGAAGGGGGAAAATTGCAGTTACAGGACTTATTTCCTTCCCTCACCACCATCCAAGAAGGTCAGAAAAGTGTGAAAGTAGGAGATTGTCAGGTAGCAGGCTCAAAAAGACCTTTGAGGCTCCTTAGCTCATTTTTCTGCCTTAATACTTCGGGGCAATACAGCATTAGCATCCATTTTGCCAACTTAGTATTGGCCGCACTAAATGGAGAAAAGGTGGACTGGCCCTTAGAATTCTTTGATGAATTCAAGGCTGAAGTGCTCACCCTGCATCAACACCAGGAGGAGGAGAAGGCCAAAGTAATGAAAACAGCTATTGGACCTCATCTGACCATAATCATCGATGAGGCCAATCTCTTGGATAACCAGGAAAGAAGGGTAGCGGGGTATGGTACCCCAGCAGGGTTGTCCATGACTGAAAGAGAACCCCCGCCCAGGAAACGGAAATTGGGTGATCCCACAGGGAAAGGAAAATTGGATGCAGTCATTCGGGTCACCAGTCGCTACCCCCACCCTTCCAAGAATCAGGCCCAGGCAGTTCGGGATGCGGAGACAACAGGGGAACCCTCCAAACGACGAGTAATACAAGCTGCGGAGAAGTGGCAAGTACCTGATGACACTTCGACAATGGTGAATCAGATTTGTTTTGCTCATCGCAGGTTGGAGCAATTGCTTACCACATTGACCAGCAAAGCAGGGCCGGAATTCGTCAAGAGGATGGACGCCGAATTCCACGAGTTGCAAACTGAAGCAACTAACCATTACAACCAGAGCCTAAGGTTGAAAGAACCTCTCACAACGAAGGAGCAGGAGGTCGAAAAGGGGTTGCTCCATATAGAAATCGGAAAACTCAAGAAAGAATTAGCAACCCTAAATGAAAACTATGATGAGCAGATTGAAGTCTCTTTCGAGCTTCAGAACCAGTTAACCATTGCAGAAGAAACACTGGCCACTCTCACTGTGGCCAAACGCACACAACAAGCGAATTTTGATCAAATGAAGGAGGACCTCAGCCAGCGAACCCAACAGCTGGAAACAACCGAAGCTGAATTAGAGTCCACGCAACACCAGTTCTCAACCTTGCAGATCCAGCATCAGGAGCAGACTACCATCTTAGCCACCACTATGGAAGAGCTTAACCAGTATCGTATGACATCACATTATCCTAGCCCGGATACGCCCAGATCGGGTAACAGGACGCCATACGAGAGTGACAGTAATGCACAGGCTAATACTTCGGGCCTGTACTCACTGGTGGAAGAAGCATCACACCTCCCTGAACTCCAAGGGCTGACTATCCAAGAGCTATAGAGGGAACTCGCGTACATCAAACGAGAGCGAGACGATCTCCAAGTCACCATAGAGAGGGTAATGGAGAGCCCTCACCAAGCTGAAGAGGAAACCTGGGATTCAACAAACATCTCCAGAGCAAGCATATTGCCAAAAACTGTTGTTTACCAACAGCTAACGGCGAATATTTCCCCCTTCACCACCATTATGCAATGTTACCATGCTCTTAAAGGGTTGAACTTATTAACCAGCAGGGTACCCCTTCTCAAATCAGGTACCTCCCTCTCCAAAACCCAGTTCGAACGGATCTGGGACATGGCTGATGCCACAGCCCGAGACACATTGGCATTCATGTGGGTGACAGGAGAGATCAAAATGCCTTCAGGGATTATGGAGCTGGTCACAGGATCGCCGCCTTTCTATGTGGGCAGGTTTGTGCTACGCACACTCAGTTTCATCAGTCACCACCACTCAACCTACTTCAGCCAACCTCCGATGCACAAGTTACCCACCCTCAAGTCATACCCAGGCATGGTTTTCCGCCAGATCAAGGACTTCGTCAAGCAACAACCCATCACATTCGCTCAAGCCCTCAAAAATCTCACCACAGAAGACACAACCATCTGTCACGAGGCAATTCAACACTACACATGGTTGCAGGAACGACATCCACACAAGGTACCCGGTCCATACACGCTTCAACAATTGAAGGACTATGTGTCACGGGTAATCCGAGAAAAAGAGGTCACCCTCTCCACCCGGCGTTTCGGTACTCCAAGTCCGCGGACTATCCTGCAGCCGGATCACTACTCTCCAGCACGAGCATAGGGACATGCTCTTTTGGGAGGAGGGAGGATAAAATGTAGAGACCTCCTACATTAAGCAGCGAGGGAGCCGTTCGGAGGAGACAGAGAGCAAACTCGGAGCGACGAGACTGGAGGCCCGCGGATTCAAGAAGGTGACTGGGAGCCGAGCGAGGAGAGGAGCCGGTCGGAATGCGCCACGTGGCAGGAGGAGCCAGCTCGGCTTTGAAGCTTGGAGAGGGGAGCAGCAAAGTTATACATGGGCCGCCAGCTAGGCTAAGAGCCCTTAGTAAGAGAGATAGGCTACTAGTGAGAGGAAAGACTATTAGTAGAAGGAAAGGCTACTAATGGGTGAGGTGGCCGAGGGCATTATACTAATTAGTAGGATAGTAAGTAGGATAGTAAAGGGTCGGGAGAGGATGAACCCTTAGATGATAGATGGAAGGACACAAGGATGACGAATTTTGGATGGACTTAACTACCGGCAATGAATAATGAGCCTATTCTGGATGAATGAGAGAAAGGGGATGACAACTACCGATGGCACATCTTGGCGGTTGGTACATACCCATATGTACCTCACGAGTAGAGCTAAATTAAGCACGTGCCAGTCTATTAATAGATCTGACCAGGCTGTATTTAGACTGTGCGGACATTCAGGGCTATAATTAGTAAATACAGACATTTACAGGCTTAACCGCCACATCTTTAAATCCTTTAATTCCCAAGCCTATATAAAGGGGCCACATATGGCCCCTAAAGCACCTCATTATAAACACGAACCATCTGAGGTGGAGGACGACGCTTGAAGACTAAAGGATATAACCTATCCTCGCATTCGAAGACTAAAGGATATAACCTATCCTCGCATCCGAAGACTAAAGGATATAACCTATCCTCGCATCCGAAGACTAAAGGATATAACCTATCCTCGTTTACCGGAGATTAAAGGATATAAACTATCCTCGCATTTTGAAGACGAAAGGATTGTAATCCTCGCACTTGCAAATCTAAAGGGATTGAAACGATATCCCCGAACTTTAAAGATTACGGAATTCTCGAATTAATTCAAGCAGTGGAGATTAGGAAAACCTTAGAGTTCTTTAAAACACGAAGAGGATCAAGGATCCGGAGTGTATTACAATTTTGGAAAACAAAATAAAAAGGAGGAACTTTTTGGAGACATTAATTCGGAGATTGATTAAACAAACTTGAAAGCGTGAGAATCTAAATTGGCATTACACAAAAAGAATCAAGGATGAAACAAAACCAAATCAACTATCTAAAGCCACTCGAGTATGATTTGAGGTAAAACAAACTAAGGTGGCAAGGTCGAAATCACAAGAAGGAATTGGACGTGACGTGGAGATTGCCACACCCGACGTCTTTTCAACTCGAGCATCGGAATGCGGCCAACAAGAGGGATCCTCGTCAAACTCTCAAATCGGCTAAAGTTTAGGATTTCACTCATTAAAATTCTATTTCGGAGATTTTAAGAAACACTGAATCATGAGATTTAGGAATATCTACTTGAACTTGGAACAAACAATTGATGAAAGCTTTTCACAAGAACATCATGTGGATTCTTGGAACTTGAAAGTAGAATGAAATCTTAAAGTAGAAACTTTAGCGAGGGAGTATGGTTTGACTTCAAAGAGTTGTAACCCTTCCATAAATACATGTTCTTGAATGGAATAAAGAATCTTGAAAAGATCGTTCAAACCATGAAAGATATTGTATGTATAAGAAATGTCTTTCCCTAAACACTAAACCTTGACATTAAGGTTTAAGGGAACTTAAACTTGACAACTTGGTCACTTTACTCCTAGGGAGTCACAAAAGGGAACTTGAACACAAAACTCTTGATCAAGGAAAGTACCGTGTCTCCAAATCTATTTAAAGGTTTAGGATCACCTTACCTTTACGATAGATTCAGAGGAACATAAACTTGGAAACTTAGAACATCTAAATCCTCCAAGGATTCCAAAAGGAGCTTTTAAGGGTTATAAAATTTTATGAGTTCAAACACCTTCACCAAAGATTTTGGAAACCTAAAAGGAGTCTAATTTAGGTGAGAATAACTTCCATGTAAACCGGTTCAGCAGCGGGTTACACCGTCTAAGGCTGGAAGGTTGAAGGTGACCTCCACAGCTACCCTTACTATATTTTATTGGCTATTTAGGGTTCATTTCTTTGGACTCTCAACAAAGTTGGGCCGCTCAATCGCACTTTGATCCACTCCCAAGGGTTAACATTTATAGATGGTGACTATAGTGTCCGTTTTTTGGCTCTAAAAAATTCATATGAAGTCCAATTCATATGTGGTCGCAATTCTACGCTGTTCCCCTGCCGCCCCGTTCCCTCCCGTCCGCTCCGCGCTCCCCACCCGTCCGCTAATCGTTCCATCTTTCATCCGTTCCCCCCCGTCCGGTCCACGTTCCCCACCCGTCCGCCCCGTTCCCCTCCCTTCCGCGCCACGTTCCCTCCGTCCGCTCCTCGTTCCCCACCGTCCGCTCCTCGTTCCCATCCGTCCGCTCAGCGTTCCCCACCCGTCCGCCCCGAGTTCCCTCCGTCCGCTCCTCGTTCCCCACCGTCCGCTCCTCGTTCCCACCCGTCCGCTCAGCGTTCCCCACCCGTCCGCCCCGCGTTCCCTCCCGTCCGCGAACATGGAGCGGACGGGAGGGGAACAGGGGGCGGACGGGGGGAACTGACGGCAGGGGAACGCGGAGCGGACGGCAGGGGAACGCGGAGCGGACGGCAGGGGAACGGTGGCGCGGACGGGAGGGAACGCGGGGCGGACGGGTGGGGAACAAGGAGCGGATGGGTGGGAACGAGGAGCGGACGGGATGGGAACGAGGAGCGGACGTGTGGGAACGAGGAGCGGACGGGTGGGAACGATGAGCGGACGGGATGGGAACGATGAGCGGACGGGATGGGAACGAGGAGTGGACGGGATGGGAACGCTGGAGCGTATGGAGAGGAGCGTACGGAGGGGAGCGTGGGAGCGGACGGGGGGGAACGCTGGGGGCGGACGGGAGGGAACGGGTGCGGACGGGGGGGAACGCTGGGGGCGGGCGGGAGGGAACGGGTGCGGACGGGGGGGGACTCTGGGGCGGACGGGCGGGAACGGGTGCGGACGGGTGCGAACGGGTGGGGACGCGGGAGCGGATGGAGGGGCGGACGGGGGTATATAAGTGGAGGGGACCACTTACATACCTTACTCCACTCCTTCTGGGCGCCCAGACAACCCTCCTCTAACACAGAGTGCGGGGTAGCGGGGCTCTCGGAGGAGTTAAGGATCCTTTTTTGGGGATCCTTTTACACTACTTTTGGCAGGTTGTGGCCGGTTTTGGCAGATCCACGTGGCCGTTATTTGGCATATTCCTTGTGACGCGCCCAGCCAACTGGCCTCTGCATGAGCGCCGGTAGCGGGGTGCTCGAAGGGTGTGCCGAATAGTTGAACTTTAATTTTTAGGGACATTTTTGAACTAATTCCACAGCAACACTATTTTGAAGTGTATGCTTGGATATTTTGTAGCACTATTATGAAGTGCAATTAGTATTTTAAAAAGTAGAGTTCTAGATTAGAATTAGAAACTCCAATTTGGGTGGAATTAGAATTAGAAACTCCAACTTTCAGACATGGCAAGTGGAGGAACTGGAGACATGGCAAGTGCAAGTGGAGGATCTAGTTCTGGGTGTTCCAGAGGACATGGACGCAAGGCCGCTGATTTGGAGTGGAATGTTTACGATGATCCCTCCCAAAAAGCCAGGGTAGGTTGGGAGAATGTACCACAACCGTGGTCAGCGAAGACTGCAATGCAGTACGTGGGCTTCCCTCACTTTGATCGGTTGTGGCCAAGACATTGTCACGAGCGACATTGCAAGGCCGTCAATGCGAGCTATACGCAGCTTGAAGACGTGGAGGCAAAATGGAGATTCCTAACGATACTTAGAAGTATCTCCAATTTGGATAGATGGCCCAAGAGTGCAATTCCAAAGTCGGTGGCGTGTATGATGTATGCGGAGCACGTGTTGCGAGTTAGGGTGGATTGGTCAAGTTTGGGTGCTCTGCATGATCAAAAATTTGGGGGTATTGGAATTGCATTCACTAAATGCACAGTTCCGGATATTCCATACACTCCCGTTCCGGAGTGGTTCAGGAAGAATCCTAAACTAGTGGATGAGCCTGGGGCACCAATTCCAGAAGGTCGGGAACCAAAAAAACCACGTACTCGCAAACGACCAGCCAATGACGTGGAGATGGCCATCGAGGAGGCGTTTGAGCATATGGATGAGGAGGGCATGGAGGTAAATGTCGATGTGGTTAACGAGCTGGTTAACCAGGTGGTTAACGAGGCCCTAAACGAGGTAAACCCTCGTCAACTTGGTGCGGACATGATGGAGAGCAGAATGGAGGCATTGCGCCAGCAACATGCCGAGGAAATTCGTGAGTATAAAGCAAGGATTCTCGAGCTGGAAAATCGACTTGCAACACTTACGATGGGGGAGGCTGGCAGTTCAAGTAGTACACCAATTAACATCCAGTCTTTGGAAGCAGAGAGGGATACAGCTTTACAGGAGGCCATGATTGCAAAGTCACAAGCAGCGGACGTATGTACGAGGAATGAAGTAATGCAAGGAAAGATGGAGGCTTTGCAAAAGGAGGTGGTGGACATGCAACAACAACTTCAAGTGGTCAATGAAGTGGTTGTCGATCACGAATCCAAGATTGGCACACTGGAAGAGCAGAATGCAAGGTTGAGGAAATTTCTATCGGATGCGATCGTGGAGCGAACCAATATGAGGACAGGGACATTGCTTTCTATGGCCAAGGCTCGTCAATATGAAGCTGAATTTGAGAGCATCCAGCGAGAATGGAACCGCAATCATAGATTGCGGAACTTGATGCTCACGTCATGGCCAGATCAAGAACATATGTACCCTAGTAGGTGGGATGATGAGGATGACTTGAAATTGCCTAACAGGAGCTTGGATTGGCGGCAACTGATCGACTCCGATCACCATTGGGATGTGACCCAAGTGCATGAATATCCATACAGCATGAGGGGTGAGTTGTTATGGCCGGGTCCACATCCAATGGTCTTCGACGGATCCGTGTGTGGGATTTGCGGCAGTCCATTTGGCCCAGAGCAGGGTTGTCTATTGTGTCGTGGGGAACGGAGGGTAGCGGACGGGAGGGAACGCGGGGCGGACGGGTGGGGAACGCTGAGCGGACGGATGGGAACGAGGAGCGGACGGATGGGAACGAGGAGCGGACGGTGGGGAACGAGGAGCGGACGGTGGGGAACGAGGAGCGGACGGAGGGAACGTGGCGCGGACGGGAGGGGAACGGGGCGGACGGGTAGGGAACGTGGACCGGACGGGGGGGAACGGATGAAAGATGGAACGATTAGCGGACGGGTGGGGAACGCGGAGCGGACGGGAGGGAATGGGGCGGCAGGGGAACAGCGTAGAATTGCGACCACATATGAATTGGACTTCATATGAATTTTTTAGAGCCAAAAAACGGATACTATAGTCACCATCTATAAATGTTAACCCTCGGGAGTGGATCAAAGTGCGATTGAGCGGCCCAACTTTGTTGAGAGTCCAAAGAAATGAACCCTAAATAGCCAATAAAATATAGTAAGGGTAGCCTTAGTTGGGCATAGTGTGAAGCCTCCAAAGGCCAAGCCCAAAAGTCCAAACTCAAAGGAGCATGCCACTTTATTACTTGCTCAAAATAACCCCTCCAATCTAACGGCCAAGATCTTGTCAATGATTGATTATTATAATGAAAAAAATGTAGGCATCGAAAAAAAAAGCAGGTGGGTTCGTTGGAAAGCTAGGAACCTAAACCCTCAAACCATGTATGGAAACACTTCTACATGAATGTGAGAACAAATCAATGGCACATATGTGGTAGTAATTTGGAATGACGTAGGGTTTAGGGTTTAGGGATTTAGGGTTTAGGGTTTATGAACCACTAAGGTTGAAGCACAAATTAATGATTTATTGAAGGAAAGTGCATTCGGATGGGTGACATCGGTTATGAAACCATATGAACCACTAAGGTTGAAGCACAAATTAATGATTTATTGAAGGAAAGTGCATTCGGATGGGTGACATCGGTTATGAAACCATATGAACCACTAAGGTTGAAGCACAAATTAATGATTTATTGAAGGAAAGTGCATTCGGATGGGTGACATCGGTTATGAAACCATATGAACCACTAAGGTTGAAGCACAAATTAATGATTTATTGAAGGAAAGTGCATTCGGATGGGTGACATCGGTTATGAAACCATATGAACCACTAAGGTTGAAGCACAAATTAATGATTTATTGAAGGAAAGTGCATTCGGATGGGTGACATCGGTTATGAAACCATATGAACCACTAAGGTTGAAGCACAAATTAATGATTTATTGAAGGAAAGTGCATTCGGATGGGTGACATCGGTTATGAAACCATATGAACCACTATGATTGAAGCACAAATTGGTGATTTGTTGAATGAGTGGATAACTAATCAAATATGGAAAGTTCAAAGAGGTATCAAAGAGGTTTCCGATGCGGATGTCGGAAGATTTTTTCAAAAGTGTACATTTTTAACCTAACCAACTTTATTTTTATTCCGATTGCGTTGACTTTATCTTACTAACGAGAATTGGATCCTCTACATATTGGATTACATCAATTATTGGTCATGGTCATCAAGTCCTTAGAGGTCAATATATAAGTAGATCATTGAGACTCATACATATAACGAAGGTAGAGTATCATGGATAGGATGGGAAAGGGGAGAGTCATGTTTGAGGGTGTAGAATGCGATGAGGAGATACACAATTTAGACGATCCCCATATTCCATTCAATGCAACACCCGAGCGTGAGAGAGATGAGAGAAGTGCTAGGGATCGATTTCGTGATGAGTATGTCATGACTCCCTTCTCACAATCTACACAAGCTTGGAGGATGAGGGCGGCGGAGGAACAACGACGATATGCAGACAACTTTGAGATCGATGCGGTGGAGAAGGACCACACACAATGCGTGGGTGGAGATCTAAATGATCTAATTGATTTGTGTGCGGATATTTTGGAGAAGCCCGGAGATGTGGATGTGGATGTGGAGGAGACTTCAATCGACATTGAAATAGTCAAGGTAGCGGGGGAATCTTCAAAGACTATGTCTATTCGTAAGAAAAGGAGAGGATTGTCGCCTCATCGGCTACCATTGAAGGAACGGATGAAAGACCGAACGATTAGCTATTTTGATTTACTTCAGCCGAATCCTCTTCCAAAAATGGAGCCTCGCCGGAAGCCAGGAGCATCTACGAGGTTGGGATGACGGAATGAAGTGGAATATTATAGTTTGCATCGTTTGTTCATGTATATGATTAATAAAGGGCATTTATAACGTTGTCGCAATAATAAAGTTATGACTTGTATAATATGTTGTACCACTTCTATGATTTATTCATTTATTTTTAATTCACCAACCGAACAGTTTCTGTTGAGATAAACAAGCACAAAGCAATATGAAACTATGCATCCACTTCTCAGTTCCAAGAGAAATTTTTTTAACCACTTTACGTTCACCCTTAGTTGATTATTGCTATTTTAGTGTACTTTATTATGTGGATGGGGGGACTATTATATAGAGGACTTTTATTGCATATTCTTGTAGAGGACTTCATTACCTATCCATGGATACCAAGAACTCATTTTTTGGACTTCATATGAATTTTTGAGAGCCAAAAAACCGAGACTATGTCCAAACTTCCAAAAAAAAGTGATTGTGAATTATATAAATATAAATATAAGCAATTGTGAAGTATGTGTGCAATATGTGTGGAGTACAAGAAAGAACATTTAGAGATGTTTAGGATCACGTGTACAACCGATATAACTATTGCAACATTGTGCTCAACTTTAGTTAACTAGATATAACTATAGTTGACTACATTTTGTGGCATACCAAAATTAGAATAAATATAGGTAATTGCATTTTGGCAAGACATATCACGAACAACTATAGTTAACTTGAACTTAGCACATGGATGTGATAACAACGATGTGAAAGAATGATGTGGCTTCACGAGAGGCGAGAACCTTGGTTAGTCTCCCATAGACTTCTTCTCGATTATGAAGCAAAAATCCTCATGGAGTATGAACATTGCACTAAGATCCATAAATCTCATACAATATACAAGTTGTGTATGAAAAAATGATGGCTTTATTTACATCTCCAACGGTTACAAAATTGGTATGATCCAAAATTGCTGCAAAGAAAACAAAAAAAACTATTTTGCAGTGTCACGGAAGCACATTGTCGGGTTAACCATGTTGTATGGAGGCGACTTCAACATGTTCACTACGTGTGTGATAGTTGACCTTTCCGCTGGATTGGGCTTCGTCAATGCATCCAATGCTATCTCAAACCGCATCTTCAAGCCATTTGGATCACTGTTTAGCTGAAACAACGAGGAAGTCGAATCCCTGGCATAAATCTTCTTTGCCAAAGCACCCATTGAGAAGGACTCCGAGAGAAACGTGTGCCTATGTTTCCGAGCCATCCTCACCGGAGAGGTAGATGTTCCACGCTGCCCTCGTACATGGAATAATTCTGGACCAGCACAGTTGTATTTTATGCGGTGCTTGTTCATCTCATCCACTGATTCTTTTCCATAGTTGGAGGGTGCGTCTTCATCTCCCCATGATGCCATCCCCCAATCACACACACCAATGAAAACCGTGTTCTCACGGTCTTGTGGGAAATGCAGCATGACATTGTTGGGATTAAGGTCATTGTGCAACACGTCATGCTTGTGCACTACATCCACAATGCACATTAGAGCCCATGCCAAATAAGCTCGATGCCTTCGATATACAACCAACCGTTTCCGTGCTTCAAAGTCTGCCCCAGGCATTTGAAGGATTGTGCGCTCGTGGGTTTCCGGAACTTGGTGGTCATAGACCCTCATGTTCTTCAAGGAGCCTCCATTCCACCACATCGAATAGGATTCGTATGTTTTCGGGTGGAGGTATTGTAGCTTGATTATCCCAGGATGATCTACTGGGCATGCCAATGCTTCAACCGAACGCTCCTTTCGGTTCTCCAGACTATTCGTGGCCTTCATGGTCTTCCCAGCCCACTCTATCCAGTTAGGGATGAATGATGCTCCATGAATTGTGACTCTCCGCACCACTCCGAAGGTCCCTTGGAAGATTTCCCTATCCAAGGGTTTGATCTCCACATTCCTAGGCAACCATATGACACCCTGCCGGCCCTGAGTGGCAATGTTGTCTGCCAGCTGCCTGTCAATAAAAACGGGAAGGTTGCGGGCGGATGTGCCTTTTGCTGTTATTACGCCTCTTTTCCAATTCTCTAGCTTAATGTACAGCTCGGACCTCCTCCCACCACTACTTCCCTCTCCAGGATGCATAGCCTCATATGACATCGTTGGATTGTAGATTGCTTCCACAGCTTGTTTTTCAATCCATGTGTTCCAATCGCTCATGCCCCTAGCTTCCTCAAACTCCGGTCCAGACGTGGCTTCCGTGAGAATAAGCATCAACTCGTTCCTCGCCAACTTTAAACCCTTTGTACCATCATTGAGGTATTTTTTCTCCAAATAAACCATGCTGTTACTTCTAAACCAATCCAACAACACGATCCTGCAATGATTTCGAGCCTCATTGGTCCGCGGGTCGCGTTTGCCTCTATGTTTCCTTTTCTTTGATTGCGAACCCGATGCCGCGGACCCGTCCTCCGTCCCTTCCGAAACTGCTGGGCGTTTTAATCCCCGTCTTTCAGTCTGCTCCGAACCCTGAGGTACATCACGTGCAGGGCTCTCCGGTCTTGATGTCCGCCGTGTCGGAGATTGTGGTGGCACGTTCTCCGAACGAGCCGGTGCATGTATTTCTGTGGAACTGCCTGAGCTTGGTCCCCTTCCAGTTCTCCCTCTATGTCCACTGTTTCCCCGACTCCCACGTGTTCCACGGCTTCCCCGTGTTTGGTTGCCTCCCGAATGACCAACAGCCAAGAACTCTTCGTCAAACTGAAAGGGATCTGGACGTGGTGGACGTGCTGCAGTACTTCCACTTCCAGGATCGCTTCCCGTACCCTCGGCAGTATTCGCCGATGCATTGCCTACGAGCCAAGCACGGTGCACCCTCAAATCCTCGTTCTCGTAAGGAGCAATGCCCTCCCCCTCCATCGTGATAAAAATCACGTGAGTGAGTGAATCTGAAAATGAGTCGTGATAAAAATCACGTGAATAAGTGAGTGTGAAAATCTCTCGTGATAAAAATCACGGGAGCGAGTGAATCTGAAGAAAAAAATTGCGAGGGTTCCCCCACAATTTGCCCTGCCCTCCCAAACCCCTTGAGACCCGCGCGGTGATGCTGTCCTTTGGGACGCAACAAGGTCTCGGGTCCCTATGTGGTGGGAGGAGAGGAAAGTGGTAGGAACTAAAGCCTCACGGCTTTATATAGGCAACGAGGAGCCCAATCATTATGGGATCCCGGTCGGAATTAGGGTTTAGGGTACGAAAACAACGTATGGGGAACGTGGGAACTAGGGGCGGACGGGCGGGAACTAGGGGGCGGACGGAGGGAACGTGGGGGCGGACGGAGGGAACGAGGAGCAGACGGGTGGGGAACGCGATAGGGAACTCGGGCGGACGGGAGGGAACGAGGCGCGGACGGGAGGGGAACGGGCGGACGGAGGGAACGTGGCGGACGGAGGGAACGTGGCGGACGGAGGGAACGTGGAGCGGACGTGAAGGGAACTCGATAGGGAACGCGGGCGGACGGAAGGGATCGGAAAGCGGACGGGAGGGAACGCGGAGCGGACGTAGGGGAACTCCGAGCGGACGGGGGGAACGCGGGGCGGACGGGGGGAACGCGGGGCGGACGGGGGGAACGCGGGGCGGACGGGGGGAACGCGGGGCGGACGGGGGGAACGCGGGGCGGACGGGGGGAACGCGGGGCGGACGGGAGGGAACGGGTGCGGACAGGATGGGAACGGGGTACGGACGACGGGGAACGTGTGGCGGACGGAGGGAACGTGGAGCGGACGGGAGGGGAACGGGGCGGACGGGTGGGGAACGTGGACCGGACGGGGGGAAACGGATGAAAGACCAAACGATTAGCTATCCGTTCCCCATCCGTCCGCTAATCGTAACCCTCTCCCGTCCGCTCCACCCCCCTCCCCCGTCCGCTCCATCCCCCTCCTCCGTCCGCCCCTCCCCTCCTCCGTCCGCCCCACCCCCCCCTCTCCCGTCCGCTCCACCCCCGTCCGTCCGCCCCACCCCCCTCCCCCGTCCGCTCCACCCCCCCGTCCGTCCACTCCACACCCCTCCCCCGTCCGCTCCACCCCCGTCCGTCCGCCCCACCCCCCCCCCTCTCCCGTCCGCTCCACCCCCCTCCCCCGTCCGCTCCATCCCCCTCCTCCGTCCACCCCTCCCCTCCTCCGTCCGCCCCACCCCCCCCCTCTCCCGTCCGCTCCACCCCCGTCCGTCCGCTCCACCCCCGTCCGTCCGCTCCACCCCCATCCACCGTCCGCACCACCCCCCCCCCCCCGTCCGTCCGCTCCACCCCCCTTCCCCGTCCGCCCCACCCGTCCGCCCCCGTCCGCCCCACACCCTCCTTAGTAATATTTTATTACTTTGATTTTAACACAATGATAAACACAATGGCAAAATGGTCTACGTGGCAGGGGAAATATGCACATCCACGTCGACGTTTTCTGCAGGAATGCTACGATGTGAGCGGTGAGCAGATCTCGTGAGCAGAAAATCAAAATTTAAAACTCCATTTAACGAAAGTTAGGACACCTATGACCGTGGATTTTGCACATATTTCAAGTTTAATTTTGGAATTATGAGGCCGATATTTATGGAGTGCCTAATTTTTAGGACCAAAAGTTTCTTAAAATTACCAACGAGTCCCTATGGCCGTGGGAAAATTCAGTGTGGTTGAGAAGGTGGTGGACCTATGGGAAGAGGCCTCGGATCCGAGGCCTCTTAGTTGTGGGTAGCTTATGCTTGAAAATCAAAATGTTATGTATATTTGAGTTGGCTACTTGTCTTTACATTTGGCCATTTCTTGTATGTTCTAGCATGAGGAGGAGGTTTGGAAAGAGGCCTCGGATCCGAGGCCTCTTTTTTGTGGGTAGGATATTCTTGAGAAATCAAAATGTTATGTATATTTGAGTTGGCTACTTGTTTTTGCATTTGGCCATTTCTTGTATGTTCTAGCATGAGGAGGAGGTTTGGAAAGAGGCCTGGGATCCGAGGCCTCTTTCTTGTGGGTAGGATATGCTTGAGAAATCAAAATGTTAGGTGTATTTGGTTTGGCTACTTGTCTTTAGATTGTCTACTAGTTGACGACCACAAAAGTGTAGTGTTATTTGAGAACAACGACAAGATGCATTCAACAAGACAATTGGAATATTAAAAACCACACCACACTTTATAAATCCAAATACCAATCAATCAAACCAAAAATCAATCAACAATGAGGTTGTCACTACTAGATTCCCTACTTCCAAAGATACTCCCCTCATGGCCGCCCTCATCTGAAGTGGAATCTAAGGTATGGCATTCATTATCCACCTCTGCAAGAAGCTCGAAGAAGTCTAAGGCACGGGGGTCATAACGTGGAGACGGGGTACTAGCTTTGCTAGGAGAAGGTTGTGCCGCTTGTACCATCGCCATATCATGGGCATAGATTGGCAAAGTGAATCCCTTGGTAGGCATACCAAACACATCTGCTCCAAGGCCAAGTCTGAAAACAAGCATGAAAATTGTAAGAAAGAGGATGGAAAGTGTAAAAGCTGAGTGGACAAGGAAAAGAAGCAACTTAGAAGGTCATCATACTCACTTACTGCGAGGACTCTGGCCTCGATCGCTTCAAGGCCGGCGGCCTCTTCTGCGTGCCTTGTGAAGCCTGCGTGGAAGCAACAACAATGGATGGAGCCTTCACCGGATGCTTAACACTCTGAAGTGGCTTAAGGACACGGTTGAAGATGTCCTCGTCCTCCTCGAGAGCAACGATATGGTGCCCAAGTTGCCTGCATGCATGGACAGAAGTCCCTGTTGCAGAGGAATGGTTAGCAAACATAAATAAAAGCAAAGGTAGAAAATGAAAACCAAGATATGATGGCAAGTGAAGTAGGACATACCAACGCCTGCATTAACGTCAACCACGACCTGCCCAATGTCAGTAGTTGCCATGATCAAGGAGGACATGAAAGAAATATCTTTCTCACGGGGACCACGCCAAGCTTTGGAGCCATCCATGAGAGGGGTTGTGGTATAATTCATAATGGCATCATCCATGTCCAGCTCAATGCCAAGAGCCTTGAGCTCATTGGCATCGCGAAGGCGAAATGACGAGTGCCGGGGCCGCTTATCAAGGTCGGATCCAATTGTTTTCGTGGCACGAACAAGTAGCACAATTTGGAAGAGGTTAGTGGTCTTGTCCACATGTTTAGCTGAATGAAGGCGAAGACGGTTGACTCCCAACCACTCCTTAAAGATGGTGAAGCCAAAAGCAGCGAAGTGGTCTTGAATGCTCTCCTTGAAGTCACAATTGTCATCTGGATGAAAGAGGAGGAGAGCTCCATCGTCATGCAGGATCTCATCCGCAAAATCCCAAAGGCAGATTCGCCACTTCTCCAAGTAATCCGGCAACGAATCAACTTCCACGTCTCCATCAAGCCCACCCAATGCAGTAAGTATATCGGGTAACTCCTTGACCGCAACATCCTCTAGCTGTGAACAAATTCGAGGCCAAATCAGATTTCACAAAAATTGAAGCTATATGGCCTTTTTTCAGACCCCTTACAGGCACGCTCAAACATATGTGAGGACCCGAGTACTGAAACTAAGGTCCTGTCGGATCCGACATACCCCCCCCCCTTGCCTCAAATCACAAATCACGCCCCTTACAAGCCTCACTCTTCAAAGAATTCTCAAAGAATTAAGCTATATGGCCTTAAATCAGACCAATTATAAGCCTGCCCCAATCTTAGAAATCAAAAAATAAAGCTATATGGCCTCTTTTCAGACCCCTTACAAACATGCCAGAATCCAACAAATTACAAAATGTAAACATATGTGAGGTCCCGAGTTGAGAACCTAAGGGCCTGTCGGATCCGACATACCCCCCCTTGCCCCAAATCACAAATCACACCCCTTACAAGCCTGCCCCAATCTTAGAAATCAGAGATTAAAGCTATATGGCCTCTTTTCAGACCCCTTACAAGCATGCCCCTTTAGAGAATTCTCAAATAATTAAGCTATATGGTCTCAAATCAGGACCCCTTATAAGCCTACCCCAATCTTAGAAAATCAAAAATAAAGCTATATGGCTTATTTTCAGACCCCTTAAAGGCACTCCCAAAACCCGAAAATCAAAAATCTAAACCTACATGGCCTCAAATCATACCCCCAACAAGCATACCCCTTACGAGAATGTTTAAATCAGACCCCTAACAAGCATACTCCACTCCGAGAATTCTCAAAAATTAAAGCTAGATGGCCTCATATCAGGCCCCTCACAAGCATGCCCGAATCTAAAAAATCAAAAATCTAAACCTTCATGGCCTCCAATCAGACCCCTAAGAAGCCTGCCCCTTCAGAGAATTCTCAAAAATTGAAGCTATATGGCCTTAAATCAGACCCCTTACAAGAGTGCCCGAATCCCATAAATCAAAAATCAAAGCTATATGGCCTCAAATTGGACCCCTCACAAGCATGCCTCAATCCCACAAATCACAATCCTAAGCCTACATGGCCCCATATTAGGCCACATGACTACTTTCATGTTTGCAAGTCTTTTGACTGCTTCTCCTCTGTTTCAGCAGATATATCTGTTTTCAGCATGATTGTAAGGGGTCTGAAAAGAGGCCACATAGCTTTATTTTTTGTTTTCTAAGATTGGGGCAGGGTTATAAGTGGTCTGATTTGAGGCCATATATCTTTAATATTTGGGAATTCTTTGAAGGGTGAGTCTTGTAAGGGGTGTGATTTGAGATTTGAGGCAAGGGGGGGGGGGTTTGTCGGATCCAACAGAACCTTAGTTTCAGTACTCGGGTCCTCACATATGTTTACATTTTGTAATTTGTTGGATTCGGGCATGCTCTTAAGGGGTCTGATTTGAGGCCATATATCTTTAGTTTTTGATTTTTAAGATTGGTGCAGGCTTATAAGGGGTTCTGATTTCAGGCCATATAGCTAAATTATTTGAGAATTCTCTGAAGGGGCATGCTTGTAAGGGGTCTGAAAAGAGGCCACATAGCTTTACTTTTAGAATTCAAGAATCACAAAATTATAACAATTGTGAGGTCCCAACATGTGAGCCCAAGGGCCTGTCGGATCCGACATCCCCCCCTTGCCTCAAATCAGACCCCTAACTACCCCTTACAAGCATGCCCCTCTACCAGAATTCAGAAATCTAAACCTAAATGGCCGCCAATTAGACCCCTAACAAGCATACCCCACTCCGAGAATTCTCAAAAATTGAAGCTATATGGCCTTAAATCAGACCCCTTACAAGAGTGCCCGAATCCCATAAATCAAAAATCAAAGCTATATGGCCTCAAATTGGACCCCTCACAAGCATGCCTCAATCCCACAAATCACAATCCTAAGCCTACATGGCCCCATATTAGGCCACATAGAGGCTCGGCCAAATCTCAAAAATCACAGAATTATAACAATTGTGAGGTCCCGACATGTGAGCCCAAGGGCCTGTCGGATCCGACATCCCCCCCTTGCCTCAAATCAGACCCCTAACTACCCCTTACAAGCATGCCCCTCTACCAGAATTCAGAAATCTAAACCTATATGGCCGCCAATTAGACCCCTAACAAGCATACCCCACTCCGAGAATTCTCAAAAATTGAAGCTATATGGCCTTAAATCAGACCCATTACAAGAGTGCCCGAATCTCAGAAATCAAAAATCAAAGCTATATGGCCTCAAATTGGACCCCTTACAAGCATGCCTCAATCCCAGAAATCACAATCCTAAGCCTACATGGCCTCATATTAGGCCCCATAGAGGCACGGCCAAATCTCAAAAATGCACAAAATTATAACAAATGTGAGGTCCCGAGATGTGAGCCCAAGGGCCTGTCGGATCCGACACCCCCCCCCCCCTTGCCTCATATCAGACCCCTAACAAAGCTTGCCCCTATCTTAGAAATCAAAAAATATAGCTATAAGACCTCTTTTCGGACCCCTAAAAGGTATGCCAAATAGCCAATAATCAGAGAATTAATATATATGTGAGGTCCCGATCTATCAACAAAGGGGCCTGTCGGATCCGACAGTTCCCCTTTGCTTCAAATTAGACCCCTTACTACCATACAATAATCCCAGAATTCGTAGAAATAAACCTCAATGGCCTCACATCAGACCCCTTACTGACACGCCCATATATTAAAAATGCAAAAATTAAAACATTTGTGAGGTCCCGAGCTTTCAACCCAAGGGCATGTCGGATCCGACAGACCCCCCTTCCCCCAACTGAAACCTCTAGCAAGCCTCCCTTAAACTTAGAAATCAAAAAAATAAAGCTTTATGGCATCTTCTCGGACCCCTTAGAAGCATACCCCACGTTCAGAAATCAAAAGTCTACACCTACATGGCCTCACATCGGGACCCTTACAAGGATGCCCCAATCCCAGAAATCACAATCCTAAGCCTACATGGCCCCATATTAGGCCACATAGAGGCTCGGCCAAATCTCAAAAATCACAAAATTATAACAATTGTGAGGTCCCGACATGTGAGCCCAAGGGCCTGTCGGATCCGACAACCCCCCCTTGCCTCAAATCAGACCTCTACCTACAAGACCCCAATCCCAAACTCCCAAAATTTCAACCTAAATGGCCTCAAAGCAGAGCCTTCATAAGCATACCCCACTACTTGAATTCAGAAATCTTAACCTACATGGCATCTTACTAGGCCCCTCTCAGGCACTCCCCAATCTCAAAAATCTGAAATTTATACCAAATGTGAGGTCCCCAGTTCTGAACCAAAGGGCATGTCGGATCCGACAACCCCCCCCCCCCCCCGCGTCACTGAGGCGCTGTGAACGGGCCTTGTGTGGTCGCGGGCATGGTGGATCCGGGCCGTTGATCCACCAAGGCCCATCCAAGGGCCTTAGTGGTCGTAGGTGGCGGGGGGCGGGGGGTGGTGCTTGCCACCAAGGTGGGTGGGGGCGGGGGTGGTGTTTGCCACCAAGGCGGGGTGGGGCCGTGGGCCTCATGTCTTTTTTCGGGGAGGCCAGCTTTAGGGTCTTGTCGGGGCTAGGTGGCTAAGCGGGCTCGGTGGCTAGGCGGATTAGGCAGCTAGGTAGGCTTATTTTCTAAGTGGCTTGGCCTACTTACTAAATAACTATTTGGTTAGGCTTACTTAATAGGTGGCTAGGCCCACTTACTAAATAACTAGTTGCTTAGGCTTACTTACTACGTGGCTAGGCCCACTTACTAAATAACTAGTTGCTTAGGCTTACTTACTACGTGGCTAGGCCCACTTACTAAATAACTAGTTGTTTAGGCTTACTTACTAGGTGGCTAGGCCCACTTACTAAATAACTAGTTGCTTAGGCTTACTTACTAGGTGGCTAATAAGTAAGCCTAAGCAACTAGTTATTTAGTAAGTGGGCCTAGCCACCTATTAAGTAAGCCTAACCAAGTAGTTATTTAGTAAGTAGGCCAAGTCACTTAGAAAATAAGCCTACCTAGTTGCCTAATCCGCCTAGCCACCGAGCCCGCTTAGCCACCTAGCCCCGACAAGACCCTAAAGATGGCCTCCCCGAAAAAAGACATGAGGCCCACGGCCCCACCCCGCCTTGGTGGCAAACACCACCCCCGCCCCCACCCACCTTGGTGGCAAGCACCACCCCCCGCCCCCCGCCACCTACGACCACTAAGGCCCTTGGATGGGCCTTGGTGGATCAACGGCCCGGATCCACCATGCCCGCGACCACACAAGGCCCGTTCACAGCGCCTCAGTGACGCGGGGGGGGGGGGCTGTCGGATCCGACATGCCCTTTGGTTCAGAACTGGGGACCTCACATTTGGTATAAATTTCAGATTTTTGAGATTGGGGAGTGCCTGAGAGGGGCCTAGTAAGATGCCATGTAGGTTTAGATTTATGAATTCAAGTAGTGGGGTATGCTTATGAAGGCTCTGATTTGAGGCCATTTAGGTTGAAATTTTGGGAATTTTAGGATTGGGGTCTTGTAGTTAGAGGTCTGATTTGAGGCAAGGGGGGGGGGGTGTCGGATCCGACAGGCCCTTTGATCCAGAATTGGGGACCTCACATTTGGTATAAATTACAGATTTTTGAGATTGGGGAGTGCCTGAGAGGGGTCCGATTTGTCTCCATATAGGCTTAGGATTGTGATTTCTGGGATTGGGGCATCCTTGTAAGGGTCCCGATGTGAGGCCATGTAGGTGTAGACTTTTGCTTTCTGAACGTGGGGTATGCTTCTAAGGGGTCCGAGAAGATGCCATAAAGTTTTATTTTTTTGATTTCTAAGTTTAAGGCAGGCTTGCTAGAGGTTTCAGTTGGGGGAAGGGGGGTCTGTCGGATCCGACATGCCCTTGGGTTGAAAGCTCGGGACCTCACAAATGTTTTAATTTTTGCATTTTTAATATATGGGCATGTCAGTAAGGGGTCTGATGTGAGGCCATTGAGGTTTATTTCTACGAATTATGGGATTATTGTATGGTAGTAAGGGGTCTAATTTGAAGCAAAGGGGAACTGTCGGATCCGACAAGCCCCTTTGTTGATAGATCGGGACCTCACATATATATTAATTCTCTGATTATTGGCTATTTGGCGTACCTTTTAGGGGTCCAAAAAGAGGTCTTATAGCTATATTTTTGATTTCTAAGATAGGGGCAGGCTTTGTTAGGGGTCTGATATGAGGCAAGGGGGGGTGTCGGATCCGACAGGCCCTTGGGCTCACATCTCGGGACCTCACATTTGTTATAATTTTGTGCATTTTTGAGATTTGGCCGTGCCTCTATGGGGCCTAATATGAGGCCATGTAGGCTTAGGATTGTGATTTCTGGGATTGAGGCATGCTTGTAAGGGGTCCAATTTGAGGCCATATAGCTTTGATTTTTGATTTCTGAGATTCGGGCACTCTTGTAATGGGTCTGATTTAAGGCCATATAGCTTCAATTTTTGAGAATTCTCGGAGTGGGGTATGCTTGTTAGGGGTCTAATTGGCGGCCATGTAGGTTTAGATTTCTGAATTCTGGTAGAGGGGCATGCTTGTAAGGGGTAGTTAGGGGCCTGATTTGAGGCAAGGGGGGGATGTCGGATCCGACAGGCCCTTGGGCTCACATGTTGGGACCTCACAATTGTTATAATTTTGTGATTTTTGAGATTTGGCCGAGCCTCTATGTGGCCTAATATGGGGCCATGTAGGCTTAGGATTGTGATTTCTGGGATTGAGGCATGCTTGTGAGGGGTCCAATTTGAGGCCATATAGCTTTGATTTTTGATTTATGGGATTCGGGCACTCTTGTAAGGGGTCTGATTTAAGGCCATATAGCTTCAATTTTTGAGAATTCTCTGAAGGGGCAGGCTTCTTAGGGGTCTGATTGGAGGCCATGAAGGTTTAGATTTTTTATTTTTTAGATTCGGGCATGCTTGTGAGGGGCCTGATATGAGGCCATCTAGCTTTAATTTTTGAGAATTCTCGGAGTGGAGTATGCTTGTTAGGGGTCTGATTTGACTGCTTTCATGTTTGCAAGTCTTTTGACTGCTTCTCCTCTGTTTCAGCAGATATATCTGTTTTCAGCATGATTGTAAGGGGTCTGAAAAGAGGCCACATAGCTTTATTTTTTGTTTTCTAAGATTGGGGCAGGGTTATAAGTGGTCTGATTTGAGGCCATATATCTTTAATATTTGGGAATTCTTTGAAGGGTGAGTCTTGTAAGGGGTGTGATTTGAGATTTGAGGCAAGGGGGGGGGGTTTGTCGGATCTGACAGAACCTTAGTTTCAGTACTCGGGTCCTCACATATGTTTACATTTTGTAATTTGTTGGATTCGGGCATGCTCTTAAGGGGTCTGATTTGAGGCCATATATCTTTAGTTTTTGATTTTTAAGATTGGTGCAGGCTTATAAGGGGTTCTGATTTCAGGCCATATAGCTAAATTATTTGAGAATTCTCTGAAGGGGCATGCTTGTAAGGGGTCTGAAAAGAGGCCACATAGCTTTAATTTTTGAATTCTAAGATTGGGGCAGGCTTGTAAGGGGTCTGATTTGAGGTTGTGTAGCTTTAGCTTTTTAAACATTCTCGTAAGGGGTATGCTTGTTGGGGGTATGATTTGAGGCCATGTAGGTTTAGATTTTTGATTTTCGGGTTTTGGGAGTGCCTTTAAGGGGTCTGAAAATAAGCCATATAGCTTTATTTTTTATTTTCTAAGATTGGGGTAGGCTTATAAGGGGTCCTGATTTGAGACCATATAGCTTAATTATTTGAGAATTCTCTGAAGGGGCATGCTTGTAAGGGGTCTGAAAAGAGGCCATATAGCTTTAATCTCTGATTTCTAAGATTGGGGCAGGCTTGTAAGGGGTGTGATTTGTGATTTGGGGCAAGGGGGGGGGTATGTCGGATCCGACAGGCCCTTAGGTTCTCAACTCGGGACCTCACATATGTTTACATTTTGTAATTTGTTGGATTCTGGCATGTTTGTAAGGGGTCTGAAAAGAGGCCATATAGCTTTATTTTTTGATTTCTAAGATTGGGGCAGGCTTATAATTGGTCTGATTTAAGGCCATATAGCTTAATTCTTTGAAGGGTGAGGCTTGTAAGGGGCGTGATTTGTGATTTGAGGCAAGGGGGGGGGTATGTCGGGTACGCCTACTTGAAGGGTGAACGGTCTGGCACTGGCCCAGGAAAAGAAGAACTCCGCCTTCGTGCTGCACAACGATCCGGTGACGCCAAGAGAATTGTTGCAGCCCTCGAGCACATGCCTGGAGTAGAGCATTGGTGCACCTGCAAACCCCAACTCGAAGGAGAGGAGGTCTTTGGCACCACCAAGCGCAAACTTGATATGCCCCCTGGTTCTAATCAAGATTCACATAGACCCGACAAGGTCAGCTTCTCTCATCCACGAGTGAGCACTAGGTCAACCAAGGCACGCACTGATTCCGCCACACCATCATACCTGCCCCTCACACAATCTCCTTAGAAATCGATTCCACAACGGGTCACCCACGTCAATAACATTCAGGAGACCCACTGCGATGTCTCCAAGTGGCACATTTCTAGACTGCCCAAGACTTCCGCCAAGGCCTGCTTCGCCATGCAAGCTCGCACAAAGACCAAGTGCACCCAGAAGATCGTTCGGCATGGTAAAAGTACTCCAGCTCCTACGTACACCGGCTACATGCGCGACTACAAGAAGAACAAGGAATTCTTGACACAGTTCTCCTTCTGCAACGACGACATTGAGAGATGTGTCAAAGGCACTAGGAGGAAGTGGATGCAGCACCGTCCGGATGTCCCGGACGTCTGGCCTATCCTCACTGGGACAAACCTCACTCTCCAGGAGGTTCTGGCCCTTGAAGAAGGGGGATTCCAACTTCAGCAGCGTCAAAATGTGTCACCCAGAAGACTCTTCGGCGACTCCTCCAATGTTGCTTCATCCATGGCCGAACTCCCTACCCCGGCCCAAGCCGATCAATACCCTACGCTGAGGTTTGGAAAAAAGATCCGGCGCAGTAACAACGGACCATGCATCCAACAACGCAACAAATGGGAGTCAACCCTCAACGTCGACGGTCAAATCACCTCCGTCACAATGATACCTCACCTAGGGATCGAGTGCATCATTCTGTTCCAATCCCGAAAGAAGGCTAAGGTTGAAGAGTACCGTATCACTATCAACACCTTCCCGTCGTGCACGTGCCCGGATTTCGTGGAGATGTCAGCAAGAGCACTTGGGAAGCGGCGCCCTTGGGTGAACTGCAAGCACTTGTACTTCATCTTCCGTGTGACCTGCAACTTGGATCAATACCAAGACACTTTCATCCATGCTCCGAGCCTTTGTTTCAATGAAGTGAAGCACCTCCTCGAAAGTGGCATCATGAAGCATGTGGGACCTCACCGTGGATACCTATAGGAGCTAGGCTGCCCCCCCTTATTTATAAGTTGTCGCTAAGTATTATTGCGTTGAGTATACTATAGTATGAGTGCACGTTTCCGAAAATATCGCTGATATATCAGACCTATCATTATCTACATGATGTGAATTGTATTCGTTTTTAAATATGTATAAAGGTTTCTAAATATTTATGGGTCTCTCCTTCCAACAGTAGTTTTAGATGTTATTGAATGGTACGAGTTTTGTTACTTTGCTTGAATGCTTGAATGCTTGAATTTTTTTACTTAGAATTTTCTCTTACGTTGTGACCATAGCCTATGATTAACCAGCTCTCACCATAATATGGACAGTCAAAAGTTCCCTGGTTTAAGTAAATCATGTCAATTAGTCTCTCTGAAAGGTACCCTAAAACCAAGTCTCTGTCCTGAAAGCCCTCAAAATTTGCACGGAAATAGGTCCATCATTTTTACTAAAAAAAGAGGTCCCACGATTTTTTCTATTTATATTTTCTAAATTTGGAAATTTTATTATTATAATTGGAAAGCGTTGATTTTTTTCTGCTCACCGCTCACCGCTCGCGTCCCACCGCTCACCGCTCGCGTCCCACCGCTCACACGGTAGCGTCGTTGACGTTTTCTGCCACATAGGACGCCACCTTGGCAAGAAGGTAAGTATTTTACCCACCCTAGTCGGCTCCCCCTATGTTGACCCTACGTGGACCCTATTGTGTCGTGACGGAGGGGTCCGTCACGACACGACACGTCGTGACGGCACGACACCGTCACAACGGCGGGATAGACAACCCTGTCCTCATTGAGGTACACATCCTGTAAGAAATCATCCTCGTTGAGCTACACGTGTCCTATGGACTTGTGTGCACTCCAACACAAAAGGTGTTAATCCTTTCCACTTGATCCACTGGGGCCTCCCTCTAGTGATATGACTGTTTACAGTTATATGACTGCCATGGGTTATATGACTCCCCTTTCGTGTGTATCCACCTAGATATGTGATTGCGCGCATGTGAGCACTCCCTGCTTGTAAGGTATTCCTATATCACAATTTGACCCGCCGCGTATGCCGCGCACTCCACAGGATGGTAGAAAGGGAGTTCCAAAGCTTGAAGCATCTACAGTTATGGCAAGAAGAAGAGGTCCAAGCAAACGCCATGCGGTTATCCAAGTACCCATGTCCATGCATGGAGTGTGCGGGAGGGAAAGTCCTCGATCGAGCCACAATTCGAAAGCATCTTCGCAGTAAAAAAAGGGACCCTATGTTTACAGCCTCTATCTTGGTAAGTCATTCCAACAAACCACTTTTGAATGAGCGTAAGCGGGTGGTCCTGCTTTGGGCGAGTTTTCATCTTTGTGTACATGAATTTTGTAGGCCCGATGGAGACCCATTGTAAAAGCTGCCTGCATGACATCCATGAGAACCTTTCTATGAGGATACCAAATGCCAACATATGCCACGCCAAACACAACGTCTACAAGAGTACGAGCCTTGCAGAGGTGGCGGTCAAACGTGTATGATGGACAGTGGTGTGACGGGCCCATCCCAAAACTTACACAATTTTCATATTGGAACAGAGAATGGGAAGTAAGAGTGTCCAACTTCCCATTCATGGGTTGGGGTTTATTTACACTCCAACCCGCCAAAGAGGGAGAGGAATTGCTTCCCTTTGTAGGACCACAATACACCTTGGCAGAATACATAACTTTGAGCAAGGCACAACCTCGAGTGAAGTCATATGTGATGCAAGCTGAGCCGGACTTGTACATCGATGGAGATGTAATGAAGGGGAATGTCGCTGGCGTCATAAATAGTCCCATAGGACACAAAGAGATAGGAAATGTGGTGTGGGAACAAACAGGAATGGGGGTATGTAATTACCATAGCCATAAGGGACATTTTGGTCGGAGAAGAACTGTATGCACACTACCCTTTGAACCCGCACACCGCGTTGTAGGTTGACATCCAATAGTTCATCCATGGAATGACTACACTCCGTCATGTGTTCTCTAACATGACTACACCAAGTCATGTTTTATATTGACAAAATTTTGTATCAAAAGTTATGACCACGGCATACATGTATAGGTGGAACATGACAAGTTTTCCACATCCATTGTTTGTATATGCATGTATGACCTTCCATACTGGAAAGTACGTGTATGTCATGATGAGAATTATGTGAGTGGACGTAGTCATGTACAGTCACATGATTGCACATAGTGATATTGTGATTCGCACCGTCAAATTTCTGACTGGCTCGAGTCATTGTGTAGGATCTTTTAATTCGACACACATTGGATGTCATGCACTGTGAAAAAAACATCGTTGAGAATGTCATGAAAACCATATTTGGAGAGAAGGACACACTTGGAGTTCGTCTCGACATGAAGGAGGCAGGTATACGCAAGCATCTTTGGCCCGTACAAGGAAAGAAACCAGGCATCATCATTTTACCTCGGTCTTCGTACGTTATGACAAAAAAAGAGCGTGAAGTCTTTGTGGAGCACGTGTGTGCATTGTGAACCCCCACCCACTATGTGGGTCAACTGAGGAAGCGTGTAAACATGGATGGGCACATAGAAGGCCTGAAATCCCATGACTACCATGTCCTCATGCAGCAAGTGTTGCTACTATGTGTGCGCTGCACAATGGGAAAGGAAGTTCAGACGTCAATAATAATGTTGAGCCGTGTATTCAGGAGGGTATGTGCTAAGTCCATTGATCCTCTTGGTTCCGATAGGCCCCCCCCACGACATATTCCGAAATCCACCTTCATAGTTAGAAACAAAACTTCAGAAATGGTGCCGATATGGCCAACCACTACCGCGCTCTTCGTTATGCACTTCAAACTCGTCTGTTTCCACCCCTCGAATTGTTGTCTGCGAAAGAGTCCTCTCCAATGGACTAGGCCCACTTGCTTCGCGAGGGGCTGTGTATAAGTTGGGCTCTCTAGGGGAGGATGGGAAGTTGGATGGGAAGTTGGCTTTGTAGCCAAACGTGGATGGGAAGTCGTTTTGTGCAAGGAACCGAGAGGCGTTCGAGTATTCTCCAAACAGCAGAGAACGGATGAAGTACAATGCATAGCATTGGGCAGGACTTCAGATTTTCTCAGATTGCAAGTGACAGGCTTATATGATGATCTCGTACCGAAGACACCCATATTGGGCGATGCAGTGGAAGTGGGGCCAGGAGTGGTTGCTAAAGCATTAGAATGTATAGAGGGACCGGACGACGCATCGGTAGATGACTTAGAGTATTGCGACTATGACGGTGATTTACTCCCCGTCCGAGAAAGAGAGTTGTATAAATGAAATTTAGGTGGGTATATATTTGACACGTGCATATCTAGTGACGTGTTGTCTTGGCCACATAACACACACATTAATTGCACCATGTCCTCCCGTTGCTCGCTCATGTATCTGTAAACTTCTACATCAAGTACATAATAAACGAAGACGACATGCCAAAGTTACACTGGAATCCTTGTTCAAAATTTCCAGGACAATCACATGCATCAATCCAAGGTTCATATGTAGACACAAGACCCTCGAACCCTAAAAATTTGTGACATGCATATGTACAACGCCATCGCGTCCTTTCAAATTGGTTGTGCCGTGACCGCACATGTTCAATTAGTCTCTTGGCAATAATTACTTTGAATACTCCTCCCCAATTTCCCCCCTATATTCTCTAAAAAATAAATCTATTAATTATTCAATAAATAAACATGGGCCATTCCCAATTTTCATTGCCGTTCATATTGTAGAACAAAAAGTACTTAATTTTGACCAAAATTTGTCATTATTAAAGAAATGCCCCAAACCATAATACTAGATAATGAGTCATGGGGCAAAAACACAAGTGGCCCATCTAGGGCAGCCTACACTTTCAAGGGCTGCCCAAAAAAGGGAAAAAAATGGCCCTCGTCAAAATGTGACTGAAGAATATGACTCACAAAAAAATGTGACTGCCACATATGATTGCGCGTCCCCCAGACACGTTCCCCGTCGTTCCCTATGAAGGCACACGTGGTTCCCATACGCCGTATACGGTACATTTGCCAAATACTACAGTGTTATATGACTGCGAGTCATATTTTTGAATTTCGTCCCCTCCAAAGGTTGAGGCCTGGCCAAATGTGACATCTTGTAGTCACCAGTCATCCCCAGTCACATTTCCCTAGTCACAAAATACCCAATCTGTTGTAGTGCACATTCGAGATTTGTTGGTGAGGTACAAGGTTGTACTCACCAATGGGATGTTCAAAAAGTTACCGCCAAGGACTAGAAAGCAACTTTGCTCAACGGGAGATTAAGTTCTTGAGCTATGTGGTGACAAATGAAGTTGGTGGATGGACATAAAGAAGGTCAAGGCAATCCACGAGTGGAAGCGGCCTTCGACCCAAAGAGGGCTTCGGTCATTACTTGGCCTAGCCTACTAACACCGCCAATAAGGTTGCTAGGACCTTATGGAAGGTTGCTAGGACCTTATCTAAGGTGGCTAGGACCTTGTCTAAGGTTGCTAGGACCTTATTGAAGGTTGCTAGGACCTTGTCTAAGGTGGCTAGGACCTTATTGAAGGTTGATAGGACCTTATGGAAGGTTGCTAGGAACTTATGTAAGGTGCCTAGGACCTTATGTAACATGGCTAGAACCTTATCTAAGGTTGCTAGGACCTTGTCCGATTTGTTTAAGGAGGGCTATCTCAAGAATGGGATGAGCCTTGTCACCATGCCTTTGGGGAGCTTAAGAGCAAGTTGTCTTTGCCGCCCGTGCTCAAGTTCGCGGAGTTTGACAAACCTTTTGAGGTGCATACGGGGGCGAGTGATTTTGGCATTGGCGGATTGTTGATGCAAGATGGATGGCCATTGCACATGGGAGCATGAAGCTCCATGGTCGTCAAAGGAAACGGCCAACTCATGAAAATGAACTCTTCGCCGTAGAGCATTGCTTGGAGATGTGGCAACACAATTTGGGGTTGCACAAGACCAAGGTGTATATGGAAAATGTGTCCTCAAATTATTGAGGCACAAGTGCAAGTGAGCGCCAAGCCATTGTGGTGGCACGATACTTTGGCGCTTATGAAGGTGGATTTGATCCACAAACCGGGCCATGGTGATGTGGTGCCGGATGTGCTAAGTTGATGGGAAGAGTTCCAAGCAATGAGCACCATCTAAACCTTGTGACTAATGGTTACCGGTGAAGGAAACTTGTGATGCAAGATGAGGGAGGGGTACATTAACTACCCCGAAGGACAAAGGCTTCTAGGTGAGCTTCGCAAAGGCAAGGTGCTCAAAGAGGTCATGTCGGTGGACGGATTGCTCAAGTATAAGCAAAGTTGGGTGTATATGCCACAAGACAAGTGAGGCTATTGGTTTCGAAGGGAAAAATAGCATAGTGCTATTGCCGGCCATAGCAAAAGAAAAAAACCACCATAGAGTGGTGTCAAAGAGGTACCATTGGCCGGTCATGAAGGATGATATAGCCCACTTTGTGAAGGCTTGGGTGGATGCCAAGTGAACCGAACCTCTTGCAAAAAGCAAACCGGCCTCTTGTAACCATTGCCTATCCCACCGGGGCCATGGCATAGTATTTGCATGGCATAATGTGTCCATGGCATAGTGTGTGCATGGACTTGATCACAAGGTTGCCGGAGTCACAAGGGTAGGATGCCATCATGGTGATGGTAGAGCGGTTTGCCAAGTTGGCACATGTGGTGCCAATTGTGGGAACCGTGACCGCGTTGGAGACCGCATAGCCTTTTCTCAAAGGATGGTTGAGGCACCACGGGTTGCCGAGAGTGATTGTGTCGGATTGAGATCCAAAGTTCACAAGTGCATTTTGGATGCACTTCTCTAGGAAGGTCCGAATGAAACTAAGGTTTAGCATGGCCTTCCATTCCCAAATGGATGGGAAAACGGAGCGTGTGAATGGAGTCTTGAAGCAATACTTGAGGAACTTGGTGGGGGCGGACCAAGGAGATTGGGTGGACTATGTGGGTCGAGCGGAGTTTAGTTGCAATGTAGCCTCGCACTTGGTGACCAAGGGGTCATCTTTCGTGGTGGCTTATGGAGTGCGCTCCAGCCTACTAACCTAGCTCTCGAGGGGGCACATTGAACACTAGAGAGTTCAACCAAGATGGTGAGGATTTGGCCAAGAAGCATGAACTAGTCTTGGTGATGACCAAGTTGTTGGTGGAGGAAGCCCGAAGGTGCTACAAAGACAAAGTCAATGCCGGAAGACGCAAAGTGGAGTATGAGGTGAGACGGAAGGTGTTGTTGAATGTGAACAACTTAACCTTGTCCAAAGGCCTCATTCCAAAGTTCATGTCCAAAGTTGAAGTTCGGTTGCCCATCGTGGAACGAATGTTCAAGGACATGTATAAGTTGGGGTTACCGCCAAGATCAAAGTGCATGCGACATTCCATGTCACATTACTAAAGTCATTTAAGGAAAAAACCTTGTGGCCCAATCACAAGCAAGTGATTAGGCCACCTCCCGACCTTGTAGTAGGTCATTTGGAATATGGGGTAGAGGGCATCCTCAAGTGTAGGAAGCCCAAGCAAAAAGGAAAGGAAGTACTTTGTGAAATGGCTAGGATATAATGTGAAAGAAGCCACTTGGATAGCGGCAAGAGACATGGTGAACGCCAAGGAATTGGTGGAGCACTTTGATGAAACTACGGCTAAAGGTTTCCAACAAATAAAGCGTAGGCATTGATGAGGACATCAATCTCCTTTAGTGGGGGAGAGACGCTAGTAGCACATTTAGCTTAAGGCAATGCCGTCTGGACACAACATGTATTTGTTCTTTGGCTTGAGGCAATAAAGTTCAACTCTAGTGGTGCAAAGAGAAAAGTATGAGATGAGGTCCTAGTCTTGTACTTGTGCTTCGTTAGTGGAAGAGGAGGAATAGATATGCCAAACTAGGTTGGGTAAGCCGAGTAATTGGGGGCCATGGCTTGGAGGGGCCTTGGATAAAACCAAGAAACCTTCTAGCCATGGGCTTGTCCGGGCGGGGGCAAGGTGATGGCGCGTGCTCATAAAAGTGCTACCCACGAGCTAACGAGAGTTGGCGCATGGGAGTCATGAACCCATGTCTCGAAAGGGCAAAGTGGGAACCGAGTCGGGCGGGACTTCGCATCACCCCCGTGCGATCGGACGTGGCTTAACAATGGAATGCCATCTCGGAGTTGCAACTGAGTCAACTTAGTGGAAGCGTTGAGGTCCGGCCTAGATGTGTCAAGTTAGGCTCGTGGAGCCTAAGGGGGGAGCCCCGAGGGGCGGCCCAAATGAGTCCCAAAGTCGGTGGGTCTAGTGAAGGTTAGGTCCTTGGATGAGAGATCCAAGGTCGCTAACGGACCACCTTGGAACGACACCTTTGGGGACTATGCCAAATTTGAGGATGCATTGTGGGGGTCGCGCCCTAAGGTAAACAAAATGCGGCACCATAGAGGATGGCAACTTGAGAATTGGTGCGCCGACTACGAGTATAGTCGATGAGGGCATCGACTCCATTTGGTGAGGGTGAGTGTCGCGGACCTCTCCATAAGGATTGCCCGAAACACCTTGGACACAAGGGGGACCCCAGAGTGACACCCGGGACTTGTGGCGCCGTTGGTGAGAGGGCCCAAGTGATCCTAGTGTGGGTGAGGGCCCCGGGCGTTGGGAACGCCTCCCACCCACGGAGACTAAGAGGCATGAGGGTGAGGCCATAAGCTATGTGTAGCTTATGGCGTGCCGATTCTAGAATGCTTTAGAACACCTCATTTGGAGGTGTTAGCTAGAAGATATGGCAAGTTGAGTGGGGTGTTGTCCCGGGACAGCACCCTGGACCAGCAGTGGCCTGGGAGTGGCTCCCGGGACTGCGAACCTTTAAAGAGGCATAACTTCCTCTGTACTTGCCCGAATGGGGCAAGTGAGTAGTCCATCGTGATCTACGTGGAATGTAGATCACGATAGAGTGGTCGATTGTGAGAATCAGACAAGGTATGAGGAAGTTATGGGGTTCTGAAGCTGCTGGGGCTTTCTAGGCCCAGCGGCTAGTAAGGGAAAATGTCTACTTGGCCCCAAGAGTTGGGGGAGAGACAAATGGTTACTTGACGGTGGGGTAGGGGCCCTGCCTAGAGTCCTAGAGGCTTATATGGGTGAGGTGGTGTGGCCTCACCCACCCGAGGCCCAACGGCAAGGCCTCCAAGGGCATTGGCCCATTGTGAGGGCATAGTTGTCTAGTAAGGCTCGGGTTGTTGTAGTGTTGCTCCGGCAACACGATGTGCAACATAAGATTGGACTTCCATGAATGGAAGTCCACATCTAAGAAATGGTTACCGATTATGCGGTGAGTCTCGAAAACCAAGTAGGAGGTTTGGTCCCCCTCTTACTAAGTGTTGGGTCCGCGGTATTGGAAGCTAACCACACTACAAGAAACCTTGTCCATTCCAACCATGGTATCAATGACTCACTGTCCTAAACAACTTATTAAACGACTGTGATGCCTACTCAACTCACCTTGTGTGACGTGGATTACGTGTGAGTCATTGTTAAGTCATTTTAATGACTTATGATGAACTCTGTTGACGACTGCATAACATACTCATTTTATGTCTACCAAATATCGTCCACTACATCCATTCGTGTGTGACGTGGATAGAATATCATGACTTGGCTGATTATTAGTCATTATCTAGTTGTGATTTAACGACTACGTGTATACTATTACTTAGAGATAACACAAATTAGTGATGTGGCACTTACATCCCTCTAATGATGTGGAAATTAGGGATGTATTGAGTGAACATTATTCTCGATAATATTGACGTGTCAAAAGAATGACTACGACTCCCAAACTCAATGACTGACTCACATGCACGTTGAGATTGGGATGACGTGTATAAACGTTTAGTCATTGTATGAGTTACTGAAATGACTCATGGATGACATGTGCAAGCAACATATTGGTCACTAAACATGTTTGACACGATGAGGTGGCATGCCATATCATCGATGACATAAGCTTAGTACATTTATTGACGTATATGGAAGATATTCATTGCCAAGGTGCACATGTGATGGAGGTCTGAAATCATAAGTTTAATGGCGGGCATTGTGCACGAACAATGCATTTCATTTTTCATGCCACGTAATCAATGACGTGGACGTGTAAGTCGTAGTGGAGTTGAAGTACAGTCATAGTATTGTTGAGTACAACCTACGTAGGACATTTGTAAGGCCAGCTGGGCTTTTGAAAGGACGAACACCTAAAATTTAGCTAGTGCCAAGGAGTTATCTAAAGCTGATAGTTCTATGGCTCCCACCAATGACGCTGTGGTGGGCGGGGGAGGCACATGGTTCACCAACTGCATGCCACGCGCTTCTTCGGTGGTGGTCATGAAGACATCTGTTGTGCTCTGTTCATGTCTTTGGGAGCGTGCCTCCTTCGCCAATACTACTCTCCACCCTGGTTTTTGCACTTCGTCTGACCAAAATACTTGTGTCACTTGGCTGGGGAATATGAACGGTTCCAACATTTGAGGAACCTTGTGGCGGAAATTTACAACCATGAATCCAGCCTCGTCTCTTACATACGTAGGGTTGCCCCGGTTGTCATATTGCTTCATCCACTCACACCTAAAAAGTATGACTGGTGTATGAAGTGGCCCATAGTTCAATTTTAGTATATCCTTTAGTACTCCCACATAGTTCAATGTCACCTCCTCCAAACCCACGGAAGGCATGTGAAACACAGAGGCAACACCGTTGTTGTAAGTTTTTAGCGTCCTGGATTGTTGGTCCTCCACCCGAAAGTGGTTTCCATAGGCCTTCATCCTCGTATATCGTGTGGCTATCTGTGATGGTCTGCTGCACAACAGAACCCTGTCCATGTCATCCTCATCGTTCGGGTCAATAGGGTGATTGTGCACTACGTCTTTAATCCAAGTCTCAAACGTGGAAATGCTGGGGTTCTGTACCTGTTCCTCTTTCCATTGCCTGCACATCCAACTAGTCAAATATTAGTTGCTTACTAGTCATTCACTACTCTTCCACCTCGTCAGACAGTAGTCATTCACTAGTCTTTCACTATTCACTACTCGTACACATGCTCAGACAGTAGTCTATCGCTACTCTTCCACTACTCATCCACCTGGTTAGACAGTAATCATTCACTAGTCATTCATCACTCACTACTCGTCCACCTGGTCAGACGGTAGTCATTCACTAGTCCTTCACTACTCATCCACCTGGTCAGATAGTAGCCTTTCCCAACGGCGATCATGTTTAGGAAAACAACAGGGCACACTGAGACATGAACGTGCAATCACAAATACATAATCAGGCTCACCTATGCCAGGGTGCCATGAGGGATAAATTGGTCAAAGCATATTGGTGGGTAATATCTCTCAATATTGGTGTCATCACGTACTTTGTTCCTGCCCCTTCTAGCACCTCCTCTGCATCTCCGTACTCCTCATCTGCATCCCAAACTCGACGGTCAACCACTTCAAACTTGTGGAAATATTCCGTGATGAAACCTAGGCATTCATCTCTCGCATAACCCTCCGCCATGCTTGCTTCCGGTCTTGCCATGTTCTGAACATAATGCTTTAATGTTTTCATGTATCTTTCAATAGGATACATCCACCTTGTGGAGACAGGACCACATATGTCCAATTCATCGACTAGGTGATATAATAAATGCGTCATAATGTCAAAAAAAAACGGAGGGAAATGAATCTCCAAAAGTGCCATGCTCCGTGCAACGTCCGCCTGTAGAGCTTCAAATTCCAATGGGTTCCAAACACTGTCACATATCCTTCGGAACACTTTCGAAATCCTCATCACCGCCATTCGTGGACCAGGTTGTAAAAGACCTCTTAAGGCTATCGGCATGATTTGTTGCATAAGCACATGGTAATCATGTGACTTTAAACCCCCATACGTCCTCTTGCGTATATATTGAGCCATGTTGGAAACATGTCCTGATGGTGTCTTCAAGTTCTCCATAACACTACAAAACACTTCGAACTCTTCGCTGGTCAACACATATGGGGCCGCCGGTTTCAACATTTTGCCATTTTTCTTTGGGTGGGGAATGAGCCACAAATGCGGCCTGATGCCTCTGCGTTGCAAGTCCCGGCGGACCTTCACGGTGTCCTTATGTCCAGTGACGGTCTTCAAAATGTTCTTTGAAAAGTTTTGCTCACAATGCATAACATCCAGCGTATATCGTATGAGCAGATCCTGCCAATATAGTCATATATTGGTTAGTTCAGGGGACGTGTAAGAACGACTGTGATTATGACTGTCATTACGACTATGATTGCTACTGTGTTTACGACTGTGATTATGATGTTCATATACGTCGGTGATGGCTACAATGACTAGTAGTTTTGTCTCATTCTGGAGGTACTGTAATGCACACATGGTATTCATGGATGGGAGGCAGGAGCCTGTACTCTTTACTATACTGCCACGTGACCATTTCTGTAGTTTTTTTGTAGTCATTTCCATTTTTTGAACATGATGTGTTCCAGACGTGCAGTACGCTAGGTGCATGCATGTGCCCATGTGTATCCTAAACGACTATTCCGTTACTAGTCAGTAACTACAGCCTGGTCGCACGTGCACATGTTTATGCCATATGAGTCATTCTTTACTCTTTCTTTAGTTGGACATGTCGTTGCATGCGAGGATACATGCAATATTCAAGTCAAAGCAGCTGGGTCATTTACCTTCCAATAAGGCAGGTTGTATAAAATGCTCCTCCTTTTCATACCATGTGTTTTCGATGGGTCTCCAGCGGAGCCTTCTTTGTTCCCTTCGTCCAACCAGGTTTGATACTCGGTGGCTCGTGCCACTTGCTCACCTGCGGTAACAACATTGGGCTTACCTCGATCTTCCATACGTCCATTGAAGTGGTCCTTCATTTCCGGCGACCTCCACGGATCGTCATGGGCAAGCCACCTCCTTGTGTCTGTATAGGTTTGCTTTCCAAGTTCGATAGAATGTTCACCTTTAAAATGTGGCCCACACACTAGACAAGCCGCATAGCCCTGATGTGCAACACCTGCAACTGTCCCATAACCGGGAAAATCGTGTATGGTCCATAGCAATACTGCTCTAAGTTTGAAAGCCTTTGACCCCACCTCCTTGAGCACGTCATAGGCACCCACACCCTTCCATAATTGAATCAACTCCTCTACCAATGGTTCCAAGTACACATCAAAGAATTGAGATGTCACAGACTGTTTTCCTGGGATTAGCAGTGCCAACATTATGAAAAATTTCTTCGTAGTCAACCATGGGGGTATGTTGTAATTCAACAACATTACCGGCCATGTACTCCAACTTGTACGTTGCAACTTGAAAGGGTTGACTCCATCGGCTGCCATTCCTAAGTGAATGTTACGGTATTCTTGGCCAAAACTAAAGTCTACATTTTCATGTACGTGTTTCCATGCCTTTGAATCACAAGGATGTCTTACCAATCCATCTGTGTTTGTGTTCTTTGCATGCCACATCATGAGTTCAGATATTGTGGGTGTACGGAACATACGTCTTAGTCTTGGAATAATGGGAAACTGTTTAAGTACTTTCCAAGGCCTCTGTTTTTTGGCCTCGTCTTTGTAACGTGGTTTCTTACACTTTGGACAATGAGTTGCACCTTCATATTGCCCTCTAAATAATACACAACCTGCTTGGCATGCATGAATTGTATTGTAATTCAATCCTAATTTGCGAATCAAGCCTTTTGCAGCATGAAGGTTTTTGGGTAGCATATTCTCACTGGGTAGTAGGTGTTCTCGGTAGAGGGTGAATAGTTGGTCCGCAAACTTGTTGCTTACACCATGGATCGTACACAAAGTCATTATCAATATCGTGGAGGCCAACACCGAAGATTTGGCTCCATGGTACAACTCCTCAATTGCTTCTTCCAACTCATGTGGATCATCATAATTGTCTTCCTCTGCAATGCCACCTCCATTTTCCCCCAAAGGCTCGTCCTCTGACTCATCGTCTGAATCAGAGGCTTCATCATGGGCCAGCTCATCGACAACTGTGAAGGCACCCATTACTATGTCCTCAAAATTTTCTTCCAATGTAGACGGGGGGACTGGTGCCTCATCAATTTCTTGGAATGCTTCCTCTACCATGGCGTGCATATCCAACCCTTCGTCAATGTGTCCGTCATGTGGTCTTGGGGGTCTCCTAAACTCCTGTTCCCACTCCCCATCGGAGGCGTCCCTCTCTCCAGGCCCCCTCCACACTCTGAAGCTGGGTTCCCTCCCATTTCTGATGAGATGGTCCTTTACTTTTGCAATGTAAAGTTGACGTCGTCCTTTACATTTGCAGCATGGGCAGTGAATTCGTTTCAGGTTATACAATGAGGCCCTCTCTTGCTCCCTCCTCCACAAACGGTCATCGCGATGTTCTTGCCGTCTCCTGTCATTAAGAGGGAGTCTTCCTCCGTTCATGTCCCCTGCAAGCTTGCCACTATGCACATATCAATGACTGTGATGTGCGGTCTTCAAACAGGGTTCCCACCACCCATTTCATGGTGGTTCATCTGTCATAAACTGGTCGTACACTAGTCACACAGTAGTTGTTCACGTGTACGCCGAGAACAATCAACATGAACTAGTCATTCACTGGTCATTCAGCAGTCAATCACGTGTCATTCAGTAGTCGTTAACCTTGAATTTAAGGTCAGTGGGTCTTAAATGGACAAATTTAGCATTGTGCCCACTTCTTGTGCTTTGCAAAACACTACTTAATGTGAGATGGTTGCAAATTTCAAATAAGTTGTGGGTACTATGTTCATAGTTGTCAAAGCTATGAGGATATTCTAGTTCATTATCGACCACAAGATTCCCCAGCTCATCAAACACACCTCTGCATTCCCTCCATCATGTTCACCATGCAATGTAGACAGGAAGAAAAAGAAATTTGGCCTTGCAAACTAAGTTCCAAAGTGGAGACCTGGGCATGAGCTTATAATTGCTATTGTGATATTGTGTTCGAATATCACTAGCCATGCAATAGTCATTTACCAGTTGTTCACAAGTCATTCAATAGTAAATTCTACCAATTACCGGGCTTTTCAAAAATCCGCTCCTAAACCCGCCAAACCCCTAATTGCAACCACTCCGCACCTTTTCCGAAACCCCTCGCAAATACCCCAAGCTCCCAAAGACATCCGCATCTAAACATATTTTTTATCCGCTCCCAAAATGTAAATTCCACCACTTGCCGGGGTAACCCATTCACACCCCAATGTGTGAAGTTACGTTCCGTTCCATTCCATTCAAAGTTTACTCCTACACGAAAGAAACCAAACCCAGTCCGCCACAATACCAACGTCCAATTTACTATTTCCTACCTCCCGCATTCATCCAACCCTTCAATAGATCACCCTTTTTCACTATTTTTTGTCAGTCCCTACATACATCATAATCCATCCAACCCCACCCATCCACCGCACTTATACCTAAGTGTGTCCAAACCCGTTCTTCTTTCCTATACCTACTTTCATTCGGCCCCTGAGTAAATGCAAATTACGACCCCTTTTAACCCTGTAAACTAACCCCTTTTTACCCTCAACCCTGAAATAGATCACACTATTTGCCTAATTTTATTCCACCCCTAAATACATCCAAATCAAATCCACCCCACCCGTTCACCTCACTTATACCTAAGTGTCATTAACGCCATTCTTTTTTCGTATCCCTACTTTCAATCGGGCCCTAAATAAATCCAAATTCCAACCCCCTTTTTACCCTGAACCCTGAAATAGACACCACTTTTCACCATGTTTGCCTATTTTTATCCATTCCCTAAATACATCATAATCGATTCCACCCCACCCATCCACCGCACTTATATGTAAGTGTGTCCAACAGAATTCTTTTTTGTATAATTAATTTCAATCCGGGCCTAAGTAAATCCAAATTCCAACCCCTTTTTACCCTAATCCTGAAATAGGCAACATTTTCACCCTGTTTGCCTAATTTTAGTTGACCCTTAAATATATCATAATCGATTCCACCCGATTCATATGCCGCACTTATACGTAAGTGTGATGAAATCCACTTTTATTTCGTATGCCTATTTTCATTCATTAGTCATTAAGTAATCATTCACTAGTAATTGAGCAGTCATCCAAAAGTCATTCACTAGTCATTCACTAGTCATTATTCAAATTGAAACAGTCTACATAGTGAAGCCCTGGCGCGTCGAATTGTATCCGTTAGGTCTCCGCCCCTAAATACAATGCAGTCCATGGCGTATTGCACGTCTGGGCTCAAGGCAAGAGACTCAAATTGTTGTCTTATCTGTAGAGAGTATAGAGGTAGTTTGTGCGATTCTTTGAAGTATAAGGCTGAGGATATGGACCTGGATAGGTGCTCCTACGAGCTGGAACGCGACAAACGCGTCGCGAAGATCAAGGAGATCATGAAGCCCATGGAGCAAGCGGCATTGAGTCTATAAGTGTTTCTTACCTGCTAAGTGTTGTAATGTTCTGTCCGAATCTTGTGGGGATGAATAGCCTCCACATCACCGATGTCAGCTACAGTGGCGCCACCAAATCCGGCAACCTTCAACACAAGTTAGCAACAGATGCTCCCCCGCACAGCAGCTCCGAAAATTCGAGGTTTGCAGGTGTTGGGGTTTTGGGCGCTGGTTGCAGGTTCGGAGGGCACGAATGCGCCACGTGGCAACATCTCCGCCGTTCATGTGTAAGGTGTGGATGCAGTCCACTTCGCTGTGGGTCAGCAGGGGTCACAGAGTGTTGACGAAGCCCCCCCTTCATTCTCTCCCTTTGGATCTGCGGTCGTCTCTCGTTGTGCTCTCCGCTCCTGGTACCGAAATCTCTTCCACAGGTTGTTGATGCTTGCAGCTCCCTGCGGATGATGGATGTTGAATAGTAACCATTGGTCGGAGCTGACCGTGGGGATCAATATTGCCGGCCGGGGCGGGAGGAGTTGCCACATGCGGAATAGAGACCTTAGACAACTGAGACTCGGGAAGAACCGGTCGAAGCAACTTGTAAGTATTGATCTGTGTTTCTGTTATGTATACAGTTTAACATGTGAGAAGCTGGCGTTTGTAAGTGCTTATTACCGACCGGAACTGTGAGTGCACGAGGACCTGTACCGACAGTTTAGTTTTGTGCCCTGTTTTTTGTTCCTTTGGCTAATCATTATTGGCAGCAGAGAGGGGTACCAGTGCTGACGATCTAGTCTCCATTAGCCAGGGGCCCCGACAAATTTGTTTGTATAAAACCCTACCCTTCAAACCTATTTCGCTAATGTCTACCATCGACTCCGGCTATGGAGATGTGAGTAACACTTCAATTGTCGTAACTTGTGAAAGGGCAAGCACTGGAAGTTTGAATTTTATAGACAAGGATATGGTGGAAAGCTGCACATCCCAATCGCAAATCTCCATTGCAAACTAACTGTTCATGTTCTCGTGGTTGGTGAGTCTTTCGCAGGTTGTCCTTAGGTCTCTCAATACATTTGATGAGAACTTAGAATGGCCTCTATTGAGAGCTTTGCCCCTTAAACCGCACAAATGTTGTGTTTGTGTCAGGGACTCCAGACATTCCCAAACTGCACGATTTTATGTTGGCTCACCTCAAATGTATGTTGATATGCCTAGAGTTTGATTCCATATCTGAGATTACTTGAATCTGTGAGAGTGACGTTATATGTGCCGCATGATTCTGAAGTGCGGCTAATTTCTGGTAACGGTTGTTTGTGAAAAAAACTTGGGCAGAGTGCTACGGAGGGAACCCCATCCCTCTTTGCCGTTCGGTTCTAGGCGATATACCTTGGAAACTCTATGTAGCAAAGCAAGTAGGGCATGCAAAGTCTGAATGGCTGTTGGGTGATTTTGGTAGCTGTGGATATTCGTGGGGGCTTCGATCCCTGACTCCCTTCATGCATATGCAGGAGATTATTTGCATCCAGGGTGAGTCTCTTATATTCCAAGGGCCACAAGAGTACTCCTTAAATATCATTATTATATGTTAATAGAAAGTCAAATTTGGCTTCCTGCAGATCGAACTCTTTCACAACCTGCCTGGCAACTTCTCCGATTCAGATCCTGGCCATGGCCTCTCTTGTGGCACTCTCGTATTGTGCACAATTTTCTCCAATCCTACTCTGCGGTCTTGGTTGCCGGTAGATTAAGACATTGGAATGGGTTGGAAAAAGTGGAGGAGAGTCGGGAAGGTTTTGCCTCATCTTGCTGCACACCAGTCTTCATTGTTGGATAGGGGTCCAGACTCCAGAGCGTATGCTGTGTTTGGAAACGGGACAATGGAATTAACTGAGTGGAGGAGATATTAGAGGATGTAGAGATGTCTCCTCAATGGGAGTAAAGCATGTGGGTGTTATTCGGTCGTTTTTCATGTTCTCCAATTTCTACCCCTTAGATTTACATAATGGAACTTGTGTTGCAATAGAAAATCTAGGAGGAAGCATGAGCAGAAATTGGACTGAAAATGGACCTCCTTTGATTCAGTACTGGTTATGGGAAGTGCATGTTTGTTGATTTCTCAACTGAATACATAGGTCCAGCTTCCAATTCTGTTCACTGTTGAGTGCGGAGTGGTTCATAGTCTGATCTCTTTCCAACATTTGTCTTTGTGGCGTTTGTTTATGATCCCTACAGTTGGTTATATAATCCAGACACACCTAAATGGTGATGTAACAATCATGGCAGCGTGAATTGTGTAAATTTTAGAATATTCCAGAAGTTGGAACTTGAAGTTGGATCAAATCCTAGAAGAAGCCAAGCCTGGGAGAGTCGCCGACATTGGGGGCTCTTGTGGCGACGTAGGTCACGCGGAATGCCCGCTGTCGGAGGAGCTAAGCTCAGCCTGATTTCGCATCCCCTCTCGCTCGATCTCAGTAGTCTAACCTGGCAGTGACAGGCGTGGAGCTTCAAGCATTCCGGGGCCTTGTTGGGATTAACGTCTTAACTTAGTGGAATGGTCAGATCTAACATTAGGCGTGCCGGTAGCCCGATGCATGCACAGGCTGATAACTTAGCACTCTCGGGATCCATCGGAGGGCACCGCGGGATCATTCCCAGGTTTTGTTGTACACGACCGTGGCACTTTATTGCAGCAGGGTGAGATCAATCTGCTCACGTCTTGTGTTTGTAGATTGGAAGTTCAGAAGGTACTGGCCTTGAATTTTGGGCTCCTGATGGCAGTTACATTTTGATGAGGATCAGCTCCTAACTCAACCAAGTGGTGCACTTGAGGCCGCAGTACTTTCATTGTGGCATTCGCTGGAAGAGGGATTTGTTGGGATCTTCCGCTTTGCTTTAAGACTCTGGTTCTCGCAGCTAGAAAGCCACCACTTGAAGGGGTGTGTTTACACACAACTACAAGCGATGGTTGGGTTGGGATATGGGACTACCTTACAAACCCACCTACGGTTTCTCTTCGTTTACACATGACGCCCAACTACTCTTGTAGTTGTGTTATGTAGTGGATTCGACCTCAATGACCGTCCCTTCTACTGTTGGTGCAATCTACGATGTGGAGACAAGCAATTTATAGATTCTAGTCGAAAGGTTTTCTAAGAGTGATTGCTTCCTACCAATCCTTTCCCACCTTGCCGCCTTCAAGTTCTCACAAACAACAACTATCATCATGGCAACTACTCTCAGCTACACCCTTCTATTGTTGTCAACTGGCAAGTAAGAGTAGTTGTGCTTGTGGTTATCATAAATGCACCTTATCCCTAAAACATACACCCAAAGAAAGTGCATTACAACCATCGACCACCGTTTCCATCGAAGAAATGGTGGTTGTGTGTAAAGGCACCTAGAATGTTGTGCATTTCCGTGGCAGTGTGTAACAACACACAATCTGCTTCTTCCAGTCCGAGCAGTAGATGACTTTTTGGATCAGTCTTTTCGTCTCATCGATCTTCCCACTTTTACCGATATATTAAGCCTTGTATACAAGTGTGGTCATGGTGGCCACATTTTTGCTTGTGGTAAAGTGTGATGGTCCTGGGTTACAAGACTCGGAGCTATGCCTATCGACTGTCCAAATTACCGCCCAGTAATTCTAGGTTTCGCTCGAGATGCTCTAGTTTTGCAAGTCAAGCTAATGATGTTATACATCTCTTGCCGTCAAGAGACCATTGAGTCCCTTTCTTGGCGAGCTTGGTTATAGGTGTTTGGATTTAATGTGAAAATGACAATTCTAGGTTGTTGTCATGTGTACAAATATTTGAATGAGTCTGAGTGTTCCACTGATGATTTGGAGATGCACTCTATGAGTAGGGATCTATTGACTGCTATTTTCGTTCAGAGAAAGAGGGAAGTCCTTAGGAGGGAAAAGGCTGTGGAACTGTGCCTTCAAGGATCCCCATGCATTTGTATTTCATTTCTATATTCTTGGATTGACGTCTTGGATTTGAACCAACCCTTCAAAATGAAACTCATATGAGGACTTCCATCTTTGAACACTGGTTCTGGGCGATCTACCTTAGAAACTCCGTGCAGCAGAGCAAGTAGGGCTTGCGAAGTATGAATGGCTATTGGGTGATTTTGGTAGGGGTGGATGCTCGTGGGGGCTTCGATCCCTGACTCCCTTCATGCATCTGCAGGAGATTATTTGCATCCAAGGTGAGTCTCTTATATTCCAGGGGCCACAAGAGTACTCCTTAAATATCGTTCTTATATGTTAATAGAAAGTCAAATTTGGCTTGGACCTGCAGATCGAACTCTTTCGCAGCCTGCCTGGCAACTTCTTCGATTCAGATCCTGGCCATGGCCTCTCTTGTGGCACTCTCGTATTGTGCACAATTTTCTCCAATCCTACTTTGCGGTCTTGGTTGTTCGTAGACTATGACATTGGAATGGGTTGGATAAAGTGGAGGAGAGTCGGGAAGGTTTTGCCTCATCTTGCTGCACACCAGTCTTCATTGTTGGATAGGGGTCCAGACTCCAGAGCGTATGCTGTGTTTGGAAACGGGACAGTGGAATTAACTGAGTGGAGGAGATATTAGAGGATGTAGAGATGTCGCCTCAATGGGAGTAAAGTATGCGGGTGTTATTCGGTTCGTTTTTCATGCTCTCCAACTTCTACCCCTTAGATTTATAGAACGGAACTTGTGTTGCAATAGAAAATCTAGGAGGAAGCATGAGCAGAAATTGGACTGAAAATGGACCTCCCTTGATTCAGTACTGGTTATGGGAAGTGCATGTTTGTTGATTTCTTAACTGAATACATAGGTCCAGCTCCCAATTGTGTCCACTATTGAGTGTGGAGTGGTTCATAATACGAGGAAGTAGTCTGATCTGTTTCCAACATGTGTCTTTGTGTTGTTCGTTTCTGATCTCACTGAACCAGAAACCATTCAAATATAGGGACCTGATTAAGAAAAGTAACCAAATAACACCCTCATACCTTATGTACAATGTTGAATAATTTAGACGAGTTGCAAAGAGCAACAGGGTTTGTTACACTGTATGGTTATGTCTGCTTGTATGAGGTCCGAGTGATGTGTTTTGTTACCATTGTGAAAATAGGATGATGCTCAGGAGCAGGGACCTAATATATTAGGCTTCGCTAGTTGGGTCCCCCTAAAATCGAACCGCAATTGACGAGCACTACTACCCCTTTCCCATGTCACAATGGTTTAGCAAATTAAAGGACCAATGTTAAAGAAGGTTAGTAGACAGTAATTTTTAGCAATATCATGTTAAAGTGGCTTTTAAGTTACTTTTGGTAGTAGTATCAGAAATAGCAATTAGGGATAAGATTGTGCCGTAGTTGCAGATAAGGAGTAGAAGAGTAGTGGATAGGGTAGTCCCAGTGAGTGGTTAGTATGGATTTAAAGAGATGAGGAGAAAGTACTTAAGGAGAGAGTTGTCTCTCTCTCTCTCTCTCATTCTTAAGGAATGTGTACTAGGATTCATATATATAAGAGTATTAGATTGCTTGAGTAAGATACTGTTGAATCTGATGTAAGGAACTTGTGGTTTTCTTATAATGGTAGTTGCCTTACCTCTGGTAATTGTTTGTTGTGTGAAAGAGAAGTTGGCAATGGACTACTTATGTTGGCAAAAGAGTCGTGTACAAGTAGCTAACGCATGGATGGGGGTATCTTCAGAGAAGTCTTGTGGGACAGTAGTACCAGATGTATACACTGAATGAAGGGAATGATATTCTCTTAGCTGAGTTTTCATACTACAACATTTGAGTCCTGGTAGAAGAATGGATTGTACACTAACTATGAGAGTGGTAGTATAAAAGAGAAACAGTCAGGAGTGCTAAAAAGGGAGTTCGGTAGGATGTATAATCCATCCTAGTAATAGGGCAAGTAATACTCTAACAGTAATACGGTTATAAAAACCGGTTAAACCCATTTGTGAAGTGGGGTAAAGGGGAAAACTCGTGGTAGGATGTTAGAACTCATGTAACCACGTTATTGCAGGTAGTACGGCTAAACCGGTAGATCTCAGGAAACCCGGATAGGAACCCGGTAGTGAAACCGGTAGACCCCCAAGGAACCTGGTTACGAATCCGGCAGAGAAACCGGTAGATCCCTAGGAAACCCGGTTGAGAACCAGGTAGGAAACTTGGTAGATCTTCCGAGAATTCGGTAGGAGAACCCGGTAGGGGTACTGGTCGACTCGACTGGCATAAGGGGCGTACCAACCGTAAGACCAGTAGAAGCGTGGGATACCCCAAGGAGAGGCAGGGAGACTAAGAAGGATGGATAGAGTGAGACTTCCAACAAAAGCGGTAGCGGGCAGGACCTTAGGATGCCGGTAAGGAAAACTGGACTAAGTCTGTTCGCGTACCGGTAAGGTACTACCGGAAGTAGGGTGGTACCGATGGAACGTAGAGGGGAAACCTCATGTAACATTTGGCGACCATGCAGTGGATTGACAATGAACCACGGACTGGGTTCCGGTAATCTTTCCTCGTCATGACACAGGGCAATCTGTTCTCAATTAAAAAGATCCTTCTGGACCGACACCAACCTGCAGCCCTTATATCATTCATCCCCATTATCGCCATCGTAGATAACGGTTGCCGCTGGGTATTGGCAAATACCTCTTATACCGGCTGGGTTCGGTACTCTGTGAGTAAACCCTTCATAGAAGGAAAACTTTGCAGTTAACAACTGGCACTCCACGGCTACGATCAGCGATCAAATGGCGGTGATGACAAGGGGGCTACGGCAGCGTTTGGCTACGGTCTTGGAAACTGATCTCGTATCTGAAACAGAACAAACTCATCCGCACGCGGGACAACCGGACAAAGAAACATACTGGCGTCACGTTGACGGACCAACTCCCTCAACAGACGGCGATCGGAATTCTACACACCCATGGAAGGAATGGAACTTCAACGCACAAATCCCAGCGGCAACAACAACGGACTCTCCTCTGCTGTACATGCTTGACAAATCAAGCCACATGGAGGAGAGACGCATCAGGAAGGAGAAGAACATAAATGACATCCACGATCACGACGAGGTCAACATCGTCAATTCTCTTGGAGGCAGCATCGGTCAGGGTCGACCAGTCGATTCCGCTCACCCCGACCAAGTGATGCATGCTACAACACCCTTCATCACAATTTCATCAACATACGACCATACCAGCACTCCCGAGGTCAGTATGAGTTTTAGTAGCGAAGAGGATGATAATCAGATAGGTTCACAGAATTCCGGTCACCAACCTACACGGCATCCTCCACCACCCTGGTTTACTATGGAAGACATGTCTACACAGGAACCCTCTCGTGGCGTTTCTTCCAGAGTTCAACAACTTCGGCAACTTCACGAATTCCAAACGATGGCGCCGCCTACGGCGACCATTCCTACAGAGCAACGCCATGTAAGATTTTCTACTCTTCCAAATCTATGGGACGATGACTTTGGTTCTCACCATGCCCCCCCATATTGCACATACTGCAATCTTCCGGGTCATAGAGATACTGAGTGTTATTTTGTCAGATCCCTCCTAAATGATCATCATCTAGGTACCAAGTCGTTTCCTCACAACGACTCTTCAAAAATCCCTACTACTATTGTTCCAACTACCTCCATTATTCCAAACCCACCGATCATTCATTTCTCTAATCCTTATTATACACCCCCTGTGATCCCATACAGTTCCCCACATTCTCTCCCAGGTGGTCGATACGGTTTTCAAGGGGGGATGGATAGGTCGTCATACTATCCGAATGAGAGGTACATGGGAACCATAGCTTCTCACCAAAGGGGAGAATACAATGTCCAAGGGGACAATCCAGAAGTAGCACGAAAAACGGAAAAAGGGAAGAACACGTATGGTAAGGACACCGTGCCATCACAATCACAGGGATATGAATCGATGGGCGTAGAAGGAGTGAAACATTATCCAAACAGGGGACAAAACGGGGATCGGCAAAGTTTTCCAAGATTGGAGAGGAACATGGAACAACAATATACAAGAAACAAAACGGTAGCAGACACAGGAGGCGGTAGAAGAGGACCACCTATCGAACCACCAGGAAAAGGACCACCAGAAGGAGGATCGGATGATGATCAAAAGGATATGGGAAGAAGAGGAGCCCAACGGAAGGAGAAGGGGACTTCGCGAGATCGAGAGGACGAATTCAGACGAGGCCAAGGAAGACCACCTGCTGGACCACCGGGAGGAGAACCACCGGACAGAGGACCGGGAGGTGATGACGGGGAAGAAGATGACGACAAGAATGACACACCACATTGGATGCGAACCGGTTACTTTCCACCATGGTACACCACAATGCCGCCACCTGTTCCGGTAACACCTACGCCCTTACCATCTCGTAAATCATTGCCATATCCACTGTATCAGTCGGGTGCAGATCCAGACGCTCATATTAGAGTGTTTAGGAAAGCTATCAAAGCGAATCGTGAAACAAAGGATGAAGAGATGATAAATCTGTTCTGTTATACATTGAGAGACAAAGAGTCAGAATGGGGAGAGAATTTTTTGAACAATTACCCAGATAGTAATTTTGAATTATTGACAAAAGCGTTTTGTAAACGCTATAGGAAAGTGCAAACAGATGAACAAGTCTATATGGCTCTCCGAAACATTAAACAAGGGGAGACAGAAACGGTAGAGTCTTATTTTGAAAGGTTAGTCAAATTGGCAAACTGTTTGCAAGACCCGCCACAGGACGCATTCCTAACTACCTTTTTCAGAACGGGTTTGAAATCATACTTACGGCTACTTACAGCTAGGGAAAAGGGCTCGTTAGTAACCTTGAAAGAAGCGGCAGTATTATGCGAAGAAAATACTGCAGATTCGGATGGGCATAAAATCATTAGTGCCTTCCAACCGGAGGAGAAGAGAAAACAAATCTTAAAACCCAATGAGGAGGTGTGTGCTTGCTGCAAACGGAAGGGACACACCATGGAAAAATGTTTTTTCAATCCAGAGAATCCGTTAAATAGAATAAAGGAAAAAACCACGGTAGCGGTTAATGAGGTAGCGGCACAATATAATCGAGGGATACCGGCAAGACCTCCCTTTAGGCAGAACGACAGGCCTTTACCTTGCTACATTTGTGGTAGGACAGAACATAAGGCGTATTTTTGCCCTTACAAGGACGAGGCTCAGGCCATGTTCAGAAATAGGCAAACCCAACCACCGCAGCAGGAACCTAGGAATCCGCCTAGAGTGGAAGAGGCAAATGTCAACATGGTTCTAGCGGTAACCACTCGAAGCAAAGTGAACGAGGAGGTAGCATTCAAGGAGAAGGAACCCTTGAAGACAAAATCCCCGGATGATTGGAAAAAGGAAGAGCAATTGAAGAATGATTTCATTCAAACCATTCATCAACTTCAGGACACACCAGTAGTCAGCCAATCCACGGAATGGATAGGGCTCCCTAAGATGGAATCACCCAAGGTAATCTTACAAGCCCCGTCTACTGAACTGAAGGATGTATTGATGGATTTGGGATCCCAGGTCTTGGATAGTAAGTACACGCTGACATTGAAGCAATTGATGCAATTAGTTCCCGCACTGCGTGAATACTTAACAGCCCCAGGTACGTCACGTCAACAAAATGCAGACCGACTTCCTGAAAGTATTGTAGCTGCGGTAGCCATTGATCATCAAATGGCAGTCATACCGGTTCAAGTCGGGAGAAACACTATGGAGGATGTTCTTCTGGATGGAGGATCAGGTGTGAACATTATCACGGAGGATTTACGAAAACGGTTGGGATTACCAGCCCCAAAACCTGCACCTTACAATTTAAGAATAGCAGATCAAACTACCACTAAACCGGTAGGGTTGATCAGAGATGTTCGCATAGGTATCCATGGCATACCTTACATGGTGACATTTACCGTCATGAATAGTAGTGTGGTGGATGATTCCTATTCAATGTTGTTAGGAAGGCCATGGCTACGGAATGCTAAGGTTTTCCATGATTGGGGTAACAACATGGTGACCATTGAAGGGAATGGCACTACTCGGGTGATCCCAGTAACCAAGAAATTAGGACTTAATACCAGGAGACCGGAGGTGCTCATTTGCTATGACTTCCAGGAAGGGGTGACGGACGAGGAAGAAGATACCCTGTTTGAAACCGAACCTCAATTGTTTTCGATTGGCACTGTTACTCTACCCTGCTTACTGGATCAGGAATCATCGAAAAACTACCCAAGCCATTTTTCACAGCCAATCCTAGGGGACATTGATGTGGATGATACACCAGCACACGAAAGGGTTAAAAACCTGAAGATTGCAGGCTGGACGTTACCGGAAACATAGCAGATTCGGCAAATAAACTTGGGAACAGAAGAAGAGCCCAAGTGTGTCAAATTGAATGCAGCTCTGGAACCAAGGTACGCAAAAGAGGCTGAGGAATTATTAAGAGAATTCAAGGACGTTTTTGCATGGTCTTATCAGGAACTCAAGGGCATTCCATCTTACATTGCAGAACATCGGATCGAGTTGGATACCTCGATGCCACCAGCTCATCAAGCACGCTACAGAATGAACCCCAATTATGCAGCCATAGTCAAACAGGACATTGACAAACTATTGGCAGCAGGATTCATTGAGCCAATAAAGGAAGCCACGTGGTTGTCCCCCATTGTGGTAGTTCCAAAGAAGAATGGGAAACTACGAATATGTGTTGATTTCCGGAAATTGAACGCCACGACTAAGAAGGATCCTTATCCTCTTCCGTTTACCGATGAAGTCTTGGACCAGGTAGCTGGACACGATGCAATTTCCATTTGCGATGGATACTCAGGATACTACCAGATCAAAATCAGGAAGCAAGATCGTCGCCATACAGCGTTCATAACCGAATGGGGAGCCTTTTCGTGGATCAATATGCCATTTGGCTTAACTGGAGCACCCTCAACATACCAACGCGTTGTGGACACCGTCTTCAAAGAATTTCTCAACAAATTCATGAAAATCTTCTTAGACGACTTCAGCATCTACAGCGACATGGATTCCCATTTGGAGAAACTGAGGCAATGTTTCGTAGCATGCCGACAGTCAGGTATCAGCCTCAATCCGGAGAAAAGTTTATTTTTTGTATTATCCGATATTGTGTTGGGATACATCGTCTCGAAGGAAGGAAAAATGCCCGATCCAAGAAAGGTGGAAGCATTAGTATCGATGCCAGCACCTAAAAACCCTCATGATATTCAAATTTTTAACGGAATTGCTCAATTCTACCGTTGCTTCATCAAGAACTTCGCGTTCATCATGGCTCCAATTACCAAGCTGATGCGGCAAGCCGAAGAGTTCAAGTGGACCGAAGAATGTCAGACGACTTTCGATCACATCAAATCTCGGTATGTCAATGCCCCAATACTAATAGTACCGCATTGGGAATTAGAGTTCCACGTTCATACGGATGCTTCTAATTTAGCAGTAGGAGCTATGCTAGCACAAAATGTTAGTGGAAAATATGATCAGCCCATAGCTTACGCCTCTAGACTGTTGAATAAGGCAGAACGAAACTACACAACTACCGAGAGGGAAGCTTTAGCTATGGTTTATGCGTTGCATAAATTTCGCCATTACCTACTGGCAAACAAGTTTGTATTTTATGTAGACCACATGGCCTTGGTACACCTTGTCAACAAACCACAGGTTTCAGGACGAATTACTAGATGGTTACTTCTCTTTCTAGAATACGACTTTACGGTTGTATACAAACCCGATAGAACCCACACGGTAGCTGACGGTTTAACACGCTTAGCAAAGTCTGAACCTCCAATAGGCGTTCCGGATCAACCTACGGATGCCACACTTTTCACGATATCCGTTCCGTGGGACACAGATCTCAGAACGTACTTAGCTACCGGAGAGTACCCACCTCATTTATCAGAAGAGCAAAAGCGTCGATTAACCCTTCAAAATTTCCGTTTCTTTCTGAAGGACGGGGTTTTGTTTAAACAAGGGCAAGATCTGATACCAAGGCGAGTTCTTGATCCAAGGGAAGCTAGAGCGGTACTGGAACTGCTACACAAGGGGGTAGGTGGCGGACATTTGGCATCCCACATCTCGATACGCAAAATTTTGGATGCCGGCTACTGGTGGCCTACCTTACACAAAGATAATATTGAGTACTGCCGTAGCTGTGACGAATGTCAAAAAACGGGAGGCCTGAATACTCGATTGATGGCCCAGTTAATTACGAACTTGCCAGTGGAACCATTCATGAAATGGGGTTTGGATTTTGTGGGACCAATTAAACCGGTAGGCAGATATACCGGCAATAAGTATATCCTGGTAGCAACAGATTACGCGACCAAGTGGGTTGAGGCCAAGGCATTACGAACAAACACGGCGGTGGTCACCGCCCGCTTCATATACGAAAACATTCTGACCCGTTTCGGTTGTCCTCTGTATCTGGTAAGTGATCAAGGGACTCATTTCATCAACGAGGCAATTCATTACCTCACGGACCATTACCTGATAAAACACCGTACATCCACAACTTACTATCCTCAAGGTAATGGCCAAGCAGAATCTTCCAACAAGTTTATTGGCACATTGCTCACTAAACTTATTAGTGACCTTCGCAACGACTGGGACGAACACTTGTCCACGGTATTGTTTGCATACCGAACTTCTTTCAAGGTAGCTACCGGTTTCTCACCCTTCCAGCTGGTCTATGGGATGACTCCGTTAATGCCTACCGAGTACATTATGCCTACAGTGGACAGGAATCAGGGGGAACAACCAGCACGAATCATACAAGCAAGGCACCGACAATTGGAACTGCTGGACGAATCAAGAGAACAAGCTCGACAAACTCAGACTCATCGACAGTGGGAGCGAGCACTTTGGAGTCAGGATCACTACCGGCCTAAACAATTTCAACTCGGAGATAGAGTCCTGTGGTTCCCCAAAGGCGCGAAGGACCATCCCGGTAAGTTTAAACAACGGTGGCATGGTCCATTTCGTGTACAGTATGTCTTACCAAATAACACTGTACTGCTGGTGAATGAAGAGACTTTTGACCCTAAACCGGTGCTGGTAAATATTAACAAACTGAAACCCTATAGGGTCTTGGAGACATCATCCAACGGAGTGGATGAGTAGTACCCGGTAGACAAAGGAGGTACCGGTAATCTAAGTGAAACCAGTAGCAAAACCAGTAGCAAAGTTAACCTCGACCCGGTTACCCGGGACCTAGAAAGAGGTAGTAGGGGTAGCAATGGTAATAATGACGACACCATTACCCTAGACCTAGCAAGAGGTAGTGGGGATAACAATCATAACAAAGACGGCTTCCCAGACGTGGCCAGCATGGGTGATAGGCAAGAAAAAATAGATAATATACACGTCAGAAACCTAAAAAACTTTAGCCGTCATAATAGCACGGAATATGAAGAGGCAACCCACAACGGCGGCGGAACTAATTCTGTTGAAGCGACGTCAGTTAGTTGTCTCATTATCACGGCAGTTATGACGAGATATGAGGGGGAAAGACCCTCAGACGATCTATTTAAACCGTTCATTTTTGCAAGCACACAACGCAAGAAGTGTAAGGAAAGGGCGAAGCGCTGCAAAAATTTCAAATGCCATTCAAACCTTCAGATTTTAGCAACAGAAGCAGCAAGAAAAATGGCAGGAGAGGATGAGAGAATTATAGTCAGCGGAAGTGAGCAGAGCGGAGAGGAAGTAGTGTTGGATAGGCGGTTGAGAAGGCCGCAGAGGCAAACCAACACACCGCCGCAACCACTACAGATGATAAGGCCAGCAACGCCGAAGAACTACGTTATTCCTGAGGAGTTCGAGATAAGGATGATGCGGAAGTTTCATCAGTGGGCAGCGATGGCAGAGGAGGATGAGTGGGCCAAGAAGGTAGGATTAGACGGGTTCAAGCATATCAGGTGGGGAAACCTGAGGAGGGATTTGGTTATAGATTTTATTAAAGGATTAGACTTATCGTTCGATAAGAAATCCATTACGTCGATAGTGAAGGGGAAGATAATCACGATCAACCAGGAGTTGATAGTAGAATTTTTGGGATTACCGCACAATTTTAGCAGCACGCAGATTCCAGGGTTTGCAGCAGATGAATGGGGCGAATAGGTATCGCACATTTCGGGAGCAAACTCACTGACCAGGGAGGGATGGTCAGTTATCAAGTTTGCGGGACCTTACATTCCGAGGATCTACGCTATTTTACAGGCGATAGTATTCAAGAAGAAGCTCACATATGCAGCTCATAATTTAGTGAAGTGCGTATGTTTAGCAGAAGGGATGGGTAGGGAATTCAATTGGGCGGCGATTCTCTACCGTAATTTAGTGAAGGAATTAGAAAGGTTGTGCACACCGGTAAGAGTTAGGACCGGAGCGGAAACAGGACAACCCGTGTTGGTGGCCGCCCAGGTGATTGATGTGCTCCTGCGGAAATGGTTTCCGGTTACCATTTCAACACCACAATCAGTGGACCAGGGCAGAGTTCGAGAGCCATCCAGGCCACGGAAGGACCGGCAGACGATGATGAAGAAACGGAGGAGGAATCGGAAGGTGAGAAGCAAAGAAGGAGAGAAGCTGCCAGGATAGCATTACGGGGAAAGAGGAAGACAACCGAAGGCGAGAGTTCGAGGGGACAGAGGAAGAAGAAGAAAGCAAGCCCCGCTCCCATCGCGCAGATGCCACCCTCAACCACTCCGGTGAAGGAAAGCCCGGGGAAGGGGAAGCAGATGGTGGTTCACAAGACACCACCTTTGGGGACGAGGAAACCGCTATTCGAATCACCGGGATCGAATAGGGCAGCATTCCATTTGGAGCCGCCAAGCGAGTTGATACCGGAAGCAGCCCTAGAACAACTGGACAAAGTCTTAGGGTCGTTAAACCAGTATCAGAAGGTGGTCCAAAATGTGAGCACGGCCACAAGGAAACTTAGGGAGAAGCTGGAATTGGAGACAGCCCTAAGAATGTCGGCCGAAGAAGCTCGGGATCGTTTTCGCAACGATCAGAAGGAAGCAATCGACAATGCCTGCCAAGATATCAAGAAAAGGGCGGATCGGAATATGGCAGGGATGAATAAGGAGGTCGTGAAGCTGCAGCAACAATTGGCCCATCGAGATAGGTTGCTGGAACAAGCTCGAGGATCCGAAGAGCAACTCAAAAGGGTCATCAATGCACGAGAAGCGGAGAAGAGGACGCTGGTAGGGCAAATGGCTGCATTAAACAGGGATGCAGACCTTGCAGAAGCAACAAGGTTGGCGGTAGAAAGGGAGAAGGATTATTGGAGGTCGCAAACAGAAAGTCTCCAAACAGCGTTGCAGGCGGCGAATCAGCAAGCTGCAACTCGGGAGGCTCAATTAGGCAACCTCGAAACCGCCAATCAGAACCAGCAACGGGCAATTCAACTGCTGAACACTCGATTGACGGAGAGTGAAACTGCATTAGCGGAAGCGGTGGGCAATACAGATGGATTTCGAGCGCGTATCACGGAGCTGGAGGAAGAATTACGAGCAAGCGCGAGGCGACGTTCGAAATCGCCAGCGGAAGGGCAGACCCAGCTCGAGATGCAAAGGGAGATCGACTGTCTACGGAATAGGATTAGGCAGTTAGAGGAACTTGAGAGCGTGAGGGTATTGTGCAAAAACCGCTTAGAGGAATTCCACGAAGTAGTTCAGAATTATACTACTTTGTTGGCCAGGCAATTAGCGGTAGAAATGAGCGGGGAAAAGAAGAAGAAAGCTCGGGAGATTAAAGATAGTTACACTGAAATCTACCGGGAGCTTTTTGATTCCTTTAAAAGGGATGAAGCGGAGTATGTTCGTCAGCTAAGAGAGTACCGCTTAGCATTTCCGGGGTTTGAAATGCCTGAAGCACCTCTTTCCGACCAGGAAGAATCAGATGACGAAGAAGCAGGTGACGGAGCTGGTCCATCGAATTCCGCACCAACCGCCCCAACTAATCCCACACCTTCCTCACCACCGGTTCGACCTCGAAGCAGAAGTCGAAGTCAACCGAGGAGCTCTCCTCGTTCTTCTAGAGCAGACCGTCGCAGTCGGAGCAAGACAAAATCTCCTCCTCCTCGACCAATAAAAACTCGGAGCCCCAGCCAGCCCCGACGCCCGAGACCACCTTCTCAAGGTAGAAGTCAAGAGCGGCAATCAAGTCCGGTAGCAGCCACGGAAGAAGACAATTCACTCGATCCGGAAGAAGACCCAACAATTCGACCTCCGGTGGGTGATAGGACGTCACGATCACGATCAGGGACGCCGGGACCTCGACATGGGTCACCATCCCACTACGGCAGGGGACCCACCGTGGTATCAACCGTAGATCAGGGCACATCGACAATTCCCAGACAATGAGAGGGCTGCCGAGTCTTCAGGAGCGCCTCCAAGCCGGTCTTTCCAGCATAGGCATTAGGTAACCGGTAGCAAGACTTAGAAATTCCGAGGGCGAAATTTAGATTAGAAGGGGGGCAATGTTAAAGAAGGTTAGTAGACAGTAATTTTTAGCAATATCAGGTTAAAGTGGCTTTTAAGTTACTTTTGGTAGTAGTATCAGAAATAGCAATTAGGGATAAGATTGTGCCGTAGTTGCAGATAAGGAGTAGAAGAGTAGTGGATAGGGTAGTCCCAGTGAGTGGTTAGTATGGATTTAAAGAGATGAGGAGAAAGTACTTAAGGAGAGAGTTGTCTCTCTCTCTCTCTCATTCTTAAGGAATGTGTACTAGGATTCATATATATAAGAGTATTAGATTGTTTGAGTAAGATATTGTTGAATCTGATGTAAGGAACTTGTGGTTTTCTTATAGTGGTAGTTGCCTTACCTCTGGTAATTGTTTGTTGTGTGAAAGAGAAGTTGGCAATGGACTACTTATGTTGGCAAAATAGTCGTGTACAAGTAGCTAACGCATGGATGGGGGTATCTTCAAAGAAGTCTTGTGGGACAGTAGTACCAGATGTATACACTGAATGAAGGGAATGATATTCTCTTAGCTGAGTTTTCATACTACAACATTGAGTCCTGGTAGAAGAATGGATTGTACACTAACTATGAGAGTGGTAGTATAAAAGAGAAACAGTCAGGAGTGCTAAAAAGGGAGTTCGGTAGGATGTATAATCCATCCTAGTAATAGGGCAAGTAATACTCTAACAGTAATACGGTTATAAAAACCGGTTAAACCCATTTGTGAAGTGGGGTAAAGGGGAAAACTCGTGGTAGGATGTTAGAACTCATGTAACCACGTTATTGCAGGTAGTACGGCTAAACCGGTAGATCTCAGGAAACCCGGTTAGGAACCCGGTAGTGAAACCGGTAGACCCCCAAGGAACCTGGTTACGAATCCGGCAGAGAAACCGGTAGATCCCTAGGAAACCCGGTTGAGAACCAGGTAGGAAACTTGGTAGATCTTCCGAGAACTCGGTAGGAAAACCCGGTAGGGGTACTGGTCGACTCGACTGGCATAAGGGGCGTACCAACCGTAAGACCAGTAGAAGCGTGGGATACCCCAAGGAGAGGCAGGGAGACTAAGAAGGATGGATAGAGTGAGACTTCCAACAAAAGCGGTAGCGGGCAGGACCTTAGGATGCCGGTAAGGAAAACTGGACTAAGTCTGTTCGCGTACCGGTAAGGTACTACCGGAAGTAGGGTGGTACCGATGGAACGTAGAGGGGAAATCCCTTTAACATCACCCTTTGCAGGGAGTATACACTACATTAGTATCCAATAACTGCTAATAGTAACCAATAACCAAAACCTTTGGGTGCTTCCGAGAAAGGTGCCATTTAGAGAGTATAAATATAAGCTTGTATTTCTATTTTTATTATGTTTTTGGGTGCATGAACACCATGTCGTTAGCTCCATGTTGGTTGGGAATGATTGTTAGTTTTATAAAATTGGTTCAAGTTCAATTCCTATCGAGCTCGTTTGAGTGGATGTAGAATAACTTGATTATGCTATGTGAATACATGCAAGAAATGTAGTATCAACCAATGGCCTATCCTTTCAGAATTGTTAATTGAGCTAATACGGTGGTTGGTGTCGAACCTACAATTTTTATTTTTATTTTTATTTTTTTGTTATGTTGGTCTAAGGTGGGTCTTGGAGGTCTGTGACAAATTGTCAATTTTATAATCTATACTTATGGAGTGTGCATATTTGTGTGACTATTGTGTTAATTTATTTATATGTATTCTTTATTTTTGTGACATGGAGTTTCAATTTAATTTATAGGTTTATCATTGATGGTATGTGCATGGCAGTTCTTGCACTTGATGTTAAGACCATGAATGGGACAAATTCCATCCCCTTGTTTCGATGTTATTGAGCAATTGATACTTTGTATTTTTCCTAGCAAGGCCTTTTGCAACAAATTTATCGTTGTAACATTTGGACTATTGATTCAAGTATAAATTTGTCTAGGTGGTTGTTATATATAGTGGGGTGCTTAATTTGGGTGTTTAGTATATACAAGTCATTAAGGCAATCTATGAAGTTATGGGTTGGTTCGTCTTGTATGTAGTGGTGAGGAGTAAGAGGGTGTGGTTTATAGCCATCATTTTTGCTCTTATAATGTTTTGTAGCCTTGGTAATTGTTTGGCTATTTTTAGACGTTTATGGGGCTATGAATACCATAGCCTATTTTTTTTCATGTTTCCAATGTCCTTGGGTTATTTCTTTGGGTGGATTGAATGAACCATATGTGTAGTAACAAAATTGTGGCAAGTATTTGAGGGGTAGGCACCATTCTAAGTTGGTAATTGGCGGAGTATCTAAAGTTTGAATGGTTGGTGGAGGGGTGAATGTGCATTTAGACCATTTTGTACTATGGTTTACGAGGGCATCCAATGGCGTAGGTGGTGCAATTTGTGTGAACATTATGGGAATTTGTAGGGTGTTGGCAATGGTGTTCATTCATTGTGTATGTTCATCAGATCCAATGGATGTATTTTTACGATGAATGCATAATATATGGAAAGCACAACTTTTGTTATGGTGGGATTGTTGGTTCTTTGTAAGTGATTGTGCCTTTTGTGAAGTGTGTGATGACATGTGAGTATGGGAAGGGTCCATTATGGGGGTTAAAGTCATGATACCAATGTTGGTCCGGTTTTACTAGTATTGTAACAGAGTTTGGATTACTTTTGGTTGCAAGGTGTGCCCAATGAAGTTTGTTGTGCTTTGCTTTCTATATGTGGGTGGGCATATCCATTTCCCTGCCATTTGTGTTGGAAGGATGTTCCTAATGATCCAAAGGTTACATCTCTAGGGAATGGGGAGTATAATTGTTTGAGGGAGGTATGACATGTTACTAGTGAAGAGAAGTAAAAGTGGGTTATTTGGATATAGCGTGTAATGTGGTCAATGATGGTGTTTGGAAGCATGTGTTGCAAGAGTTTGAGGGGGTTGCTTTTTGGGGATTCTATATTTGTAACTTTGGGACAACCATATTACTTATGTTTCAAATGGTTGGGTAGGATGCTCAAGGTTGTGGGATTGGTTTAGTGATAAGTGGTATTGTTTCCATAACCATTGAAGTTTTGTTTTGGGGATGGTAATCAAGTGTCGGCCAATCTCATCATAGATGTATGCTACATCGTGTTAGGTTTGGATAGTATTTTGTGTGTAGGCTATGTCATTTTATGGATTACACCCATTGGTGTAGATGTGACATACATAAGGGCATGGGTTGTGGTGGATATATATATATATATATATATATATATATATGATATATCTTGTTTGTTCTTGGTTGAAGTTTGTTTGTAGTATGTTAGTGAAGGTTTGGTGTTGTTTTCGGGTATAGTATTGTGTTAGGAGTAAAATGTTGTGGCTTATGGTGTTTTTGTTATTCCAGGGGAAGAGGTCTCTTTGTGGTAGCCATTTGTTGTATATTGTTCCATTTGAGAGTGTCCATTGGCATAGGTAGGATGTGAATGTTTTTATAATTTTGTATTTGCCTTTGTATTTGCTTGGGCGGTCATTCAATATAGTGTGTATTGTGAAGTGTATGGGGCCTTTAAGGATGCATAGGGGGGTTTATGGGTCCTCTAGGTATGGTGGGTGTAGGGGATGGTTGGTATGTTCTTGTAGTATTGGGTGGGTTTGGTGGTTTGGATTTTGTATTAATTTTCAAGGTGTTTGGTGCTAGATCAATAAATTGGTTGTGGCATGGCCATACAAAAGAATAGTATGGCAAAATCTAATGCCATCTTGTTTTTGTTTTAGTGAGTGTGTTATAGTAATGTTTAAATTCATCATTAGTCATTGAGTTTGTTCCATTGGGGTGTGTTATGTGTTGAATTAAAATACATTAATTTATGCAAGTATTTTAGAGATAGTGTTGGGGTTAGCATTGGTATATTTATTGCTTGAAGCATCCATTGCATTTCTAGTGGCATGGGGAGGAGGAGGAAATCCTCTAGTGTGCTTCTTAGGTGTATTCCACAATTTGTTTTAAATAGGAATAGGGTTCTGGTGATTGGCGACCTTATACAATCATGATGTGATATGTGTGTTAGGTTTTGTGCCCCTCCGTACTTAGCAAGTATGTGTTGGACTAGTCCTTGTTATATTCTTCTGAGTCTACCTTGTCGTTGAGAGTGTTGATAAGTTGTTTGCCAATGCATATGATGTATGCATTTTTTAGTAAAAAAACTTCTATGTTGAACATGTCATGTGGTAGTTGTGTGACGATATTTAATATGCATTTTGGGAGGCCACAAATAGTTCTATATAGGGCTGTCACTTTTCTATCTAATTTCTTAAATACTGGGAGTGAGTATGGGAACGTGTAGAAGTGTAAGCATACCAACTTGTATAACTATATCAATCATGTTTATTTTTTGTTTCATGGTGGTTGGGCATGCAACTAGAAGTTTATATGGTTTTAATCAATTTAGTTGTGGTTATATGTGTTTGTATTTTCCATTGTAGTGAGGGAACTAGGTTAATTCCAAGATATACATATGGTTCATGTTGATTAAGTACTACGTAGTATTGGTTGGTTTGTAAAGTTAGTATATGTGGTTCATATCTATATGTTTTGAAGACTTAAGAATCTAGTTTTGATTTGTTGGGGTAGCAAAGGTTGTGCATTTAAGGACGCCTAGGTCTATCGGTGCCAATTCACAATATTTATCGAGTTTGTTCAATTGGATTTGCTAATGCAACACAAGTTTTGATTGTGTAAATCTAATTGGTAGAAGTTGGAGAACATTGAAAATTTAATAACACCCACATGCCTTAGTGAAGAAATCCTAAGGCATTTTAATGGTTGCTCTAAATCTCAAAGTGGGTTTAAGTGTGCTTGGTGAGCTGTGGATGCACCGCTGCCACAGCGTTAGCTGCTCGCCTATCCTCCTCAGATGTCTCCACTCGGTACATGTGGGGAAAAGGCTCTCTTGCCAGAAGAGGCATTTCTATGTCGCTTCAAAGTTTGTCACAGATTCGAGTGGACCGTCTGATTTTTGTATTCCATTTCATTTTCTGCACTGGACATTAGCTAGGCTCTGCAATGTCGTCGCCACAAAAAATTGGTTCAATTTGCTATGTTAAGGGTTAACTTAGTCTGGAGCTTCTCCAGACCAAGTTCGTGATTGTTGTTGTAACTTAGAGAGCACCGAGGGATTTTCACACACCGAAGATGGCCACAGGATGTCGAATTGTGGAATCATTCACTTTGAAGATGAATTGGGTGTGGATGAAGTTTTGATACGGAGGTTTGGAGCTTACTCGAATTGGGCACATGGTGGGACTCATTGCCATGGGTTAAGTTTTGAGGTTGAAGGGTTTAAGGAGCCATCTGGGTGGAATCGCATTGTGGGGCATGATTTTGGGCGAGAATTAAGTATGTGCTCTTATTAATTTTTTGGGAGCTCTTATCAATTGCAAGAATATGAAGTTGTTGATAGGTGCGAGCGGCGGTGGATTGGGCTCCAGGGTTCTCCTTGTAGCGACCTCGCATGGAAGGAGCCATTTGAGGGCGGGAGGGTTTTCGCAGGCCATTTCTTCTTCTTCTTCTTGGGCCGGAGTGTCGCAGACCATTTCTTCTTCCTTGCAATCGTGGGAGAGTATGGATGCGACTCCTGGCCGGCGGATCGCGGCCGAGGACAATCCCTTCGTGAAGCCCCTGTCGAATGTGTACCACGTTCTCCCTTGCCGGTTTTGCAAAGGTAAGCACTCAACTTCACGATCGCCCAAATTGTAGTTCTCTCGATTGATTGCATTGAAATGATCAAACTCGTTTTCTAACTTACTCGAACCCATTTCAAGAAGAAGAAGAAGAAAAAAACTTGGTACAGGAAGGATTATACGAAATTCCCGCACATACGTAGTGGTCAGGCTAAGCGTTTTTGCTGACGTGTCTTGGCTACAAGGAGGCACATTAAGATTCTCATTATCATACGTAATTGTGATCCTGACTCTTGCATTGATTCCTGATTCTTAACGGAGTTGAGGTGCATTGACTCCTGATTATGTTTAGTTTATGTCAAGATTTCATTTGGTACATCAGTGTTGTGACGTTTGACCTCTCCAATTAGGAAACTGATATATCAGATGGTAGATTTGCAGACTTTGAACACTGTCAGCCCACGCCGTCTGCCAAGTGATTGGATGGATATTGATTGTTTGTTGGTTGGTGCCAGGTTCTGGGGAAGTCAAGTGTAAGGTGTGCGATGGGCAGGGCAGTCTTGCACGGGGGGGATTTCACAAGAGAAACCCAATCTCAATAGACCGCATTGTTGGTGAGTATCGTCTTGTCCCTTCTCGCAGCTTGTATAATTTGGACATGCATTGAAATTCATGACCTCCAAATGATCAGTCGCTATCAGGATGACTGCCTGCAGACACAAAACTTGCAAAAATATTGACCATTCAAAGGCTTTAGCAGGTTGTGGATGTCATATTTTTGTGTTTTGAGAGATGAAAGTGTGTGCGTACAGGATCGAAATGGACTGCCATGGAGACCACCTTTGGTTGGCGCCACTTCCATGTCCACTCCAAGCGCAAAGGGCCAGGGAAAGATTGGTTCATAGAGATGGTCTCTACTTGCGATAATACAACACAAATCTGGGTCAATGCAAAGAACTTGAAGGTCTCCTCACTCGCTTGATCCACTTTCTAAGATGCTTCTGAGAATTCAAAGGTTTTCGAACCAATGTTGTGCACGTATCTAGGTTCCACCCGGGTATCATTAAAACACTCGACCCAGATGATATCACATTCTTCAATACCAGTTATGATACCCACTTGATATTTGCAAAATTCCATGGTATCACCTATATATCCTTGGATATTTATGAATATTTTCAATACCTTGACGTGCCAGGTATCAACTGTTAAGTTGTCTTTCAATATGCTGAACTGGTGGTATATGAAATGAATGATACCCGCACTATATTTGTTTAAGCCTCTGCTATGATTCTCGCACAAGGTGAAGACCTCTAACTATGTGTTGTGCTGCCAGGATAGGGATCGCTGGAGCGCCGGGTGGCTACAAAAGGAAGAACTAATGGGTATGAAAGAGAATGCAGTGACTGCAGCCACGATTTGCAAGGCATGTAAAGGACGACGGACCGTATTGTGTCGTCCATGTGCCAACAAGGATCGTAATGTACATCAGTCACCAGCACTTGACATCATTGATGTGTAAGTAACACTATTTTGAGGGTGTTTGTAGCAGCATTCCTAGATCCTTGAAAGATTTTGAATTGAAGATGATGGCATTTGTTTCATCCATTCTACAGATGACCTCATACCTGATTTTCTTCAGTAAGACGCTTGTATGCTCGAGATTAAACATTGAGGCCGTAAGGCAATTTTAGGGAACAATTAGGCATCAGATTTGGCAGTATCAACTCGGTAGGTGGAGGTTCACAACAGCCACCAAGTTCCAGAGATCAAAATTAGATTGCCTGCCAGGGTTACTTTTGAATTGTACATGTCCAGACTTATATCATATACCACAGAAATTTCTCGATTGACTAGAGTCTTCAAGACATGCATTCACATTTATATGCTGTCATTCTTACAGTCCATATGATTGTGCAATGCACCACATTACAAGCATTTGCAAATCCATTAACATCAATTGAACATGCTTGTAAATCAAAACGTAGACATATTATGTAGCCCATATTAACCAAATAGCCTCAGAACATTGAAATATTTCAGAAGTGTGCTTATCACAGCTGACAATTTTCACATAAGGGTACAGTGTGGATCATCTCTGCAAGCATATGGTACAGAGAAATCATAAATTTGATGGCTGCTAATACAAGCTAGCACATTCTTTCACATGAAGGGATGCCTGCATAAGCAAGTTTACGCAGGCAATCATTTATCTCATCACATTGGTCCTTGCTATATTGCCAATATTGCTCATGACAGGGCTGTGGACAACATGTTGTGACCCAATGTAGGGCAGTTGAGCCAAAAGGAAAGTTGTATGGAATGTTGACACGGATGATGACTGCCTCAAAGAATTCTCAAATTACATGCAATGTCTTCATTTGAAGGAACTTGTAACATTCTCACATTCCTGAATCGCTTATTCCTTCTTCAGCTGCTTGCACCTACACCAAATATCATGTGGAAACATAGGAGATGAATAAAGCTAATCCTCTCAGGTTTTCGGTGCTTTTGTTCCTTTCTTATAAACTGAAACAACAGATCAGACTGTGCCAAACTTATTACACCACATATTTAGTTTAGAAAGAATGCCACAAGCAGCTCAAGGATTGCTAAACTCCACGAGTAATATACTGACCTCATGAGTGCTCCTGAATAGTCAAACTTGAGGTAAAGTCTGGTCTCAATCATCTCTAGCCTGCTTTACCTGAAATCATCTATATCTCCATATAGTGTCTGGTATGACGTCCTCAGAAATAGTCAGCTTGAAGGTCCAAGAAGGATGTTGATAAGAAACACTTGGTAATTCACGACAGATCAGTAGGGGCCTCTTCATCAGAGTCGAACTCCACCTGCTAGGACAAACATCGGTTTATTGACCAAAAGCTAGGAGAAGAAAGTATGCATATTCTGTTCATAAAAGGCCTCTCGTCAACACTAGTTAAGAAATCTCCATAGAGTGGTGCCACTTGTTTCATCCTGCTTTATCTACACTGATGTGCTAAGTGCCACCAATCTATGATGGTCAAAATAAATTACAACCAATCTGTGAAGGAGTTGGACAACAACACATACATTCTCTTCTTTGAACCACTTGCCATTCCCATCAAGGCGCCAGCCCGCCTCACGCAACCGCAACTGGCGTTCGCGCTCCTTCTGCCAACTCTGATCCTCTTTCAAGCAAACTGGCACTGAAGATACCGCTATGGCCTGTTCTTTCGGCATGTTGACCAAGCCTGACTGCTGTGTGTTCATATTTCCCGCCAGAGGACCTGAGCTCTCTGCCACACTGAAAGTAGGACTCTTTGAAGGTTTAGGGGAAAAGAATGGTGCTTCTCCTCGACCAACTTTTTGTTTCTGATTAGTTGCTTCCCTTGTGCCTTGTTCACATGCCAAGTGAGAAACAGCTGGCACTGCCAGAGCTTGAGCAGTGCGTTTTCGTGTAGCTTCAACTAAAGGTGAACATGCAGCTGCAGACGAAGGCTTCCTATTTTGCAAAGTTCCACTGTTAGTTGGCATGGTCCTACCGCTAGCTGCAAGGGCTGTCCTTTTCTGAACCTCATTGTGTAAGCGGAATTCCTTTTCTTCTAACTTCACTGCAGCAGCTTGGTGTCTTGCACTCTTCCTGTGTATCTGTCCACCAACACAGTATCATCAGTTGCAAATACTATGCTTGTCCGCCTTTAAGTGGTTTTGGAAAAAAGTGACGCCAAGGACCCATACCTTCCCTCTGCCAAAGACCTTCAACCTTTGGCAACATTGAGTAATGAAACCTTTCATAAGTAAGACAAGAATCAAATCAAAGCAAAAGAACTGACAGTCACAATCTTTTCTTGTTGATTGACCTTTAAGGAGGTCTGCTATACCAAAATAAATGTTTCAAGCATATCAATGTTGTCATGTCATGTACTTAAGTAGTTGCCCTTCAACATACACATTGACAAAATTACCCTTTCAGACAATTGAACCGATCCATGCAGAACAGAATTGGTCATGATCATTGTTTACAATCACATTATCAGCAATCATCAGTATAAGGAACCCTTTGGTCCAGAATTAGAACAGTACGTTAACACTAAATTGCTGTCACTTGGAAAAATCCAGGTTTGCACCCAGCCAATTTGCATTTACAATCAACCAAAAGCAAAACACCACATTCCAACATCCCTCGCATATTAAATCCGTGATGCGAGAAAACCATTTGGTCCAGAGTAAGAACATCAGAGTTATCCTCTAACTCAATAAGACTCTTGGTCGGGAGTTGGTTGTTTTGCATACAACACCTTCCATGTTTGGTAAGTTTGTGGTGCATGGTTGGACGTAGTGTGGAGGCTTGAACAATATATCGGTTATGAGGATCAAACTCATTTTGGCATGCCATGAGGTGCTAAAATGAGTTTGGCCTGAATGATCCGAAATTGGTTGCTCTTCATTCAAATTCACGCACTTCCTCCAAGCATGCTCCACATGTAGAAAGAAATTATAGATTGTGTGTGCAAAAAAAACCAATGGAAAATCATAGGGGACCAACTCCCGACGAAAAGTCTCATTGAGTTGAAGGATGACTCTTAAATTGCCGCCAACTTTGAAAAATTCGGGTTCTCACCGAGCCAATTTGCATTCGAAGCAAGCAAAAGCAGGAATCCATGTTCCAACGACCCTCGCATATTAAACCCTTGACACAAATTACTCCGAAACTCAAAAGAGGAGCCGAGCGAGGAAAAAGAAAAGTGAGACGTACAATGAGCACAGGAAAAGAGTCGAGGACGGGATGGTGGGGGCAGACAAGGCAGGCGAGGCGGCCATTGGAGAGGCGGCGAACTTGCGAGGAATCGTGGTCCAGATTGTGGGCGACGGCCAGAAGGTGGTCCACTTGCCTCTTCCGGTGCATGGCCTCCGGCACCCAACTGTCTCCGCCATACGTGCTCATTTCTTCTTCTTCTTCTTCTTCTTCTTCTTCGCTCTATTTGTGTTGCCGCGATGGTGCAAACTCCACCATCGCTGCACTTTGTGCGCCTCAGGGAAAACCGAGACTCCGAGAGACGAGGCCGTCGGAGCGTTGTGAGGAGGCCAAATACCTAGACACTTCGGAGCTTCCACACAATCAAAATTGGTCAACAGAGATACCCCTTTCTAGAATCTAAGGGGTTTGCCAAAATGAATTTGACCCTCAATGAACGTAAATAGAATGTTTTACGTTGAAACTTAAAACCTCTGTATTCTCTCCACATGATGCACCAAAAACATATTTAACATGGAGTTTTTTGTATACAAATCAATCAATTCCCGATCAAAAGTTAAAAGATTGTATTTTGAATTTGGTGTTTCAAGTTTTTTTCCCAATTTTTTGACCTGGATCTTACTCACAAACAGCTACATATGCCAACAAAGAAAATCAAACCAAGACGACTTCATTTGCATTTTTAGCCATCCTTCCAAAAATTATGACATGAGTTTTTTGGGGTTAACCCATTAAAAGTTGACTGGGACAATTTTGTCTAGGCATGTGCTTGTCCAATGCTTTGGTGAACTCTCATTTAGCCACATGGCATGTGGAAAAAAAAGGAGTTTGCAATATAAAACCCACCCATGGATGTTGGTTGGGGGTCACAATGTGGCTAGAGGGGGCCGAAGAAGAATTTGGAATGGTTGCCCAATTTTGAGTGCCAAATCCATTGTCCAACCAAGTACCAAGGCCACATGAGGTCAGCTCTGCCCACTAACAGTATGCTTGCCCTTCAATTTTGGACACCATGCCATGTTGATCATGGGCCCAACCTTCGTAAGGCTTGTCCCCATTTTTAGTAAAGCATTGGGCTCCAACGCCTCCAGACTTTTGCCCATTATTATATTCGATTGTTTGGGCTCCCCCTTGAGGGGTTAAGCAGTTGTTTAGTTTGTGGAGAATAGTCGCATGTGCTTAGTGTGCATTTCTGTTGACAATTGGAGATGGAACGTTGATGTCCCAGGCTTGATATTGCCTTCTTCAAGTAGGTAGCATAATTATTAGGGGGTCATAGTTGAACCATCAACTTTGACTTTGTCGAATTTGTATTACAAGATGGAAGGGGTAGGAAGTTTATTAAGGATTGCTATTCATGGAGAGAAAATTGTGCTATAGGTGCTCGATGATATCAACACATCATTTTATGTTTCTCAATAGAATTACACCCTTATAAAAAAAATTGCAATAATTAGAAGATAATTTTCTCAATAATAGAGCGCATGTCTATAATGCAATCATATTGCATTTTTTATGCATTATAAAATTAGGTTACATGACTATAATGCAATGGCATCTCTAACATAGTAGGGCCATAGATTTGCTAATTTTATACTTTAATAGACTATGTATAAGGCATTATAAGCAAGTGTGTGGATGTCACTTACATAACATTATTCAATATTTATCAATCATTCCATTCTAATAATATCAATGACATTGCTTCATTGAGTTTATCAAGTTGAATATACCAATGCAATGCTCTATTGAAAGAATAGACAAGGTATAATTCCCAAATAGAATCTAGCTTATTCCCAACTTGACCCAACATACATACTCAACTAGATAATGTTATGCATACATACAATCAAGAGGATATTCATAGTGATGCATATTTTGTATGTACATTTAGGCTATTCCAAAACCCTCTCTAACATTCTATAAAATTATTTGGTGATTCCACATTTGTATCTCATGTTGATCAAAGGCATACAACACACTACTTTCAACTGCCCATTTTTAGTCTGGTGTGTTTTCCTATTGTAGTTATTTGACTTGAAGTTGAAGTCGAAAATGAATGCACGCAATAGTTGGTTCAGAAAGAGCACATCGCAGTGCTTTGCATCATGCTCCCTCACCCTAGGCAAGAGAATAATATGGGCAAGAGTTGGGAAATAACATGTTATGATTATGAAAAACCTGACGGCCTGAGTCTTAGAGCCGTGACAAAGGTACCATGGAACATGGCATCTCTATTTTTTGGAAAGGGTCAGGGAGCATGAGGCTTCCCAATGTTATGCAAGTGACTGTACACATCAGTTTAATCCCAAAGGTTTTGCCAGAACCATAGCTACAACACAAAAGTAAGTGTCTATGTGAAAGTTGATTTTGGGACTAAAAGCTTGGTAAATTTGCTTCCAGACACACTGAACAATATGCATTCATTCTTCACAAGTGACTTGCCAGAACACTAGAGAATAGATGCACACTACTTAGTATTCCTCTTGTATGTCGTGTTCAAATCCTTGCACGTTACAATCTCCCTACAATCTTGAATGTAGTTCCTAACATACTACCACCATTTGTTTGGTATTACTGAAACCAAGATGCAACACCTATGTGCACCTCAGTTGCTACTTAAAAGGACTCCCACATTCATGACTACTATATGATCCTTAATATATATCTAAGCCTGGACTCACCACTTACATGACCTCTAAGAGAGTCTAAGTTAAAAAATTGTTCTAACAATAATTGCTGATAGCTTTGAACACACTCCTACTAAAACTCGACTGTGGATCTATACCTGCAGTAACAACTACAAAATTTCCTAACCTTAAATTTTGTTTGTTTGTGAGTACATGCATCTACAGAAATAAACCCAATCACAAAAAATTCACCAAAGGCCCACGTGACAACACCAATGTCAATAGTTTCACAAAAATAGTGTGAAATACAAAACTAGGGTACTTCATTTTGCTGGGGTCATCTATATACTAAGACACTCGGCCAAGGAACAGCAGCCCCAGAAAAGACGACAATCTGTGACCTGACAAATTCAGACCTAAACCCCTTGTTCCCCTGCACAGTTTGGCTTACCGCAGTAATTTACATAGTCGTATAGACAAGTGGTCTCTACAAGGACCTCAATAAGGGTAGAAAATGACCAACCAAAAATTCTACACATCCCTTTAATTGCAAAGCCGGGAGAAAATTGAGACAAAGATCTACCTTGGACTTCGCTTCACCCACTACCTGTACTTCAATTGGCAGAAGAATTTTAAAGTACTGCATTAATCACTGTATATAAATCGGAGGGCCAATCCTGACCCTCCACTTCAAACCGCCTGTGCTCCAAATAACCTTCCAAACAGCCATTGCACAGGCTCACAACATCCTCCTCCCCTCAACTCAGAGGTTCCTTCTCGAAGTTCCCTACCTCTACCTTGTTCCTGGGAGTTGCAACATGTTAGATATTAGCTTCTGCACATAAATGTAGTATGAGTAACGACCTTGGCAATCCCTTTCTGTTCACCTCTCACAGCTCTCTACTCACCCTGAAGAAACCATAGTTACGTGATAAAATGTCCTAGAACACAAGATTTCCATTTTTTCTATTAGATATGTGACAGACCATACAATGTGGGTAGCACTTTCAATATTACAGACAGTGGTATAATTAAAGCGCCCATTCTACTCAAACCTCCTGAGAATGTTGAAGGACAAGCTGATGTTTCACATGGTATAGAAGTGAGTGGACTGATGTGACATACCTCTTTCAGGTGCAAAGACTTTCAACATATTTGCAGAGAATGCAAATAACACTAACCTCGGGTTTTCTGGGAGAAGCGCGATGTTGCCACGAGTATGGAGATTCTCCTGACCCTCCAATGCTCAACCCCTTGCCCGAGAAGACAAGAGGCTCCACATGCTTAGTAGGTTCAGTAAAGCTTTTCAGTGACTCTGAACTCGACAGGGCTGCTAGAGTCTCCTCCTTCTCACTGGATAGATCTGTGCTCTTCGCATCTTGTTTTTGATGTTGTGCAGGAGGGTTCTCTTCAGGTGCATCCTTCTTTGCATCTTGCTCATCCTCTTCCTTCCTCCCTGAAGATGAAGATTCAACTATACTTGCAAAGCTCTCACCTTCCATCCCAGATTCTTGCACATTAGTCGAGTCATGTTGCTCACCTTCCTCACGTTCTTCTTCATCATCCGCAGTATTATCACAGGATTCTATCACCCCTTTGTCACTCTCTGTTTCTTTGGGCACCACTGATTCAGGGGAGCTTTGCATGTCCATATCCTCCACTAAAGGAGTACTTTCGACTGCAACAGGCTGCAAATTTGATAGTGCCCCACCTTCCAAGAGAGGAGAATTGTCAGCTGATGCTAATATTTCAGTCAAAGGCTGAAGATCGGCAACGCCCTTTCCCAGGTGTTCCTCCTCTTGAGACACAAGCTTCTCCTCTTCTCTTGCTAAGTGGGACATCTCTTTTGATTCAACAATTTCAAGAAGCTGATTTATATGCTCTTGCTCTGCTTCAGGTACACCAGTGCATAAAGGCTCATCATGTGTTTCCTTGGCAATCTTTTCATTGACAACTTGTATATCAGAAGAACGACCTTCCAATGATCCAGAACCCGATTTTTGTTCAGGTGCAAGCACATCCAGTGTCTCAACAGATGCCTCTTCATCATTATCACCGCTGATCGAACGGATGAATTCATATCGTGTCTTTGGTTCTGGCCCCTCTTCAGTATCGTTTGATGGCTTAGGTTCAACATCAGTTCTCAAATCCTCCACAACAGGAGCTGTCTCTGCTGAGGAATGGATATCAAGTTCACCACCCTTTATGACTTCGATGTCAGAGTTTTCCTGTTGGTGGTGGCTCTCTTGCTCCTTCTGACCAGTGGCTGAATTGTCATCACCTACATCCACTTCCTCACCTACAGATGGGGTTTCATCCACTAAGACACTGCGAATTTGATTGTTAAGGTCTTGATGATCTTCTGTTGAAGAAATATCCCTAGAATCCTCTTCCTCCTCTTTTATGGAGGTAACCCTGTTGCTGTCCTCATCCTGGGGAACTGAAAGGATGCTGCTGGGTTGCTGAGATTCCTCTTGCTCCTCCAGTGACAATGAAACAGTTCTACAATCCTTCTCTTCTGAAGAACTGGCATCCAGAATGCGGTTGGCTTCATCTTTGTCATCTTCAAGCTCCTCGGGTGTCAAGACATCAACTATACTGCTCATGTGAGACTCGTCCTCTTGCTCCTCTGGCAGAGAAACATCCACCAGACTTCCATGGTCCTCATCCTCTTCAGATGGGACTTCCTCAAAGCTGATGCTATCCTGACCCTCATCTTCTAGCCCGTGTGGTGAGGGGATAAGTATTATGCTGCTTAGCCTATCCTCGCCCTCAACCTTCTTAGAACTGCTGGAATTTTCCCTCTTGGTGCCCTTTCCTGTATTGTCCTCTTCATCACCAGATGATGACGACAAAGATGACACCGAAGATGATGATGCTGATCTAACCTCATTGACCTGAGATAGTTTTGGGCCTGGCTCCTGCGAAGTGGCAGATGATTCATCAGCACCCAAATGATCACCCTCACCGATATCCTCTGCAGACGAAGAGGAATTTCCAACAGTGCCCCTGGAAACAGTTTCCCAATCGCCAAGCTTGTCTAGTCGCCGTGCTTCACTATAACTGTCCTCTGTAGAGGCATCATAGTCGCCCTTGGAGGTCGGGGTGTCGACATCGAAGTCGGAAACTCTCACCCATTCCTCTGTGTGAAATGTCTGGTCAGCTGGCCGGTCTTTAATGTCCAGTGAGAGCCTCGATGTCACTTCATCTGAAGCCTGCTGACTTGTGCCTTCATCTGAAGCATGTGACCCTGACACAGATTCCTTGTCTGCACCACACACTCGTAAAACTTAGATGTTGCTAGCAAAGCTTAAATTTCTTGGGCAAAACCCAATGAAGTACTCTGTGCATCCACAACACCCCATAGCATTCCAAAGACATGCTAACAAGTTCAAGTTCATAACAACGAGCAAGGAAAGTTCCACATGGATTCATACACCTCTACATGGATCTGTTTGCTGGTTTTAAAATCGCTACTTCTCAAGAGACTCTTGAAATATGAATTCAGAGTGAGCCATAACCCAATGAAGTTCTTTATGCATCCGCGACACCCCACAGCAATCCAAAGATATGCCAACAAGTTCAAGTTCATGACAAAGAACAAGGAAATTTCCAAATGGAATCAGAGAGGGCTCATAACCCAATGAAGTACTCCGTGCATCCACGACACCCCACAGCATTCTAAAGGTATGCCAACAAGTTCAAGTTCGTGACAAGGAGCAAGAAAATGGATTCGTACACCTCTGCTACCCAGTCAGTCCGTACATGGAACTGTTTGCTGGTTTTAAGGATTGCTAATTCTCAAGAGACTCTTGAATTTTGAATCCAGAGAGGGCTCATAACCCGAGTAAGCACTCTGCATCCACGACACCCACAGCATTCTAAAGACGTGCTGCCAAGTTCAAGTTCATGACAAGTAGAAAGAAATTTCTGTATGGATTCGTTCACCTTTCCTACGCAGTCGGTCAGTACATGGAACTTGTTTGCTGGTTTTTGAAAATTGCTACTTGTCAAGCAACTATTGAAATTTGATCCAGACAGGGCTCATAATAAGCATTTCCATTAGTGAGTAGAGCCATTACCGCAATGAGAAACCACACTCCGTATTAGACAGTAATCGGCAATCAAAAAGTAAGTTGAGTCCTCAAAGAACCTTACCAACGAACTTCAAGACGGGAAGCATCCCGAACACAAACAACCATCTACTTACAAACCATCATTCAAAGAAGGAAAAACTTGATTGTGAAGGGCCAAGATCGTCATACGCTGTGGAACTAAGCCAAGACAAACCTACACTACAATCCACACCATTTCCGGTCGAGCAACAACAGTGAAATTATTCCACAAAACATGACCAACAACCTGCAAACAAGGCCAATATGGCATCCGTGAAAGCTGTGAAACAATGGAATAACAATAACCATCTATCTACCTACTTTTTAACCACTGGCGAAGAGACACAGAAAGACACAAATCAACCACTCCCATGCGATGATGGTACACCACAAAAGAAATGTCACAAAGAATATGGTGGTCAAATCAACCTGCAGCAGAGACGCTCAATCCTGGGCTCACCGAGTCTCTTCTCCGCCTCGCAGCTTGCCTCTTCCGCGGTCCAGATGGCATTGTGGAAGGGTGAGCGCAATATCTGTTGCAAAAACTTAGCATTAATGTCTTGAATTTTACTGCTGATCCAGAACAAATTATAGCATGCTATCACAGTAGTGAGAGTGCGGAGGCCACTAAACCCAGCCAGCAAGCAAGTTAACCCCTAACTGTGCACCATAATTCGTAACTATCACATAACCCACACCTCGAAGTTGCAACAAAGTTGCCACTGTGAGGGAGGTCAATGGGGGAGGAGGAGCCCATACTTCCAGATATTTCCTGCTTCGACTTCACACTAAGAGGATCAAAGGTGCCAGTTCTAACTTTCTACTTTTAGCACCGTGTGTAAGATAAGATCTGGGAGACTATATGTTTTTCCAGTATATTTTGTCAGTGCCCTCACTGTGCATCGTGATTCGTAACCCATCACACACTCTTAAACGATCACGCCTCGAAGTTGCAACAAAGTTGCCACTATGGGAAGGAGAAGCCCATATTTCCAAAAATATGTCCTTCGTCGACTTCAGACTAAGAGGATCAAAGGTACTAGATTTAGGTTCCTACTACTTTCAGTAACGTGTGTAAGATCTGGAAGACTATAATTTGCGAGTAAGTCGGTTTCCTCACTGTGCATCATAATTTGTAGCCATCACATATACCACGAATTGAGCACAAACTAAGGCGCCACGCTCCCCAGGTGCCGACACACACACTAAACGGCCACCAAACTCACAACAAAGTTAGGTGCATGCTCTTAACCCATCACTGCGACGTACCAAATCTACTAATCAAGAATTTCATCCACCATAAAAATATACCCTTCCAGCACAAAGTTGCAATCCCCATCATTCTTCCACAAATGGAAGAGGTGAAGTGACGGGCGGCTGCGCCCATATTCTGCAAAGATTCTCGGCACCGGTGGTAAAGGGAAAAAGGAGAAATAATTATGTGCTTCGAGCAAGGAATGCACATCGAAAAGCCGTTTGGAAAGTGAGGGCAGATGAATATTCACCTTGTTGAAATTTGCAGCAATAATGGAGGGAATCAAAAATTGTCAACTGCGGCATCGGACACTTCAGACGAATAGGGAGTATCTCAAGAGGTCAATAATCTCTTTTGTCGAGGTAGTTCTCAGAGAATGGAATTGGGCACCCTACACGAATAACCACCCGCAGGTGTCAATGTAATGAGATCTCAATGAAATTATCTCCGAAGCCGTGAAGCTCTATGGTTCAACATCATCGTCAACTTGAAAGTGCACATCCACACTACATTCCTTAACCCAAACCTCCAACATTGCACCCGGCACAAGCACAGAGGAAACTCACATCCAAGTTTCTTAACCTCCCTGCACTGCCCAACCCTCCCAAGACCTCTCAACCTCCAAAATTTCCAAGAAACCCCATGGGTTTACTTAGAAACAAGTCTCCAGCCACCAATTGACATGTCTCAAAATATCCACCCCGACATGCACACACAATGACCTCCCACCGCTGCACTTCCTAACCCCTATGTGCCTCTCAAAAGACCATGCATGGAAACTATAAAAAAGACATCAAAAGAAAAGAAACAAATATATACGAGTGAATGAGGAAAAATCGGGGTCAATTTAGCCAACAATGATCTCCAACCAGAAAAATTCCTCCCATCTCGGAGCCTACAACCGCACGTGCAGCCATTTAAGTTAAAGATTCGTCATCCCTGCTGCACGTCCTTCCTAACCCCGATGCACGTTCAGAAGAGCATGGAAAATTCTGAGAAAAACATGTGCGAGTTGAGAGCGACACGGAGATTCCAAAAATGGCGCCAACCTCGAACGAAGAGGGATGACCCTCCGACGAGGAGCGCGAAGAACAGATTGATAGATAGGTAACTTGAGATATCCTCCTTTGCGTTGTCGGAGAAGGCGAGCGAGACAGACTTGGAGTCTTTGTTTGTGAAATCCAATCAGCTGGCTCGGGATTCCCCGAACCTCCGCCTCGGGTTCAGCCGAGCCTGAGGCCCAGCTTATTATAGCGGGCCGGGTCACCCGGGCAGGGCTAACTTAACTTTAGACGTCTTGCTTTTGGAGCCGCCCCCACCAAGCTTACCGAGGCATGAGTTCAAGGTTCTTATGCTAATTATCCCAATTAGTGTGTGTTACTATTCGGAGTTACACGGTGCGATAACTATTAATTGAGAATGTAATATTTTACCAAGCAAAAGTCATTTATGTTCTATAATGTTTGAACAACCTATTGAACTTTTATTAGTAAAAACTGAACTCATGAGTAAGAGGTTGTTGCACTAGTTAACTCCGAATAGTTACACGCACAAATTGGGATAATTAGTGTGGTTAAAACCCAATTCTCCATAGTTTTGTGGTCAACTACAGTGTTGGATCGATGTGTATGTGAATGCATGGTATCGATAACCAACATCAATAATAGTATTCAAGAACCTACTCATGGATGTTGAATTTGGAAGACCAATCAAATATTGGTATTTAGTGCTCATTTGGTCACTGGTGGGTATGTCAAGGTGAGAGAATCCTTGTATACCCGAGATATTATTGGGTCAACAATCATTCTAAAACACATTAGTACTAGGGTGGATTTTACATAGGTATAAGAAAACACGCACTAATTGGGATAATTTGTAAGTATACAAACCTAGATGATACCGGAAAAAACAATAATGTTCACAAATACCCATACCTTATTGGCATTAGAAATGGTGAAATCCTCGTTATAGATATCTGAGTGGTATAAAAAAACAATATTAGTCCAACACTACAATAAATAGGATATTTAGTGTTTGATACACTACATACGAACGCATACACCAAATATCAATAACCCTATGAAAGTAAGTAACATTAAATGTAAACTCAAACACTAAATATCAACTATGGTAATATGTGGAAGTTGCATGTTTGAATTTAGTGTTAGTAAGGATATGAAAAAAATGAATTAATTAATTGATTAAAAGGAGAATTCCAACATATCTTCTGGCAAATCTTCTAACACTAATTATCAAAAAATTGAAAATTAGTGTTGATTAGGGTAGGGTGATAACAACATTAAATACAATAAAACACTAAATATCCTATTTAGTGTAGTGACATTAGGAAATCATAACATGTTGGGGCGGTGGGTCCCATTATCCCTTCCTCGTGGTTAATTCATTTGAATTGGGTCCCACTAGACTATTGTCCTAAGTGGGCAACTTCAATGGAATCTAAATTGTTTCCCCAAATACCAATTATTTTTTTCGATCAACAAGGAGAATATTGGGAAAATTATCACCTTCCAATTTGTTGACGCTTAAATATTTGAATCGTGAACCACCCAAGTATTTACAGTCCTTGGACATTAATGTCCTAGGACAAAAATCAAGCAATGATAGAGACTCATATAGGAAGGCCACACCGGCCAGACGGCTGGGCCATCCAGCCAGCCCGCCCCGTCTGGTGGGCCCCGGCATTTTCGGCCCGCCTTCCGGGCAGCTATCCGACAGTAGGGCCTAGGCGTCGGATGGCTGGCTGCAAGCCAAGCCCCTGCATTCGTCCAACAGGGGGAGTTGCCTGACTAGGCCATCCGGGCAGCACCAGGCCCCGTGCTTTTGTTAAATTTTTATTTTTTTATCCCCGGGGGTAGGTTGATTTTCGTGCCATGCAAGCACTGCCGACCAGATGAGAGTTTAGGGTGGATGGTGGGCTGCCACACCGGGCCAGCCGGGTCCCGTTCCCAATGGCCACCCCAAGCGGCTGGTTGGCCCCACCTTCCACCAGTGTGGCCAAGGTAATAGTCTTCCAGATCTTGGACAACTGCCAAAATAACTATAATTATCTAGATTTTTTCGATACATTTTAGGGAACAACTATAGTTAACTAGAAAAATTTCAAACCGATTTGAAGAACAACTATAGTTAACTAAAAAAACTAAGACCAACTTCAAGACAACTATAGTTAACTAGAAAAATTTCAGACAACTATAACTATGTACCTAACTATAGTTAACCAAAAATTTAAGTTTCAAGAAAAACTACAGTCAATTATAGTTATTAAATATGAACATTAAGCCTCATATTCATCATTTGCCTCGATGTCGTCGTTGTCTTCATCGTTGGTGTTGTTTTATGGCATAGCTAGTCGCTTGGGAATAAAAGACTCCCATTGCGAGTTAAGCTTGACTACCTCAAATACGCCAAAACTGAGTAAATGCTTGTTCATCTTCAGGAACATGTTGATCTCAATAACACACTATCGACACTACAACACTATAAGAGAATTATGTGAATAGGTTGCGCTCAACTTTAGTTAACTAGATATAACTATAATTAACTATACTTTTTGGCAGACCAAATTTAAAACAACTATAGTTAACTACATTTTTGGCAAGTCGAATCGCAAACAACTATAGTTACGAAAGGCAACTAGTTAACTAATAGTTGAATTAGTTGGTTAGTTGTCCGAGGTCTATAGTCTTCCATGCAAACTCCAATGACTTAGCTTCAAACACATGGGGATCAACACTACTCCAAACTTACCAACATAGACACCCAAATTAATATAGTGGGAGCCAATTGAAATGAATAACGATATGGTAATATTGGTGGGGTCCCAACTCTTGGTTTTTGAAAATGTTTGGTCCCCTATTACCAAGATCTTTCCTCATAAATGGTTCAACATACCAACCCCACTTTCTTTCTTTCATTCTTTCATTCTTTCTTCACACAAATTGCCATTTAGAGCGGATTTATGCTTAGTTTATGTTAAGGGGTCCAATACCAAAGAATCCCATTGGTCAATAAGTGAATGTTGGACCCAACGACTTTACATCGAGGTACAAAAGCACTTAATGTGGACACTTTGTTTTTGGCCCATTGTGGGCATCATCGTACTTTACAATATATCCTATTGATATTCATCTAAGGACACCAAACACAACTCATTGGCTAAGAGATTCAAACGGTCGATGCTTAACACTATCCATTTCAAAAGGGCATGAGAAGTATATAGGTCACAAAGAAACCTTGGTATTCATCAATCGTATTCAATCATACAATGTGAAGAACAAAAATGAACCTTGATTGCATTAGACTCCTTGCGGATTTGCTATTTTTATCAAGTTATCCATAAATGTCTCAAGCGCATCAAGAGTCTCAAGTGTTGAACGTGTTTCTCATAGGCACTTGTACCTTACTATTCAAGCCCGTAGATATCAAAATGAAATAGATTTTGTGTGGTATCGTGCTTCTTGATGAGTTCTTTGGTCCTCAACATAATATAAAACTCTTGGTTCGGGGCTTGGGAAACTTAACTTGGGTCTAATCTTGAGTTTTGACTAATGTAAACCTGCCCTTCACGAGCATTGCTCTAGAGTTGGGTGGTGACCTAAATTTGGAGTTTGGATTTTCAAACTAGGAAGAGTTTCTTCTTGTTATGAACACCAAAATTTCATGGGATATGATGCAACCTAATCCAAACATAAACCCTAACCTAGTGAATTTCACACAGCATAAGCTAGGTACACCTTTCACACATGGCCCACTCCAATTTTGAAATACCATGATAATTTTGGTCAATGTAAATGTTTGACTCGTATCATTTTGAGTCCACAATATCATATATTCAGCACTAAGAATATGTTCAATTCTATTACATGACTTCCATGGGTTGAAAAAGTGCTAATACACCAATAATATCAATATTTTGCTAATATATTATCAATTTTATTTGATTCTTAATATTTTATTAGTTCCTATGTGGTCCTAAGTTTCAACCCAAAAATAAAATACAATGGCCCACGGTCTTTTCTACCCACGCCAACTTTATGCCCACGGTAATAGGTGCGAAAGGTGCAGTTACTTCTCCTACATCCATCCTTATAATACGCCCTTCAAAGTGGGACAACTACAACACATTGCCTTAGTAACACATGTGGTATATTTAAGAGGTATGTATTCTTAGACCTAAATAGCCACCTTAAAAAAGATTTTGGCTCACAATGCCTATTCTATTCGAGGGGTTTGGGGTTAGGGAAGGCTACCGAACATCATGGGCACTGCTACAGTAGTGGACTTCGATGCCACGTGCTTCCATCAAGCCCCACAATAGTTAAAACATGAAGTTGACTAATAGGTTGCCCACGTATACCAGTGGTGCCCAGCATTGAACGGGCGAACTCCATTCACTACCACCAATAAGTGTGGGCAAAAATTTAGTTCCTTGGCATCAAACTTTCCCACGCATGGGAAATGTTATCTATTGTTACCCCGCACAATTTACTAAACAATAAAAGTTTCATGTTGTTACTCACCCCCCACAATCTATCCAATAACAAACAACTAGCCATGTAATGTCTCTATCCTCAAACATATTTTATTATAGTGTCAAGTAGAACTTATCAATACTCTATCTGACACATTTTTCAAAATGAAATATTCATTGATTTAGCATTAAAAATTTAATCAAATAATATATAAACTAACATTTTATTGATGATTTTTGTATTATCTAAATACTATAAACTTTAAGTATATGCTTTGGAACCTATATTCATATCACTTTAGGTAGGCAAGGCTAAAAGTTGTCCCTTTAAGGAATTTAACATTCATCTCCACATTTTTTCCGTACAAATAAAAATTTCCACCTTAGCAATTGAAAATCAAGTCTAATACTAGATTTTAAATCTTATGTAGCTTAATTGTCATAAATTACGATGATCCATCACATCATATTTAGGATTTTTACTTCTCTCTATCAATATAGCTCTTGGATCTGTTCCCAAGGGCCTATATGCCTCCCAGAGAGAAGAAACGCTCACCTTAGTGGGATCAGCGTGATTGAAATGCCCGTTCAACCCACCCTTGGTATTATGTCCAGTGGACATAATATCATCCCACCAAACTATACTTGCAAGTTCCCCCACAGACAACTCTCCACTCCGCGAGCTTTGGCAAAAAAGATACCTTACTCGGTTACATTTCTATCGAAGTGCGGCTTGAGCTCAGGCTTAACCTGGACATAACTCTAATAACTCGGATCAAAATGCTTTTAGACTATTTGAAATTAGTTATGAATTTCCAAATTTCGGATTATATGCTTTCTAAACCTGAGAAATAAGTATAATCCAAATAGCAACACCAACAAAGTACATCCAAGAAGGTGTTTTGTGAACTATGAGAGCCTTCCATCAAGTCAACACATTGAGTTTGAGATGTTCACCTACGAATCACCAAGGCACTTAGGGCCACTTCACACATGAGCCAAGAGCCGTGACCTTGTAATGGTGAGGACCCTTGACTCTCATCTAAAGGCCGTACCATGGGTGTTGGGAAAGTCGTTTTATGTAGTCACGGGCCCTCAAGCATAGTGTGAAGTGAGAATGGACCATGTTGCGGGACCATTGCATATTTTGTTGGCGGAAAAAGAGAGGAGGATTTGGTTTAATATAATATGTCTCAAACTTTATCAATTAAGAGAATTATTTGGTGGTGTTTGTCTGTCTTGGAATCTGTCCTGGAATCTATTCTAAAATCTGCCCTGAAATCTATCCTGAAATTTGTCATGCTAGAAAAATATATTTAAAAAATCATGTGTCAGCCATAAACCACCACCCTTTCGCGTCTGTAGTCCGAGTGGAAGTTTATGGCTCACATGTTCTTGTTAGCTCTTGACCTCGGAGATTCCAAACTCATGCTCCAATTGATTCAAATACAAAACACACTCTTTTTATTAAACATCACATGGCATAGTACTGAAAAATACTTATGCTTCCATAATGATCATCACACACCACACACTAACCTCTTCATTCCCTTCTATTCTCCTATGTCATTAATGTACTATTTAAGTGATTATGTTAAACCCCAACACCATGAGGCACCTTCCCACACATTTGAAGGTTCCTTAAGCCCTACTCAACTGTGCTCCTTTTTTATACCATTTCCTAATGCACCTAGCCCAAACCCCAACTCCGAATCACTTCAAAATTTCACCTAGCATATACTACTCCTAGTCATTAACTTTGCCTGCCCTTGGTAGCTGCTCTGGTTCCAGGCCTTAACTCTGAATCCCCTCCCAGGCTCTTTGTGAGGCCAAACCCACCACCCTTGAGCGTCCTAGTCCGGGTGTGGGTTTGAGAATCACATGTCTTATGTCGACAAAGGTATAGAAGCTTGAAACTTAATCTCAACTCCCCACCAATGCACTAGTCGTGCTAATCTTTATTAATTCCTTCTAAGAGTTTACATGCACCCTTCCTCCTATTCACCCATTAGAGCTTGTCCCACTCTCCGTGTGAGAGCGACTAACTCACTACTTCCACCCCGTTAATGATTTACACTTATTTGGGAGGTTGCTTAGCTTCACACATTGCTTGAGACAACGATGCCTCGAGGCCACTAGCATCGTGCACAATCGCATCCTTAGCCGACTCAAGATCCCAAGTCATGGCCCTTGCCACACATGCCCTTGCCGATATTCCTCTTGAGCTCTTAGTCTTGATCCCCCGCGTATCAACATCGTGAGAATCCATTACACTTTCCATCAACTACTACACCCAATTTATTCCATGGCGAGGATACAAGCGTTAAAAAACGCTATTTTCCGTTATCACAATCATAACACATTCCATTGCAACCCCCACATTACTCACATCCACTTCCAACTGCTAATCATACCATTCAGTGCCTCGTGTCTTCCTAGCTTGCTAATGAACTAATTGTCTAAATTAATACTAAGTAGCAACCTAATTAACTAAGCAACCTAATTAACTCTAAGGCCCCCAGTAGCTGTGACTTGCAGCCTCGCGGGTAGCCCAGCAGCCAGTTAGCTGCGACAACAGTCTCGTAGTAGCCCAACACTAGTTAGTTGCGACAGCAGTCTGTAGTAACCCAACACTAGTTAGCTGCGACAACAGTCTGTAGTAACCCAGCCAGTTAGCTGCGACAACAGTCTCGTAGTAGCCCAACACTAGTTAGCTGCGACAACAGTCTGTAGCAACCCAGCACTAGTTAGTTGCAACAGCAGCTTCGCGGTTGCGACAAGGTTTTTCTAATACTAAGGAAAGGGGGAAGAGACCAAGAGAGGGAGAGGAGAGGGAAGATATATGAGAGAAGAAGGAGAGAAAGAGGATAGGAGAGAAGGGGAGGAGAGGGCATCCAACCACAACCCTTTAAACTTTCTCCTACTTAGTAGGACCTTATCCTATCCACTAAACCCTCACCTCCTTAAACCAACAAGATAGAACCCAATTCAAACATTTAAACCCAAGGCTCTTCCCTTTGCCTCTTCAAACTTTACTCACCTAACCAAAGCACTCTCTAATGCCACTACGCTTCTAATTAACCACACAAAATAAGCCTAAGGCCTGAAACATAACTCCACACCAAGCCTCTACTACATTGCCATTCTAAAACTAGGGTTTCACTCTTTTTATATTTTTGAGAAACAACATAAAACCTAAAAGTCTAACTCCTAATGGCTTCAAAGGGTTAAGAACACATGTGGGCACTCTTTTGGGTTCACATTCTCCGAGCTGAATCCCCCTCTGGGCTCGCTTCGTGGACCAACCCTAGTCGAACCAAACTGTGACTCGATTCGGAGGTGGCCTGAACCCAAATTCTGAGTCGCCCAAAACTCAATCTCACATTTTGGAATGCTCCTTCGGAATCCACCTCCTTCGTAGCCGTTCCTGAATCCACATTCAGAGCTACCCCTTTGGTCGCCGCTCTTGAATTTCGAATTCTGATTCACCCCAAAATTAAATCTGAATTCTGGATTGCCGTTCCCGAATACACCTCATTCAGAGTTGCTAAAAGCTAAATCCAGATTCTGCATTGCCGCTCCTGAGTTCACTTCCTTAGTCGCAACCTCTGAATCTCCTTAGTCGCCGCCCTTGAATCTGAACTCAAAGTTGCCTAAACTAAATCCAGATGATGCATTGCCTAAAACTAAATCCAGATGTTGCATTGCCTAAAACTAAACCCAGATGCTGCATTGCCTAAACTAAATCCAGCTCTCGTCGCTTGGGTCTGGGGCTAGCCTCTCTCTCTTCCACGGCAGCACACCAGAGTTCTCTTTCTTGAATCCCCCTCTGAGCTTGTTGAGCCTGATCTGCTGCACCGGAAATCGTTGGGCTCAAGCCCTCCGAGAAAGTCAACCCTCCCCTACAACTGCACCTAACCTATCCTAAAACAAACACCAAAACAGGGCCAACCCATTCTTCCGCATAATCCCATTCAAAATTTAACCTAACCAACTTACATACTAACTTAACCATTCACTAACAACCCCAATTCCAATACAACACCCACTAAACTCTTCAAACTAAATTTTAAGTAAAACACAAAAGCTTCACTCTTTTATAATTTTGAGCAGTCGAAGGACTGACAAAGTGTAAGGTCAAATGAACTTCTGCGATTAAAAACACATGTGGGCACCAATATGGGCTCACATCATGGTCTCCCGGAATTTGCGTCAGGCCATGTTCCCAGAATAACGCAAATTCTGATAGACCATGCACCCTTATCCACAACCTGCCATGTAGGACTCCATGTAGACTTTTCATCCATGAACTTTTCTTTGGGCCTTTAGGCCTTCACCTCCTAGTGTGAAGTGAACTTGGATGGTCTCCGCCTTTTCGACCAATGAGAGCTCTTACATTGCCATGGTCAAGGGCCTTCAGCCTTGTGTGTGAAGTGGCCCTTAACCCTTAAAGGTCAAGGGGGGGGTGAGAAGGCCTCTCCCATCAGCCTATGTTTACCCCATTTCATACTTCCATGTAATTCTTTTAGTGCGATCGGCATATATATTTAGATATGGAATTTTGAGATACACATTTTGGGGAATGTTTTTTTTGCAATTCCGACATGTTTTGACGCTATCTTATGGTCAAATAGTTTAGGGTCAACGAGGCCCTGAGAGGGCCTCTCCGGTCCAATGGTCGGGGAAAACCAACGGCTAGTTCATTATCAGCCGATGGATTTCGCCTCATGGCCGGTCCAAATTTCCAACCATTGGATGCCAATCCGATAGTAAATTCAATCCTCCGGCAATTAGCCAATGGACTAGAAAATTTCCCGGAAATGTAGCCGATTCTTCTTGTGAGTTACCGGATTTCAGACTTGATTCGGGATCCTTTGGGTCGTGACTTAGAGAGTGCTTTGGACTTTCAAAAAACTTATTCTGAAGCGGTTTGTAGTGCTTTAGAGGCACGATTTGTTGATAATGACATTATAGATTGTTTCAAAATTCTTAATCCTTTACACATGCCTCGTAGACAAGTAGGTTTGGCTCTTGGGGTGTTGTGGAGTTGGATAGGTTGTTCCAGCAATACGGTGTACAAAAAATGCAAGGAGTTCAAGTCCTTCCACCGTTGGTGAATGCAACATTGTGTAAGCAAGAGTTTTTTGCTTTCAAGGTACAAGGAAATACAGAGTGGATGGATCTTACTTTTGCAAATGTATGGACATCAATTTCTTGGTCTCCATCTTTGAAAGTGAAGTATTCTAACCTTCTGATTCTTGCTGAGATTGTTAAGTGCCAATGTGTGAACTCTGCAACATGTGAAAGGGCGTTTTCTGTTCAAAATACTATTAAACAAAAACTTCGTAATCGAATGTCTACATCTAACTTAGAAAGTATGATGCATGTTGTTATAGAAGGCCCAGACAATGATTTTGATGACATTCTAACAAGTGCTCTAGATCTTTGGAAGGATGCTGCTAAGTTTCGCTATTTGTATAGCAATCCAGAGTGCTATTTGTCTGGGGCATCAAATGATGCACTTGAGGAAGTACCCTAAACCTTAAACTTTTTGAATTATGCAACCTTTTCATGACCAAATCCAATTGCTTCTATGAAGAATTGGGGGATCCTTGGCCTTCAACCGGTGAAGGCATTGCTAGGTTCAATTCTTGCCAAGGATATTAACTCTTCAAATTTAAAGTTTTGAACATGCCTTTCTTTTCACTTATTCAAGATTTTATACTAAGAAATGATTTCTAATAACTTTTCATACATTTTTTAAACAATTAGTGCCGATATGAATTCCATTTAATCGGATATTGGCCAATGAAAATATGAAAATGTAGGCAATTGGCCGATTGATTTTACAAAAGACCGGCTCTTGCCGATGTAAATTGGAAAAAATCCGACCCTTTGTATCAACTACCGGCAATTAGCCACTAAGGCTTCAAAAACTTCCCGAACTCTGCTCCGGTCGGGTTTTGGTGGTTTTGGGCCCATTGATGCCAATGACTTCAACACTCGCCTGCATCTGGTGTGACCGAGCCTTCATGTTCAGGCTGAGGAGCTTATGAAAACAATTTTATTTCAAATCGTGTGGGAATCATGAGACCTAGGAGTGGGCCCAACCAAACACAACGCTTGGTAGCGAAAAGAATGTTATTTTTGGAACTTAAGTGTTCCCTAATAAAAATGCACCAAAATGAATGACATTTCACACGATTGGATTCTCAAATGCTAAAACTCATCGGCATGCATATTCTAAAAGTTGCCAGTGAGTTGATTTGAAAAGCTAAAAAAGAAGATCTGTTACAAAAAGGAACAACGGTGGGTCCTTTCACTCATTGGCCGGCATTATTATTCTGTTTGTCAAAGGCTCCTCTTCTGGGGGCGCGTCACAAAGGGTGTTGAGGGAGGGAACAATGACTTTATATTTGGCCCAACTCTGCTGTGTAACTTACTACTACATTTGGAATATGGGACATTGTGGCACACCATAACATTACGTAGGGCCACTTCACACACGAGCCAAGAGCCGTGAGTCCGTGACCATGGAATTGTGAGAGCCCAAAAGCAAGTGTCCAAAGGCCATCCCAAGACACCTCCGAACTCATGTAGTGTGGTCACAGACCCTCAAGTGTAGTGTGAAGTCATATGTGACCAGGACCTCAACCAAATGCTATTTCAATGAATGTCTATTCATGTGGGTCCTCACACATGATAAAATATAATAAATCAACAGTTGTGAGCATTCGGTGTGACATGGTCTTCCGGATTTTGTGTTAGGCCTACATGGAAACTCTCCCTAAACCACCTTGTTACATGGCTGAGAAAGTCTATTGCAACACCAACAAGTTAGCACATTTAGATTGCGGGAGCATACGAGGTTGCTTGCAAAACGAAGATTGGAAGGAAAAAGAACATACGATACAATGAGAAAACATGTTGAGCGTTTGAGGCCCCCCAAGAAAACACAGGTTTTGGCGCCCGACTCTATACGAGAATTGTCAGCAATCGAATGTTGCAATGGGGAGTGCCTAAGATATTTTCCAAGGAATGAAGTCCTTGCATTGCATACAGAGTTTTATGGTTGCTCAACTAGAATGAGACATAGCAAGCGCATCCAAGTGCATGGCCAAGTTCATCAAACGTTAGGAGGGTCAAAATGGGTTACGTTGTGTGGGCGTAATGTATGTTTAAGAGCATGGCGGGAGATTTTTGTTATTTCAAAGTCTTCCTTTTATAGGAACCGTTCAGAGTTCATGGCGGGAATGCGTGCAAGAGACCATGTCATCCATGTGATATGGATAAAACCCTAAACCCATAAACCGTAAATCGTAAACCCTTACAAGATTCGATAGGAAAGTGATGCCACACAAGCACTACATTTTTCATACCTTCGATCTAGTGTAAATCAGTGTTGGACCATTATATAGGTGAATGCATTGATATCGACCTAGCCTACTTACCCTATTAGAATATGAAACATCAACTTGGTTGGGGCTAGATTATGTAGTGTAATGCAATTTCATGTCGGTCATTATGGGATATTCAGCCAATGCCCTCCACTCATTGCACCACCTTGTACATACATGAATGAGGTAGAATGTGGAAGATAAATTTGCAATAAGGGCCACTTCACACATGAGCCAAGAGCCGTGACCATGAAATTGTGAGAGCCCAAAAGAAAGTGTCCAAAGGCCATCCCAACACACCTCCAAAATCATGCAGTGTGGTCATGGACCCTCAAGTGTATTGTGAAGTCATATGTGACTAGTCCCTCAAACAAATGCTATTTCAATGAATTTCTATTCATGCGGGTCCTCACACATGATACAATAAAATAAATCAACGGTTGTGAACGTTCGGAGTGTCATGGTCTCCTGGTTTTGTGTTAAGCCTACCTCCAAGAAGTGGTTTTTGAAAATAATCCAAGTGACCATGAAACATGATCCATTCGATGCCATGTAGGAATCCATGCAGACTTTACATCCATCTTGCATTCACATGCTCCGTTGGTCCCTCAAGCGTAGTGTGAAGCGAACTTGAACCGGCTCCGCCTTTTCCACCAATGAGAGTGCTTGAAGTGTAATGGTCACGGGCTCTCAGTCTCGTGTGTGAAGTGGCCTAAGAGTTCGCATGGTCGTGAGGTTGCCAGTCGAATGCATATTGCATGATTATGAAGTGGCCTTGTAGGTGGGAGGGTGTCACTCTTGCGTAGGGGACCACCAAAGATGAAGGAGTATTTCAAGGGGTATGTGAAGTCATGCACACGATCATGGGATACTATGCATATTTAATTCATAACTCTAAAATACACTTTGTATATTCTCAAATAAACATCCTATATTTTATTGCACCATGTTTTCTAGTGGAATACCAATAACTCAACGCGATGAAGTCTTGTGTTTGAAACTGTGCCTATCATGCACTTGAAATATGAAATGAAAATGATCCCAACACGGTTGCAAATCATAGAGATGCAACGTGTCTTTGGCCCTACTTAACAAAATGACCCAATGTTTGTATGATAACTTTTTATTTGCCTCATCTAGGTCTTGTGAATGTAAGTGATTGCATTTGAAAAATATATGCTTATATGCCCACAATGGCATGTTCACACGTGATAAGCACATACTTATAATCAAGCAAATTGAACTTGCTTAAAGTCTAACTAACACCCTATTCAATTAGCCACATATATAGGACAAGTGACCTCATGAGGCACACATACTTAAATCAACAAGGTCCCCCCGTCGTAGGATACATGGCCCTATTGTCAGCACATCCAACTTCACAAACAATTTTGACTGCTAGATTGGAACAACAATCGTCTCATCTGGTTAGCAATTGTGAATCACAAAGAAATTCATTTCAAGTTTTGGAGTTGAGATACGTGTGTCGTAATCGATTAAGGTGAAAAACATTGGTCTCTTTTTAAGTGTTCATTGCATCAACCCTTCCAAATGTATCTATATATTTTGAGCAAGAAACTCCTCTAATCGCATTGTAACACATGTCTTGTTCGTGTCCATCCTTAGCTACAAGACTTGCAACATAGCACTCGAATGTGGGTGTTAAATCAAGAGGATCAACAACACACTTACCGCATACCTTGGATAAGTTGGTTCTACCCTTTTTATGGAGGGGTAACCTAGTCCACAATGTATACTATATACATGAATAAGCTTACCCACCCATGCATTCTAAAGAAAATGTTTTTTATGACATTGTAAAACTAGTAAAAGATGTATGGTACTTATTAGCAACCACATTGAATTGTCCTATTAGTGTAGGTTACAATTTGGAGTTATGTGTTGCTATAACTTTTTACCAACATCATCCTTTTAAACCAAGCAAGTTATATCACTTTTTTTTATGTGCATACTAACTATTTATGTAGCTTGAGTAAAAAACCATTTTCTCAGTAAGAATTTATAGCAACACATAATTACAAACAATAACCCACACTAATAGGACACTTCAATTGATACGTGCAATTAGGTTCTCTCGCATTGATCCATCGACATTCCACACTATTATAAATATTTACTATCATAGTACCAAGATACATCAATTGCGTTTTATAGTGCTTGCTACACGGATGAATAGTAAAGTTATAAGTTTTTGACCCAAGGTATTTTGCACATGTAAAGAGGCAACCTATTTATAAATGCAACTTAATTGCACATATCAATGTATCCATCTCTACTCTTGTTACTTGCACCCTACCCTTTGCCCCTCAAGAACAAAAATAGTAAACCACAAGTGGAGGTGATATCTAGTGGCGGCAAATTCCCTAAACAATATAAACATGTCCGAATGCTCAAGCACTCATGTTGGCTCCTTTCATTTCAAGTTGTGTGTGAGGTTTCAAATGAATGACCTTGAAGGGGCAGATTTGGAAAAGCAATCCAACTCAATGCATGACTATAAAGTGAAAAAAAATAAAAAATGAAGAGCAAATGATCTTAGGATGGTCACTGCGTCCAAATAGTTGAGAGTTTGACTAGAAGTTTGGTGTTTACAAATAAATCTCAAGACGCTCTTCATGATGGAACAATTACAAAATGCAAGGAAGAAACAAGATTCAAAGAAATTTAGAAGTGTTTCTTGGAGATGGATACTTGTTGGTGACACACACATGAACCAAGACGTGTTTCCATTTCAAGGAGGGGTTCTACATGTCCAACTCCTAGCGATACATTGTTACCCTACATAAACCTCCATTTCTCGTTTCATGATTGTACCTCTCCCGGGCCCCGGGCCATTCCCTTTATCCTCTTTATTTTGTCATCTCCTTTTTCATGCCCTTCCACGCTCCACATCACCCTTGTCATTTGTTGAATCAATTTGTGTGGCCAAGTAAGGGGGCCCGGGAGCAAAGATCATGGTACCTATTTTGGAAGAACATCTTTTGTTATGTGATGTAGCTATGTACCATATCCAACAATTTTGAGGGTTGCCAACAAAAGTTATGCAAGGAAAGCTAAGTGAAATGTACTTGGTAAAATAAAATTACTCTTCTAAATTGAAACCCAAAGTGTTATTTTACATACAAGAATCAACTTCCACTCCATATTCATATTTTAACCAATATATCAAAGAGAAAGGGTCCCATATACGAAAGCTTGTGGAATGCGATACCCTACCCATTCATGTTGGGCCACATCTCACCGTCAATCCTTCTTTGTTCTCCTCTTTTATACATGCAACTTCAGTTGGATGCTACGCTACATGTCTCCTCAATACCATGGGTGATAAGCAAGTTCGACACTTTGGTGCTTAACTACTAATTTTCTGAGGTGATACATGAGATTTCATAAAGGCTCTAATCAATAGATAAGTGACACGTGGCACATTGCTCAAACTTTGAGTAAGTTTGTGTTGAACATGCTTATCACCAATGGTAATCGGACATGTACATTTACTCGATCAACACCTTCATCGCCCAAATTCTCCCAACAAGTAGAGTCACACCCAAAGTGTCTGATTATATTTAGTGTTGTTACCACCCTACCCTGCTCAAGACTAATTTCCAATTCCTTTACAATTAGTGTTAGACATAAACGTGCCGCTACCTTCCCTACTGTCACCTCCCTTATTATATAATTTTTGTTCATATCCTTACTAACACTAAATTCAAACATGTAACTTCCACATATTACCATAGTTGATATTTAGCGTTTGAGTTTACATTTAATGTTACTTACTTTGATAGGGTTATTGATATTTAGTGTATGTGTTCATATTTAGTGTATCAAACACTAAATATCCTATTTAGTGTAGCTATAGTTAAGAACATTTAGCTAACACCTTCATCACCCAAATCATGCCAATGTGTACAATCACACCAAATCAACAACAACAACAACAATATGTGTTTACATATTGCACGGGACATCGATGGAGTGCATCACCAACTCAACTTTCACGTCAATGGAGTGAAAGGTGCAATGCACACAACCGGTACTACTACCTAAAGGTACTTAAAATAAACCACACACAAATTAAGATCGTGAGGTACGTGACAATAAGTAACCGTTGTTTTTGAACAAGAGACATGTGATACCTAAGCTAAGTTATGCGGATGTTGTTCGGTTACTTTTCTTAGTCGGACACCTATATTTGTTTGGTGTGTGGTTAGGTATGAATCAAAGAACAAGCACCATACATAAACATGTTTTGAAGAGATTGGATTTATGTCTTTTCAGTTTCATTGACTATCCCACACTCAATAGTGAACATAATTGGAGAATCTATTTATTCAATCAAGGAATCAACAAACATGCACTTCTGACAAGCATAACTAAATAAGAGGAGATCCAATTATTAACATGGTTTTTGTTGATGTTTATCATAGATGTGCCAATGCAATATAGCATTGAAGACATTTGATTGATAGAAGACGAAGAACATATAACACATGCATACCTTATGTATGTATGTATGGCACGCATGCACTCTTATCGCGGGATTTGGGTTATGATTAGTAGATTTATTGTAGCAAGTGGGTGCAAGCATAGTAAAGTGGACCAAAAAAGTGCTCCGGTATATGAAAGCCATGATTGTCGTGGTCAAACGCCTATAAGTAGTAGCAAAATGTTGTTTAAAATAGATTATTTTTCATGATGACCTCTATTGTTAAGTTAGGTACTCAAATATAGAATATCAATATGAGATCTTCAAAACCTATCATCAAAAGTGACGCGTAAAAGCAACTGACTAAATATAGTTTTGAACGTAAATTTCATGACCTTAAATATTTTGAACTTGGAATTTCTTTTCATATTCCTTGAATTCATTATAAACTTGAGGTCATCGTAATTTTTTTTCGAAAATTCATCAATTTAATGTAATGTAATTGTATTTTAAACAAGTTTTTGACAATTATCTTTTCAATGACACCCACTTGCACCACCACTTGCACCGTCTTCTAAAATACATATACGTTGTTTGAAATTGTTTTTTGTGAACATAAAATGCTTGGCTTTGTAGATTCATATGTTTTCTAAATGTTTATGAATTTCTATTTCATAAATTCAAAGTTAGTATATAGTTTTGGATCACTTTCACTTAAACCTGAGCAAGGATCAAGAGTTGTCCACTTTACCGTGCTTGCACCCAAGTAGTTGATTCCCATGTACGTGAAACCGACTTATGGAAGGCGGGGCCGCATGTCAATCATGCCTATTACAATAGATAAATTATTTCCATTCATACATAGTATTGCTTACATGCAAATCATTCCTTTGGTTTACATCTTTCCACCTATAATTAAATCGGCAAATAACCATATAGATGGTCCTGATTAATCTTGCTATATTTTCTCCCTCCAAGGTTGTGAAATAGAGACACCGATTGTATGGAGGTGATATATAGTCAACAAGAACAACTCCACTTCATTGATTTCTTAATCCTTCTCTTCCCACAATCTTCCTTTTAAAGCAAGTGACCAATGGATTTAATTTTCTCAAAATGGGCTTGAGCCTAAGTGTCAACATTGAAGGTTAAAAAGAAAAGAAGAAGAAGAAGAAGAAGAAGAAGTAATGCTTAATGTGCACAACCTAAGGTACCAAACTTGATGTTGTGGAGTTTATAAGCTTTTGTGTCTATCATTTTGAAAAGTGTCATGGGATTGATGTTGTGTATAATTTCGGTCAATTATGTTTTACTTTCTAGAATGCTCTATGAATTCAATCAAGCTTCCAATTTTAGCATCGGGCACTGTCAATGTGTGTTCATAGAATGTTCAAGTTTTGTAATCTTTAACATCTAAAAGGCCACCTGATGACGGGTTGCATGTCATGGTGTGGTTGGGACTAAACCCATGGTTTCATTTGCTTTACTTTACGAATAACTTCAATGTTTCCACATGATGTTTACAATGGCAAGTCGAGCTGCAAAATTCCGACTCGTAATGAAACTCCTGGACTCCTATAATAAAATGGACTCCATTTTCACCTTGGGCAATAGTGGTGGGGGCCCAACTCAAAGAGGTGGGTGTTGGTGGCTCGGAATGGTGTGAAATAAAGAGGTTGTTTTCCTTCTTCATAGCTTTAACTATGGTATCCTAGCCTATGACCGAGAGCTACACATTGGTGAATTTTCACAATGACCTCTTCTATGGTAATGAACGATTTACAAATTTTCATGCAAGGTAAACTGAAATATTTGTCTATTTCAAAAATTTGGAAATTTTTAAATTTAATTTTGAATTAAATATGATTTTTTAAAGATGTTCCCTAGGGTATCTTATGATAGACCTAAAGAAGTTTGATGTCAATGCTAATACAACTTATGAGCATTCTATAATTATCCACAAGCAAGTAAGAGGTTGTAAGAAATCCAACATTACTAAGCCGTAGACTGACTTTGACCTTACTATGTCAAGAGACATCCTAAGTGAACAACTAATCTCATCCAACACGTTGTGGCAAGGTCTCATGTGCCTTGAACCGAGACCTATGGGCCTCCTCCTCCTTTTTCCTCCTTCCCCCTCTCTCTCCTCCCCTCTCTCTCTCCCCCTCCACGCCATTAAATGCATTAATGTGAAGTTAGTTGAGCTAGGGACATGTCATCCACCTAGGGAACATTATTTCTAATTTGTTCCCTAGAGCTCGGTTTAAGGTCACATATCGGTAATAGGCTAGGATGCCATATAGGTAAGTCTCACGAACAAAAGTAATTTACAATTCAAGTTGATGTGGCGGCAAAAGGCTATGTAAATTCTAAACTTTATTCCGTTGTGTGTCGAGGCTTGAGATTCCTTGTCTTTACAGCTGGCACACACTTCCTTGTGGCGTAACATATAAACCCACGAAACAATGCCTACGTCTACCTAGTCTCACCAATCGACACACGTGAGATGCCTATGCAAGAGCTTTTATTCCATTCCTCCGATTTTGTATGCGGGAATTGGTTGCGGTGGACTCTTGGATTATAACTTACGCCAATCTCTTGTCATGGTTCGCGTCCACCTAACTTTACACTAGGTATATATGTACTTTAACTACTATAAAAGAAGGTCTTTATGCCACTCAAAGGAACCACGGGCCACCTCTCTCCAAACCTTGGTGGGTGCATTGGGTCCGCACTTGCTTAACCCCTAACTTCCCAAGCCTATGAGAGGCTTGTCTTGAGTGCGATTCCCTCAATGTTGGTTGAGGAATTTCATGGACACGTTTTGAGGTTAAAATGAGATTTATCCACAGGATCTTGAAACATGGGAGATGAGTTGTTTCGAGGAAAAAACGGGCATGATTAAGCCTTTGGGTTTTTAGATTATAACGATTGAAGGAAGGGATGCACAAGAAATGCCATGTTGTATCGTCCCCAAAAAGATCTTTGACCAATCAAATTCATTGAGAAAATGAGCAGAATGCTTGTGTGATCCACTAGATTGGGAACAACTCAGTAGTCGAGCACCCCTGTATATTTCCCATTCCAAAATGTGCAAACCACGACGAGCTAGCCACCTTGCATTTGAAGTATGTAAACTATCCCACATTTCTAGCCGCATGCATGTGAAGAATTCTTTTAAATTCATAGAGTTTCCAAATTTTAAAATGAACAGTTGATGTGAGAACAAAGGTTGTTTTTACATGAACGTCGAGAAATAATTCACTTTTACCAAAAGTTTGCATTAGAGTGGCGACCATTGGTTGGACTCAACACCCTCACATGAGCTCCCAACCCAACAAAAATATGACCACTTCCCACTTTGACATTTTTTTGCACAATCCAATCATCTCCAAATTGCATGGCTCATGTGTCTATGTATAGATATCCATGTCAACTTGATGTTTATAGTTATTCCGATCATGGATGAATGACTAAATGGGGTTAATGTAGGGAATAAATCATTTATTGATCCAAAATGGGTTGCTTGGGAAGTTAAAGGTTAAAGTATGTGGCCTTATTGTGGGCACTTCCAACTTCACATAAGGTAAACGGGCCCAATTCGGGTACTTGTCTTAAATGGACACCTATATTTGAGTGGTGCATGCTAAGGTGTGGATCTAAGAGTAGACATTAAAAAGACATGGGTTCAACAGAGATTAGATTAGGTGTTTGAGAATTGTTACTTGTTTGGGTTCAATAGTCAACATAATCGAGATTGGGAGAACTACTGCATACGAGCATACCTTTCATCCATCCAACATAAAAACTTGACTCCCTACCGCTCTTACCAAGGAAAAGGAAGTCCTGTAGTAAAAACATGTGTCCCATATGTCTATGATCAAGTCATCTCAACTTAGTCTCATTACACCATTTATGATATTTCGCGTCACTTACTATTCAAAATTATGCGATGCTACAACTTCTAATTTTGAATGTAATTATTTATCAAGTAGAAATGTTGATATTCTATAATGTTCAAACAACATATTTGACCTTTGTTGGTAAAAAACAAGATCTATAGTAGATAGTTATAGCATTGTGTGATTATAAATATTAAATGACAAGGAATACCATAGTAGACATGGTGCGTTAATTCAACATATCCAATGCTAATTCCGGAGTCAAAGGAGCTGAAGATAGTGATTGTTGTGTAATGCCGTACCCTACGGTCAGTTTTGGCACTTGGGCGCCAAATCAATTTTGCTTTGGGACATGGGTAGGGTCAACACCTCATTTACGGATTTCAGGATTAAGACTCCAAGTTGTTCACCTCTTCCCATCCCTCAAGCTTCTTATCCAGTTCAGATTTATTTTCAGCCTATAGTTCAAGCTACAAAATGTGAGGATGGACTATATTAACTTGGTTTGACATGCCCCGGGCTAGATCACATCTTCATTCGGTTGGACCCTGCACCTGCGTGGGAACTTTTCCCCGTTGGGAACCAATGTGACAATACCCGGTCACTTAAGCCATTAAGCTCCTTTGGCATGTGAAGGACCTCCATCAATTGACTTGGGAATAATGAAAGTGATGTCAACTTGCATATTTGTAATTTTGACCGGGTATTGTCACATTGGTTCCCAAGGAGGAAGAGTTCCGATTTGGGCAAACCAACCTATACACTCGTTCCTTGTTGGATGCCTAAACCCTTGCCGCCAAGGAACCAATGTACGGGTTGTTTTGCCCCAGCCGAAGAGTTCCCATGCAGGTGCAAGCAGGAATACCGGACAATGAAGGAGGTGTGGGAGGGGTGGGGCCCAACCGAATGAAAGTGTGATCTAGCCCGGGGGGTTTGACACGAGGGACTTCTTTATATTGCAACTTCATCAACATACACTCTAAACTCCGTAGTATCACACCTGTGGCAACCAAAGTGCACGTGATATTATAGAGTTATGCAGTGTTAACATGGATGCGTGATACTAGTGAATTAGTGTGGCATGTGACACTATGAAATAACACAAAGTGCAACATATTAAATGGTGTGGTGTGGTCCAATCCGCTTCGCCTTCCCGGGCGATGTGGCGGATGCATGCACCGACATTCAACAAGTGGCATAAGAAGAAGAAGAATAATAAGAATAAGAAGGTGACACTCCACATATTGACACATGGCGCAATGCAAGGGTGTGGGTCAACTTCTTTGGTGGTTTGCATTAATGACAAATTTCGTGATATAAGGGAGAGAAAGGTGACAATAGGGAGTGAGATTTGAACTACGCACATCCGTTCCCTAGGGTTTTAGGGTATTAGAGAGTGAGTGACATTATGGAGGTTGATATTACGGAGTTTAGGGTGTATCTGGAAATAAATTTTCACTATTTCAAACACTCTCATAATCATTTCATAATCAAATGTTTCGGACAATCCAATTGAATTTGGTTTTTGCCATCTCAAAATTCATTATTGAATATTCTTAAATTTCTTAGCAAATTGATAGATTATCGATTAATTGTTGTCAAAACTGATGGCCTCATGGGGTAAGAAGCTAAACACAGGTGACTGTAATTTCACCTTAAGTAATATCAGTGGGGGCGGCTATTTCAAACTGGAGCTGCCAACAAGGGAACCCCGGGTTACGTGCAGGGAATCTGGAAAGGAGTCCACCAACACTGAATCTTTGGAAGAAATATGTGTTACTGTTCTCCCCCTTTAATATGACACGTTTCGTTGCCCAAGAGAGTGTCGTGTTATCCGAATGTCGTATTCTGCATAATATGACATTTTGGCCTCAAATGTCGTATTATCGAGTTTTTTTATAAAGAAAATGGTCTATTTCAATGTAAAATATCATTCCATACACATAATGAAGATACGTAAGTATGGAAGAACATTTTTACTAAAGAAACATGCTCATAATGTCGCATAACATGGAGTTAAAAAAGAAGCACAGTCCCATCACGATGTCTTCACCATATCACACACTATGAAAGTGAGAATTTATTGTCTTCCGATGATGTTTGGTGATGTTGGAAATTGATGTCTTGTTCAATTTATCCATGAAAGACTACATGTTCATCACATCTACAACTAAAAACTCTGAAGGATGCTCCACTACGGAATATGATAGGAATTGGGCATACTCACGAGCTTGAGGAAGCTTGATTGTCGGTGTTGGTTGGTCATCCACATCATTCCCTTCCATTGGCTCTTTATTTAAAGCTAAACCCAAATGGAATTCTCTACCCCGTGCCAAATCCACCAACTTAGCCATGTTATACTTTGCATCAACAATTTCCTCTCCTACCAATTGCACACATTCTTCAATAGGCATTCTTCATTTTCAAGATTCAAAGAGGAAACGAGACTTGCCAATTCATTTTTCTACTTCTTTCATTCTCAATTTTTCACGTTCATCACCTATGGCATAATCAACACTCCAATTTGTAGGTAAAATCTTGGACAACCTTCAGTTGTTTTGTACGATTTGGGGATTCATCTCTCTCCACACTTGAGAGCACCACATATTAGCATGCCTTGCATTAGGCACTATTTTCCTCAAGTCTTGGTGACTAGAAGAATCAAATTGCGAGAGAAACCATTCCAAAAACTTCTTCTTATATTGAACTTTGAATGAAGCAATTATTCCCTTATCCAAGGGTTGTACCACACTTGTAACATTAGTTGGTAAAAAAACAATAATAGTATTTCTCAACTACAAGGTTGAAAAACCAAACGATTCATCCCTACCGACATGCTTAAGGGAATGAGTAGAATAATTGTCCATAACTAAAAGTGCCTTCCACTTTTGAGACCACTAATGTACAATGAGGCTCATCATCCAACTCTCAAATACATCTGATGTCATCCAAGCCGTTTGGTTTGCAAACCACCACACACAATTTGATGTCATCCAAGCCATTTGGTTTGCAAACCACCACACACAATCTGTTGGCAACCACCTTCCAAAGCATTTTGGGCATAGAGATTTGTAAATAATCATAAAGTTTCAATTTGTCAATGCATGTTGTGTGTGCAACAAGAGCAAGAGTGAGACAATTTTTTTGAATTTTGCACCCACACACTTTTCCTTGTGCTTATGTCTTGTTTTGGTTGGGCATGCTAAAATGAACTAGTCTCATCCATATTGTAAACATCCTCCAATGCCATAACCAATGCAGAGGAGGTCAAAGCTTACCAAATTGTGTGCAAGTTGTTTCGTGTGTAGATGTGGTCACCAACACTGAAATTGTTGAGATCATAACCGAAATGAAAAGCATCCGCCACTTAAGATTGTCGTCACCTCCAACGCTAAGAAATTGAAGTGTGGCATAGGCAAATATAGGATTATAAGTCAGCAAGGATTGAAATCTCCAATTTAAAAAGATGTAAGGTTTAGGTGTAAGGACAATTTTCAAATCAAGAAGAGAAATCAAAGCTTTATGATTCTAATTTGCAGATTCAACAATCCCTAAACCCTTCAACCTCCATCTAGACCTAAAGACTCAAAAGTGCAATGTTTGTTTTGAAACCAAGGTTTAAAACAATTAACTTGAGTTAACTTACGGTAACCTATTGATGAATTCACCATGTACCCCCCGATCCTAAGGCGTATCCTAGTGTGGGTTCCACCACATGCATTAATTACCTCCATTATATGACAAATCATGCCTAAAAAGGTCGTATTCCGAGCGTTGTAGTCATAATATCGGGTTAATTTAACACTAGAAAGTTTGGTCGATAGGAAATGCGTTGTATAATTAAGGTGTTGTATTATCAAGGTTAAAATGTACCTAGTCTACACTTAAACTTACGCTAGTTGAGCTCCACGAACAAAAACCACTAATATGGTTTCATGGGCTACATAACATTACTAAGTAACTACACTAAATAGTCCTATTAGTGTGGGTGGAAAATTAGCATGGAAATGATTAGCGCATGCCACACTAATTTTCTAGTCAAGGTGGAATTAATGTGGGTCCAAGACCCCATGTCTTCCCCAGAGTCTTCCAGAACTGATTTTTCACCAACAAATTGAATATTAGTTATAGGACAAAAGTAGCATGAAATTAAATAAGAACTCGCACTAATTTTCTAGAAAATCTAATTAATGTGGCCCACATTAATTCTCACTATGAGAATAAGTGTGGGCTCTAGAAAATTACTATGGCCCATAGTAATGGGATTATTTAGTGTACACGATTGTTTCTTCCCAAAGAAAGTGGTTGCAATTAGAAAAAACTATGATGATTTATAGTAGCTTGTGGAAAAGTTTGTAGTATGCAATGTCAGTGCTCTCCATCAATGAGGAATCCCGGAATTAAAGGATAATTATGCTCATGTGATACATGGTCCCACATAATGCAACCAAGGAGTTGTGTAATGATATGTTGAAGCCATAATCTACATTTATTGTTGTGACATAGGCTTTTCTTGAATTGGTTGGAGTCGAAATGCAAAATGCATAGAGATAAAAGTAAATGGAGTTGAGAGATGTGTTAGACCTTCCCAATTTTGTTTATGATTGAACCTTGATTGATATCTATATTTTGAACACATGGTCCATTCTCATTGTAGCACATATAATGTCTTTTTGGTGTCCGTTAATCTTAACTACAAACCTTGTCATATAATGTCATATATCTCAATTATAGGCAACAAAATAACCCCTAAAGTCCCAAATTAATTTCTTTTTCTTTCAAAATTGTCTTGAAAAATTCATCCCCACTTCAACAACTTCATATGAAAATAGCAGACCTCAATTAGTGGATTTGACCATACGGATGGCATGTTTGTAGAGTGAGGATTGTCTAGAAATAAAAATTCAGCCATCCACATGTCCCAATTCAAATAATTATAATATAAATGCATACCTTGATAGGCAGAGGTGGTTGCCCAAACAAAAATGCCCTTCTCAACTTTAGGGGTTACGAAGAGTGACCACATGAGACTTGCACACCTTACCTAAGCCACTTCTCATTAATGGGTTCGCTCACAGAGGTGTAATATAGTACACTGATTATCCCAATTTGTGTGTGTTATTCATAATTATGCAGTGCAATATTGTCTTCCTCATGAGTTTAATTTTTACTAATGAAAGTTCAATAAGTCGTTCGGACATTATAAAACATGAAATGACTTTGCTTGGTAAAATATCACATTCCCGTTAAGTATTTACAACACTTCATAACTCTCAAAAGTAACACACACTAAGTGGGATAACCGGTGTACTATTCTGTTAAATCCAAAATTGAAACTCGAATTCCTATATCTTGGTGCGGGGATGGCCTTGGTAGACGGATCGTCATGATTTTGAGGCGAATAATGACATGAATTAACATACACATAACCCGAGGCTTTTCCTTTGCCCAAAGCCCCAAATGGCCTTTTGCTGTTGAGTGGATAAAGTGAAGTTCCGTGAGGTCCACTCTACAGTAAGGTAGATGGGTCTTATATGGTTTATTTATTTTTATTTATTTTTTCTGACTGGCCCACTTCTCCTAGCATAACATTATTTAGTCTGAATGTGGGAAATATCATAGAATATTTTGTGAAAATTGGTAGTCTCACATAATATTGTTATGGATTTGAATAATGTTATGTAGGATATTGAACATGAGATTAGCACAAAATGGTTAGCAAATCCAAATCGAGGTCATAGTCACAATCCTCATCAAATTTTGGAGCTCATATGAATGTCTTATTCATTATCAAAGTGAAGATTATTGTGCTCATTGAGTAGTCATATACGTTCTCCCAATTATGTCGATTATGAGTTTGAATGGTTAGCATATTTTGAGTATATAGTTCAATCTCTTTCAAACACTTGTCTCTTTGGTATCTCGTTGGAGTCACATCTGACCACGTACCACTCAAATATAGGTGTCCGATTAAGAGAAGCAACCAAATTAGACATATCTACTTTACTGGTCGACTGGGACGTTGAATTTTTGTACTACTTATAAGGTGACCGTATTGAGGGCACTTCCAACACCGAAGACAATTTTGACCGTTGGATCCACCTCATAATCATCTCATTCACTTAGCGATTTGCAAAGCACGGAGGTTGTCATTGCAAGTTTTGGAGTCATAGTTGACATGCAATAATTATAGGAGGTCAAACTAAATATTTTCTTTACCTCTAAATCATTACCAAGTCATGTGGTCTTACCATAAATTCTCTTCTATTCAATGACATGTGCTCCCATTGTGCAAATGCTAGATTCTAGATTCATAAGCATACAGTGAGAGAGATTTGGAGATAAAACCAAACATTAAAGGAATGATTGATCAAAACATAATTTGTCATAACCTCTTCAATTTCCACAAAGTTACAAATTACTTTACCATGCATGCATAATAAAGTAAGCATCGTGGTTTTTATTTATTCTTGATGTTTTGCACAACTTGAACCTATGATAATGTTTATGTTCTAAGCACATAGTCTGATCTCATTATCACACATGTGTTCTTAGGCGTCCATCATATAACACTCAAACGTAACTTGGCTCACACATTACCACACACAAATTGAGGGGGGGGGGGGTTGACATTAAGGTCCAAATCCAAGAAACATGGGGTCTAAAACACACCTTAATGGATCGTACTTTGGACTCAAGTTTGGACATTAGCTTGAAGCTTGGTTTCTCAATCTAGGTGGAGTGTTTTTTTGTCTTGGAACCGACAAGATCTGGTAGGAAAGTGGTGCCACATTAATGCCACTTCACTTTCTCATACGTTGGACTCCGATTCAACTTCACTCCTTGTAATTCGAGAAACCAATTCCCAAGCTTGGATCCAATCTTAAGTCCAAAGAACAAAGTCGAACCCCAAGTCTCTTGGACCCGGCCATAATGAAAACCCATTTGAAGTTAACCTGAGTTTCCAGGTGCCAAGCCACTTGAAGTATTATTCAGTATCCCTTTCTTAGTAACTTTATTGGGTCTGTTTGAATTTCAAAAACTTCGTAGAATGGGGGGGGGGTTGACATTAAGGTCCAAATCCAAGAAACCTGGGGTCTAAAACACACCTTAATGAATCTTACTTTGGACTCAAGTTCAAACTTGAGCCTGAAGTTTGGTTTCTCAATCTAGGTGGAGTATTCTCTTGTCTTGGAACTGACAAGATTCGGTAGGAAAGTGGTGCCACAGTAATACCACTTCACTTTCTCATACTTTGGGACTCCGATTCAACTTCACTCCTCGTGATTTGAGACACCGATTTCCAAAGCTTGGATCCGATCTTAAGTCCAAAGAACAAAGTCAAACCCCAAGTCTCTTGGACCCGGAACATAAGGTAGAAATACCATAACCCGTGAAAATAAGGTGATTCGCATTGAAGATATGGTCTTACAATCATGAGAAAATTTTCCAAGATAGATAAGAAGGATTCATGAAGAATGCAAGTTGCTTCATATTTTTTTGCCCTGTACAAAAAATTCTACAATTTTTCAAAGTGGAAAGTTGTCAAACCCCCTACTCGTTCACTAGATTCTCCCTACACCGAACACGGTAATCCGCATTTCCATACAGAACATCGCCTAAACCGATTAACTCATGAGCACATTAACACTTGACTCCCATTGGCTACACTAAGTGCACACGCATTGAAGTTGCCGCTTCGCCATGATCGGTTTCAGAAATGGCACTTCACTATTATGACGGCAGTCTAGTGCACGGGTAGAGGGTAGTTAACCCGGTTTGGGTATTTCTACCTTAATTCAGTGTCCCTTTTCCTAGTAACTTTTATCCGGTCTGTTTTGAATTTCAAAAACTTCGTACAGGCTAACAGCTTTGTCTCATGTTTGAAAACGGAGCCGGACAAGTGCGTTGCAGAGGTCACACATTTAAACCGGCAATAGGGGTACAGATAGGTCAAGCCCTTGGGGATAGTGTCGTTGCTGCTTCAGAAAGCTTCCTGGATCAATGAACGGGGCGAACTGACTGCCAGTCACAGATGAACCCGTTGAGATCGAGAAATAACCGGTTCAAATTCAAGACTTCAGGAGCAGTGATTGAGGAGATTTTTGGGCATAACTGGTCCAGATCCTAGTGTTTGCAAGTCCAACCGGTTACATGTTGACATCCTCCGGTTTTCCTTTATTAAATTGGGGTATATTCTATAAATTCCTCTAAAACGATCGGCAACTTTCCTGCAGTCTAGTGCTTCAACCGGTTATTTCTCAAACTCAACCGGTTCATTTGTAACTAACTGCCGGTTCTCCCCGATCATAGTTCAGGAGCACTGCCCGGGAAGTTTTTGGGCATAGTCAGTCAAGAACCCAACGATTATGAATCCAACCGGTTACATGTTGACATCTTCCGGTTTTGCTTTATTCATTTGAGGTATATTCTGTAGATTCCTCTAAAATGATCAGTGATTTTCCTGAAGTCTCCAACTTCAACCGGTTATTTCTCAAACTCAACCGGTTCATCTGTAACTAACCGCCGGTTCTTCCCGAACAGTGTTCAAGAGAATCAACCTGATCCATTCAGAGGATTTAGTAGAATATTCGTTAATTAGATAAAGAAAGCCGAAAGATGATAACACAACAATTACTCAACACTAGGGTGTTGCTCTCTTAGTGCCAAGAATATTGGGAATCTACGGAGGTCCAAATGCCTTGAAGGTCCAAGTGCAACTCCCAATGCCGAGTGCTCGTATGTAGGGCCAATTTCCATGCAAGGAAGTGTGCATCATGGGACAAAAGAGGGACAAGATAGTCCCCAATCTTTTTGTCTAAGAGGGGGACAAGGTGAGAGTAATAATAATAAAAGAAAATCTTTACAAAATAATGCATGCCTCGTTTGTCTTTATCATGGTCATGGCAACCATTTACAATAGGTTGAAAACAATCACCTTGCAAAAGGTTGCAACAAGACAAAAATGGCAAGTGTTTCTTTTGGTTTTTTTGGGAGACTCTTCCAATCACAAGCTACTTATGAGATTATTCAATTGTTTGTAGCTGAATAAGATGACTAGAAATAATTCTTCTAAGTAAAATGCTTGCCCCTTGTTCACATGGGCGTGGCCCTTAGCCACTTGAGCAATTGCCTTAGATATTCAGAAGCCAATAAATACATATTGATTTTGAGAATGTTCACCATCTTAACAATAGGCTCCCTCATGGTTCTAGGTCATACTAATCAAAATTTGAACCCTTATAACTTTTATAGGCAATTTTCTAAGAAAGCATGCTTTGGTACTCTGGATCTCTTTCCAATTATTGTTAACAAGAAACATTGATTGATTGATAATTTGATAACACTAGCTATTCTCAATACTTATAAAGTGATGGTTTTAACATTGCCTACGAAACTATCAGTTAAGTATATTTGGACAAACCACTTGTCCCAAAAAATAGGGGATGTGCACTTGTGGGATCAAAAACATCAAATGACAACAACAAAAGCAACAACACAACAACCACACATTTGAATGTTTGTATTCACGTATTCCATGTTTGCCAACCACCATATTTGTGTAGTTCTGCGATCTAGTGTATGTCATATTGGCGGTTGGAATTGGTGGCCTACTAGAATGTGGAAGGCTGTGGACATGGGCCACTAGACTTCCATGCGCCTACTAAAATACTTTGTAACCTACAAGTGCTAGTCACCGAAAGATTGAAGGAGGGTATCCATCCTTGATAACCTAACTACATTTGTTCACCTATTCATAAGAAGTGTTATTCGAAAAGTTACCATAGTGACATTAAATACCACATGACACTACATATCGTATTTAGGGCCACTTCACACACGAGCCATGAGCCGTGACCATGAAATTGTGAGAGCCCAAAAGAAAGTGTCCAAAGGCTGTCCCAACACACCTCCAAAATCATGTAGACGTGTAGTCATGGACCCTCAAGTGTAGTGTGAAGCTATATGTCACCGGGCCCTCAACGAAATGCTATTTCAATGAATGTTGATTCATGCGGGTCCTCACACATGATAATATAGAATATATCAACAATTGTGAACATTTGGAGTGCCATGGTCTCCAGGTTTTGTGTTAGGCCTACCTCCAAAAGGTGGTTTTTGAAAATAGTCCAAGTGACCGTGAAACATTATCCATTTGATGCCATGTAGGAATCCATGTAGACTCTACATCCATCTTGCATTCACATACTCCGTTGGTCCCTCGAGCATATTGTGAAGCGAACTTGGACCGGCTCCTCCTTTTCCACCAATGAGAGTGCTTGAAGTGTAATGGTCACGGGCTCTCAGTCTCGTGTGTGAAATGGCCCTTAGTGTAGTTGGCACATACAAACCCTACCCCACCACATTTCATCTACATTTGGACGAATTTGTGCTTATTCGCAATAGAATCTGGTGGGCAAGCGGCCTGCATAGAAACGCACCCTTAGCACCCTCCCTATGTGGAGCCTGAGTATGAGGTTTAGACTAATCCATTTCTAAGAAAATCATACTTTGTAAACTAACGCATTGATTATTACCATTTGATTTTTTTTTAATCTTAGGGTGGGCACTTAGCATGTACTTGGCGATCATCGTTCAGCTGCATTTTGATGAGGTGTCTCTTGAAGAAAAAGTGGCCAGGTGTGCTGCTGCCATGTACAATGGAAGGACCCGGTAAGTGAGTGACCTAGTACTAGGTATGGCAGGCTCAAAGCTTCACATGTCGGATTCTGAATCTCTTCAATGCCACATCAGTTTTTGTCATCAATTGTTTTGCAACACGTAGCACTTTTGCTTCATAAACGAATTGATTCGTGTCAACGCTGCCTTGGTATGTACTATGGTGTTGAATTCACAAATAATGTATATATGCTGCCTGCATCATATGCAGATGACAGCTCCAGGTTGCATGCCGATCGTGGATCTTGTCACCTCTTGCTCTGTCACCAATTTTGTGTCAGAGATGCCTGCGGTTCGCAAACTTAAGCGAATTGAAGAGATTTGCTCCTCAAGAGCACTTTAAGCTTCAGACTTGTTTTATGTGAAATCACAGACCGCACAGTTACTTGGAGGATATTCTTTTATGTAATAAGACACGAGCGGTTGATGGATCTTCCTGTTGGCTGGCAGAATCTGCAAGAACGAGGTCCTGACTAATTAGTTCAAGAAGCATTCACCCAAAGAAACAATTTAGTTAAGATCCATGGAGTCATAAGTTGTTGATGCAAGTGTCAGTCTACCTTTGCATATACAGCATGATTTTACATCGATTTACCTTTGCATATACTCTCTGTTGTGGGGCGTTGAGTAGTTGAGGCAAAATGGTTCCTATACATGAAGCCGACTCTATTGTCTGGCCATTTCCAAATCGATCTTTCGATCTGTGGTGAGTGTTGCGAAATCTTCTCTATTGTCTTCTACGCTCGCAAGTGGAGTTCTGTATCATGATGAATACCAATATAGAAGGTGATACGATCATATGAGAACTAGGAGGTTAGTACTGCATGTCGAATTGCGTCACTGGGACGGTGGGTAGTACAAAAAATTAACAGTAATAGTAACCCAATGTCATCTGCAAGGAACTCTGATCCATCACCGTGTTCGATCATAAATAGGACTTGCTCTTCAATCAAGGAAGCTCAAAGCACTTATGGCTAAGGGGCCGGTTTACACCATGGACTGTGAAGTCGGACCATGGAAGATGGCCTTTTTCCATGGTCCGACTTGATGGTCCAACTTCCATGGTCTGATTTCTTAAGAAATCAATTTAAAAAGCCTTTGGGCCCCTCACTAGGTGTAAACCGAATGTGGACCAAGAGGAATGACCATGCACCAAAAAAAGAATGTGATGATTTTTTAAAAATATGTCCAAAAAGGGCAGTTTTGAAAAAAAACCAAGTTTGACCATTCTTTTGTTTTCTTTTGTCTTCATCTTCTCTTCCCCAAAATAATTTCATTAAAAATTTATTATAAAAACATTTCTCTACAATGAACCCTCTTTTTTCTACTAGAACACCTCTTTTGCCTCTCCCACCGCAAAACATGTTGGACCATGTCAGTGGATAATGTAGATCTTAAAATATGTCTTTTGAGGGCCTTGAACTCCATGATCACTATGACATTTTTTCCTTGATGTAAACTGAAGTGGTCCGGGGACGAGTTCAACAACCAATCACAAATTTCACATGGCCTTGGGACGACCTCATGGCCTATGGTGTAAACAACCCCTAAACACTCAAGCCAAAGTTGAATCAGGCCCAGTATATGCACAACCTATATATATATATATATATATATATATATATATATATATAGAAAACTGTTCCCCACTTGTTTTTCATAGCTATTAATGTGAGCTCACCTAGTCAAGTTAGCATTGCTGAAACGTTCTTACTGTCCTGTGAAGTAAGGTACTGGCATTACATTAAAGCCCCCATAATTGCTAGACCTTAAAATCAGCTCCCTTTCAAAAACTCAGATCACCATAGCCAGTAGGAATGCTGCAACCTGACACCAAAATCCTATACTTAAAGATTTGCACTGAAATTTGCGACACACGGAGAGCTTCAAACCCTAACATTTGCTCTGATAATGCAGCAACATCAATACACCATACATGTACGAATAAAGACAATATGAACCACAGACGCAATGCTTGCCAACACCTTTTATCAAACCCTACACATCTGGCTGACAACAACAATTCCACCCCACCTCGCATGGGCATGTGCTAAGCTCAAAAAAATACTGCCAGAGATGTTCCACGAGGAGAAAGAAAATCTAAGCACTTGAGCAAATATTAAAAAATGTTTGACAAGAGTCTTTGATTTACTTAAGTGACTCAAGTAAATCAACTTACAAGAGTTTCTGAAAACAAAGTTGAAAGAAGCCCCTGCTGCCACTATCGGACATTAGTTTCTCGAGCAACACAACCTCCCGATCCACAATACAACACAGGACCACAGTCCGGGGAGTTCTATACAGAAATCGGTACATTTCCTACCTTTTATAAAACTGTTCGGATTTTTTTCTTTTCACTCGGAAGCTACCGAAAGCCAGGTTTTTTCTCGGTTAAATTCCGAGATTTACCTGTACCATTCGGCAATTTTCCTAGTTTCTAAATTTTACTTCGGTATATTTCTGAAGTTAAGTATAGTGAGTCGGATTTTTTTTATAAAATAAAATTGGTGTTATGCTTTTTAAGGGAGTGAATTTGTGTTGAAAGAAATTCCAAGTATCCCTAGAAGGAGTTGAACCTTGCCAAGCCCCCACCATGTTGGGGCCAAGAATGTAGCCTTTGAAAAATGTATGGATCCAAAGAGGGTGCATACATTTTTTAGAGGTTGGTTAGTACAATAATACATGCAACCTTGAAACTAATTGACATCCTTAGAATTGGGAAACATAACTGAAGTTACTGAACAAAAAAGCGTCACTTGCAGAAGACATATAACGTGAAGGGTTAGCATATAGGAATTGGTACTTAGTTCCATTTTTCCACAAAGGAATTGCCTCTTCAATGATATTATCAAAGTTCTCATCTGGCCCCTCCAAAGTAATTCTAAGCATAACTTCCAAATTTTTGCTTCCAACCCGTCGGGCCTTGAATCACTCACAACCAACACCCAAATTTGATCTCCCAAACCACCAGAAGCACCCACAACTTACAATCAACCCACCAACATGAAAATCTAGCATAAATGTTCTTCGAACCTCCATGCATCCACGAACATCATCACTCAACCTACAATCGATCTATTGTCAAGACATGGCCACAATCACCATAACTACTGTTACCCACAATTGCAAAACCAAGAGAAAAGATGAAGAAAAAAACCAACATTTTAGCACTTAATTCAATGTACCCTTGAACGAGATTGACAAGTGGTGCAAGATCGGAAGCCACCCACTAAGCTTGAAGCCAAACACGGAGCTTGAAAACACCAATTGAAAAATACAAAAGCAGAAACGGAAGCTTAGAGCAAGAATGGGGTGGAGAGAAAAACCCTAATGGAGGAGTGAGGTACTTTGCCCAAGGGGCTCAAACTCTTCTTATACTTGTGAGAGAGGGTCCCTAGCTGCTTAGAGCCTCAAAACCCTAATCGGCCTAGTGACAACGGAACCAACCATAAATTAGCCTCCATGGTTTTTGCCCTTATGAGTCATGACTCTAGTATTACCCTAGTAACATTTCCGCCCTATCCCTAGTCCCTTCGGCTACTTGCCTAAAATTAAAAAATCGACTTGGTAAATATCCCAAACTATGATGCCTCAACCGGCCAGATTGCCGGTCTATTCTCCCTTGAACCGGTTGATTTCCAACCTCGACAATTTTACATCGGTACCTCATCCGAATCATTGTGAACTCATTCGGAAATCTCCAAAAAATTTCGGCTAGCTCGTAACTAAACCTCGGTACTCCCCGTACATTGCACAGGACTATATGGGCAGGTTTTAATTCATGCAACACAAGTTGGGCCGATGAGGCTCTTGAGAATAGGCCCGATAAGGTAGAGTGTGCTAAAAACCACTAACCCACCTAAAAACAACAACCTAAAATATTGCAAAATATTTACATATTGATTTTGAGAATGTCCACCACTGTTTCAGGTCACGTACCAATAAAACTTCGAACTGTTGTAATTTACTCATACGAAATTCAAATAAGACTTGTGTTTCTGCATTAGAATCTTTGTCAAGTGGTAATGGATTTTTTTTTTTTTTTTCAATGCATATAATAGTATCTATACTTGGTGCTTGAAGTGATGCTTTTAGCATCATCTACCTTTACCTACGATATCACCACATGAGCAACTCAAGAACCACCCCATGCTTTTAATCTTAACTACAATAACCTACCGGTAAGATGTGTGGGCCTTAAGTGGTACATGGCAATGGTTGTGGTTAAGAGCAAACACTGAGAAAAGGTACGTGGGAAATGTGTGCTCAAAATATAGTCGGCATTCTAGATTTAATAATGAATGCAATTGGGAGGGCCTATGCGATCACTCAAAGAGAAAGAGAATATTCACTTTACCTCTTATGACTTTTTTCATTTCAACTCCAATTCCCAAAACTTGAAAATACAAGTTTGTGATTCACAATTGTGAAGTGGATGACACATGTCCTGTGCCGATCCAACAATCAATATCGCCTGTGGAGTTGGAAGTGCCCACATTAAGGTGAGAGACCATACCTAAGGTAGACATGCCTAATTCCATTACTTATCTTAACTAGACACCTATATTTGAGTGGTATGTGGTCAGGTGCACCTCCAAGAATGGACATCAAAAACACATTTGTTTCAAAGAGATTGGACTGCATGCTCAAAATATAATAACCATTCTAATCAATATATTTGGGGGACCTACTATATGACCATCCAATGCGCATGAAAATAATCACTTTGATGATGAATAAGATATTCATACGAGATCCAAAAAGTGTGAAAAAAGTGGCTACAACCTTGATTTAGATTTGGTAACCATCTCATACTAATCGCGTGTTTCATATCCTAGGAGAAGTGGGCTAGTTGGACAAAGTAACCATTTAAGACCCATCTTCCTTAGTGGGAAGTTGATCAATATTCCTACTTCTAAGTTGGAATCCTCTGCCAAAAACAAAGTTTAGCAACTGCCAAGCTCCGCACATTAGCTCTACTTACCTCTTAGTAGGTTTGCAGCGGCGTCTTCTCCAGCTTCCTCAGCAACATCTACGAGTTAGGTAGATCGAACAGACCCTCCAACCTCATCTTCCCAAAGTGGAGAATTTAACATTGAGATATCTACACATATCCTAGATTTGGCTCCTTCTAGAGGCTCCTGCAGACAGAAAGAGACGTGGTCCCTCCTTGCTGCCTTCCTTATCTCCCGGCGACAGGGCTATTGCAGCTCCCGGCGAAGCTTCCTCACTCCATGTCACCAATCGGATCCTGCTCTCGCATCTTCATAACTGTATAAAGTCTTTTGATTGCCTCACTGTAACTGTGTCTGCACTTAAACTCCACTGTCATTGCTCTCGCATCGCAGTATTGTCCAGAAGGAAAACCACACTACTTGCCACAGTTTCATCGTCTTGGTATCGCTACTACTTAGATTTGGTGGAGGAGTGGAGTTAGGGAGGGGCTTTGTGACATAGACAGTTGCTGCTCTGTAGTCTGTTGTGATCTGTAGCCATGGGGTTGACGGTAGTGGGTGTGGCCGGGTCTACTTGCACTGGCCGAGTGTTGGCCACTCTGTTTGAGAAGAATGTGGAGGACTTCGAGCTTAAGCCCGTGGACTTTGCATCTGGAGAACACAAGAAGCCCGAGTACCTGAAGCTGCAGGTTAGTCATGGTCTTGACTTCCATTTCTATCTCCAGAGCAGCTCAATATCTTGGGCCATTGTGGTGCTCTTCTTCTTCTTTTTATATTGTGCTTGTCGATCGAATGTTGCCCACTTTTGTATGCCTTGTGAGCAATAGCTTGTATTACTAGCTCGATATGTTGGGTCATGGTTGTTTATTTTCTATATGCTTGTAGGATGTTGCCCGTTTTTGTAGGAAAATTAATAGGAGTAATTATGGCCTGTATCGCTAGTGAGTATTACAATAGTCCATTGCTGGCTGCTATGGCAACTCTCCACTTTAGAAATGGTTGTTGTACTCTGGTTGAGGGAGCTTAAGAAGCTGAATCTGTGGTTCATCACCGGTTGATGATCTAACGAACTCTTTCCTCTGTTTTGTAGCCTTTCGGAATGATCCCTGTCCTACAGGATGGCGATTTTAAGATCTTTGGTAAGCACTGTAACCTAGCTCAGCTACACATTGTGCAAAAGCTCTCTTGATTTGATTGGAAGGAAAGTTTTTCCTGCTAATTGATACAGTTGTGCATCATGGTGACCTCCTATAAGCTGGCAAGCCTTGGTTGTCAACTCCCCCCCTCTGAAACAGCTTTGTCCACAATCACTTCTAATGCTTGTAATGAACTTGTAACTTCTCTTATTTACAAAGAGGATCAACGTGCATGTAAAGAAGTTATCGAGAGGAATAGATTGAGATCATTTGTGCCTGAATTAGCAACCCTTCCACTTTTAAATGTCGTTTGTAGAAGCAATTCCTCCAAAGCGGGGTTCACTATGCAGAGCTCCTAGCTATAAGAAATCCTATAATAATTACAGTGTTCAAAATATTATTGCAGGTCCAAACGAGGTTCTAAAGATGCTGACCCCTGCAGGTGTAGAAAAAAATCTAGTTCCAGGTTAGTTAGCCGCTGACAGTAATTTTGTCATGTTTCTAAATTCTTCCAATATTGTTATACGCAGAGTCTCGTGCCATCGCCAGATATATATCAGAGAAGTTTGAGGATCAGGGCACCCCATTGTTCGGCAAAACTCCCAGGGACAGAGCTCTCGTGAACCAATGGTGTGAGGTGGAGTCACAGAACTTCAACCCACCCGTATCCAGCATCGTGTTCCAGGTGGTGTTTGCCTCGTGGAAGGGACTGACTACCGACGAGAAAGTCGTGGAAGAGCAATTGGCCAAGCTGGAGAAGGTTTTAGACGTGTACGAGGAGCATTTATCGAAGAACAAATACCTGGCAGGGGATTTCTTCAGTATGGCCGATCTGTCACACTTGTCATACACACATTATCTGGTGAATGTGGCAAAGAAAGGTGACGGTGTGACCTCCAGGAAGCATGTGAATGCGTGGTTCGAGGACATCTCTTCTCGTCCTGCCTGGAAGAAGGTTCTTGAGCTCTCGCTGCCAAGAAGTGAGGGATCTTAGTCACAATGTAATCTAGAGGTTTTGTTTCCTACCAGTGCCAAGTTTGCACCGAATTTTGTTACATACTTTTGAACATGACACGATCAGTTAAAACCTTTTTGTTTTCTGTTGTACGGTGTTTGTTTTTCTCTCATATCGTATGACGCTATCTGGTTCTTCATTTCTTTGGAAGAATTTTGCCACGTGTTATTGTATCCTCTTTGGCAAGACCACGTTGAATGTCACGTGAATGTTACCTTTGGGCATTTGAAGTGAAGTGCTAAACACTTCGGTACATACTACGAAGATATTTTTCTTCCTTCAGATGCTTATTATGAGCATCTCTGATGGTGATTCCAACACGATTAGCTGCATCTCTTCTGCTCTTCAATGTTATTTGTATTCTTATACTGGACTTGTTCGTCTCTGCTTTCGAATATTTGCTCTTGACCGTTTACAAAGGTGAACGAAAATCTATCTAATGCTGCTGATGGTGCCTTCCTGCTTAGGAGTGTGGGACTGTAAAGAATCTTATAACCAACGTGAAGAAACTCATAAATGCCCCGAAATTGAGAAAAACACCTCGTTAAAAACATTTGATCGAGTTAAAATTGTGACATTTTGTTTACAGGAATGCTACCTACACTCTTCTGACTCTTTTAGGAACCAGCGACTGTCAATTGTAGATATGTATCCATCTGTCTCTCCTGCAACATGGTGTTGCTTGTGGAACTATATTGCAAATAATGAATGCTAAAAGAAGATGGATGGATGAATGCTAAAATCTGTCCCTTCTACCGGCTACAACTTCTACTGGCTTTTTCAGGATTTGACCGGTTGCAATCTTGTTGCCATTAATTTGGATCGGCCAATGTCCTATATTCTTTTTCAAGTGGCGGCTAATTTCCTCTTCATTGTAATAACAACTGGACAAAAACTCGGGCATTTGTAAGTAAGCCAGTTTTCCAATGTAGCAAAAATATATCTATAGACGACATACACCATTCAACAACAACGTCCAAAGAACATATCAACATACAACAATAATATGTAATGATATTGATCAACATCCAATAACAATGATCTACAATTTATTCATAGCATGAGTTGAACTTGAACTAACCCATCAACCAGTTGATGGCCATGGATTTACTCTTCTATCATACCTAGGTCTTAAAACCTCATATTAGACTTGAGCCCACAACATGATAAAAGAGTAATTTAACATACCATATTATAAAAAAAAATTGATTTTAATCAATTGTTAAAGTAAAAATCAACAGTATCATCTTCACCTTCAAGAGGGAATCACCCTGAAAGGTATCTCTGTGGATGTGAAAACAACCATCTAAATTTTGTACAGTTCTTCCATAAAGCTATGGCTTCCATTAGTACGTTATCAAGATCACCACGAAAATCTTCCATAGACATACGCATAATACATTCTAAATGTTTTGTGTCTAATTTATTACGAGTCTTAGTTTTGATGCAGTTTTGAATAGAAAATGCACGTTCACATTGAACGGTACTTACATATTGCATTCTAGCAATATCTGCAAGAATAAGAAAATTATCATATTTTTCACGAAGTGATCGATTTCAACTTATCATAGACCATAGATCATTAAAAGGTTTATCATGTTATTCTATAGAAGTTTGTACCTTATAGGCAAAAAATTCACTTTTAGTAGCATTAACATTTATCAAAGCACAAATTTCTTTCTCATCAATATTTAGATCCTTATCAAAATGACTACAAAGCCTCTCTAACTTTGGGACACCCAACTTCCCGTACCAACATATCTCCGATTCTACAGGGTTTAGTATCTTAAAACAACTCACGATATCATTGTCCTTGAAACAGTTTTCTAATCCTCTACAAATTTCTTCAGCAAAGCAAACTTGGAAAGCAATAGTTTCTTCTAAATCAATCTCGTTTCTATTCCTTATCATTAAAATATCATGATACTTAGCTCCTCTGATTTCAGAGGATAACCTTCTTAAATACCCTCTAGGAGGGCCAAAATCATGGATTATATGATAACTAATCTTTTCATTAAAGATAGACGCATTTAAATCAGTGGATTTAGTCATAAACAACATGTGAATCAAAGTTATTTCAGCCTTAACAAACGTACCAACAGTGCTGACATCTATATGTTTGTATTAAAATAAAATTACTCAAAATTGACAAACCATGCAAAATATCAACCTAAAAATACAAGCAATATATGCATTTAAACGTCCTTAGTCTTGTAAAAATGGAACCATCACCTGGACCATCATCACCATTTTCAACATCACGAAACTATATCAAAACACTTTCTAAGGTATCATACAATGTTGTGACAGACTGCCACCTAGATAACCATCTAATTTTTTGATATTTTTTCAAGGAATTTTAAGTATCATATAATTCTTCTTGTAATTTACTAAGACGAGATTTTGTCTTGCTATATCTTTTAAAATGAGAAAAAAATATCATTAGTTAAATTATCAAACAAAGTAGACAAAATTTTACAAGATGCGCTACTTGCAGCATCTAGAGAAGCAATGTTAGTTTTATGTGCAATACAATGAATACTTAAAAGAAAAAAATTATCTTATTTTTTAAATGTGCAACCATTCTATTGCGAATTCCCGTCATCACAGATGCCCCATCATATCCAAAACCCACAAACTCATCCAAATCTAAACCCCACTGATACAAGGAGGTTAGTATTAATTCATATATCATAATAACATCCTTCCTGCTTCTTGGAATATGTAGCAAACCTAGAAAAATACATATTGGAATACCATCCTCAAGAAAAATAGCAAACACAACCAAATGTCCCAAAACAAAATATTGGTTGATTCATCCATCATGACGCCAAAAAATTATGAATCTCTAACCCTATCAAGTATTTTCCTTTGAATGACACTAGATATACATACTAACATATCCACACAAGCCTTATCAACGTGATACATTTTTGTAGTTATGGTGGCATTTACTGAAAGCAATAAATCACACAAGGTAAAAAACTTACTAAAAGGGAGAAGTTCTTTCCCCACATAGTGTGATGTTTTGAAAAATGTCATTAGTGTTTCATCACAAGTCCTTGTCACTTGTGCTACTATTCTTTCTATCCTTCTACTTCCACTTTGTGCAACCCATGGCAATTTCTTGTGTTCCCCCGTGTTGGCATGGTCTTACAGGGCTAAAATCTTGAAATTAGTAGATCATGATATTGCAAAAACACCTTTTCCTCCTGATTCTTTGCAAATTTTGCAGTATATTACTCCAAGTTCATTATTAAATTGCAACCAATTGTAACCATTTATCTTTCTACAACAACCTTGCGGCTGCAACTTTGTTATTAACATTTGATGAGCTAAAGTTAGATGTATTTAGGTCATTGACTACATGAACCAACTCTAATGTTGGTTCCAAAGTCCTTTGATAAAAACCCGCCAAAGTCTTTTGTCTTTTGTTGGCTACCATCTAGACCTGTAAAAAAAAATACCACATTAGATTTGGAAAACAAGCCTCAAACATGTAAAACTCAACACACACTGAAACCCTAAACAAAAACAATGCTCCACCTTTAAAAATAACTTGAGCAAATTGGTGTTCAATGGGATTGCAGCGCCTCCCGATGGATCGTAGAGCCTCCCGATCGCAACCAGGGATTACACGTCACGTCGCATCACGTCGCGTCATGTCCTGTGACAGCGACGTGACGGCAGACCTGAAAACGTCACGTCCGTTTAGGGGGGGGTAAAACAATTTACCACAGGGTAAACTGTCGTCAACAGTGTCGACTGCTAGTGGGCAGTCGACGAGTTAGAGCGACTGCTACTAGGCAGTCGACACACTGAATTGACTGCTCAAGGGCATCGTATAGGGTTGTCGACTGCTGAGGGCAGTCGAATTTCCATGTCGACTGCCCAAGAGCAGTCGACTACCATAACTAGTCGACTGCTATAAGCAGTCGACTTGGGTTGTCGACTGCTCTTGGGCAGTCGACATGGAAATTCGACTGCTATTAGTAGTCGACAGGCGGGTGACTGCTTGTGAGCAGTTGCCCGCCTTTCGTGTCAACTGCTAATAGCAGTCGACGAAGGGGTGCAACTGCCCACCAGCAGTCGTCTGCCCTTTTTCGTCGACTGCTAATAGCAGTCGACGAAGGGATGCGACTGCTTACAAGCAGTCGTCTGCCCTTCAAGTCGACTTGAACTGTCGACTACCCAACTGAAGTCGACAACCCAAGTCGACTGCTAATAGCAGTCGACAAAGTGCGGACGACTACTGGTGGGCAATCGCACCCTATGGTCGACTGCTATCAGCAGTCGACTTGAATGGCAGACGATTGCTTGAATAGTCATCGACTGCTATTAGCAGTCGACCATGGGGTGCGACTGCTCACGAGCAGTCGCGTAGAGACACCCATGGACACGTGGCGTCCATGGGTTGGTCCAGGGGGCGTCTAATTGAAAGGACGCCTCCATGGGGTATATATGGACCCCACTTCCCTCATTCCTTCACTCCCACCTCCCTCCATTTGGGCCCAGGTTGTTAATCAGCCCTTGCCATTAGGAGATAGAGGTGAGCTGGAGGGCTACAGGTGGACATACGTACTGAAATACGTATATGGTACATACGTTATATTGTAACTGCCTACTGTGTGTATTGTACTGCAACCCACATATATACGGTCTACATTATACCCCATTGTGGTTATCGGCGTATCGTTTTGAAGCATACCGGAAATTGTAATATGTGAACACTTATTTTGAAAGTGGTTTACATTTAATTATGTAGTTTGAACTTTGAACGGCCTTAATTTGGTTTTAGCGGATTGGAAAAAAAATTGTGGGTGGTGGCGCTTATTTTGGAAGTGCTACCATATTAGGTTTAATTTATAGTAGGCATACAAAGCTAGGGGTTAGAGGCAACGATGGCAGACGAAGACAACTTGCCGCTGGAACCTCCACGTGGCGGGGATTTGGATCCAGGGGGGACTCCGCAATCGACACCGGGGTCGGCAGGCGCTAGAAGACGCGGCAATGCACCGAGGGGCAGGCCGCAACCAATCAATTTGGAGGTGGCGCGGGACCCGAACATTCTCGCCAATCCCGGCTGGCAAAATGAGAGGGGCACGTGGCTGTATAGCACGGTCCGAAGGTACGTAGAGTGGACCCATTTGACGAGGATGTTCGTTCCTAACGCGAATGCTGAACGGATGTCTAGACAACGCTATGGCATATGGAGGGAGGTGAACCATCAAATATTTAGAGAACGGTGTAAGGAGGTGTGGGATTTCTTGTGGGGTGCACCGAGGGAATTTGATCGCGGGCATATGCTAATGTGGTTATGCCAAATGGTCTACGCGGAGGTAATTTTGGGAGTGGATATCGACTGGTCCACCATACCCCGCACGAGCGCGGACTTGAGGCAGGCACGCCGGGTCGCGGTCATACCAAGTGTCTTGCTAGGCCGGAACGCTGGCTGTCCGATTCCATTGGCATGGCAAACTCCAATGAATCCTCCGACGGTCCGATCTTATTTTGATTTCCTTGCGGGACTAGATCATCAAATTGTGGAGACTCCACCGACCGCCGACTCAAACATGGACGAGCACAACATTGTCATAGGGTTGCCGGTTGAACCACCTAGCCGGCGACAAAGGGTCCACGTGACACCACCACATGGTACCCGGTTGGTTTGTCCTCCATCTTCGCCCGTTGACGTGGAGATGGCATCGGCGGTGCCAACCCCACCACTGGTAGTTGCCGACAACGACGTTGTGGAGGCGTTGAGGGCGGAGTTGGCAAAATGCAAATTGGACCACGAACGGGAATTGGAGATGGTCCGACGTGCACACGCTGAGGAGGTCCAAGGGTTGAAGGCCGAGATTGGACGTTTGACCAACCTTGAACTTGCGAGGGTTGATACGCCACAAATGCCACAAGCAATGTCTGCTAGTGATGGACAAGGGCAGGAGTCGTCGCCCACTGTTAAAGGAATTATCCTCTCTACTTTCCATCGGTACCACCCTACTTCCGGTAGTACCTTATCGGTACGCGAGTAGGCTTAGTCCAGTATTCCTTACCGGCATCCTAAGGTCCCGCCTGCTACCGTTCTATGTTGGAAGTCTCATTCCATACATCCTTCTTCTCTCCCTGCCTCTCTGGGGTATACCACTCTTCTACTGATCTTACGGGTGGTACACCCCTTATGCCAGTCGAGTCGACTAGTACCCCTACCGGTTTCTCCTACCGAATTCTCGGGAGATCTACCAAGTTCTCTACCGGATTCTCAACCAGGTTTCCTGGGGATCTACCGGGTTCTCTACCGGGTTCTCAACCGGGTTTCCTAGGGATCCACCGGTTTCTCTACCGGGTTCGTAACCAGGTTCCCTGGGGATCTACCGGTTTCTCTACCGGGTTCTTAACCGGGTTTCCTGGGATCTACCGGTTTCACTACCGGGTTCTTAACCGGGTTTCCTGGGATCTACCGGCTTCACTACCGTACTACCCCCAATAATGTGGTTACACGAGTTCTAACATCCTACCACGAGTTTTCCCCTTTACCCCCTTCACGTATTGGGTTAACCGGTTTTTATACCCGTATTACTGTTAGAGTATTACTTGACCTATTATTAGGGTGGATTATACATCCTACCGAACTCCTTATTAGTACTCCTAAATTGTTTCTCTCTTATACTACCACTCTCAGAGTCAGTGTACAATCCATTCTTCTACCAGGACTCAACGTCGTAGTATCAGAACTCGGCTAAGAGAATACCATTCCCCTCATTCAGTGTATACATTCTGGTACTACTGTCCCACAAGACTTCTCTGAAGATACCCCAACCGTGCCTTAGCTACTTGTAAACGACTCTTTTGCCAACCTAAGTAGTCCATTGCCAACTTCTCTTTCATACAACAAACAATTACCAGAGGTAAGGCAACTACCACTATAAGAAAACCACATTACATCAGATTCAACAGTATCTTACTCAAGCAATCCAACACTCTATATATATATATCCTAATACACATTCCTTAAGAATGAGAGAGAGAGAGAGAGACAACTCTCCTCCTTAAGTACCCTCTCCTCATCTCTTAAAATCCATACTAACCACTCACTGGGACTACCCTATCCTCTACTCTTCTACTCCTTATCTGCAACTACGGCACAATCTTATCCCTAATTGCTATTTCTGATACTACTACCAAAAGTAACTTAAAAGCCACTTCAACCTGATATTGCTAAAAATTACTGTCCTACTAACCTCCTTTAACACCCACAACAAACTTGGAGGCAATGAGGGTTGATTACGACCGGGTCATTAGGAGGAACCAGTTGTTGGAGGACGACTACATGGGCATGGTCACAACCACTATCATGTACGCCACGCGCGAGAGGGCATTGATGGACGAGCTGACCCATTATAGGGACCACGGCGAACAATGGCCCGAACGACGGCTTCTTTTCACCTCGTGGCCGCCATTGGATTTCATGTATCCTGAGAACCTCCCGGTCGATGACGACAATTACCCTAGTATTGCGTGGACCAAGAGACCCGAGGATGAATTCCAATGGGATATCGCAGTATCATCCCGCATCGTGATACCCCCGGCCAAACCAGCCTTGTTGTGGCCATGCGTCCCCGATTGGATCAAGGACGGGAGCATGTGCCCCATTTGTTCCAATCCTTGGGGACCTGAAGGCGCATGGATCATTGGGTCGTGCGGTCACATGGTCCACCCGAATTGTTTGTTGCCACACATGTTGCAAACACGCCGTTGTCCTTCGTGCAAAGCCCCTCTGCATCAAAGGTTGTACAAGCAATTCGGAGTGCAATGGGGAATGCCTCCCGATTTTGAGTACACAATAATCCATGGTGTGCCGCCCGCAGAATACGGCGATCCTCCTGCTTATAGCTGGCGGGCACGGAGGTATGTGAAGGACCTCCGAGGCTACCCGACAAACTTCACGCCTGAAATGTACACAAGGGTTGCTCATGAGTTTTACCCCGGCTCCTCTCCTCAGGCCGTAGGGTTGAGGGCATTTTTGTACCGTGTTGTGGGTGGGCACGCCGGAGAGACGGGTGAATATGTCCCAGGTCCTCACCCCCACGGATACGTGTATGACTCCAACGGCAATGTGACAGTGGGGGTATTGCCACGGGAACCGGTCCCGGGCGAGGAAACAACTTGGGATGTGGAACACGTGCTGGACACAACAAGTTTTGAGGTAGATATGGAGAGGCACGAGGCCGTTGCACAAGAGGGTAGCTTCAATGAGATCGACGTCCAAATCCGGATGAATGAGTGGAAATACGTTAACGGCCTTTTGGACATCCGTGACGGGGCCTCTAGCCCCACCATGCAAGACGTCTTGCGCCATTTGAATGTTGCGAGGGGGTTGCACATTGGAGATCGCGCGCGCACTCGTGCACAAGCTGACCGGGAGACTGAGGCGCAAGAACTATGGGCCATCATCGAGAGCAGGCGTGAGGCAAGGCGCCGGACACTACGGCCACAACATCTAAACGGTGCAAGCTCAAGCCACGGACCCCCCATTCCATTGGATAGTGATTCGGAGCCGGATTAGGAATGTTGGCTAGTGTGTGTGAGATAGGCGTTGGACTAGGAGGCATTATTTGATACTCAATTGTACACAATGCGGGAAAAACCATGATTTTGGAAATGTTTATAATTGAATTCTTGTTCACTATCAATTTTGGGAGTAATGTACAAGTGTCGCACAATGATCATTTCTTATGTTTGCCCACACAATCGGTTGCCACCAACATTTAATTAAACCATGGACTTTGCATCTACATGCATTTGCACTTGAATCAAACACGTATCGATGCAAATAACTGTGCACGGGGGGGTCACTTAGTGCATTTAAAAAACGACGTGCGGCATAATATAGGGAGGATTAAATTCGTTTGACATAAAATTTATAAAAGAATTCCAAATAATGAAGGGTCCATTAAAAGTAGACAATCCCATTACAAGTAAGATAGATAGGTATAAAATATGGGCCATTCCTTTTTGTAAAAATAATATAGTGGCTGAAAATAAGGATCCTAGGATGTATGTTTAGTAGAATCAATTTTGTACGCATGCCTTACGAGGGATGGATAAAAAATGACTCATTGTTTACCCAAAAATGGATGAAATTGTAAGCCTAAACCCTAACTCTCTTCCCGACACCTCTTGGTGGCTTTTCTCCCTTTTCTTGGTGGCCTCTTATTTTTCATTTTTCCTGTGAGAGAGAGAGAGAGAGGTCATTTTGCAAGCAATCAAGCAAACTTGCAAAGCTACTTGCTTAGAGTTCATTTCAAACACACTCCTCACAAATAAATGACTTAGTTTCTCGTTTCTTGCTTTAGGTGAAGAAATTGGGTAAGGAAAATACCGAACCCTCTAGCAAGAAGAGTCTCTTTGTTTTTCTTCGGAGGTTTAACTTCGTGATGGGTCGTAAGGGTTAAGTTGTGGCAGAGTCTTAGTTTCTTAGCCCACACTTGTGTATGCCCATGGAAGGAAGTGTAGTGTAGTCATGAATTATTAGCAGTGTTGTGTTTTAATTTGAGTTTGAGTTTGGTCGAGTTGCTTCGGACTAGTACTATTGGAGGTGGTGGGGGTTGAAGGAAAAAATTTGGGTTTTATAAGGAGAGGGTTGTGTTGAGTGTGACCTAGTTTGGGCATTTGTGAACATTTCTTCTGTCTATGGTGTTGGTGAGTTTTTAATTTTTTTAAAATTAAGTTAGGTGAGCGAGCTCCAGTTTCCCTTCTGATGCGTTGTAAACTCACAAAGTTTTTTGCCTCTACCTCTAAGACTATTAGACTCGCCCTCTTATGTGTTGAGCTTCGGTTCGAAATTAATGAAATTATGTGTTGAGCTTCAGCCGTAACAAATTTAAGTATGATCACACGGATAGCAAATGGATTGATGTAGATTGATTTATATTTACTATAATCATGAGCTACAATTCTACAAATGAAATGTACACTCTAGATAGGAATGATTCAGAGCAATTGTCCAAGTTTGTGATAGAACGAACTATATAGGGTTCATGACCAAGCTTGGTGTGTTTCACACTATGTAAGTATTGTACACTATGGTTTTGGTCTTCACTAGTATGTAAATTGACTTTGAATGAAGGATTTTTATGGAGCGGGTATTGTGTTTGTGAACACACACTAACTCTTGTTGTATTTCCATCCTAAGCCTTCTTGTTGTGTTTCCACTTTAAGTTTTTGTACTTGGTTTTTGCTATGGTATGTATTCTTTATACCTATTTGTTGCCATGTTTTTTCCCACCACTTTTGCATTGCATACACTTTTAAATTAACCTTTTTTTAATTAAAAGGAATGTAGAGTACGAAAAATTGCAATGACATGAGCATTATAAGTAATGGTAGGGTGCAAAAAAATAAGCCGTTTTAGAAAATTAAGTAATTATAGGGAGCTTTTAATTCGTGCCTTGGAGGTAAATAGCCCCTAAACAAATACCCCTCCGCCGCACGTGGTGCACAAAAATCCTATAGAGTGACCCCCCCGTGTAACTGTGACAATGATTCCATGTGGCATGATTATAAGTTCACACCAAGCGGAAAACATCACCGCAATATTGCCGGGAATTCACATATTGCGCATTTCCAACTTAACAACATACATAAGTATATGTGCAAGTACAAACTTGATACTACGCTCTCACCATATTCGTGGGCAAATCTTACATTGACGACCTAAGTGTGTACTCTCTATACACCCGGTATTCCTTTGGTTGCGCGGTGCACCGGTTGAACCCCCAATGAATTGCGTCATGCACCGAATGTTTTATGGTTTGGTAGAACCTCCACAAGGTCCCATAGTTTTTCCGAAAATACAATTGATTTTTCCCCTTCGTGAGAACGTCGCTAAGGTCCTCAAACAAGTGCCATGGGAAAAGTTTTTCCTTGTACCGATGCGGCATGCGGGCCTTTCTTGGGCGTCCAAGTATCCGCGGTGGTGACGATCAACTTGTCTCCTAGGCAGTCGAACCCAATAGAATTCAGTGAACCCTTGAATTGGACGTAAAACACTGCGCAAATCGTCCTCATTTCGAGTGTTCTCTGCAACCACCTCGGGTGTAAATTTGTCCGGTTCGTCCGACAAGCCCCATGCGTGTCGGGGATTGTAATACATGCTTCTTGACGAACCACCCGCATCCCGTATCTTGCCACTCCCAGCCATCGCAATCCTATGGATTGCCCACACCGTAGTTGATTTTGGGCAATGTATGCGACGCATACAAGGTCCTCAAAATCACTACGAGGCAAGGTGGCCTCATGGTGGGTAGCACACTTGATTTTATAGGGATATCGCAGTGTGGGCCCTCGGGTGGCATCCAATGAGTTGGCAGGTTGGGTTAGGCAGTATCTAATTAGTTATCTAAATTAAGCTGCAAGGTAGTCGACTGTGCAAGGGTGAATGCATGGTTGAGTGGACCACTTTTCGTGTCACAGCCATTTTTCAAGATACCTCTTTGTATTGTAAGTTGAATTAAAAAAAATCTACCTTATAAATCCTTTTGAAACTTTGGGCATAGCTTGTTAACTTAAGTGTCTTTACAAATAAAATTTTGTTTGTTCTATAAATAAAGAATATGAGACTTTTAAAGTAAAAGTATGGACTGTGGTCACCAGTAAATATTTTTATGAATGTAGCTTTTTCAATAAGTATATGATTACATTATTATGGTAGTGACTCACTATGTGTTGTAGTATAGATAGAATAGTTTGGAGCTAAAGCATTTTTTAATAATATTTCTATTAAAATGATAGTTATGGACTTTTGAAGAGGCTGAATGTGGTCATATTTTTGGAAGTCCATAATAGGTCCATAATAGAGGTTTGCGGAGGCAAGTTTTTTTATGAGTGTTAAGATCTATAAGCTTTAGGTGGGCTTCTATTTAGAAATACTTAATTGTCTTTAGAATTATTTATATATTTAAAGCAAATTTTGATCAGTTTTTCAAAATATTATAACTAAATATAAAATGAAGGTATTACAATTTTTTCTTTTGATTTGAGTTTTATATGCTTCAAAGAATGTGTGTAAAATAAATTGAAAAATAATCAATTGCATATACAAAAAATGGATATGGACTTCAAGAAATGGATATGGTCCGGTATTGGTCCACTCAACCATGCATCCACCCGCAAGTCGACTGCTGTGTAGCAGTCAACCATCCACAGTCGACTGCCTTGTAGCAGTCGATTTGCATAGTCGACTGTTGCTTCATAGCAGTCGACTATGTAAATCGACTGCTATAAGGCAGTCGATTATATCAGTCGACTGTTGTGCAGCAGTCGACTATGTAAATCGACTGCTATAAGGCAGTCGATTATATCAGTCGACTGCTGTGCAGCAGTCGATTGATAAATGCCCAGCAATCGACTATGGATGGTCGACTGCTACACAGCAGTCGACTGATAAAATCGACTGCTACACAACAGTCGACTGATAAAATCGACTGCTACACAACAGTCGACTGATAAAATCGACTGCTACACAACAGTTGACTGATAAAATCGACTACTTCTTAGTAGTCGACTAAGATGGTCGACTGCCTTCCAGCAATCGACTGCTGGAAGACAGTCAACCATCCACAGTCGACTGCCAGGAAGCAGTCAATTTTATTAGTCGACTATTGGAAGGCAGTCGACCATCCACAGTCGACTGCTAGGAAGCAATCGATTTTATCAGTCGACTGTTGTATAGCAATCGACCATCCACAGTCGATTGCTGCCCAACAGTCGAATATGCGAATTGACTGCTGCCCAACAGTCAAAAATAGGCGTTAGGGTTTGGAAAGAGCGTTAGCTTAGTCAAATCATGCATTAAATGCATACAATCATGACAAAGGATGCATATATATAGCAATGCAACCTCCCAATTCCCTCATTCCCAAGTTCTTCATTGGCCATAGCCTGTTTTAGCAAGCTTTGCATACGGAGAACAAAGGGACAAGGAGCGGAGGATCTGCTATTTAGGGGCTGTACTAAAAGATGGCACCGTCGGCACTTATACCCGGATTAACCGCTGAAATTGTGGAGGAGCACATATTGCCGAAGGTCGTTGAGCCTTTTTTGGAGCCATATCACTGAGAAGACTATGTACGGGGGTGTGAAGTGAGGGCCAAATTTTTTACTCTCATATGTATTTATAAATACATGGGAGTTAACAAAGCTTGGCGTGAACATTTTGGTATGGGAGAAGTGTACAACGCGTTGCGTTTGTCGCTTTGGAACGTAGACATACCAATGGGGCATCAATTTAGGGGCGTGAGAGGGACTTTGGAGCTCCACGAATTGTTGCAAGCGTTCCGACTTAACCTCTTCATTTTCAGTCATACGCAACGCATTGCCCACCCAATTCGATGGGAAGTTCAGCATGCTCGGCTCAACGATATTTGGATCATGGAACTTGAATACTTGCGGGAGAAGCTTGTGGAAAATGGAGAATATTGGATTCAAGTCGACGGACGTTCTGCCGAATACCGTCGATGCACCAATTTTTGGATTTGTCCTTCGGAGCAACTATTGCCATGATAATTTTACTATGTAGATGTTGCGGTTCGTGTTCTATATAGTTCGCCGGTTTAATCCTAGCAAACACTGTGTATAAATGTTTAGGCCTAGTGGATATAATCGCACTATGTGAAAGATATGATCCGTTATGTGAAAGATATGATCCGTAATGTGAAATAAAAGTGGATCGCTATATAAATAAATGATAACTTCCTTATTAGCCACACCCGTGTGCAATATGTATGTCTAACATGTATGGGTGTACGTGCAAATTGCAATATGTATGTGTAACATTTGTATGTGTATGTGCAATATATATGTGGGTTCCCGGTATACCGTATGTTCTATACGTATGCGCTATATATATGGATGTATGTGCAATATATATATATATATATATATATTTGGGGGTATTTGCAATATATATGTGTGTGTGTGTGTGGACATTAATTCCATCCTCGCCCATGACATAGGGCCTATTGACATTACAAATCAATTCCATATGTCCTACTCCTAACCTTAGTGCACATTGGACATTCATTTCATCCTCCCACATGACATAGGGCTAGAGGTGCATTTATTTTTACTTTATCTTAAAATACACATTTTAAAATGCATTTTAAAATACTCGACAATTTTTGAGGCATTTTTTAATGTTTTTTATTATAAGTTCACGACTATAGCCAATCCATGGCAATAGGGCAAATATAGACACGCTCAACTTTGACAATTGTTTCATATTACCATATAGCATTAGTACATTCAAACTCAATGACAATGTTTGAGCCTTGAGCATTGCCACACAAATTGGCAAATATTGGAATACATAACGCACCACATGGCACATCGGACAAGTCGTGAATGGTGGTTTGCATTTACAATGTCTTCATTCTTGGATCAATATTTGGGCGGAGAAGAGCTCGAAGACCTAATCCTAGAAGAGGGCAATATTTTCGACAATGATTTGCCATAAAGGACCTCACGGATTGATGTCTTCGATGATTTTCAATAAAAAACATAAAAATATTTTTAAATATTTTTAAAACTATTTTATAATGCCGCCTCCGACCTCTAGAATAAAAAATGCAACACTACATAGGGCCTATTGGCATTACAAATCAATTCCATGTGTCCTACTCCTAACCTTAGTGCACATTGGACATTCATTTCATCCTCCCACATGACATAGGGCCTATTGGCATTCCAAATCAATTCCATGTGTCCTACTCCTAACCTTAGTGCACATTGGACATTCATTTCATCCTCCCACATGACATAGGGCCTATTGGCATTCTAAATCAATTCCATGTGTCCTACTCCTAACCTTAGTGCACATTGGACATTAATTCCATCCTCGCCGATGACATAGGGCCTATTTGCATTCCAAATCAATTCCATGTGTCCTACTCCTAACCTTACTGCACATTGGACATTCATTTCATCCTCTCACATCATACATGTAGGCTCAATTTCTAGTTAACATCCAACATACAAATTTGAAATTCACATTATTTTTTCAACAAACATACCAAAAATTATATATTACAACAACTGATCACCAATACAACTAAACCCATTGAACACCATAGGACATTTGACATTATTATAAATATTCATTCATGAAGGGGCATTGTCGTTGTCTTGAGGAATAGAATTCCTTGTCCTCCGTGGCCCTCCCACAGCTACCCTTGGGGGCGGTGCTTGGTAATCACTATCATCAGAAGCTTTGCCTACGTCGGATTCATCGTCCGTGCTGGCATTGTCATCTGTTCGGACGTCGGACTCGTGGCCATCAATTGTCGGGCCGAGAATTCGACTAAGCCGTGTGCCAGCCCTTGGCATTCTAATCGATACCATTGGTCTTGAACCCGTTGCATCCATAATGCCGTCAGTTTGTGGACGTGCAAGTGGGGTGGCCCCGGTAGTCCTCCATTCTCGCACATCCCTTTGTCGTTTTCTTTTTTGACCTCTCGTGGTCCGACCAAAGTTTGTCAATGCAATATTAAGGGGTGGCCTAGCCGGTGTGGGGCATGGGGCGCGCATGCCGATGGTGGCACCAACCAACCGGGAGCCCATGCGTGGTATTGTTGGGGCCCAACGCGCAATGTGTCATCCGAGTCGGATTCCGGTGCTCGCGCAACGGCCGGGCATTGCCCAATACCTTGCAATGGACTAGTGTTAAGGACAATATTGGACGTGCCCTCTCCGTGGGGCTCGGGAAAGGGTGGTGTAATTTGCATGGGTTGTGCATATGTTGTCGGCACCATAGAAGTGGGGACAACATCCGTCGGTGGATGAATGGGAGAAGTATGTGGTGGGACTTCGTCCATGTCCATCCGGTTCGGAGCCGCTTCAAGAGCTTCATCCACATGTGGTTCGGCCACTACATCTTCATCCACTACGGGTTGAATGTCGATCGGTACATCGGGTATTGTAGTTGTCGGCGTATCGGAACGCACATGCGTAGTGGAGAGAAACTCCCCACCGGCTATGTTGGCCCACATGTGAAGATCACCATCGTCCTTGGCGTCAAGTCCATCGAATGCAAACGGATCATTGTGGTTGTCAAGGCACAAATTCCCTCCACATTGCCCTCCCATCGCTCTCGTTGTCCGAAGGCCCCAAAGAATCCCCGCCGGGTCCCGCGCGGGGGTCACCATTTATATCCTCGTCGGCCGAATAGTCGGAGTCTTCGGACATCATGTTCACTAGATACCATACGGCCGAGTCCCGATTAACCCTCTCCTGTACCAACTGTGAATTGGTATAAATGTACACCAAATTTTCGGCCCTCGCCGAACTCAACCGGTTCCTAGTCTTGTTGTGCACAAACGAATAACTACTTCAATTCCTTCCGCACGACGAAGAGGAGCACACTTGGGCCAATATTCGCTTTGCCAAAGGGGCCAAGTGGACGCCACCTTCGCCCATGAGGTCCCACCACTCGTGGGGTGGAATGTTGGCTTCCATGACTAGGGGCATATTGGCGAACGCGCCTGTACACTCTTTGAATGTTTGAAATTCGGCCACAACCCGACCATAATGATCGTCCATGCCCGTGGTCAACCTCCTCATGACGTCTAAAAATCCAGATTTAACGGCCGCGTCTTCATGGACGACATTGTTGTCCAATAAATAGGGATTCAAGATTGCACCGACATGGTGTAGGTCCGTGGTCATCATACGCCACCGGCTGTAGAAATTTTCTTCGGCCAAGGTAGCGAGGTTGTGTGCTAGGTTGAAAGGAGGATTCCTTAGGCTAAGCACATGTTTCTCCAAGTTCTTCATGGTCAACCAAACCTTGCCCATTGCCGGCTCAACGCCATCAAACATTCTCAATGCTCTCAACACCTCCTCCGACATGTGGCGGTAATTATCGCAATTTATCCAAAAATTGTCGTCATTAACCGTTGTCTTGATTTGACGTGCCTCTATTACACTTCTCCTTCGATCATCGCCTCTTCTAATTAATTTGTTTACGTAGGCGGTCTAATCGGGATGAATAACCTTTTGTTCCAAATCATGTCTCACCTTTACAAGCCGGTCAATCATGAGGAAGTTGGTGGCGAATCGTGTGAACCCGGGCATCTTCAAGCCCAAATTGGGCGAGTAGGTGAGGAGGACCGCCGGCGGACATTGGTGGGCCCGGATGTATTTGACAATATCTTTCGTTCATCGTTGTTTATCCCAATCCTTCAACAACAAGTTCAAACAATGCGCCGCACACCCTTGCCAATATATGTGTGGCCATTCCCGGCTAATATTGCTCGCCGTGGTTTTCATAGCCGCCGCATTATCGAAGCAAATTTGAACAACCTTCGCGGGGTCCACTCCAACGATGTAGCGTTTGACCTTGGTGGCCATGTAGGCATCATCATTTGTGCTACCGGTGGTGTCGATGGAACCAAGGAACACGTCGTCCGCTGGACAAATTTGCATGACGTTCATCAAATGGCGGTGGACAACATTCTTCCATCCGTCCGAACAAATAGTGCACCCATATTTGTGGATGGATGATGTTGTCTTCAACTCCACGATTTTTTGTGTATTGAACCGTGCATCGTCAAGTAAACTCTTGCGAATTGCATGGTAGGCTGGGGTTTGTACATAATTCTAGCCTCGGCGGTTGCCTTAACGGCCTGGATGAACGTGACATGGCGGACAATACTAATGGGGATATTAGCCTCATAAAAGGCTTGCGACCATTTTGTATCCAAGTCTCGTTTTGTCAAATTTTGCAACCCTTCCTTTAGTCCCATTTGCCGTTGGGAACGTCGGTGGGGTTCGGGAGTCGTCCCGAACACCAACTCCCTTGCCACTGACGGTAAAAGAGATGGTGGAGCGGTTTGGCTTCCATTCGCGTTCGACAATGCACCGCATGACGCTTGTTGTTGGGACCCGACCACATCTTCTCCCCGTCCTCAACGCACTCGTCCACAAAGTCATCCGGAATTGGCGGCCACGATCCGCCGCACCTCGAAAATAAAGACTTTATAATCGGCCCTTGACGTTGACACAATGCCACCCCCTGCATCTTGCCGTCATTTTTTTTGTATCCCAAATGGGCAACCATGCGGTCCTTCCTATAAACTAATTCCAACGCACAAAATTTGCACTCGACCTTCTTGGATGTTGGAGTCCACTCCTTGGGCACAAACCAAGGCTTCCATTCGTTTCGCGTGCCCATCCCAATATAGCCGACTACCTCTCTCCACTTGCAAAGAATGCCAAAAGGCAATCAATGTCAACTAGAGCGAGGGGAAATGATGAATGCTAATGAGAGGTGAACCCTTTATAGTCCCGACGCTTGAACGTGCACTAAATATAAAAGATGCTATGATATTAAAAGTGTTTAGAGTAATCTGCTATAGGATCCATTGCAAAAGCAATTTGTTTATGTTTGGAGGGGAGGGAGGTCTAATGTCTGCCATTCGCAGTCGACCTCGGGGGTCGACTGCTGCTTGGCAGTCGACGTGGCAGTCGACTGCGGGGGTCGACTGCCATGTCGACTGCAAACTAACAGTCGACATGGCAGTCGACCGCTACATCGACTGCAAACATCGTCAGTCAACTGCTAGTTTGTAGTCGATGTGGCGGTCGACTGCCATGTCGACTGCTAGTTTGCAGTCAACATAACAGTCGACCCCGGCAGTCGACTGCCAAGCAGCAGTCGACCCCCGATGTCGACTGCGAATGGCAGTCGACTGCGGGGTCGATTGCCATATCGACTGCAAACTAGCAGTCGACTACCGTAGTCGACTGCTAATTTGCAATCGATGTGGCGGTCGACTGCCAAATAGCAGTCGACGCCGCAGTCAACTGCTAATTATCGATTGTCTTATCCAGAGTCGACTGCTATCTGGCAGTCGACTGGATTGGTCGATTGCTACCCGACAGTCGACCATCCACAATCGACTGCTGTTAACAATCGACTGGGATGGTCGACTGGCGAATATCAGTCGACCAATCGTCGCATCCATCCTGGCCGTTGGATGATGCACGGTCCAACGGTCAGGTTCCAGGGGCACGACGTCCGGTCGGTGTGAGGCCCACCCCGCCTATATATATAAGTGGGGAGGCCTCATTGACATCATTTTTCAACCACCCCTCCTCAAGTGGGACATTGGGACCAAGCATGCCTAGCATCATTTGCCTAATGTTTTGAGAGGGCCTAGGGGGCGGTTGGAAGATTGGTTTAGGGTGCAAACTCTTGCCAATTTTGGATCCGATTTTTTGCGGTGGAGCGGTGTGAATACGGCCGTGTTTGTGAACACATTTGAGTTGTGTTTGTGAACATAATAATAGCGTGTTTTTAAACACGATGGAGGATCGAGGTTGGAGGATGCCGGAGGACGAGCCGGATGCACCCGGCAGGGTGTACAAACGGCCCCCTAAGCGGCAACGACATTCCGATGTGGGATCAAGAAGTGCTTCGGGAACGGGAGCAAATATTACCCCCCGTTCAGATAATACCATTCCCGTCCATTCAAGTGCCGGTGCCCCTACGAGCGGTCAAGGAGGGGCTTCCGCGGCCTCAGGGTCGTCGAGTAGGAGCAGGAAACCAAGGGTAAAATTCTCGGATGCGATAACGGCAAAGGTCCACCAAACCATAGTTGACTGGTATTTGAGGAATGAGGAGGCCGGCATCAAATTCCGTTTTTTGGAGCAACCGAAATACAAGAGGGTTGAGATAATTAAAAGGGACCTGGAGGTTGCTATTCGACATGAAGTGGATGGCCCCGAGTTTAGCGGTGATAGGAATCTTGCCGGGTTCGATTTATGGGTGAAAAATAAGGCCAAAATGATATTTTCAACCTCAAGCAATTGGTTGAGAACATGTTCCCGGAGGGCGAAACAGGTGAGGTGTTGAGCCCTCGAGCTGTAAGAATCCGGGAAATATTTTTGTGGTGGGATCCCGTGGCCAAAGGATTGTCCAAGACAGCCTCCAAAATAATTCCTTGGAAGACGGAGAAATTGGAGAAGTGGCTAAGGGTGTCGGGCCCATGCCAACTATTGTGGATTCCCGATACGGCAAATGTCGTGAGTTTGAGGAGCATTAAGAAGGTGGGGGGTTACGGGGAGGTGAGGAAAGTGAGGATCGAGGGCGACGATCGTCTCCCACCGGATATTACGTGGGTTGTAAAGACCCCAAAGACGTCGGATAGGCAGAAAGCTCGTATCCAAGTAAGTGCGGAGGCATGCGTTTTAAAGAGCACGCATCAAGGTTTCATCAAGTTTTGGTTAATCAACAGTGTGTCCAATGCGGGCTATACACTATGGCGGAACGGGGGCACTCAACGAGAGATGTTCATCTGGGATAGAGCCCACCGTCCAAATGCCAACATTTTGACAATGGACGCAACCGAATGACAACTCTATGACCAAGTCCAAAAGTTCCGGGCGAAGAGGGTAAAGTTGGCTTGGGCGTTGTTATGGATCATGGAGGCTTTGCACGCTGCAAATGTGCAACACAACGATCTATCCATTGAGCATTGGGAATCGGACGGGAGCCTGAAGATTGGGGTGTGCGATTGGGGATGTACAACGCATTCGGGTGAGGATGTCCTATCACTATGGCATGCGGAAACCGTAGAAGCGAAGGAAAATTTGAGGAAGGAGAAGTTTTGGGTGGTGTTGGAACTGTTTTACATCCAAAACATGAGATACAAGGATCCTGATGTATATTACACCGCGGAGGCTGAGTGTTATGCGGTCGGCGTGCTTGCTCGACAATTTTGCAACGATGGTGATGACCGAACACTCTTTGCCTATGAAGGAGGAAAATTTGGGATGTCACTTTGAGTGCATTGACCTGCGAGAACGTGTCCAACCGCATTTCATCGACCATTGCCAAACTACGGATGCAGATGCAGTTTGTGGGGTGGGATGAGCCCATAGACTGCTGGAGAACTGAGGTTAAGGATAGTGTTATGTCTGTTTAGTTCTTTAGGTAACATCGTTGGGGTTAAGGTAGTATGCGTGTATCATTGATATGGACAACCTTGTATATTTTTGATATCTTTACGATATACTTTTTTTAATACAACGCGGTTTTTTCTTCTTCTACATATCATTGTTGGCTTTAATCACATTTTTTCTAAACTACTTCCATCCATCCATATTCCACTATACCCAAACCATTAAAATTTAATCCAACAAATATATGTTGTTGATTGCATTTGTCTGTTAATAGTATCAGTCGACGGCAATGGTCGACTGCTACAACTGCAGTCGACTATCTTCGTCGACGGCCAATATAGCAGTCGACTATCTTCGTCGACGGTGGTAGTCGACTACTATATAGGCAGTCGACCATGGTAGACGACTGCCTGTATTGATGTCGAAATAAATACTTATCTGTAAAAAAAATACCATTAGTAAAAAAAATTACTACAGTAACGTCCGTTTGGCGTCACACCCTGGACGTGACGCGACGTGATGTCGTCACGTCATTCGTGATGCGACGTGACGCTTTTAGGCCGCGTCACGTCCATTTGTACATCCCTGATCGCAACGACTCTTGTTCGATGACTTCGATCGCAACGCCTCCCAATTGAAGGTTGAGTGTTGTTGGATGAAATCCAAAAATGATAATGTGACAACCCTTCCCTGGGAAAATACCTTCAAACATACTTGATTGAGCCCCACAAAAAGAATTTGGCAACCTTTCCTTGGCAAAATAGTTTAAAAAAGACTTGATTGAATCCCAATCAAACTACGGCAACCTTTCGCTGGCAATATACCTTCAGAGACTAGGTTGACCCCACACCAAAAAAAAATGTGGCAACTTTACCAAACAACATCCTTCAGAGAAACTTACGTGAACCCATACAAAAACTGTGGCAACCTTACCAAGCAAGATGCCTTTTGAGAGACTTACTTGAATCCACACCAAAAAAAAATGACAACCTTTACCATGCAACATACCTTCACAAAGACTTGGTTGAATCCACACAAAAAAATGTGGCAACCTTCACCAGGGAACATACCTTCATAAGGACTTGATTAAATTCAGAAACCAAATGTGACAACCCTTACCAAGCAAAATGCCTTCAGAGGGACTTGATTGAATCCAAAACCCAAATGTGACAACCTTTCCAAGGAAAATTACCTTTAGAAACCCTTGATTGAAACCAAAAACAAATGTAACAACCTCTCCCTGGTAAAATACCGTCAAAGAGAGTCGATTGAATCCAATACAAAATTGCAACATTTCCTTGGTAAATGCCTTCATAAAGACTAAATTGAACCCATAATAAAACTAAATGTGGCAACCTTTCCCTAGCCAAGCACCTTCCAAAAGGCTTGTTTAAATCCCCCGAAGAATGTAGCAACTTATCCCATGGCAAAACACCTCCAGAAAGACTTGATTGAATCCAAAAACAAATTTGGCAACCATTCCCTGGCAAAATAGCTTCAGAAAAAACTGTGGACAACAACAACAAGGGTTGTGGTGGGAGAGAGTGAGGAAACATACCATCCACGGAATTGCAAATAGGGCACCTTGGTTGCCAACCACCAGATTCTATGTGTTCAATATAATTTGAGGCAGCTACAACAGGAGGAATGCCAAAGTTGCAAAATCAGCAAGCCATGCGGTGATGGTGTCCCAATTCTTCAACCCCACAGTTTGGGGATCCTCCTCCAACCACATCCAACCTCCATCAGAACAATGTAATTCCAACACACTCAAACACCCTCAACTCTTGCAATTCAACCCCACAAGCCCACAACCAACCCAACGAAACCAACACACACTGAAACCCTAAACAAAAACAATGTTTCACTTTGAAAAGTAACTCGAGCATATTGGTGTTCAATGGGATCGTAGCACCTCCCAATCAATTGCAAAGCCTCCCAATCGCATCACCTCTTGTTCGATGACTTCGATCGCAGCGCCTCCGTGTCTGATCTAAGAAGCACGCATGACATTGACTTCCTAGCTTTGCAATCAACGAGCAAATTGCTCGCAAAAGAGATTTCCGTAAGCAAGTGAGAAATTGAAGAAACTGCTTGAGCTATAAAAGGGAATGTGGAACCGAAATGTGACAAAAGCAGGAAAGACATGCGGCAACGAATTAGCGAAATAAGCAAGAATAAGGAGGTAGTAGCATCCGCCGTAGCCAACCATCAACAATGAAATGTAATAAATGAAGCAAAGCTTCGCTTGTTCGCCATTCACCAAATCGCTACAAGCCTACAATGGACAGAATGAAGACAATGAATGTGGCGGAGTGGCGCACTTTCAGAAATTCAGAGTTCAGACTCATTGACGCACTTGTTAATGAAAGAAAGGTGGCAGCACAAATAACCTAAACCCTAGACGTCCCTTTTACCAATTTCATGAGGACAAGCTAGGGTGTTCTACATGCACTACTTTGCATTTATTCTAAAATCCACCATGTCATCAATAGAACCGGATGATATCCGGCCCTAGATGAATCAAACCGGATGAAATCCGCTTATTTCACAATTCATCCGGGTAAAAATCCTCCTCCTCAAAATGGTTGCCGGTTGAAATCCATTTTTTTAAAGCACCGGTTTCACATCCTCCACTTTCCCAATTCAACTTGACTTTTCACAAAACCAATTGGCCGCCATTACACTTAATACCGGTTCTCCCCGGACATTGTGATTGATTCGTACAGTTTCCTGCCATGGTTATTGTTGTTTCATTCTCATTGAGGAGTTGAGCTCAGTGAGAATGAAACTAAATCCTCCAAGCAACGTTGAATCGAGACTAAGGGTAGTTGTCTAGTAGTTCAAAGGGTGGAAATGGAGATGAAAGCATTTTTGGATGATTTGGTGCAATGCACCCATATGCCACTATAGAGAGGATCATGCGATGATTGTGCGGAGGTCCAAATTTGACAATACCACACTTATAGTGGCAAGTATGGATAGGACCAACTTAGTCGCACCCATGCTTGTTGGGTCGAGGTTGCTCACATGTCTATTGCAACCCCCTCAATTAGTTGGCAATCTGCAACAACTCCTTGAATTGATGTTCAACTTGCATGGGAGGCCCAAATCTCCAACTTGCAACCACAGTTTCCAACCATGTACATATGCACATATGGGTGGGGTTTAGGTTGGTTTTATTGTCTTTGTTGCTCAATGATTGTTTTCTTAACTAATTGCAAGGTTGCTTACATCTCAAGGGACAATCATTAAGCTTTTTGCCAAGCAAAGGAGGTCAACAATGAGAAAAACAACTCCATATAAGGGAGATAAAGTACCCTGCATTTGCTAGGATAGTAAACACATCCAAGGGAAACCACTCATTACACCAATACTCATGCTATATGCGAGAGCCACATGGGATGGAAGAACTAGTCCACGAACACGTCTATGCCACAAGGCCAAAAACCACACTACCAACATACATCGAGAGCCATAACACAATCGACAATGAATGTTGTCGTTTACTAGACCACGCAATATGCACGACCATGCAATGGCAAAACATCCTAAGAGTTCCCCATATTTTGTTGGCTGACTCAAACATGAACACGGTAGAGGAATGGACTCCCATTCACGTCGGTGTACAAACTAAACCCCGACATTATATATATATATATATATATATATATATATATATATATATATATATATAGTTTATTTTATGTTGGCTGACATCCATCACCTTACATATGCAAATTGTATGTTTCCATGCAATCCAAACGACCTTCATAATCCCACTCCACTATCAGCTTCCAATCGTTGAGCATGTTGTATTATGTTGTGGTTGCAAAACCAAGTCATTCAATCCATATCGTCCACATGGCGACACCGCAAGCTACGTGCTATATAGTTGAGAACATATATAATGGCGTATGTTTTAGGGTGCACTCACAAGTTAAAAGGTCAACCCAACGCAACATTATTCAACTGCATCATTGTGTTCCATTCTATATTTAGCATCAAACATGGGCCTCCATTATTTTACCTTCATGGAAAGAAATTTATAAAATAAAAAGAAATGGACAATGGTATGAATATTGAATAGTGCCAATTTGACTAGTAAAAATATTGTGAATAGTGTTTGTACTTTCAATGATAGTGCTACTATGAATAATAAATTCAGAGAATAATATTGGGATGAACAATGTATCCTGCGAATATCATTGGGATGAATAATGATTCCTACGCATAGTGCTAGGAGTATAATTCCACCCAAATTTCCAAGTTTAGCCTAAATGTATGAATAATAAACAAATATACCCATTTCATTTGGGGGCACAAAATATAATTGACATATTCCAGGGTCATGGAACCGACCCACATGGCTGAATAATGTTATGAAGTGACAACAATTGCTTTTTGGAGTTTTTTCTTGTATCGGAAAGGAACTTCCGACCTTGCTCGTGGCTATTGAGTCTTTACGGGCTCAAATGCTTGGGTCAAATGACAACTTAAATAATATTGCCATAGAAAAGTACCTAGAGTTCTTTGTGTGCCATGGCCAATCTCCAAGAATTGGATTGGGAAACAACCCCCTCTAATAGTCATTTCGGCCATCCCACAACACCGGGGTTTGGGAAGTCTATTTACTAGTCTACTGATTTTTGATAACATGCAACTCTAGTCAAGTTTGCAATTCGACATGCTTTCCTTTCCTTGCAAATCCTCTAAGTTGGCTAAATATGATAACACATGCATTACTTTCTTGGGACTAATTTGAATTTGTCTTCTAGGGCGGGTAGTTGGGATGATTTTATCACAAACCTATGGGGGGCAAGTCTTTGCTAGAATCATTTTACTTGGGTATAATTGGTGGGGGTCCAATTCACAAAGAGCAAGACATTAATCACTAAGCATCTAAGAGACCCAAAATGGGGCCTCTCCAAGCGCAAAATACCATATTTGAGTTACATACTTTCATTTTTAGTAAATTTGGGTCAAAAGTGACCCTATTTAAAATGAACTTGTTTTTCAAGTGCATTGTTTGAATAAGTTAAACACTGTGATGTTATTGAAGATTTAAGATCAAATACGCAGCTTAGGTGCCCTTGGATGCAAATACATACATTGTATTTTGATCATCAATTGCTAGTATGAATACCTTGTGATTTATCCTTGACATAAAACAATACACATTAAAAAAAAAGGTTTCAACACACACACACATAATAATAATAATAATAATAATAATAATAATAATAATAATAATAATAATAACTATGATTTGTGAAATTAGTGAAGCTCATATAAATTGTGTATAGTGGTTGTATATTGAGACCCCACATCCTTTAAGGGTTAAGCCCTAGCTAAGAAAATACATGTAGAATTTAGGTATGTTTTTCCCTCCTGACATAGGTCCTCCGGCTCCCATTTGCATTGTGCACAACTCGTCATATTCTTTGGAACTGTTGCTCAATACAAATATAATTTAGATCTATCTATATGTGTGGACACTTCAAGCATTCCAACGCATGTAGAGATATTGGAACCAAAAAACACATTGCATCATACACATGCAAATGGGGACACATGAGAGTTTCTATCAACTGGAATTGCAGGGTCTTACCATTTGTTCTCCTCCACTAGATATTTCGACTCGGTTTTGAAATCTATGAAAATGGATTGGAAATCATCTATATTAATAGATGATAAAATCATCTAGTGGAAAAGAACCAATGCTACGACCACGGGCTCCCCGTAATGTGAACTTGCTATTTTATTGGCAACCCGAGATAATTATCTTGTGAATTCTTGAGGTGTTGCCTATAGACTTTGTTGAATGGTCCATTGCACATTCAAAGGTCGATCCACCTCATAGCAATTTCCCTTTAAAATGTATAATGGAGTATGAGCCCAAAATGGTTGCTCATATTTGTTTTATATTTAGGATCTACTTAGAATTGCATTTGGAGTGTTATTGAAACAATTAAAAGTATAAAAAGAGTGAGGCTTAGTGTGGATTTAGGTTTAGGCCTTAAGCCATTTTGTGTGGTTAAGTAGAGGATTAGTGGCATTAGGGAGTGTTTTGATTAGAGGAGTAGTGTTTGATGAAGCAAGAGGAAGGTCCTTGGATTTAAATGTTTGAATTAGAATGTGTTCTTGTTGGTTTAGGGGGTAAGGAGTTAGTGGATAGGATAAGGTCCTACTAAGTAGGAGAAGGTTGAGGGACTTGTGGTCTTGGGTGCCCTCCCCTCCTCCTCTTTTTCTCTCTTCATTCTCTCCTCTCCCTCTCCTCTTGCTCTCTCTCCCTCTTCTCTAGGATTTTGAATTCTTAGAGCTAGAAAAAATGTGGGAATTAGGTAGGGGCTTAGTGGACTTAGTGGGTTTGGTTAGGGTAATTAGGTAGGGGGCTTGGTAGAATTAGGTAGATAGTTAGTGAGGCTGCTAAGATTTGAGACTGTGGAGCTTAGGCTGCTGGGATTTGAAGCTGCCGGGCTTAGGCTGCTGGAATTTGAAGCTGTGGGCTTAGGCTGCTGGAATTTGAAGCTGCCGAGCTTAGGCTGCTAGGATTTGAGACTGTGGGGCTTAGGCTGCTGGAATTTGAAGCTGTGGGCTTAGGCTGTTGGAATTTGAAGCTGCCGAGCTTAGGCTGCTAGGATTTGAGACTGTGGGCTTAGGCTGCTGGGATTTGAAGCTGCCGAGCTTAGGCTGCTAGGATTTGAGACTGTGGGGCTTAGGCTGCTGGAATTTGAAGACTATGGCAGCTTATGCTGCTGGGAATTGAAGATTGTGGCCGAGTTAGGAGCCGGGTATGGAACCTTGATGGGCCCGGTCGTGACTGAAATGGGTTAGGCCAGCTGCGACTGCAGCTGAGGCTTAGGGAGCTCGGATGGTGGGCTAGCTATGTCTATTACCCCAAGTTGAGAGGGATGGTTTGGTTAGATAATTAGATATTCATATAAGCTGATGTGCATTTGTGTGGGAAGTGATAGGGGTTGTTAAGAGAGCACTAATAGCAGAGTGTTTTTAAACACTTGTAGCCTTGTTATGGAATAAATTGGTGTGTACGAATTAATGAGAAATGTAATGACCTCCAATGAAGTTGGTAAGAGGGAGCTATGCAAAACGAATGTGATACCCATTCCCTCACCCGGACTAGGACGCTTAAGGGTGGGTGGTTTGGCCTCACATGGAGGGGCATGTGAATCACATGTAATGGCTATAGATTCAACAACTCACAAGAACGCTCGGGAAACGAACATTAAATTAAACCATGTCGGCTTGAAAACTTGAACAGCAACGACCACCATTGTTAGGATATAAGTGGACTTTGGTAGCATCAAGGATCTGCCACCAGCGACGACCAGTGCCCGGGAAGTTTTTGGGCATAGTCGGTCAAGATCCTAGTGATTCTAAATCCAGCCGGTTACATGTTGACATCTTCCGGTTTTTGCTTTATTCATGTGGGGTATATTCCATAGATTCCTCTACAATGATTGGTAATTCTCCTGAAGTCTCCAACTTCAACTGGTTATTTCCCAAACTCAACCGGTTATTTCCCAAACTCAACCAGTTATTTCCCAAACTCAACCGGTTCATCTGTAACTAACTGCCGGTTCTTCCCGGACATAGGCGACGACCACACCTTAGTCAAGGTTTGGTCAAAGACATGAGATGTTATAGTTACAGTTGACTGCAGTACCTTGTCAATTTAGGGCACTTTGCTTGCTGGCATTGAGCTTGTTTCATGTCACATTCACTTTCCACGTGTTGCAAACATTAAGGACTTGACACGTGGTACCCTCGCTCAACAATATATTTTATTTTGGCACCATTTGTGTGATAAATAATGTGTACAAATCCAATCAAGTGATAAGAAATGCGCCCGGGGGGGTCGCTCCCGTATTTTAGAAAACTACGTGAGAACAAATATAGGGTTCGCTTTAAAGTTGCGAGCTACAAATTATAAAACTTGTACTTGTAACAAAGCTCAAGTTATATATCGAATTCCATGGCATAAATAAATTAGAGTGTTTACAAATCGATCATGTTAGAAAAGCGTTAAAACTAACATACGATAGGGTTCAATAGGGTGGGGAACTCAAACAATACATATTAGGGCCCCACCCTATGGATGAGCACCATTGGATGACATCTCATGGATGTGTCTTGGTAGTTCAATGTAATCTGCCGGGTTGGATGCAGGAAGGGCTCCCGACCTGTTTGCACATTCTATTTGGCTTTGTGAGTTCCTAGTTAGGGTTTGCGGGAGCTCTTTGAAGTTTTTATGTATGTGCAAACTCCCAAAATCTTGCAAACTTTCCCACTGCCACAGATGCGCTCAACCTAGCACTGCATTCAATTTGAAGGGATCCAGATCACCTCCGCCGCACAATAACCTTCACCAAAGGCATGTCGTTTGTTTTCAATAGGTGGCCTCACAATGTCAACACGCAACAACTCTCGAAGGAGGAAGCGGAAACGTCTACAAAGATATGGCCACAAATCATTTTCCCATTGTCACCCATCGTCAGTAGCAACTGTGAGGAATGCGAAACCCAACAACAACATGCACCATTGCTAGAAGTAAGATGCACCAACACATTGGACTAGCACAATGGCAATGTGGTACATGACCCATCAGCTACACTTTTACACAAGTGGTGCACCTTAACATCAAACAAATCGCCATGCACTTCCTTCATTTTGAAAACACACCACAACTAGGAGCCCAGAATCATCAACCATGGTGTTCACAATGCATACTCCATCGATGAACTGGCACAAGGCCAATGACCCGGAGTGGGTTCAAAGGGGATGCCTCAAGGGAGTATACTTGGACATCACTAGTCACCTGGATGAAGGACTATGCCGCACGTTTATTAGGGCCACTTCACACACAAGGCTGAAGGCCCCTGACCATGGCAATGTAAGAGCTCTCATTGGTCGAAAAGGTGGAGACCGTCCAAGTTCACTTCACACTAGAAGGTGAAGGCCTAAAGGCCCAAAGAAAAATTCGTGGATGAAAAGTCTACATGGAGTCCTACATGGCAAGTTGTGGATAAGGGTGCATGGTCTACCGGAATTTGCGTCAGGCCCACCTCCAAGAGGTGGGCCTGACGAAAATTCCGGGAGACCATGACTTTTTTAATATTTTTTCCAACATGATAGGTTTCAAGGCAGATTTCAAGGTAGATTCCATAATAGATTCCAAAACCAATTCTAAGGTAGACAAACACCACCAATTAATTATCTTAAATTGATAAAGTTTGAGACATATTATATTAAACCAAATCCTCCCCTCTTTTTCCGCCAACAAAATATGTAATGGTCCCGCAACATGGTCCATTCTCACTTCACACTATGCTTGAAGGCCCATGACTACATAAAACGGCTTTCCCAACACACATGGTACGGCCTTTGGATGAGAGTCAAGGGTCCACAGCATTACAAGGTCACGGCTCTCGGCTCATTTGGCCCTTAGATCACTGCCCATAGCGGATGACACCAACACTAACCCCTATACATGAATGATTGGCAACAATAGAATCATGTGGATTTTGAATTATCTCATGATTGTCTTGAACCTGAGCACATGAGGCGAATTCACGTATAAAAAAAACAACCCGACCCACAAAATGCCTTGAATCAATGACTTTGTATCCGAATTGAAGCGTACGGCGAATAAGAAATGGGCCGGGGATTCGTGGCACTCAAGTAAAATCATCCATGCGGATGAAAAAAACGCAGGAATCATCTAAACGACTATTTTTAGGCAGTTTGATTCCGGAAATAGAGTCAAAGGCCCCGAATTAGTCTAGTGATGTCACATTCGAATGAATCGGCCCACAACCCCATAGGGGGGCTTTTTTTATTGGAGCCACTTCATCCACGATATCTTGGATGGATGTTCCTTAGTGAGTGCCACGAATCCCCAGCTTAAGAAATGGGCAGAATACTTTGTACCATGTCTACAATAAACTAATGGTGCGTGGTTCACGAGGGTCACATGCATTTTGGGCGTTGTTTAGTTTTGGTACCATGGTAGACTTAGCTTGAGCATTAGAATGCATCATTTTTGCAGGCCAAGGCATTGGAATCGACTAGAACTATATTTTGGTATGTGCGGTCTGAAAAGAATTGAAACACCTCATACTAAAACATAACAGTAAAGCAACCATAGGACCTTTCCCCACAAGTGTCTTAGCCAAAATCCTTGCCGATCCCACTTACAAGTAATTTCACCATGCATTAAGGCAACCAATTTTGTATTCGCCTCCAATAGTTGTCCCCACCTACTACACCTACCCTGGGATCGAAACAAATGTTGATGCAAACCCTAGGCAAAGCTCGACAAATACACCATAGTCCTCCCACTACTCACCCAACAAGGATGGCAAGTCCTCCCACCCATAATCATAACAGTCGGAATTTGTGGCACCATTGACACCCCGACCACCAAAAGCCTCACAAACCTTAAAATCCCTACCCAATATATTCACAAACTCATGAACACTATCTCACAAGCCTCCATCAAGTACTTAACATACATTATCCTCAACAGAAGAAAAATCGAAAAGAAACAATCCCCATCCCCATGTTCACATGACACATGAAGGCTAAGAAAGGGTGAATGGGTGCAACACGCTGGTGCAAAAAACATTGATGTTCCTCATTATCTTTATTATAACAAAATCATCATACATGACAAACACATTATCTATAGCACCCATATGAGTGTAGAAATTTATATTCGTACACAATTTCGATATTATTACATTGGAAAATCAAATTAGAATGTGAAGGTTCTATTTCCTTCAGGTGTGGTGAAGATGAGACCAATTCTATAAAGAAATCCACTTGAAATAGGTAATACATAAAATTCATGGCTTGAAAGGGAATAATATCAGTACTAAACAATGATATACATTCATTCCAAAATCAAAGTGATGATTTTTGAGGCATTATCAAATTGCTTTTGATACAATTTTGAACATATGGTCACGGTTGGTAATGGCCATATGGCCACACTTTTGAACATATGGCCATGATAAGCTAATGCAGGCTCAATCCGCACCTTTTACACCTTTTAGTGTGGGTTGAGGGTTAACGCAGGTAGAAAATATCATGGCCCATCATACTTTAGGTGAGGGTCGAAAAGTAGGGTGACTTTTAAGTTAACAAACTATTAACATTAAAATTGAAAAATGATGAAGTATTAACATAATATTGATATTCCAATATTATAAAATTGATATAATATTGATATGATATTCTCAATTGACAATAATTCATGCTTGTGTAAATAATAATATTGATTCCATATTCCTAGTTTTGAACATATAATAGTATGGGCTAAAAATGGCATGGTTCAAGAAAAATTAAATTGACCAAAATTATTGTGGTATGATAATAAGAGAGTTGGCTACACTAACAAATTTAGAAGGTGTATGTACTTGTGACAACTCTATTGGTGTAGTTGCCTCAATGAACCAACCGCTACGATGTTTGTCTAATTAGTGTGGATTGCCATTTGGAGTTATGCATTGTTATAACATTTTACTGAGAGTATCTAATTTCACCCAAACAACATAAGCAATTAATAGGCACACTAAAAAAATGATACAACTTGGTAAAAAAATGATAATGTTGGTATAAAGTTATACAAAACGTAACCCCAAATGGCAACCGACACTAATTAGACAAAATGGTGTAGTTACAGACGGGGAAAACCGACCGCTACACTATTTTGTCTAAGTAGTGTTGGTTACCATTTGGAGTTATGCATTGCTATAACTTTTTACCATGTAAGTTATATCATATTCTTCAGTGTGCATACTAACTACACTAAATACGATATTTAGTGTCACCAACACTAAATGTTAACTCAGCATTATTTGTCACTCGTAAACAATTTCGGGGATTAAAGTGTTGCAATTACTGTCACTTCCCAAGTGATTTTCCATCCAAATTTCAATCAACCATGACAATATTTCATCACAAGTTGCTGATAAGGGTGGGTAGGGTTTTGACCAATGGATGAACTCATCCATCATCCGTAACAATACTTGTTCACTTATTCATAAGAAGTGTCATACGAAAAGTTACCATAGTGACATAAAATGCCATATGACACAAAATATCATATTTAGTGTACTTATGTTACTTGAGTAAAAAATGATACTTTGAGTAAAATGTTATAGCAATACATAACTCCAAATGGTAACCCACATTAATTAGACAAAACAATGTAGTTATGATGAACCGGTTGAAGTTCAAGACTTCAAGGTCCGAGACGACCCTAAACTACTGGATAATGGTGGAGAGATACCAAATCTTAAGGAAGATTTGGCGGTTCGATTCCCAGCTGTGAAATCTCCTCTCTACTTGACAAAAACTTGCCAGGTGATTAACTGCCTCCTGTGCTTTCTGTCTCAAAAAAATAAAAATAAAAATAAAAATTCAAGACTTCACGAAAATTACCGATCATTCTAGAGGAATCCATAGAGTACACCTCAAATTAATTAAAAAAACGCGAACGATCCCGGCATGCAACCGGTTGGACTCGGAAAACGCTCAGATCTTGACCGACTGTGCCCAAACCTCTCCCCGGACACTGAGCTGCCTTGATCTGCCGCGCCTGCAGCTTCATCAGTATGCAGCTTCATTGAAGTTGTCCAACGGACTATGGTGGCATTATATGGGATGACATAGGAAAGTATGTGGTAGAACTCATTGAAGGATAACATAAGTTATTCAATGTTGTATGTGGGTGGAAGCACGGTAAAGTGGACAGCTCTTGATCCTTGCTCAGGTTTAAGTGAAAATGATCCAAAACTATATATATACTAACTTTGAATTTTATGAAATAGAAATTCATAAACATTTAGAAAACATATGAATCTACAAAGCCAAGCAATTTATGTTCACAAAAAACAATTTCAAATAACGTATATGTATTTTAGAAGACGGTGCAAGTGGTGGTGCAAGTGGGTGTCATTGAAAAGATAATTGTCAAAAACTTGTTTAAAATACAATTACATTACATTAAATTGATGAATTTTTGAAAAAAAATTTACGATGACCTCAATTTTATAATGAATTCAAGGAATATGAAAAGAAATTCCAAGTTCAAAATATTTAAGGTCATGAAATTTACGTTCAAAACTATATTTAGTCAGTTGCTTTTACGCGTCACTTTTGATGATAGGTTTTGAAGATCTCATATTGATATTCTATATTTGAGTACCTAACTTAACAATAGAGGTCATCATGAAAAATAATCTATTTTAAACAACATTTTGCTACTACTTATAGGCGTTTGACCAAGAAAATCATGGTTTTCATATACCAGAGCACTTTTTTGGTCCACTTTACTATGCTTGCACGCATGTGAATTTGACAAAGTTGAAACTAAATTGGGTGGAGTTTTTGATATTTGCATAGGTTGGTGACAATCCACTCAAGTTTGTGTTGAAACTTGATGAGGCCGAAATCTTGCATGGAATTTTTTTGAGAGAGTTTCCATAACCTTCATGAATCGTGCCTTAGATCCTAAGGTCATAAAAAATGATGAATGATATTTCTCTGTACAATCAGAACAAAAGATTTGGCCGATAGCATGTTTCCTAGTGGCAAAGGAGTCGTATGAGGTTCTAAAGTGGACATTTGCCCCAACAAAATTCCCGGAGGTGATTGTAGCCCAAGAATTAGGGGAACCTTTGGTGGTACCAGACATAGGAACATTCAAAGTGGAATGGCATTTGAGTGTTGATATGAAGACAATTAAATGCATGTATGACTTAAGGGCGGAACCATGTCCAAATTTGCGTGCGTCTACTGCAATCAGGAAAGGGAGAAAACAATAGTGGTGTCGGCACCGACTGCTTACCAAATAGCAAAAAATAGAGCTAAGAACAACTGAAATGGAGGTTTGTTTGCAAACAATGTCAACATGGGGCCTATTGAGGTTGGCAAAAGAGACAGGTGGAAGCCTATTTTACCCATACCATTAGAAAAAGTTCACATCTGCACCCTACATGCTCTAACTAGAATCACAGAAAAGCTATTACACTTGCATATCATGTTCATTTGGAACATGTCCAACCCAACAAGAAAGGAAGTAGCAATAGACATAATGGAGAAATCTCTATCAGCTACAGGCATGCATGGTGGGAACGTTATCATCAACAATGACATTGACCGCAATGGACCCAACATCAACATACCCAAAAAAAACCCTCTCTAAGTGGAGTTAATGCTGGGAGGTTGTTCCAACCATCAATTTGGTCTGGCCAAGATCGAGTGTGGAAAAATGTCCTTCGTTCGGAAGACAACCAACTGCAACGAGGTCAAGCCTACCTTGGTAGGGTGGCAACATGGATTGCTTTGGAACAAATCTACCCATATTTGTGTGGATTGACTCTCACAGACAATCAATGCTTTGCATTCCAAACAAAGGTGGAAGAATTTGGAAGGTTGTTCATACGCAATTTCAAGGAAGAACATGTCACCCACTACATGGTGAGTCATTTTTATTTTAATTGTGATTTTGTTTTCTCATTGTCGTATTGTTTAAGTTGGGGCCAAATCATTGACTTTGCACTTTATTTATGGTTTGTAGCATGTTCTTATAAAGTACGCCCCATGGTTCATTCAAGAATATGGAAGTTTGGTTGTTTGGAACAACCAGGGGATGGAGAAGTCCCACCATGCGCCCAATCCAGTCTTCAACACCACACCCAACATGGTGGTACAGAAAGAAGAACTAGTGCAATTGTACAACAGTACCAACACTAGTATCGAAATATCCAACGTAGGTTTGCAAACAAGGCAAAATTGAGGGAAGAGTCTTTGCAAACCCCTATTGTTGATGAAAACAAAGCTCAAATTTTTGAACATAAACGCATAGCCTATCATGCATCGAGCGCAAGTGTTGCCCATGCTCATGGACTGCAACTAGAATTCGCGATGGTAGCAGGTGGGTAAGTAGAGTTGCTGACATCTCTCCTACTTCAAACTCAACAGTCCCAATTGAAGTGGTGGACCCAATTTCAGCCCCTATTGGATATTATGAAACAACTTAGATTGTAGGGTTAGAGATACAATATACATTAATTGTTGTAAAGTAGGAGGTAGCTTTATATTGAAAATTGGGGAATTGTTTGTATGGAGCTTTGTGTTAGAAATCAAAATAGAATGTCCAATGTCTTATGCAAACACCTACTTCTGGGCACGGGAAACGAATGAATGGATCCTCTTACCACAAACACCTCTAATATAATTGTTGTACCCAAAATGTGCCCATGTGTACACAACATAGAGTGTTGGATCCACTGCCAATTTAATATTGTGACAGGTTGAACCACCCTAAACCCGTACCCTAGCGATTCTATATTAGGATACGGTTGCCCACATCAAATAGACATGCCTAATTCAAATACTTTTATCTTTGCACACAAATCTAGTAAGATATGAAACACGCAACTAGACTCACAAGATGATTAGCATATCCAAATCGTGCCCGTAGCCATTTGCCCCATAATTTTTGGAGCTCAAATGAATATCTTATTCATTATCAAAGTCAAGATTCTCATGCTCATGAAGTATTGAGCGCCTTAGTGAGCATATTTTGAGCATGTAGTCCAATCCATTTGAAACACATGTCTTTTTGGTGTCCATTCTTAGATCCACACATAACCACGTACCATTTAGCTACAATTGTCCAACTTATTGCAATGTTTGAATTAAGCACGTCTACCTTACATTTCCACACCTTAACAACAAATATGAACACAAATACAATTAACAATATGTATTTGTATCCATGACCACTCAAGGTGCCCAGTCATATGATGTGATACACCGTGATGATACTCACTCCACCAGCCATGTTGGAAACTTTGGTGGGAAATGAATAATTACGATCCTCCCCCAATCTTTCACTTTCATTCCTTGAACGTGCCATCACGTGATGGCTCATTTCTCACATGTCTCCATGTTATCCGCCTCTAAACCTGGCTCCAATCACATTTTGGACTCCTAGCCCCAATGATATTTGGTGCCACCGGCTTTGTTCAAGAGAAAATTTGGCAATTATGATTTCCATGTTAACTTGTACCTTGTCATATGATGTACCCAGTGGTGGTTGAGTGTAGTGTGAAACCTAAACCCACGGACCCTAGACCCTAGACCCTACTCCAAATGATTTTTCTTGTAGTATGCTCAAATAATCTCAAGAGATTCTAGCTCAAATTTTGAGTGAACCCAAGTTTGGTAGATTACATTGCCAAGTAGTGAAAGAATAAGCAAAACATATCATAACCTATTTGGAAGTTTGTATATTTTCATTCATTTGAAATCATTGGTTTCATCTTGGTTTACCATTCAAGCCAATGATTGATAATTTTGAGTTCATAATCATATTGAACCCTTTCTAAGGTGTAATAGGTTGTAATAATTATCTATAACAATGGCAGTTGCTGTTACAAGAAGGTACAACCATGACAAGACACCATCAAGACCCTTTTGCCTTAGCCCCAATGATATGTTGGGGCCAACATGTCATTGTGTAATGTATGTTTGAAGATTTAAATATACCACATGGTCAATGTTTATTTAATTGTGGGAAGAGGGGAGGGCTATATGATATTTGACGACATACTAACTATAGTCATGATTTTGATAGTGGATAAGGTGTTCATTATAGCTTTTTGCACAATATGTGGAGAGATGGATACAAGCACAACTAGGTTCTACTAACCATACCATACTTATACTTATTGTGTCTTTCATATCCTAATGATACCATGATCCAATCAAGACCTTAGCCCCAATGAGATTTTGTTGCCATCATATCCAGTTGCGTAATGTTGACAAGATCATATAGAACATGGAACCCGCCCATGATATCATTGGTGACATCTACCAAGTACACGTCTTAGGCTTTTGAATTTATTGGCTTGTTGTGACATTTGTAGTTCATTTTCAAAGTCAAAGGCTATAAAATATTTACTTCCAATCCAACATAATGTTCATTGTTATGATTTGTTTGTACGAATTCAAGCATGTTGTGACAAGTTTTTGATTTAGAAAACTTGGCATTTCTAATTTGCCAAATATGTTTGATGTGATTAGTCATTTCCTTGTACAAGTAATGTGAACAAATAATTGATTACCAGGGGGAATCACAATTCAGACTCCTATCCCCAATGATATTTGGTGCCACTGGCTTTGCGTAGAAGAAAGATTGGCAATACTACAAATGCCCTGTCATGAATTTGATAATGGATAAGGTGTTCATAAAAACTCAAAATTTGAACATTTAAATGTGGAGATGGCTACAACCATGGCTTGGATTTTCTAACCATACCATACTAATTGTGTGTTTAATATCCTGAAAGTAGAGGACTATTCGGATAAAGAGACCATTTAGACCCTTCTACCTTAGCCCCAATGATTTGGTTGAGAGGACTAGGTGGGCAATGATATATTGGTGCTAACATGTAAGGGTAAGATTAGTTGTGGAGATTTTGTAGAGTTAAATATTAAGTGGTGCCATGTGATGCAATGCGACTAACACTCAATTACTAGTCCTCACACTCCACCATGTTCCCATCAGATCTAAGTACCGTCGTCTCTATATTGGAGTGCCTAAGTACAACGCCGCCTTTGTCAGATTGGAAAACAAGGACGTTGGCAGTTGCCATAGTACGTGTCGTCTCATGCATTGGTGGTTTCAGCTTTCAATTTGTCTTGCTCTCAGTAGGTGTGTTGGATTGGTAGCATTCAACATTACTCCACTTAGGTTGTTGCATTTTGCCAAGAATTGTTAGGACCACTCCAGTTTCTAGTTTGCTTGAAGTTCGACACTAGGTTGTGTTTGATCTTGTAGAAACAAAAGAAGGTTTCAACAAGTTTTGTGGAATGTTGTTGGTAACTTTAGTGGATTGGAACACCTAGCTCAATTTTAGCAGCTCCTCAACCTTTATTGCATGTCCTACTCTTGTTTTATGGTTAGTTTTGTTGTGCCACTCCTTCTAGTCAAATTCATCTTGAATTCTTGGGCTCAAGTGTGAGGTGTGATCAACATGAGCGCTTCCACTTGTCGTGTGCTTCGTGAAGGTGGAGGTAGTAGGGAGGGGGGTAATGGAGGTGCCTCTGGCTCGCGTAGGATTTGGCATGACATTCATGATGCATTAGAGACAATGATGCATACTCAATGGGATGACCCCATTGACCTACACAAAATAGAATGGGCTTTGAGGAATAAATTGTTAAGGGCAACACCATTCTTGATGGGGAGATGTGCAACGAGGTATGACGAGTCCTGATTCAATTCCACACTAGGTCTTTGTAGGACATGCCCATTCCCCACCAAAATTCTAGAGACCATCTGCCCATCATGGAACTATGACGCTACCTGGCCTTACATGGACAATGGCAACAAGTCCAGGTTCCCCCTAAACAAATGCAGAGACCCCACTGCTTGAGACACCTACTTTGCATTGTACAAAAGAGTTTATGGGGAGAAGCACGGGGGGGTCACTCCATTGTCAAGTAGAATACCACGTGCGAGACAAAAAAATCTACTTTTTTCTAAAAACACCACCAAAATGGGTCAAAATTTTATCAATTTTTTTTCATGTGTAGATATACACGGTATCTATTACATAGTAAAAAATGGTAACCAAATTTGATGATCTGTTTTTTTAATAAAACATACCGTTTCTAACTAGAATGACGCATAATTGAACTAAAACAATTACTAAAAAAAATGAAGATGACTAAAAATTTCAAAAAAATATGCAAAAGATATTATCAATGGTTATGTATCTGTAGAAAAAAAATCATAATTTTTAAAATTATCTATGGCATATAATATAGGGTAGCAAAATTGTCTCGCACGTGGTATTCACTCGACAATGGAGTGACCCCCCCGTGGGGAGAAGCCAAACATTCTTGTGAATTTGGGGGAACCAATGCCCAAATCACCTGACCCCATCAACATAGCTCCTTTGGCAGTCATTCCACCCACTATGGACACACCAGGAGGGAGCTCAAGGGGGTGTGTGAGCCCAAGATGGTGCCCACATGTGTTCTTAACCCTTTGAAACTATTAGAAGTTATGTTTTGACGTTTTATGATTATTCACAAAAATATAAAAAGAGTGAGGCTTGAGTGAAGTTATGTTTAGACCTTAGGTTGATTAGAAGTTTAGCGGTGTGAAGAAAGTTCCTTAGTTAGGTGAGCATTGTGTGTGGTGAACCAAGGGTGGCTCCTTGAGTTAAATGTTTGAATTAGGATCTATGTTGTTGGTTTAAGAGTTGAAGGCTTAAAGGATAGGATAAGAGCTTACAAAGTAGGAGAGGATCGAGGGGCTTATCTTGAGCTTTAAGGGGTGCTCACCCCTTCCCTCCCCCTATATATTCCTCTCTCTCACCTTCTTCACTCACTTGTGTTCCTATTCACTCTCTCTTTCCTTTGTGCTCCTTGGCACCCCATGTGTTATAAGTGTGGGTGTGTGGGAAGCAAGAGAGGAGCACGTGTGTGTGCAAGGTTTCAAGGTGAAGAACCAAGACCAATTAGTCTTGAAGATTAGCTTCACATTGTTGGATGTAGTCTTGGAGTTAAGGCACTTAGAAACAAATGCTTAGCTAATGGTGTTCAACTTCTAGCATTTAGGGTTATAGTATTTAGATTTATAGTGTTTAAACTCATGACACCTAGATTTATAGCATTTAGATTTATGTTGGAGCATTAGCACTTAATTTTGTGAGTTTAGCCGAAAGCTGGGTTCAGACCAGCTGAACTGCTGGGTTTCGAGCTGGGTTCAGACCAGTTGAACCGCTGGGTTTCGAGCTGGGTTCAGACCAGCTGAACCGCTGGGTTTCGAGCTGCATTCAGACCAGCTGACCCACTGGGTTTCGAGCTGCGTTCAAACCAGTTGACTTGCTGGGTTTAAGCTGGGCTCAGACCAGCTGACTTGCTGGGTTTTGAGCTGGGTTCAGACCAGCTGAACTGTTGGGTTTCGAGCTGGGTCGACCAACTAATTTACGGCCGAGTTCAAGTTGGGGTTGTTAGTTGGCCAGTTAAGAGGTTAATTAAAAGGCTAATTAAGAGGCTAGTTAGTTAGGCTAGATGGTTAGGCTAGTTGGGTTAGTAGCTGCATTAAGGTGTGAACTTGGGAAGTTGTTGTGAGGGACTTGTGGAAGAGGAGGCGATGATAAGTTGTATAAGTGTTTTTCAACACTTGTATTAAAGACTCATGTGCCTCATGGAATCAACAAGCCATAGCCTCAGTGAGGTGTCATGCACTAGTGAAGAATCGTCAGCCAGGACCAAGTTTGCAAGAGGGAAATCTTTGAGGGCATACGTGGCAAAGGCGGTGGGGTGGACTCTTGAGAAAGCCAAGGATGTACCTATGCAAGAGAATCACACTAATAAAATGTCATGACTTGAAGTAAGTTGTAAGTCCATCAAGGTAGAACTTACATTCCATGTTACTACAAGTTTTTATGTTATACATGTGATCTCCAAACCCATTACCCGGACTAGGACGCTTAAGGGTGGTGGATTTGGCCTCACAGGGTGTTGGATAAATGAGGGGTATTCGAGTCAGAAGATGAGAGCGGAAGAAATAGGTGACAAAATGTGACGTGTAGTTTCACAACCAACCCTTGAAGAAAAGGGATTCACCGTTTGTGCAGAGGGTGGAGCAACAAGAACGATGCCAACTGTTTTTGAGGAGGCCAAGCTGTATTGAACACTAGCCTCATTGATCGCCTGGTAGAAACAATCATTTTGCTAGATGATTGAGTTTCCTACACTGTGGAACCACATGTTAGTTTGATGGGCTCTATATTTAAGAAGTTCCAATGGTGAGAATTATTGGTTATGACGTAGTGTAGAGAACTAATGGTGAGATGTAGTGGTGAGAAGTTGCAATGGACTTATGTATTCCTACAATTTTGATGTATATAGTTTAAAGATATATTTTTGGCCAAAAAAACTATTTTTATAGTCAAATCTTGGAGCTATCAATGTACAAATGCAAACATAAAGCAATATAGTTTTGAAAAACTGTAAATACAATTTTTGTGTACTTTGTTTCCATTGAATGTATATTCTTCTAGTGTTGGGTGGATTCTAGACTAATCATATGATTCACATGTGTTTTGGAAACAATTTTGTCACTAACTATCCACCTTGCTTGCAAAGTAGAACAAATGTCTTTATAATAATATTAGAAGTTGTTCTTGCAGAGGACTCATGTTGATCCAATTCCCAATGCCAAAAGTAGGTCTAATTTCTTTAATATTGACAGTTTGATGGTTGCCCCAAAACTTTTTATCTTTAAGGGTTGTTGAGCTCCAAAGTAGGAGTGGTGTCACCATATCCTAAAGTTGAGTGCCTTCATACCAATAGACATGTTCAATGTGAGGATTTTGATCCATTTCCCAAAGCCAAAATGTTAGACATATTAAAGTTATCCTTAGAGTCTCAAGATGTCGGGTGAAAGTCAGGCTGCAGTCCCGAGTTGAGAGATCTATTCTATATTTACAGGGTTTGTTTTCTTGTGTCAGTAGACTAAAAATAATGATAGGGTCAATCTTTGGGAACCTTGAGTTGGGACCCTCGGGAGCTTTTGATCCTGACTCCTTTGTTTCTAGAGGCACCCTACCCCCTTATGAGCCAAATGTAAGCAGGCAGCTGCGCTGGCAAGCTGCCGACTCTGCCAGGCAGCTGCGCTGGCAGGCTGCCGACTCTGCCAGGCTGCACAGGGTTAATTAAAGCTCCGGCAAAATGGGACAGGCAAGCTCCTTAAGTTTACGTTAATCCACCTAAACTCAAAGTACAAGTCTAAAGTCAGGTCTCCCAAGGCTGAGATTTTAAGGATAACTTTATTAGAGTTATCCTTTAACTCAACCGGAGTTTTAGTAGGGAGTCGGTTGTTTCGCATGCAAAACTTTCCATGTTCGGTAAGTTTAGGGTGCATGTTTGGAATCAATGCGGAGGCTTGAAAGAGGGACATTCCATATTGGTCCTTTGGGTACCAAACTCGTTTTGGCATGCCTCGTTTTGACATTCCAAGCATGCACCCTAAACTTACCGAACATGGAAAGTTTTGCATGCGAAACAACCAACTCCCTACTAAAACTCTGGTTGAGTTAAAGGATAACTTTATTGCACACACTTCTAACACTTGGAACTTTTTTTTAACATACAAACACTTCCAACACTTAGAATCCATATGTAAAAAGGCGAATTTGGTGGCACAAGCTACTTTCAATAGAAACTGACCACCTACTTTACAATACTTATTCAAAATATTACTTTACTACCTTGCCAACTAAGTTGCTTCACAATCTGTAATTGGGGTTGACTACGGACCCACCAATCCAATTGGGTTTTGTCCAAATTTTCACAAACTCATGCTTTCAGGTAAACCAACAAACAATGCTGAAGATATGACTGATAAAGTAATATGTATGGCAAGAACACTTGCCTTGTGGAAACACCAACATTTAGGCTTTGGGAAATGGATCAAAGTCCCCACAACAAACACTTCTACTATTATAAAGGTACTCAACTCCAAGTTATGATGAAAACACTCCTACTTGGAGGTCAAGTTACAACAACCCTTCAAGGCAAGGAGTTGGACAAGACTTTTAACACTCATACTCCACAATTATCAAATGTGTGGTGGCCCCAACCAATATCATCATAAACTTACCTTCTATTCAAATGGAAATTTACCCATTATCGAGACAAAGCGTAGATTTGGTTCCTTCGAAAGCCTTGTTTGACAAAATGCGCGGAGACCAATCTCGGCAACAGGGTTGTGCTCTCACACAGCAGCAGGCGAAGCTTCCTCAGCTTAACTCGATGCCACTTGGACATCACCCTCATCGGCCCCACGACTAACAGACTTCCCATCCTGCAAATGCATATAAAGGACTCGTCGGATTGTCTCATCTCCAATCTACTCGATCCCACTGCTCCCTCTCGCCTTGTGACTATTGCACAATCACCAGAAAGGGACAGATATACAATTCCACTTCCTTACTTACCTCAGTCTCATTTGAATCCTCTGGGCATCGATCGCTTGCGGTGGGGTTGTTTGTCAGTAATCGGTTGTGATCTGTAGCCATGGGGTTGACGGTTGTGGGTGTGGCCGTATCCACTTGCACTGCCCGAGTGTTGGCCACTCTGTTCGAGAAGCATGTGGAGGACTTCGAAATTAAGCCCTTGGACTTTGCATCTCGAGAACACAAGAAGCCCGAGCACCTGAAGCTGCAGGTGTGTATTTCTTGGCTGATTAACGTTATTTATCTCCATCTCTTTGAGGATTTTTTCTGAAGAGGTCGATCGGGAGAGTTCCAACCCTCTTGTGTTGCGTGTATCACCGTTGTCCAGTATCTAGGATGATATTAGATGGTACACTATTTATTGAAACTGGTACATCTACCATAATATTAGCTATTAGGATAGACGTGATGAACTTCAGGGCCTCCATGCAACTAATTTAGAGCAGCTCCATTACATCTTGGGCCATCGTTATTCTTCGGTCTGCTCGTTAATTGTCGCCCAAGGAGGAGTTTCTTCTGTACTTCCTCGGCGGATCTAACGAACTCCTTCTGGCTTGTGTGTTGTAGCCTTTCGGAGTGATCCCAGTCCTGCAGGATGGTGATTTCAACATCTTTGGTGAGAAACTCTGACCCTGCTCTAATGTAACATTTTGTGCAAAATCTCGAGGACACATGTCAATCTCATTTGAAACGAAAATACTATGTCAGATTGATAAATTTGTCCCCCTGCGTCATCAAGAATCTTGCATGGATGTTTCGTGCAACTTATAAGCTAGTTCGCTGCTGGAACGAGTTCTTGGTACCTTCCTTCCTTCCTTAATTTCCCGTATGAATTTGTCATACGCAGAGTCTCGTGCCATCGCCAGATATATATCGGAGAAGTTCGAGCATCAGGGCACCCCATTGTTCGGCAAGACTCTCAAGGACAGGGCTCTCGTGAACCAATGGTTGAAGGTGGAGTCCCAGAACTACAACCCCGCAATATCCAGCATCGTCTCGGAGGTGGTGTTTAACGTCGAGTATAGGGGACTGACCACCGACGAGCAGGTTGTGGAAGAGCAATTGGCCAAGCTTGAGAAGGTGCTGGACGTGTACGAGGAGCATTTATCGAAGAACAAGTACTTGGCGGGGGATTTCTTCAGTATGGCCGATCTGTCACACTTGCCACATACACATTATCTGGTAAATGTGGCTAAGAGAGGCGAAAGCGTGACCTCCAGGAAGCATGTGAATGCGTGGTGGGAGGACATCTCTTCCCGTCCTGCCTGGAAGAAGGTGCTTGAGCTCCAACCCATGAAGTGATTCAGAGCTTTTACTCACAAGACTTAGTCTACCAGCTGCACCGTTGCCAAGGTTTTGGTTTCTGTCCATGCCCTCGCGCGAAATTCTGTGCAACAGTTTATATACAGTATATATGTATATGTTTGTCACGTACTTCGCGAGTATAGTTAGTTCGCTGCGTAAGTTTCTAGAACGGAGATCAAATCATTAGACACAATTGAGGTGTTCAGGCACTCAGCTCGATTCTTGCAACACACTGTGAGTCATAATCAAATCAAATGAAACTGCTAAAACCAAGATGGTAGAGACCAATTCAAGCAGTACAAATGTGTTTTCTCAAAGCAAGTCCACGGTTTCTGAATCCTGTAGACATTCAAGAGCTTCAAATGTATCTAAACATCGCTCTCTTCATTACAGCATGATGCGGCTGATTGTCCAAATGCAATTTGTAGAGATTCTGTAGGATTCTGAGCTCAGCTGCAAGTGGTGTATCTAATGATCCGAAACTATTGTTGATGTTGTATTTGTAGATTGGAAGTCAGATTTTTATGGTTTTTTGCATACTGGGCAATCGGCAATTAGTGGTTCGGGTGTGAGTAGCTCCTTCGATCTTACACTGGCGGTTAATACTGCTAGGGTTTGACATTCCATTCAAGTCTGAGGGCTTCTATAAGTGGGTTTTATTTGTCGTGTATTTGTTAACAATAAGATATATGATCAATGCGTTATTCCTTTCTTTGATTTCTTAATAGATATAGCAAGCTGAAGCATGCACTGCACAAATGCAACTCAAGTTCTTCCATCGGTGAAGGCCACTTACACCCATGGCAATTTCAAATGGAAATGAAAGATGGCCACCTTCACTGGAAACATTTGTGAAAGAATTGGTGGATGAAATTGGTAGATTGGTGAAGTGATTGGTTATCCTCTGGTTTAATTGTTATACGGGATGCAAGGACTCTTGATTGAAATTGCAATATGCAAGTGAAATATATATATATATATATACACACACCAAGCCAATTATCCACTTCAAAACAACCCAAGTGTCTCTCACCATGTTAACAAAGGTCATGCCCGCCAATTGCATCATGTTGACACCTACATCGAATTGGGTAGGGATTAGCTTTCAGATTTCCAATATTATGTTGTAGATGGAAGGATGAGTAGGTGAAGGAACTCTGAAGGATTTGCATAGCCTAATTGGTGCTTGTTTTTGAATCCGATTGACAATTCCCACCAAGAATTACCAATCATTCATTTTGAGTCTACTTTGTATTAGACTTCAGCACCCGCCATTACAAAAACCAGTAGGATATACTTGTAAGTACATCGTTTATGGTATTTAGTGCATGCGCACTATTGGCGAATAGTTAACACTAGATGCCTAGTGGTCTCAAAGTGTCAGGTTTGCTAATTGTCAACATTATCGAGCATACTTATGGCAAGCGTCATGTGTTTACATTTGGTATGCAATAGGAAGATATTCTTGAGCATACGAATGTCAAGTGTCATTTGAGTACAACTTTGTAGACCATTATGTATTATAGGCATACACGTCATAACACTATTGAGCATACCATCTTGTGGGCTATGCTTATTTCATAGGCTAAGCTTAGAAGTGCACTTGTATACATGTCAAAATAACCCACCATTGAAAGGTGGTACTAGCATGCAGGTGAAAGGGTTCTTCATTTGATGTTGCTTCCTCAAGGAGTTGGCGTTCATATTCTATTTTAACCCATACTTTGCACCTTGTTCTAACACCCTTCCAAGAAAACTTTGTGTATGTATAGTAGAATGCCTCAAGTGGAGGGCTTTCCTATGTGTAAGGACATTGAGACCAAGGCGCGCGGGAGCCCAAGGCCTAAGTTACCTTACACGTAAGGAAGTCCGACACAAAAGGCCTTCTATTGCATAAAACACCGTTGGTTTTGAATCCTATTAGTTTGATTTTCCTACCCGGTGCATGCCACCCGTGGAGTTATGTGCATACACTTGAAGCAACTTCATGTTCTGCAAATTCATGATAATAACAAAGGGAAGAAAAAACAAAAGCAACAATGTTTTATGGAGGGCAAAGACATGACAAGTCCTTATTAAAGGTGCTACAACAACATTGCAAGGTGATTCTAGGAGAATAACATGTGTCACTTGCTACAATCTACATATAGTAGATTATCTTGCTTGACGAACCACAAGGGCTTGTCTTTCCTCAATTCTATTTTGCAATTGCAAAAATGATTGACATTGATTATTAGTTTAATCAAACACATAAAGATTTGAGTATGATGCATTATTGTGGATTCATATCATGTACTTTTGTGCTAAGAAATGATCAAGTGGAAATTTTAAATGTGCTATTATTGAATCAAAAATTTAAATAATTTAATGTTTGACAAGCCTAAATTGTCAAAATGACCAACAATGTTAATACATTCTAAACTCCGTAATACCATACTTGTGGCAACCAAAGTGCATATGATATTACGCAGTTTTGTTGTGTTAACATGGATGCATGATAATAGAGAATTGGTGTAGCATGTGACATTATGGAGTAACACAAAATATAACATTGTAATGTTGAAAATCACGATTTCATGCATGGGACACAGATAATCTCTCAAAGTTGCACACGTATGCAAAGCTTAACTCCTATACATGTGACACTGCCTTGCACAAACCACTACAACAAGAGGCTCGTTCTGAAGTTGGCACCACAAGGAGTGAGATGGTTAGGGAGAGGTGCATACTCCAGAGTCTGGTGCGATGGTTGGTGCCAACGATCAAAACTCCCACTTGGTCAACAAGAATTTGACAAATATAGATTCCTATGGAGATTCACAAAATAAAATCGTGCTCATCCCTCTAGCCCTGTAAATCCCCGTTCACTGTTCACCCTAATTCACTTCGCATAGCGAAGCTTGAATAGCTCGAATGTCAAATCTGGAGCCACAGAGCATTCCTAAATGGTATAGTGGTGTTCACCGAACCCATGATAAGCATCTTGGAGAGTAGAATATATACACTCAGTGAGATTCTTTTTAGGCAAGGCATTGAAGTTGACTCTTCCAGCTGGTGTCTTGATTCTTGAAGAGTCTTTGGCCGAAGACCAGTAACAAGAACAATGAGATCATGCCACTTGACAGTGCTTGGCATTCACGCATGGAATTATGGAGCTTGAAACAATATATAATTCATTGGAGACAGAAGAAATCCCCAACAATTGAGTTATGGTGATGTTTCATAGTCCTAAACCTAAAACCTTTCCATCCTAACACCTCAGTGAAGCACATGGTGATGGATTGAGCACTTTGAAAATGAAGGCTTGAATCATATTTGTCAACCGTGGACAATTCAACTGTAGATTTTGGATAATTTATTGAATGTGATCATGTGTTGCAATGCAATGCATTCTCGGACGGCGATTCTACTTGGAATCTTTGATCAAAAAACCGTAACAAATCCGATTGGTATGTAATATCAGCTCATCAAAAAATTTCCTCAGCGCTAATTGTGCTCCCTACTGTGCCTCAGTCCTTTGTGCTCAAGCTGATGGGAAAGCCATCCTCACATGAGCAAAGCAAACCCTATCCAAATCAAAATGCAAAACATTCTCAAATTCCAAAGTAGATGTTGAACTGTTAGCATGTTTGCAATCAACTTTCTCCATCAAACCACATAGTGTTAGCCACAAGGCATTAACAAGAACATCAAAAAAATCTATAATATCTAGATTCCTAAACGAGAATGTGTTACATGTGAAGGCATCTCCACGGGACACATTATATTGTATCAGAGTTTCTAGAAGACTTTCAATTCACATAAGACTATATTAAATTAAGCGATCATTCACATCCATCTCCCTTGCGATATAATTCATATTTGGAGTTTTCGATTGTAGCTTGAGCCAATTCTCCAAGCATTCGCAACTTCTTTGCGAGAGAGAAGGGAGGCAGAAGAAGAGGAGAGGAAGGCTTCTCAAATTTTATGGGATTGTAGATATGGTGGTGGTTTTGGAAGATGGGTGTGGATCCTCCATTTCTAGTAGATTTCAAGGGGTTCCAAAAACGATTGTCAGCCATAAACCCCCACCCTTTTGCGTCTGTAGTCCGAGTGGGAGTCTATTGCTCACATGTCTTTGTTGACTCGTAGCCTCAGAAACTCCATACTCATGCTCCAATAAATTTAAATACAAAACACACTTTTTTTTTATTAAACACCACAGGGCAGTAGTATTGAAAAATACTTATGCACCTACGATGATGATTACACCATGACCATGCTAACATCCTCTTCTCATTCTAACTTCCGAAATAATCTATGTACTATCCAACTAATCATGCCAACTCCTGGCACTCTAGGGCATCCTCCCACACATTAGAGGTGCATCAAAACCTTCTTAACTACACCCTTACTAATCAAGCTCCTTTTCTTGCCACATTGCAAGGGCCTAGGCCGTGCAACTGTAGGTCTGGCTTAAAGCCTCACAATTACACCCAGGCCTTCACTCTCAACCTCAAAGCCCTGGACCCCCTTCCTCTCTCTGATTCCCACTCCAGCTCTAACCCTGCCTCAGACATGGCTCCGAGCCTCGGTAATTCTTCAACACTGCTGAATTGAAATCCCGGCCCCTGGATCCACAATGCCGCTCCTGAATCCCAATCCTAATTCACACCTGCTTCAGAGTTCAACATCCATAATGCAGCTCCTGAATCCAACGCCGAACCACCTCAGTGCCCCTGGGCCCAAGTCCTAATTCACACTTGCTTCAGAGTTCGAAATCCATAATGCGGCTCCTAAATCCCAGCGCCGAACCACCTCGGTGCCCCTGGGCTTGAATCCTAATTCTAATTCGCTTCAGAGTTCAAAATCCCTAATGCGGCTCCTGAATCCAGCGCCGAACCACCGCGGTGTCCCCGGGCCCAAATCCCGTTCGGAATTCACCTCTCAGTGCGACTCCTAAGTCGCTAGCCAAATCCAGCTTCCAAATCTACTTCTGTGATAAAAAAAATCTAGCTTCCAACCACCTCGGTGCCCCTCTGGGCTAATCTCCTCGTTCTCCCCTCTCCCTCGCCGCATTAGAGTTTTTTCTCGAACCAGGGGACCCTGATCCGAGGATCCAGGGCCTTAGCCCCCCGCCGTTAATGGCCCATCTCCCTTAATGAGCCCCCCTTAAGCCTAAATCAAACATCTCAACATCCTAAGTGGCAGCTTGATCCAAGCTCAAGCCACACCCTCACAACATTGCCCTTACACTAATTAAACAATTTAAATGTCTTTTTAGTTTCTTTTCTTTACATAAAATAAACACCTAACTCAAATCGCAACAAAACAATTTAATGACTCTAAAATCACTCCTACCTTCTAAGCTATCTTAACCACGTGGCAATTCTGAGTTACTGATGTGATTTTTGGGTTAACAAGAAGTGTGAACACATTATTGGGCTCACAAAGATATGTGGCACAATGCAAGAGTGTGGTTTGACTTCTTTGGTGGCTTGCATTGATGTCAGAACCATGATATAAGGGAGGGAAATGTGACAATAAAGAATGAGATTTGAATTGAGAACATTTGTTCCCTAGGGTTTTGGGATATCAAAGAAGAAGACTATGACCATATGAAGGTTGATAATACGGAGTTTGGGGTGTAGTTTTTTTTCCCCAAATGGAAGTTGGGATGGCCAAGAATTCAATTCATGCGGTGAGATATTGTATGTGTGCATAAAATAGATGGGTCTTCGGTTGTTTGTTTCTTAATCAAACCGCTATATTGATTGGCATATGGTTGTGGTGAGGATCAAAGAGCAAACATCATAAAGACACATGTTTAAAAGAGATTGGACTACGTCTTCAAATATTAATAACTGCTCTACACTCAATAGTGAACACAATTGGGAGGGCTTACATATCTAGTTAAGCAACCAACAAACATGCACTTTGAATAATCATAACTAAATCAGAGGAAGTTTGATTTTCAATCTAGTGTTTGCAGATGTTTCATCGTAGATTTGTTAATGCAACACGAGTTTTGTTGTGTAAATGTAATCGGTAGAAGTTGGAGAACATGAAAAATGAACCAAATAACACCCACATACCTTGTATTCTTCCCTCAAATCCACCTTGAGAGGCAAGAAGAGCCAAGATTTACTTTTGTGGCATGCATCTCATGTGGCACTTTATCTCACTATAGCACATGCACTAACTATCCCTAGACATTGGATGGATGACCATAAAATCTCGAAATTATTTAGGATGCATAGTCTTCCTTTAACCCACGCAAGTCATGATTCCATGTGTCCAACTAAGGGGGTGAGTGGTACATTTAGCTTGGGAACTATCCAAATCCTGAAGGTAGGTACATCCCAAGCGAGCCAATTGCGTCTTGTTAGCTTGATAGTTTAGTATCTCAATGCTTTGCACCAATATATCTCCAATTTTGTAGATGACCTTAATGTATAATATATACATGGCGTGGTCTATGATGTTCAATTTTCAAGCACATATTTCCATGCTAACTTTTGTGGAATCTATGCGCTTGGGCATTTGGTGGTGACCTTGAGCTTAGAATGGTCGATGCATTTTGAGCACATAGTCCAATCTCAACGTACCACGCATCTTTTTGGTATCCGGTTTTTACTACAATTTTCGTCGTATATCGATTAAATACAGTTTTCAATGAGGAAGAGTGATCACATACCACCCACACAAGGCATGCATCCCTACAATGGGCACTTCTAACCCTACAAACATTTTCTCGACTGCTAGATTGGTTCAAAAATGATGTCATCTGGTCAATCATTGCAAATAAGGAAGATTGTCATTTCATGTTTTAGAGGTGAAAAAACTATATAGGAGTCCAAAGTGAAGATTCTCTTTCCCCTTAAAATGTTCACATGGACCCTCCCAACCGTGTTAGCTATAAAAACTAGAACGATGTTTATATTATGAGCACATAGTCCAATCTCATCATCAGAACACGTGTCTTTTTAGTACCAACTTTTTGCCTCATTCTTTACTATAAACCTTGTCATGTACCATTCAACAATGACAAGTGTCCAATCAAGAAGAATGACCACATCAAGGCCGTTAGAACCCGCTCCACATTGGAGGGGCATATGTTATGTATCTGAGATGCTGGGTTTAACTTAGTTTCTACTGATTGCGTGAAACTCACTAATCAGATACTAATAACTCGCTAATTCCTCACCATCACACTAATCTAACCCTAACGCGAGTTCTCGTGCTGGGGCGTGTTTCTTCTGGCGCACTTAACTTACACCTCATTTCTGCTCGTTGAGTGTAGCACTCGCTTTCTCCATTCCATTCCTTTCGAATTTCTCATCCCGCAGCCACCCGATCGCCCCATACTGTCTCGCTGTCTCCGTCCTCCAACTTTTTCATTGCACAAATTGGATTGTGTGTCTGCTTTTTTGTTTCGGTTTCCGAGGTGGAAGGCGACTGGCTGGTCTACATGCCAAGGCCTTCTTCCAACGATGACCTCAACCTCTTTACATCTTCTCTTTCTTTGATGGAACCTCGTCAAATATTCCATCAGATTTATTCCCGGACATCCATGTCGTAGCGACTTCATTACGTTGCATTACATGCCAATCTCTAGTGTTTGGATGTCAAGGTTACGGTTCTCGATGCAGAGTTATGTGCCACTTTACAGATGATGAGTAGGCATTCTGGCTAATCCCTCAGCTATGTGCCCTGCCATTAATATCTTGAGTCCTCTTGCAACATCCATCCTATCCAAATTCGAAGTTAATGCAAAATTAGAGAGTGCATTCGGGGTTTGGCAAGCGTTGTGGCAAGGTTCCACGTGTTGGTGTTTTGTTGGACTTTGCTGATGCAGCTGCTGATGCAAGTCGTGGGATGCTTGAATCTGCATTCAAGGGTTGAGGAGGATATAGGAAGAAGCTCTCAGGGTTGGGCCTGTGGAGATTGTGCGAGGTGGTGTTGTAGCGGGGAGAGTAAGTATGCAGTGTTGCTGCATCCGGTGGACAGAGGCGACAGCATGGTGTGAGGGTTATGATAATGTGCAGAGTTGTGCTGTTATGCTCCTATACTTCCAGGTAATGTCCTCCTCCTTTTTTTGGAATGGAATTGAACCACGCATTCTCTATTTTTCCATGTGTTCATGTGGCATATGCTGAAATGACTTGCAGTCCTCCTCTTTCAAGTAGAAGAAGAGATGATTTCCATGTTGCCACCGGCGTGAATTATGGCGTTGCTTCATGTTCGAGTTGGTCTAAGTCTTTCTAATTCCGAAACGGGCATCGCGAGAACTAGAGGGCCCCCGAAGACTACTGCCTCCTTTCGGGGAACACCTCGAACGGGCTCGAACGTGCGCAGACAAGACACCTATCTCCCCCCGGTCCATGTCACTAGTGGGGGTAGTGAAATGAACCGCAGAAATCAAGTGCCAGGAAGGTCACCCATCTCAGTAGTTCAGATGGAAGTTCAGTTAGGAAGGTCACGCATCGGAGTCCGCATGGGATCTGGGTTAAGGCCTTGAGTTTAAGCCACCCATCTCCTTCAAGTAGATTAGACATGCGAATTGGAGTTGTGGGGTTGCTTGAAGATTTCCTTTGACTTCACAAATTGTTGAGAGGTGAGATGTCGTTGTAAAAGAATCAAGAAGAATGCAACGTGATTATACTACACTAATTGCATTTAGTATGTTTTCTTCTTGCTTAGAACCATGCCATAGGTGTTCTCCTTTACTTTATTTTATAGAAGTAGAATATATATATGTGTTTCCAAATTTTGTGTTTATTGAATGGTGTCTTTCACCGGATTGTACCTCCACGAGGTTAGTGCCAGCGTGTCTTCTAGCCCTATTATCTTTTCTCACCTATACCACACGCTTCTCAACCACACATACTAAAATTCGTACCTATGACATGGGAAATTTGTACTCTGCTGCTTGACACATTTATCAGCATGGTAAACCCTCAGCCAGATGGCAGATTATTATAGCTTTTGTGCAAACAGGGCATGTGTTGACCTGGATCTCTTGGGTGGCAGGTGGCCTGTGCTTTGGTTGGATCGCTGGGGGCAGCATACACAGGCCTCTTGTTAGCAAATTTAGCTCTGGCCTTATTTGCATTGGTTGCAATCGAAAGTGGTAGCCAAAGCCTAGGTCGGGCTTATGCTGGGCTTCTGGCCTTTGCTCTCCTCCTTGATATTGTTTGGTTCATCCTTTTCACTTCAGAAACCAGGTGCATAATCCTTTCCTAACCTGCAGGTTGTGGTCCACATCTTTGGGACGCGAAAAATGCTTGCATGTTGCAAAACCATATGTTGTCATCCAGAATGAGAACTGCACATTGCACACGATGTGCATATGATGTTTAGACTGTTGACGTTCCATTCCTCCAGGAACAATGACAATTCACAAGTTGTAATAGTGGACATATGACAAATTGCAGTAGATGATGATTTCCTTGGCTTTGTGTTAATGCAATTGAGGTTCTTACCTTACTCTACAAATTTTCATCTGATTGTGTGCAGGAACTTTTCAGATGTTTCAAGTTTAGGAAAGTTTGGGGCCTTTTCTGTGAAACTTGTGTTTTGGATGCAAGTAACAGGATGCGTGCTGCGTGTTGTATCATCATCTTTGTGGATTCAAATGTACAGACTGGGTGCAGCTATAGACACAGCAGATCTTTACCTTCCCATTGATTTTGATAATAGAATTGGGAACTTCAGTTCTCTCAATCCAGGAAGTCCGTCACCAGTTGCCAATACTCGAACGATGTCCATGAGTGACGAAGTCCTTGGGGGATCTATTTACAACCCAGCTGTCTATTCCTCGATTTTACAGAATTTCAATGAAGACACCTACTTTGGCATGGAGGTGAGATTCATCTAGGGAGGTATATTTGCATATCAATGATGCCCAGTCAGATATCTAAGTTAATGAAAGGAGAATCAATCTTAGATATCTGACTCATGCAAAATTCATGGCTATATGAGGATGTGGATGCGGAAGCCAAGGAGAGTATAGAGAAGGATAATTCTTCAAGAGTTATCCTTCATCTCAATGAGATTTTCTGTCGAGAGTTTGTCCCCATGATTTTTCATTGGTTGTTTTGCATTGAATATCAATAATTCCTTACCACTGGTGGTGCATGCTCGGAGGTCATTTTTGCCTTTGAATAAAGAGCAACCTATTTTGATTCATTTAGGGCCAAACTCAATTCAGCACCTCTTGGCATATCAAAATGAGTTTGAACCTATATGAACCAATATGTTCAAACCTCCACACTACCTCCAAGCATGCACTGCAAACTTATTGAACAGGGAGGTGTTGTATTCAAGTCAATCAACTCCCAACCAAAAGGCATGTTGAGTTAGAGGATGACTGCAATAGAGAAGGAAGTTGAGGTCCTACTCTGGCATTCACTGCGATACCTGATATTTCTAGCTTGAAGATCATAGGTTGCTCTTTGCTCCAAATTATAGGCATCAAAGAGCTGCATATCTAACTAGAAGCAATGTTGAGAGAAGTCACTAAATGTTTAAAAAATGTGTATCTTCTTAATTGAGGTCAAGAGGTTAGGTAGATTGTTTTGTTCTGATCAAGAGATGTAACGTTTTTATTGCACTGCCATCCACTTGGTCCTCATATTCACACTTAATTCTTTATATTGACAGTCTCCTCCCAGATTGTCTGATGGTCCAACGGCAAGAATTGCTCCAGCTGTTGCACGGTCGTTTTCCGGTAAGGCTTCTTGCAATTCCGGAGAATTTAATATTTCATTGCTAAAAGTACCAAGAGGGTGTTGAAACACATCCAGCTACATCTTTGTGACAGACAGTGATGTTCAGGAGTGGTTTTGTGAGTTGTTAAGGCTGTCCATATTTTGTGAGTTGTAACCTGGGAGTCCTACGACCTCACAACCACAATACTAGTCTTGGTGAAACACAGCTGTGGCAGGTTTCTCTTTTGTTTGCAAAATGAGCACGGTAGAGGAAGGGCTTCACTGCAGTACATTTGCACATTTTTGTAGAGTGATTTGCAGCCAGTAATGTTGAGCCAATTCTGACATCTCCAGGTCTGTTGGAAAATTCAGAGAACGCAACTTGATACTTTGTTTCTGTTTTTGAACTTTGTGACAGAACCATGACCAATTGACTGGCTGGAAGCATCTTTCAGACCTCGCTCTTGGATTTTTATCCCCACACTTGAAATTGGGTATACCTTGTAACAAAATTCTTTGCACGTGGTTATAGAGTAGTCAGAAACTTCTTGAGGTATGCTCAGGGTTTGTTCTTCTAGACGCTGTACCTCATCATGAGCTTTATTTCACCATTCTTTTTGTGTAGGACCCTCTTCTGCTCTTTGTATCAAAATTAATTGCAAATCACAATGCACACATTTGGTACAACATTATTTTCAATCTGATCTTGTCTTTACATTGGAAGGGTCGCAATTCTCTGTCAAATTTCTGTTTCATTCTTTTGCTACAATATGCAAGGCAGGGGCTAGCAGAACTTATTTTTTAAAATATGATAAAATTGACCATTTCAGAGTTGAGGACATCATTTCTACCTACTCTGAGAAGCTTTGATAATATTAATCACTGAATTTCTGCAATCACCGTCCCAAACCAAGGCTAAATTCAACTCTTTAGTATGAACATTCATACATCCTAATAGAAGCCTGATTTGAGTCTTGCCCAATTTGATAAAATTTGAAAATAGAAGTTGCGTTCGTTTGTCTGTTTATTTCAGTTGCCTTCAATGTGAAGTTGCAAATAAATAGTATAGCAAATTCATAGACCTCCATACTTTAATTGTGGCCCACTTTGAGAAAGCTACCAACTGCAATGTTTAGCTCTTATTGCACTTGTAACTATAAGCGCCAATGGTGACCTGAGAGGTTATTTCGTGGAGGGAACACCTCCCATTACACTTGGGTGGGGCCACCCCAAAGCTTCTCAATAAGTGCTCTTTCAAATATTGGAGGAGATCATACTCACACCGTCACCTTCAATTCTGGCCCCAGGGGTCGTTTTAGGAATGCCAGAGTGATCGGCGTGCAATGCTTGAAAGATTAGGGTGGTTATGTTTAATGTGGTTAATTTTTTTTTTGGTTTTATTGTTTTTGTTTTTGTGTTCTTTTGACATTGAAGGCCAAAAAGCCGATGTCAAAATGAATTAAGAACCAAGGAAAACGCTTCCACTTTTGAGGGGACAAACACAAAACACCGCAATGTAACAAAAGACTTGACAATCAAAGACAACCCACCAAAACCACCAACCAAGGACAACCCCCCCCCCCCCCCAAGCCACCAAGTGAAAAACAAGTGCCTAACTACTAAAGTGCGTTGTTGCTTCCAATTCAAGTGATTTTCATATTGTCTCTCCTACAAAGAACATTTCTAATGCCCCATGTTTGGTGGAAAGCTTGGAGAAGCACTTCAGTCAAAAAAATGTTAATCTTAACGTAATTGGCCACCCTCTCCCAAGCCACCTTGGCATACATAATGATGTCATCCCAAACGAGGTATTTCACTTTAGATTCGTGCCATTGAACATCTTGTTGTTGCGCTCAATCCAAATTGTCTAAAGAGGAATGCTACGGGGAGGATGCTAAATCTTAATCTTTTTGACAAAATTCTTAGGAGTCTTTTCCCCAAAGAGGGCTTGTTTCCAATGAAAACTATCATAGTGGTTGGTCCTAACACCATAGGGTTCATGCATGATAAGGTGGCCCATCACTAGGCTCTCTAGGCCTAAATGTAATCCCAAAATTTATGTTTGACCCACTTGTAATCTATAGGCAAAAGACACATTGCTTGGAGATGGAGCCGGTGTAATGCAAGCCTGCCATTTGTTGACTGCAACTACCTCGTGCTAGATGGACCACATGAAGGTGACTTACTTACTATATCGAAGGGGATCTCAAATATGTGACTAGTAGAATCTATAACTCCCCGGGAGGTAGCCTTGCCACTTGTTTGCCGCCCAAATCGTCCCGGATAAATATCTTAATACTTGAATCATCCCACCTCAAGTCAACATAAATCATTGTCCAAAATGGACATTCATTCATCCTTGCACTAAAATTTAGGAGAACATGAATTTTCAATGCTACCTAAAAAGTGGAAAACTTTGAGTTTGAAGGGGGATCTCAAACATGATCCAAATACAATCTAAACTCCGTAGTATCACATCTGTGGCAACCAAAGTGCACGTGATATTACAGAGTTCTATAGTGTTAACATGGATGTGTGATACTAGTGAATTACTGCGGCATGTGACACTATGGAATAACACAAAGTGCAACATATTAAATGGTGTGGTGTGGTCCGCTCTGCTTCGCCTTCCCGGGCGATGTGGCGGATGCATGCACCAACATTCAACAAGTGGCATAAGAAGAAGAAGAAGAAGAAGACACTCCACATATTGGCACATGGCGCAATGCAAGGGAGTGGGTTGACTTTTTGGTGGTTTGCATTAATGACAAAATTCGTGATATAAGGGAGAGAAAGGTGACAATAAGGAGTGAGATTTGAACTACGAACGTCCGTTCCCTAGGATTTTGGGATATTAGAGAGTGAGTGACATTATGGAGGTTGATATTATGGAGTTTATGGTGTACCACAAAATCTCTTCTAGTATATAGATTGTGGAGTTGGCCATGTGCTTCAAGTGAATTCATAGAATTTTCTCTAAAGGAAGTTTCTCAACATGGTCCAAACATAGGACAATGTTAGCTTAGACCTTTTGCACATCTCAACTTAGGGGAATGATTAAAGTTATCCGTAAAGTCCCTCAAAGAAGGATGAAACCATGGGTTTAACCCGTCTTTGACATAACTTTCTATTAAGAGCTTGTTAGCATGTATAAGAGTGCATAAGAGTGTTAGGGCCGTTTTACACATGTGACCAGTGACCGCGAGAAAAAAATAATGTTTTATAGTAGTCATGGTCGGCAGTCTGAAGACCATGACCATGAAAGTCCACATCACATTTTCAAAGTCTTGGTCACACTTCATACTGTTAAGTGGATTTTGACCAAGATATGGTGTTTTTAATGAGTTTACTTTTTTTTAAATAAAATTCAACTCCAGTAAAATTAGGTAGGTCAAAAACATAAATCCTCTAACATGGTTGCCCTTATTTTCTACTAAAGCAACCTATTTGGATTCCCTCACCACAAAATCCAAGTGACCACCAAACATTATTCATGTCTTTCATGTCACATTCTCATTCATTTCCTGACATGCTCACCCATCGTCACTTCTATTTGAGTGACCGTGTGTAAAATGAAGTGGCACTGCCACTCATTTCTCAATTCATGAGAGATTTCACAAAGCAGTAGTCCTTAGTGTAAACCAATCCTTACCCTCCCATGGTTTGCAAAATTAAAGACATTCCAAAGGATATAACATTATTTAGATCCATAATAGTGTTATGTGCGACTGACACTATTCCACAGAATATTCTCCACCTTCAGTCTGAATGTGAGAATATCCCTTTGAAATATTGTCAGTCGCACGAAACACTATTATGGATCTAAATAATGTTATGGATTGAAGATAATGATCCATGCATTTTAAAGGAATGAAAGCTACCTAATGCATCGCCTCTCATTGGCCAGTGTAGATGTCCTCAAGAACAAATTTATATTACAATGATGCATGATATGTATACATAATTGTTACGCTTGCAACCTAAAATTGTCATTGGGCATATTTCTTCAAGAAAGCAAGCACGCCTTCACTAAACTTTCTTGACTCTTGCTGCCCCTCTTTCTATGTTCATATGTTCATTTATAACCATCATAACATTATTCAGACCCATGACGGTGTTCTGTGGGACTGACAGTATTCCAGGGAATATTCCTGGAATATTGTCAGTCCCACAGAACACTGTCATGGGTCTGAATAATGTTATGATTGCTCTCCAATGTAAACATTTTGGAAATAAGTTTGAGAGAGAGAGAGTGAGAAAGATTTTCTAGGGTAAGGGAATAATACGGCGACAACAACCATGCACATGTATGTAATTGCAAGCTATCTAAAGTCATTGGTGATATGTATTTGGCGAACACGAATGTATATGTGTTGAACTTTGAACCAACAACTTCTCGCTTTCCCTCTAATAAGTAAAAAATTATTACAACATACAATGAGAATGCAAGTTTGGTTGCAAAAGCACTGTGCGGGGGTTGAACCCTAGCCTTAAAAATACTCTACCCAACTGCAGCACGATGCACTACCTACAATTCAAAAGTTAATAATGTCCATTAAATAAACACATAACTGTAAACGAATGGTTGACCTCATTGCAATTGTCGCTTGTTTCACAAGTAGTTGTGGAATATGACCGGCACCATGGAAACAAGACTCAAAGATACTATATGAGAAACAAACATTGGCCATGTGAGATTGATGGAGAGAACTTGGGGGGGGGGGGGTTGACTGGCTGAAAAGTAGAAACCACGTGAGAACAACTATAGGGTGTTTTTTATTCATTGGCAAGAAGAATTATATAAACGTTGGATCTACCATAGCCTACTTAAATTGCGAAACATGTGATTATATATAATTTAGCATAAGGGGAAAACCCCCCCATTTTAGGTTTGAGGTAGAAAAAAATCAGTATGACAAAAATAATATAGGAATTAAAAAAATCAATAGAATGAGTATATTCACATATAATACATGCAAAATGAATGAAAAATTGAATGATTGGGTTATGATGTGTGCACTCTTCTTTCACCAATATATAGCAACGTGGATATATACCAGACCATATTGGAGTTTTAAGTTTGCCTTCATATAGAACGAGTAAATTAAAATTTTATAAGTAATTTAACATCATTTGAAATAGTCTAGGGTTTTTTTATAATTACTTATAGGGTGTTGAATATTTGGTGAAGTGGTTTTTTTTCCTACTTAAAGGGTTCCCTAAAACCCAATTGAGGAGGTAAATAGCCCCCATAAAAATACCCTTTGTACGCATGTGGTTACATAACACAAGGGGGAGTGACCCCCCCCCCCCAAGGGAGAGAAATACTCAATTTATTGGAATCAAGTGGTAAAATTGCCATTCACCTTTTACAATGCCCCTTGGGTACCTCTGTTTTTGCAATCCTAAATCGTGGACACTACACTATATATGATATTTAGTGTTACTTACTATTCGGAGTTACAATTGCCATTAATGCATAAACAAGTAAAAATAAACTCACAAAGATCAAAGCAATTAAAATTGCCATACACAATCATGACAAGTTGGCAATGAAAATTGCCTCATGAAATTGCATGGTGTACCTGTCCATCACTTGATTCCATGCAACAAAGGCATCGTCAAACAAGAAATTGTCAAGCTGCCAAAGGTTTTGACAAAACATGCACACCATTAAATCTAAGTGGTCGGTCCACTTGTTCCTCAATTTTGTCTTCATGAAACTCAATATTGAGAATACTCTTTCATCCTCAATTGACCCCATGATTTGCACAACTACCATCTCAGCCAACTTGTGAAATTCAAACAATTTTGAAGTCAACAATGTATTCATTGATAGCTTCTACCATATCATGGTCACATGATTACGATCCCCAAAATTTCCAATTGCCCATATGCAATTGGACTTCATGCTCATCTTGAAGAAAGAGACTACACATCAACAAGTTGAGAATCAATGAGTGCAAGTACAACAATCCCTTGGTCAAGCTTCTTAGCAACCCCATAGAATGCTTTAAGGACTACCATATATTGTGCGCATGTATCATCAATTGTGCCTAGAACCCAATATTGCAAACAGACTATTCCAAATGCATCCATAACTTTGGACGCCAGGAAACATTTCTTTAGCTCTTCCACAATCTTTGCACCAACTTGTGAGCATTGATGTTGCACCGAGGACATGGTGGCTTGGAGCAACGCTGGAGTGATCATTATGTAGTCACCAGATGCCTTCACCTTCACAGACATTATGAATGTAGAATCTGCCACTCTTTGATGGAAAGTGTGGTAGTAATTTTTAATTTTTTGGGCTCAAAACTGAAATTATGGGCATATAGTCTTTTTGCAGCTAGTTATTTCCTAGCTGGACAAATGAGGAAGGGACAATAGCCTAGTCAGAACTAAATGGGTGTTAGTGAGGGCTATAGTCTAAGTAGAGCCGAACAGGCAGTTAGAGTGGCTATAGCCTGACAGTTACAAACTCGGCAGTTTCCCTTCCAATATAGAGGCTAAGTAGGGAGCAGAGAAGTGCTGGGAGGTGGCATAGGCTGGGAGAGCCGTGCAGTAAAAAAAAAACCATTGTCTTTTGTATCTCAGGTGTTAGGTGAAAGTGTAGTGATTCATTTTTGTTGCTGTAATTCGTGGAGTCTGTCGGTGGCAGGTCTGCTGTATTCCAGGTTATGTATACTGGAATTTAATTTGAATTTTGATTATGTTGCAATCTTTTATGTTTATGAGGTTGGTTAATTGTGATGACCTAATTCGAAAGCTGAACTTATAATAAAGAGAGGATCTAAATAGATTTACCTTTTGTCTCTATGGTCTTGCAGTTGTGTGTGGTGTTACCTTGTAAGTCTGTTGTGGGTGTCGATATCCTTAATTGCAAACTGTGCTGGGTTAACGTGTATATGGGGACCAACTGATGCGAGGATTCTTCTAAGTTGTTGATGACTAATTGTGATTTGCTGAATTTGCCTCAACTTAATTGCAATAGGTTAACGTTGTTCTTGCTTGATTTACCGAGTAAGGTAGGGACTACGGGTGATTGAATTTGCTGTATTTGGGAAATTCAGAACAATTTCATTCACTGCTATTGTCTTGCCGAATTACTTCCTGGGATTGCTCTTTATTGTTTATGTGTGACTAGGGTCTATTGGTATTACCTGGTTTTAATTGTTATCTTTTTAAATCTTAAATCTCGCCTGGAACCAATTTAGGAATCAGGTGCTCATGGTTATTGCCTCACCGAGTTAATTACAGGAAACGAAATAGCCACGTGAGAGCTTCTGAGACCATTGTCTGTGAAAAATCTGGTTTACAGGAATCGTTTTAGATTCTACTGAGTATTACAGATATCGATACAAGGATGTCCAAGTGGATAAATTTACTGGCTTAGATTTCCCAGAGGGAATTATTCAGTTCAAGTCACTTTTCCGAGTAATACCGAAACCTGAGGCAGTTGAGGATTTACAGATTTCATAAAAAGGCAAATTTTGGAATTACAGTCTATGGTCTGCTCCGTTGATTTGTGAACTTTTAGTAATGGATGCTTCCTGGTGCACCACTTGAGCAAATTGTCTTGTTTGAGTTTGAATTGAATTATTGATGTATTTATTGAATTCAATGTTGATATGATGATTAACCTCGCGCAATTTAATTTAATTCGTTGAGGACTTAATGAGTGAGTAAAAATAATTGAATTGCATTACAATGTCTTATTGAACAAGGCTCAAGTCAATTGTCCTCAATCTGTTTTCATTATCCAAATCAATTTAAGTCAAGTGGTCATGGTCGTTGTAATATGTGAAAATGTTCATGAGTTGTGGCACCGTATTCTCGGGCACAATTAAATTGAGTAAGAAATAAGACTATTGTCTTCCATGTGTAAATGGAGAAACTGTTCCTATCTTTCGATGGAAGTCGAACTGACATCTTGTTGAGACCATTGTCTACGAAAGGTTGTCCAGTGGCAGAGAAAACAAAAGGACGTGCAGATCGTTATACCGGTAAACCTTGCTTATGAATTGCACCCTTAAATGAATTAAGGCTAATTCGGAATTTCACCATCTTTAATAATTGAATTGCTCAACATTAATTGGGTCAATTAAATGGAATGGTGAATTGAATAATTGGGATACAATGGTCCTGAATTGGAATCTTAACCAATGGAATGAACTTATGAGTGATGCGAGAAAATGTTAACGCGCATACGTGGTTTTGGACTATTTGCCTTGAAGAAAGAGATTGAGATTGCCTTGGCCGATACCAGGTAAAAAAGGACAATTGTCGGACTACCTAATTAAACTTGAATCTAATCAAAGAAGACTGTTTATCCTGAAAGGATTACTGCACTGACTTTTCAAGTTTCATTAAATGGGATTAATCAACGAAAGACTATTGATTACTCCGGGGTGCCCTTGGCCTCGGTAAAGAGACAAAAATGGGTTACTATTGCAAGATTATTGACTATGGTTGTGCCTATGCTTGTGCACCGCACTTGGTCCAGTTAAAATGAACTCACTGCCAGACTATTGCCTGGGAAAGTAGTGTGAGGTGTGAGACTGTCACATTTGCATGTACGGACATGGAGTGGTTTTTACAAGTTTTTATCCCTTACCCATGAGCCAATTGTCAGTCCTTATCCTAATTAAAGTGAATTAACCCGGTGTTTTCCCTAATAAACTCTATCTAAGACACCTAGATGTTATATGAATCACCTTTTGAGTCTTCCCTGATTGTTTCCCTGGGTTTGTTTGTTAACCAAAAACCTAACTACAGAAAGGTTATCATCGTCTGTATTCACATCAAGTATCCACATGGTAACCACATGCTCGGATGTGTTTCAAACAATGTCCTTGAAGCCTCTAAATATGTGGTCCTATGAGAAAGCACACATGGGATGAAAATATTGGCTATACAAATTCCCTTGGAAATTTTTCACAACCCATTGAAATAGTTCTTTGTTTGACTGAACTTGATCAAATAATCCCACGCTTGCATCATGGGTGTCAAGCAATCTAGACCAAGAAAACACTTAAGGTCACATAATAATGCAAGGTTATTTTTGCTTGCACACTCAAGATTATGTTTTGAAGCATTTTGAGTACCAATGCACAATACTCCAAAAGTATAGGTTTTGCAAGTGCAAGCATTGATATCCAACGTGTTTTAATGTTGCAAAGCAATCTATTGGCCCATGTTTCCATGATGTCAGCCACACCTACAACCTTTTGGCATCTCTTGTTAGAATGGGTAAAGTATGTGTAAAGTGACTACAACATATCCTCAATCTTAAGAACCAATGGGAGTTTGCTAAGTTTGCTTAGGAACCAAGTTACTCATGTGGCTCATGCAATGGACTCTTATCATAAAGGGGCCAAAGGGTTGTTTCAATTGCACAGTGACCCCTATGCGTGCAGCTTGAAACACTGAGATACTATCAACTCCAAAAACAATCAGCTTCTTCCCAATCTCTTTTAGAGACAAACCCAATGTTCTTCAAGAGTCAACAAAATCATAGCCTTCAAGTTATCACTTGTGGCACCCTCCACTAATCGCTTCAGGATTAGCAACAAAGGAATCCTCCCCCCCTCCTTTTGCATTGCATAAAAGTGGATTAACACCGAAGACTGTTGGTCTAAAATGTTCACTTCATCACAAGAAATTGAAATGCACTTGGCTTTTTGAATTAAATTCATTGTCTTATCAAGCACAACTTGATGAAGACACTCAGCCATTTCCCATCCTGTACCTACTGACCAGTGCTTTCGTGGGTAATTTGGCAGATGGAGAAACTCTGATAATAACTAATTGGGCGCACATCCTTCAACAAATGAACAACAAACAAATTGGACAAACTCAAGGGTGTGTAGATTAAGTCCAAAGAAGGTCCCAAGAATCTTAGAGAGATCCCCCTCCTTTCCCACCTTCAAATGTAACATGCTAACCACTTAGGTTTATGCACGTATTTATCAATTTAGTAGGCACACAATTTCTCCCAATTGATTTTCATCCCTGAGGCCTCACTAAACATTTTGAGCAATCTAACAAATTCATCCACATATTGCTTATCTTCACTAACCATAAATGAGGAGTTGTCATCGTATTGCGAGATAGTTTGTTGTTTAGTTCCTCTTAGCAAGGCGATCCCCAAGTCTACCCTTTGCATATGCCTTCTTAATAATTTGTGTAAGTACCTCTCCAACAATAAGAATAAATACGGTGCTAATGGGCAACCCTGGTGGACCCTGCGTTTGATATTCAAGCTCTCTCATGGGCTCATGTTAAGATTGACTATGGTGGTGGCCTTTGGGAAAAGGGAGTTTAACCCAATTGATCACCAATTCCCATTCTTTACATTGCATGAAACAAAAATCCAGTTTTGCAGTTTTTGCCTAGTGCAATGTTTTCTTGAGTTAAACAATCTTGTCAAAAATGAATCTAAGTGGGAGAAGTGCCATTTGTTCTAGGCTAATAATGTTGCTAAGTAATGGTTGAAGTTGTAATTGCAAGGTCTTGGTGAAAATTTTGGAGTTTACTATGAGTAAAGTAATCGGCCGCCAATGGTTAAGATTCCTTAACTCCCCGTCCTTGGGAATGAGACTAACTAACCCTTTAGTCAACCCCTCATGGAAGGCCCATTGCTCAATCCTCTTAAGTATCATTCAATGGAAATCAAACCCAGAAGGTGGACCACAGTGGTGGAAGGAATTCAACTAGGATCCCATTGTGTCTCGGTGCTTTCCCCTTAGCCATTGATTTAATTGTAGTGCCAAGCTCTGTGTGTGTGATTTCCTTGGCGAGGGTGTCATTCATCAGCCTAGTAAAGGTGACACAAAAACCCTCAAAAATTTCTCTTAATGCCACCTCATGAATATCTTTGTGAATGTAAAATCATTTATTGAAATCGTGACATATTTTATCCAACTCCTTTCGTTTGGTAAAACTCTACCATGGTTATCCTCAAGCTCAATAATAATAGACAATGAGTACTTTTGCATGACTAACTTAAAGAACTCGGCCAAACACTTATTACCGACTTTATTCTAGTTAACCCTAGACATGATGGCAACCCCCCTAGACTTCCTAGTTTCAACCCCCTCAAGTACATTTTTGAATTTTGTGACTTCCCCTTACTTATTTGTGTCGTAAATGTCATCATGAAGGGTTGTAGTGGCTACTCTAACTTAGCCCTCGGGTCTAATTCTTCTTTCCTATACTCCCTTGCCTTATGTTTGCTAAATTCTCTATAGAATCTTGACACATGCCTTAGCTTAAAGAAAAAGCATGCTTCCATAGATAGGGCGGCCCACTTATCCCTAAGTTGGTTAGTAACATCCCCTTGCAGTTGTGTGACATACCATTTGAATGTGGAATTCTTTAACCCCCCCCCCTTGGTTAATATGTACTTAAATCTGAATGGGTGAGTGGTCAAACCCCACCAGGTAGCCATGAATAAAATATGGCATTTGCTTTAAGTCGAGTTTGTTAACCATAAGAGTGTGGAACCTTTCTAGTCATGCAAGTTTTTTGACCCAACCATGTTGCCCATTATTCCATGAGTATGTTGATCCCCCTTGATAAAAGTATTGTGTGATTAGAGCGTGTTAAGTAACTTTTGCAAGCTAAACTACTCAAGATCGTTGATCGCCCTCCTACAGTCATTCAATTTATCCCCCAGTCTTTCGGTTATGTTAAAGTCACCTCCAATGATCCACATGCAATCTTTAAATAAAGAGTCTGACATGGATGCCATAAATGGCGTTGTTCAGTAAGTATGTTGGGTGTGTATACGCATGCCAATCCTAGAATTTCCCCCTCAATGCCTTTAGATTTAATCCAAACAACTCTATTATCATAAAATGACCCATGTGACGTAACTAATTTAGCATATTTATTAGCTAGGAGAATCCCCACCTTCTTTTGCCTACAGGATTAGGGTTAAGCCAACTTCATTCACCCGGTGTCGCTTCAAGTATCCAACTGACACAACCTATCATAAGTCTAGAACCTAGGTTGTCTAATAATCTTCCCCTAAGCTTGTGTTCATGTATCAAGATTACGTGTACCTTAGGTACTAGTGAGTTGATAAAAAAGTATTTATTGCAAGATGATCTCTAGGTCATTAAGTCCCCGAATGTTATATGTAATGATATTAAACTTCATAAGATGGTTGATTAAGCTAGTGATTATGGTCTTTCAACATCTTCTAAGGGGTGATTTGGTTCTACGTTCCCAAATCTTCCCTTGTCTAGGGGTCAACTCATGTTTGCCCTAGGGCAAGAAGGTTTGTAGTTGTGTTACGAACGGGAATGCTTGCACATTGTGAAACTATATTCCAACTAGGGAATGTTACATCTATTTTCCCGTGATACCTCAAATGTGGTAGGGTTTTCTAGCCCAATAAATGACATAATTTTATTGCAGATGAGCTCCCTATTTGCATGAGTGTCATGGAGTTGAGCTTCTGGGATGTCATCTGCTAGAGGACGTGGGTCAAGAGGTTCCTCAAGTCTTAGGAGTCACCCATTATTGTATCTTGTTGCTCCTCATCTCTAGTCTATGTGGCCATTGGCCATTGATTTCAAATATTCTTGCTCTTTGGGGAGGATCAATAGTCTTGCTAAGTGGAAGCTCATTTGCCTCTCCTAGGCTTCCCACAGATTATTTCAAGTGTGCTTCCACAACATCTTCTTCTTCGACTCCCTCTTCCATAGGTTCAGTTCCTCCTCCTCCTCGCCTTCATTCTCTAGCATTTTTTCCGGCGTCCTCCAGCTCTGACTCATTGCCTTCAATTTCTCCCTCCTCAATGCCCCCCCCTTTTCGCCGAGCTATCGCTTCCACCTCCCATGAAGTTTTTTCTATGTCAAGGTGTCCTTTGCATCCAGCAGAGTTTGAAGGGCATGCTTATAACCTAATATTTTCCATAGTGACCACGCCATATTTGCGGTGTCTTCAAAGTCTAAAGACTCCACCATCTATTGTTGGGCTACATGGGTCCAAAGACTTCAACCTTATATCCTCGAGACTCTAGGTTATGTGTAGCATCTACTCCATGCTTTGTTGCAGTTGTTTTTCCTCCTTTTTGCCTAACATTGGGTTCCAGGTTGGTGACTACTAGTGGTTGATACTCAAAGACAAGCACAACATCTATAGCACGCAGTGCTTCAACCAATTGGCTCGCTTTAGAGTTGGGTTTGTTGCCTAATGCTAGCACACCTCTAAGGTGACCTAGTGCTCCTATATGGTTGTGGTTGCAGCCAACAACATGTGCACCCTCACATTCAATAAGTCCTCTCTCCTTCCTTGGATTGCAGCGTTAGTCACAACTCCAATGGTTATTGATGTGCCTCAAGTTGTTTTAACAACCCCAACCTTACCTTGTACTTGTTGGAATTGATTTTCAAAGGCCAATGACCTTGCCTTGATTCTTCGTTTGTAGTCTTGCATTGTACGCTCATTTGTGTCCTCTTTGGAATCAAAGATGTTTCTTTTGGTTTTCCTATTTCTAACTTGTTGAAATCCATCTTGGTCTACCTCTATACCCTTCCCATTGCCTTGTTGGGGTGGGTGTGGTGCATGGGTCGGCCCTCTATCTCTCCTATATGGTATTTTTTGAATTTCCTTGCAATCTTTTACTTTGTGTGTCTAGTTACAGCATCCTCTACATCTTAAAGGGAGATTGTCATAGTCTACAACTGCTTTTTTGGGGGGTAAAATGTCCTCATCATATTCTAAGATGATGATTGTAGCCCATCCTTTGCTCACCATCATGTTAATGAAATTTTTTGGATCTCTTGGCTTGTCATTTGATGCATCTACCCCTATCACTTCTCCTAGGGTTTCAACAATCTCATGTGGTTGGTCATGGTGTTCATAAGCCCAGTTTCTAAGTGATACCCAAGTAGGGAAACCTAGATTACTAGGGTTATCCAGGTTGGAGCCAAATATCCAACTTTGAAACAATCATGTGCCCCACCTACACTTGTGTGGTAAGAGCATCAAGGCCTTGTCCAAGGTATCCTTCTTTAATCTCGTAAGGAAAATGTAGCCCTTACCACATTTCTACATATTGTAAGGTTTCCTCCCTTAAGGTCTTGATTTAGGTTTGCAATCATAGATCCAGAGCATGGGAGACAGTTTGGGTCCTACAAATTTCCCAATCATGAGTTGTTCTTTCAAAAATGCAATGCGAGCCACTAACTTTTGGTTGTAGGCTTTAAAGTAGTGGCATTTTCCTCACCAAAAAACCACTAAAGTTTCTCTCGACATCCAAAGGAAAGATCTCACCAATCATTGCTTGGAATGGATTGATCTCATCTTCCAAGATTTGTTGACTTGCTTCCGCCATCACTTCTATAACCACATCAAGCATTTCGAGATCTTGCCTCAACACTTCTCCATATATCCATCTAGTACCTTTTCTTTCATCATTGGATCAAAACGTGATCCCCTCCATACCTAACTTTCTTTACAAATGTATCCATCTTGCCACACCTTTTTTTTGTCTGCTAGTGTAACTGTTACAACTCTCCGCCTACGTTGGTTTGGTGAGATCTAATCGATTGTCACTACAACCTCAAGGCACATATCTCGAGAGAAAACAAAGAACCCAAATCTTCTCCTTCAATTTGCCTCTTCAACTTCAAAAGACTATATTATATCTAGATCTACAATCACATTCCCACATGTTAGTTGCTTCTGGATCGATGATGCCGCTTTGTTACTGTTCTACTAGGTCTAACCTATCCTTACACATTGTGTATCAAATCACCCATCTCAATGCCGCTTTTGATTTCGACAAAGGCTCCGCCTCTTTTATCTCTGACCCATGTTCAGGCCTCCTCCAAGGAGGGGAGGTATCAGAATTAGGTGGAGGCCATCTCCATGAAGGAAATTTAGAAACACTTACAAGGATAGGCAAGTATTGAAAATAAAGAACACAATCTATCTAAATATGACAAGGTAAGTATGGTTTCAAGGACAAGAAAATACCTTTCTATTCCTTACTAGCTAGCTACGATTGGTTGGCTAGGGTGTTAGATATAAGACACTTGGTGAGGATAGTTAGAGCCAAGTTAGTGTGTAATTAGCTCATTAGGTGTCGGTTCTAAGACACACGGTGAGGGTGTAAAGATAAACTAAGAGGCAATAGATAGACAAGATGTGATTCTATGATAGGAGTTGTTCAAGTCTAAAATGAAACCTTTCGAAATCTATTATAGCACACTCTAACCAAATACATCAAAAATTCATAACTAATTCATAACTAATTCAAAATTTATAAATTAGATTCAAAAAAAATTATTGTAGATTTTTGTATGGTGCCCTTGCATGGGAAAAAAATTCATGCCAAATGCCAATGTACATAAATAGCAAAAATTGCTCTCAAGATGTAGTTCTCTATAATAGAGCAGCATACCTTAGGTGGTGTCTGATTGAGATAAGGGCCACTTCACACATGAGACTGAGAGCCCGTGACCATTGCACTTCAAGTACTCTCATTGGTGGAAAAAGTGGGGCCAGTCCAAGTTCACTTCACACTACGCTTGAGGGACCAATGGAGTAAGTGAATGCAAGACGGATGTAAAGTCTACATGGATTCCTACATGGCATCAAATGGATCATGTTTCATGGTCACTTGGATTATTTCCAAAAACCACCTCTTGGAGGTAGGCCTAACATAAAACCAGGAGACCATGGCACTCCGAACACTCATAACCATTGTTTTATTCTATTTTATCATGCGCTAGGACTTGCATGATTAGAAATTCACTGAAATAGCATTTGGTTGAGGACCCAGCCACATGTGACTTCACACTGCAGTTGAGGGTCCGTGTAACCACACTACATGATTTTGGAAGTGTCTTGGGACAGCCTTTGGACACTTTCTTTTGGGCTCTCACAATTTCATGGTCACGGCTATTGGCTCGTGTGTGAAGGTGGCCCTAAGTAATTGAATTAGACACATCTATCTTAATGGAATGAGTCACCAATGATCATGATGGAGATGTCCTTGAGATAAGGTGGAAGCGCTTATAATGGACACTCGAGTCCCTTAATGTGCTTAGAAAGTTTCACAATAATGTTTTAAAACAGAGCAATTAAAGATCAACCCCTTGGCCTTTAGGGATGACCAATATCCTCTAGCCTCCAGGATATGACAATTGCAATTTTAGATGTCCACCTCTATAAATTTCAATTCTAGGTGCAGAGACAACAATTCTGACACTATAATTCAAGGACAAAAGATGAGTTGGACAGAAAGACATTTTTAAAATAGATTGATCATCATGAAATATGGCTTGCAATAACTTGCCATCAAAATTGGCTCATTAAACTGCTCATCTCTTACACATGTACAGGTTGTGCCTGGCTTGACACATGGCCTGTTCACTAAATCAGCTTCCACACTACAGATCAAAAAATTGTTCCTTCTAAGTACTCTATGATCGTGGCTTTTCTTTCTTCTCCTTGAAGAGGGCAAGCAAGGAGACACCAGACACCTTCACAACTTTGAATCGGACTCCAGGAATATCTCCCACAGCATGTCCTTTCCTTCCAAATCCAGCAATCAAAACTTCATCCTGTAAAGCACAAACCACCATGGTCAGCACCTGAACAAGATATAATTGAAGTGAATACCATGACAAAACAACAGTACATTACCAACCAGTAAATTTATTAAGTGTGTTATACATCTCCAAGATTGACACCAATCACAGCCAATAATGTGTGAATTAGATAGATGGCATGACACCCTATGACAAAAATTCAAAGACAACCCAGCCATGTTTGGAAATGAGAACTGTCCTCCTAATCTTATTGAAATATTCCTCCAAAACATCCTATCGTAAGCTCACAGCTACAAAAGATTTGAACCAACTGTGGCCTTAAACAGCTGTTATTAACACTACACAGTCCACAAACAAAACTTACATTCTCTTCAATGTAGTTGAGACAACCATCATTGGGCACAAAAGCAGCAATCTTCTTGCCATTCTTGATAAGTTGCACCCTCGCACACTTACGGATAGCAGAATTGGGCTGTTTGGCTTCAATACCACTGTCACAAGCAAGCCAAATCCAATCAGAACTGAAGCACTATTCATCCAATAATACTACAACTGTGATCAGAAACCAGAAAAACAAACAAGAATCTTATCCTTCAAAGGCAGCGTAATGGGTCACAGTAAACAACCCCTTCGACAAATACAAGTTAAGAACAATCCCAAGAGCATGTAATTAAGCATGACCAGGGATGACATGATTAGGTCATCACTCAGATAGAATGATCAGATTATTGAAAAACTGAGATTAATCTTACATTTTCTCAAGGACGATACCCTTGGCATGGGAAGATCCAGCAAAAGGCTTCTTCCACTCATTACCCAAGTGAGATTTCTTGTAGGACTTGTCAGCCCACAACTGTGCTCTGCGGTGGTTCTTCAGCTTTCGCCCTGCTCCCATACCCCGTGTCTTACTGAATTCACCATAAAAACACTCTTATCATCAACAACAAGGTTCCACTTATATGAGTGGTCCTCCACCATTGAAAGACTAGCCACTTGCCTTGTGCAAGTCCTCAGCACCATTACTTTCAAAAATTCAAACCTCCCAGGGAACTGAGAAATTTCAACATACACCAGGCACTACCACCATGATAGCTCCAATTCAAAAACAGATTATAACCAATTGCAATACTACGTATCTATTCTTACCATATAACATCCAAATTTACAATCAGAAACTCGTACACTAAACCCAAACAACTGAACTGCCCAATACTCCAGCACCAGAAGATGCACAGCTACTACTTTCCTACAAGATGATGGACAGTAATGGTATTTTGTAATATGCCACAAACGTGAGGTACACTCGGAAACTGAAAGTCATGAAAATGAAGATTCTAATCAAACTTGAACAATCCGGTCTCTACTGATATAGAAGAGATTGCAACCCTAAAATACACAAACAGAGGGGTCTATAGTATGGTGCTCCAAAAACTCCAGGACAAAAAAACATTCGGACCTAAAAAACTACAACACTTGAAAGCCCTCGTAGCACGTCACAACTCGGAAGCTCATTTGAAAAGCTCCAACATATACTACTTCCGGAGAATCAACCAGCTTCTAAACTAAAGCAATTCCGGAGGCCAGTGTAAGAGCCCTTGGTAGTTTATTGTCAACTGATACACTTTCTCCTGGTAAGAAGAACGAATCTGCTGACATAGAACAGTAACCGAGGTTCAGGATTTAGGCTCTGAGACCTTCCGGCGACCATTATTTAAAATGACCGTTGATAATAAGTGTAAAGGAGAGGGCAGTCAGGCTAAATGAGACATATGAGGAAACATAAGCTGCCACACAGTTTTGCTCCAAATAACACTGATTGAGTCAATGTCAATCAAAACAAAGATGGAAAAAAACCTACACTGAACCAACTAAGACAATACCGCTCACAAGAGAGAGGAAAAGAGAGCACAAGCTGCCGCAAAGTTTGTGCACACAAAATACTGCTGATTGTGTTGAAAGAGATGGAGCTAGGGCTACACTGAACCAAATGTAACGAGAGAAATTACTCACCCCATATTGAGCGGCTTGTGACGAAGACGGCAGAGCCAATGTCACTGCAGGAGTAGGCGATGAAGGTGCGACGGTGGATTACGAAGAAATTTGTGAAGCGCAGGAACAGAAATGGGGCTTACCGCCTGCCAAAAGAGTGAGCCCTAGGGCTTCTGCCTGCTTTAGGGCTTTCCAGGTCTCAAACCAGATCCTCATTAGCGGCCCGTGCCACGCTGGTGAACGGCGATGACGTGGTAATGTGAAATGTGAGGAGCTGGCTTGTGGGACCTCAATAAGGCTGCTCGAACAATTCAAGTTAAGGTACTAGATGAGTCTTAAGTGGCTCGTTTTCTTAATCGGACCCTCATATTTGATCGGTATGTGGTTTGGTGAGGATCAAAGAGACACCATTATAAATAAAGACACATGTTTAAAAGAAATTGGACTGTGTCTTCACATATCAATAACTACACTAAATATAATATTTAGTGTCACTAGTTCTAATTGTCTTGCTCAATACTAATTGTAAATTTCGGTATAATGTCACCAACATTAAATGTTAACCCAACATTATTTGTCATTCCTTGTAAATTTTTTGGGGGATTATAGATTTACAATGTTGCAATTATTGTCACTTACCAAGTGATTTTTCATCCAAATGTCAATCATCCATGATAGTATTTCATCACAAGTTGTTGACAAGAGAGGTAGGGTTTTGGCCAACGGATGAACTCATCCATCATCCATGACAATATTTGTTCACTTGCTCATAAGAAGTGTCATCTGCAAGGTGACATTGAATACCATATGACACTAAATATCATATTTAGTGTACTTTACACTCAATAGTGAACATAAATGGGAGGACTTATGTATCTATTTAAAAAATAAATAATTAAATCAAGGGAGTTATGGTTTTCGATTCAATTTTTGCAGATGTTTCATGGGGGGTCGCTATTGGAATTTTATTAAATTGCATGAGGAAAAATATAGGGTACTTTTAATTCAATAAAGAAAATTTTAAATAAAACTTTGGAGTTACTATAGCTTGGTTAAAATGACCCATATAATATTATATCTAAAGTAAAAACATAGGTGGTATTTATTTCTTATTAATAAAGTAGGGCATGTAATGTTTGGACGAATGAAGAATTTATGTGAGGTTCAATGAAATGTATTTGGATTGGATGAGAAATCGCCTCAATTGACTAAAAATCATCAAATTTAGAAATTGGCATTGGATATCATGATTTAGGGCCACTTTGCACAAGAGCCATGACCATGAAATTTTGAGAGCCCAAAAGAAGTGTCTAAAGGCCGTCCCAGAACACTTCCAAAATCCATGTAGTGTGGTCATAGGCCCTCAAGTGCAGTGTGAAATCATATGCGACTGAACCTTCAGCCAAATGATGTTTCAAGGACATGTTTCATGTAGGGTCCTCACACATGATAAAACATAATATATCAACAATTGTGAGATTTTGGAGCACCATGGTCTCCGGTTTTGTGTTAGGCCTACCTCCAAGAGGTGGTTTTTGGAAAATAATCCAAGTGACCGCGAAACATGATCCATTTGATACCATGTAGAAATACATGTAGCCTTTACATTAATCTTGCATTCATTAACTCTGTTGCACCTCTATTGGTCCCTCAAGCATAGTGTGAAGCAAGCTTAGACCGGCTCCGCTTCTCCCACCAATGACAGTGCTTGAAGAGAAATGGTTAGGGGCCCTAAGTCTTGTGCGTGTTTTTGGAGGATATGTTTTGGATTTTGAAAGGGTTTCACGTGACTTGACTTTGGATCTTGCAAGCATATCTGAATGTGGGGAATATTTAAGAATATTCCATTAAATATTGTCAATCCCGCGTAACATTGTTATGGATCTGAATAATGTTATGTGTCCGAAAAGTTACCACAATGACATTAAATACCACATGACACTAAATATCCTATTTAGTGTAGATCACACGCATCACTGCATGACATGTGGAGGTTCGCCATATAGTGAACTTAATTGTTGATTAAGATCACTTGTCGTATCAACTTCTCATAATCTTTTATGAGAATGATGATAGTTACTGGCTTCAAATTATTAGCAACAAGGATTTAAAAAGGAAAAGTTGTATTTCATTATTGTGGCTCAAAATAATGTAAAATGTTGATAAATTTGTATGGGCAACCTAATTGCACATATTATTCTTGATGTTGTTGTATACCTAATAAATGACTTACATAAAAAACCCCATTTCACTTGGACAAAATCCAACACCAAAAATCTCACAAAGGCTAGGTGGTCTTGTGGGTGGTGGGGCCTCCTTTAAAACACCCAAAAAATAATAATCAACAGTTCACATTCACGGTAAATGTTCAAAACAAACATTACATGGAGATTATGTATCACAATTGTATGCAACTTGTGGCAAAACTTTGGACCAATTAAATAGCCTTTAGGCTTGCTCGTGCCTATGTAGGTTGCTCATAGGTCGCTCCAAGTGAGAGTTGTGGACACATTTGTCCATTGAGGCTTCAACAATTTCAATGATGTCATAACTGCAGATCGGAGCTCATTTCCCAAACATAAGAGTGCATCCAATTATCCTACCATAGATAGCATTGGATAGCAATGTCATGACGACATTGAATTTTTTATCCAACTCCCCATTTTTATTGGGAAACTGCTTTCCAAACCATAACATGTCTTAGCATATATGGGTACCTCAATAACATCAATAACAAAGGTTTCAAAAGCAATGAAAGAGTCGAGGCTCCCTCATTGCTAAAGGACGAGGCTCACGTGTGATGGAGCCAATTAGACTCCAATTGAAGAAAAAAAGAGTGAAGGTTTCATGTGCCAATCAATATATACCACATTGGTACAATATATTTTCAAGGGGCTTATGAAGTGTATGAAGTTTAAGTCAATGTTTGACAACCTATCCCCCTATTTATCTACCTGGAAGTTGGAAATCGACGAATTTGTTTTCTTTGTCATTTTATGGACTAAATGACAATTGAAGATTCGACATACTGTATGTTGCAACACTACAGCAACTACAAGTGGAAAATAAATTTGAATTGATCAAAACCTTCTTTCCAAGTCCTCGTATGCGACTTCCAACATGGACATACCACATTGAGCATGTGATCACCGTTGGACTAGAATATGGCTTATAACAAAGGAGGACAACAAAGAGATCTTTCATATGATAGATACAGTCAAACCTCTATAAATGTTAACCCTCGGGAGTGGATCAAAGTTCACATTTATAGAGGTGTTAACAGTTAACAATTATAAAATTACTTTTTTGAGCAATATACAAATCTTAACATTTATAAATATAAGCAATTGTGAAGAGTCCTTGTGAGAGAATACCATTCATAAAATTGCAAACCCAATCAAAACTTTATTCAATATGAAGTTTACAAATCACGGGTGAAATACGAATCAATGGTTCTTTGGTGAGATTCATCTGCATGCACAACTTGCAAATATTTCTCAATCTGCACCAACAAACCCACATACTTGGACACATCACATGAACGTGATTCCATGTACCTTCTAATGGTACCAAAACTAGATTGCAAGTCACTATAAGATGGAATGGGTTCCACCTCACACTCCTCTCCCTCACAATCATCATCTGAAGCGCATCCTCGTAATCATCCTAAACCCTAAACACATGTGAATTGAGGAAAATTGAGAGAGAGAGGAATGTAACTGGATGTGTAGTTTTTATCATCCATATTATGGTTGTATTTCATTCGTTAACATTTATAGAGTCAAATTTACAAAGAAGGGAGTACCATTTTGTTAACAATTAACACGTTTAACATTTATAGTGTGCAATATGTGGGGAGTAGAAGAAAGTTAACATTTAGAGAGGGTTAACACTTATAGGTATAACATTTATAGAGGTTAGACTGTATGAGGTTCGATGTAGAAATATTGGGACATCTATCCTATTTTTTGTCCTCCTGTATTGTGAGCTTTGCCAAATTTGTGCGCCTTAATCTATCATCTAAAATTATTTCTATCAAAGGAGGTCCATTGACAAATATTATAGACATGAGGGTTGATGTGATTTGACGCTATGTGCCACATGTCATGTCCACATTGGTTGACACATGTGAATATTCCTACGTGTTACATGGGACCCAAGTTCGAAGACACCTGCCAAACCCTAACGCTTAAACCCTAAACCCCGGTGCCATCTCAATCACAATTGCACATTACAAGTTTTTGCATAAGTTTTCACAGCGATGGCGTCCACAATAATCTCATAGGCAACCGCGATTGCAACCACATGCATCGCCACCACATGAAAAGATATGATGTATGTGCAGATGGCGAGCTGCAGCCTCGCATTCTGGATTGGCAGGCTGCAGTTGCAATTATCAGGGAATAATGGAAGGTGGGTGCTGCTGCGGACAATGAGCACTGCGATCCAAGATCGAAAAGTGGTGTTCTCGGCAGACAGGGAGTGCACGGATGCAGAAGGAAATGGAATTGGCACTGCTCCTCGTGCTCACAGCGCTTTGATTCATGCGCACTCTAGTAAAGTGAAGTTTCTAGGGGTTTACATAGGAGCTGTGAACGATAGCTCGAAAGTTAAGCGTCAGTACGAGAAGGCTCTCGAGAAGCGGCGACGTGTGATTCATAGGCTGCGGATGCTCCAGAAGCAACGGAAGGAGAGCTGGGAGAAGGAGGTCGGGCGGATTGCTGTGAATGCTTTCACCAGGGGTTATCGCAAGGCGCTCAGTACCCTCAGATCAGGTCTTTGCGCTTGATTGCACTTGGAATATGTTGGTATCTGTGATTGTTTACTCTTTTGTAGACATATAATTATGTCCTTTGCAGTCTGCATTTTGTAATTGTGGTCAGAATTCGTAGCGGCCATGTATGGATTGTAATGTGGGACATGCGTTGGCAATGTGTCATTCTGGACTTTAGACTTTCTGTCTCGCATCATCATTGCTGTAATATTTATGTTTCTCCTGCTGAATTAGGTTCAAAGGCCCTCAATACCCTCAGATCAGGTCTTTACGCTTGATAGTACTTGGGATTTTTGGTTTTTGTGATTGTTTACTCCGTTCTAGATACATATCTATGTCATTTGCATCTGGAGTTCGTAATTGTGGTCAACTTTCATAGCGGCCATGCATGTAATGCGAGGTGGGACATGCATTGTGAATGTACCATTCTGGGTTTGGGACTTCTTGTCTCACATCCTTATTGCCGCATTATTTAATTTTCTCTCCCTGTGAAGGTCATTGCTGGTGAGATGTCCACTGGTCTTGACTGTCCTCATATGAAATCACGTTCAAAGGCCAAGTAAGCCATCTTTGATAAGACTACTGAACTCGGAATGAAAGCTGCTCTAACCATAGCCTTCAATGCCCTCAGATCAGGTCTTTCCATACGGTAGGACCTTCAATTTTTGGTTCCTATGATTTCTTACTCCATTCTAGACACATCATTATGTCCTTTGCAGTTTGATTTTCATAATTATGGTGAGAATTTCCTTGTGGCCATGTATGGAATGTGACATGAGACATGCTTTGTGAATGTGTCTTTCTGGAATTTGGACTTCCTGTCTCGCATCCTCATTGCTATGTTGCTTATTTTTCTCTACCTGTGCCTGTCATTGCTGGAAAGTTTGTCCTACGCTCTTGACTGTTACTCATGTGAAATTAGGTTTAAAGGCCGAGCAAGCCACCTTTGAGAAGGCCACTGAACTTGGGATGATGGTTGCTCAAACCCTAGCCTTCAATGCCCATGGATCAGGTCTTTGCGTTTGACAACGCTCGGAGACTAGGCTTTCTGTGATTGCTTACTCCACTCTAGCCACATTATTATGTCCTTTGCAGTCTACATTTTGTAATTGTGGTCAGAATTTGTAGCGGCCATGAATGTAATGTGATGTGGGACATGGGTTGGCTCTGTATCGTTCTTGATATAGGACTTCCTGTCTTTCATCCTCAATGCTCTGTTATTTTTTTTTCTCTTGTGACAGTTGGTGCTGGAAAGATTGTCCACTGCTCTTGACTGTTGCTCATGTGAAATTAGGTTCAAAGGCCAAGCAAGCCATCTTTGATAAGGCAACTGAACTTGGAATGAAGGCTGCTCTAACCTTGGCAGACCAGCAGCCTTTATTGGGACTTGCTGACTACAAGAGACTTCTGGAAGAAGAGGAGGACCACTTTGCAAGGCTTGGTTGGGATTTTCTACCGGGATCTGTGAAAGTTGCTTACGAGGGCCTCCTCCTGGCCATGGATGAAGCCTGTCATGAGCTCAAAGTGCAATCTGCTATTATCAAATCCCGGCAAGCACTTCTTACTGAAAACCAGCACTTTTACCTTAGTGAAGCTTGTTCTCTAGGTTCAGGCAGTGAGTCTACAGAACAAATTCAGCTAGCTTCTGCGAGGCCGATGACTGAGGAAATGTGGTCCATAGATAAGTCCTACGGAAATGAGGTTGCAGCTGAAAGGCAAAGACCTGCATCAGTCTACTGTGTTGAAGAAGTCCTGGAAAGAATAGCCAATCCAGATTCTCTTCAAGCTGCTTATGAACGTATTAAATCAAAGCTACAGATCATGAGCATGAAAACAGATGATGAATGGAACGACTTTGGCTGGAAGCTATTTACCCAATCCGCGCAGTCTTTGCAAACAGGGACTTATAAGTTTGCACCTGTAAATATAATTCAGGTCAGAAAACCTGGTAAGGAGGGGTCTGTGAGACCTGTACTAGTGGTCAACCCAAAGGACCAAATTGTTGTGGAAGCTATCAGATTTGAGTTAGAGAAAATTTATGAACCCATATTCTTGAAAGCTGCTCACAGATATCAGGCAAGTAGGTCTTGCCATATGGCCATTAAGTATATAAAAAATGGTTGGAAAGGAACCACCTGGTTTATTCAATTCAAATCGCAAACTACTTACAACAGGGCACACTTGGAAAAGCTTCTAAGTATTCTGTCAACACACATAAAGGACAAGCAGTTTCTGAATCTACTGAAAGAGATGATGAGAATGGGCTTACTCAACCTAGTGGATCCTGGAAGTCAGTTTTCTGCTCTTCTTTGCAACATCTTCTACCATCAACTGGACCTGGAGGTTGCTCGTATAAAGGCTGATTGGAGCACAGGGTCAAAGCACCAGGAGATGAGCTCTGCATCTTATAGTTCCCTTCATCTTGACCAGAAAATGCTGGCCACAACAAGGGGTAATCTGGAGCTGAAAACATTGGGAAAGCAACAGGGACCAGAGAGATCAGGCTATGCACAGGGAGCTGAAGATATTAAGATTAGAAGGGTGCATTATGTTAGATATGCAGAAGAATTCTTATTTGGCATCAAAGGGACCAAGACCATGGCTCTAGATGTTCTAGAGAGGGTGCAAACGTTCCTCCAGACAGAATTGAAGCTACAAATGCCTTGATAGGGGCTGGAGGGCTTTTTCCAATATCTTTCTTGATGCAAGAGGGTGATGAACTTCTGATCCCAGTCTATTCATAGCTGTCTGAAGACACGCCGTGCCCCAAGCCTGATACAAAGTCACCAATAACATTTGTCAATCTGAGCAGGTACATGTGGATCTCGACAGTACTCAGTTTTGTGGCAACTTCAAGATTATTTTCAGTTCTTAAGGCGCTCCAAAAGTGTCGTGTATCGTCTTCTGAAACAGGTGCATTGTAATGCGGCGTTTCAAGAGAATACAATTGGGTTTAAATAAAGGCAATATAGGGAAAGGGCAGATGAAATGACATATATCCTCTGTACATATTCTCATTGCTCGTTAGTGTAGTTTATAACAATGAAGCAGTGAGTTGGCTTTTCCTTTAAGTCTGACCTACTCATGATTTCCTCACAGGGAAGAGTGGATTTTATTCAAAAGGAGGAGGCAGCTTGAAGTGCAGAACAGAAGAATGGTGTAGCCTTTTGGATCATGCATGAGTAGAATGGCTTAATTTTGACAATTGCACAAGCAGATTGAATGTAGCAAGACACTCAGTTACACACGTTTTCTACCTGTATTATAGAGGTCTAATGATCATGTGGACACATGTGATGCTCAGCCATCATTGTGCTGATCACCCTGACATTAGGAACAAAAGTAATGGAAAGTACAACATAAGAAGTGACTATCAGATGATGTTTTTGAATCGATTCATACCTTAGACATGGTCAAAAACTTGCTGCATATGTGAGTTTTCAAGGGTGCCAATGTCATTGTAATCTTATGGTAAATACAGGCTGATTACCTGCCTATACTGGCTTGGTGCATCCTTTTAGACTATCTTGGCTAGAATGGGTTTGTACGTGGGTATTGAAAACTGATCACTTCATGGTGGTCCAATGTATCTCACATCCAAGAGATGTTTATCTGCTCTTTCCTGATATTTTCACTTGGCCTCAATCTTGAGTTACTGTGTTTAGTTTGCTGATGAGAAGAGAGGTGTGGCCAATCTTTGCCAAAAGCACAGGGGCAGGGGTATCTGCATTCAGTACATTATTTAATATGACACACAAGGTTCACGGGCAAGTACCGGATACTGTCAACATGTAAATCATGGGATGGGGCTTTTATTATTACATATTTTCACCTTGTTGATGCGTCCCTGCTTGCTTGAAAGATGTGGTCAGTGTCTGCAATTTTCTAAAGTGGACACTGGGTGGTTTCTGTTTTACTTCTCCAGGTTTTTATCATGCAGATAATGCATGTGGAGTTCAATCAGGTTCATATGTGGGTTTTCGACCTGTGATTGCAGAATGAGAGCTGAACTCACATGTGAGAGCTTATCATGGGACGGAAGTTTCGGTGAACATCTCGAGACCTGACTGCAAGAAATATTTCATTATATTGATAAAACTTTTACTCGCAGTATACTTGCAATCAAGTCTGTAAGACAAATGAGGATGACACATCAAATGTCATGTGAATATGGTTATCTAAAGAAACATAAAACGGTTGTAACAGTGGATTCATATGCCTTTGGTGGACTTGCTTACGACACGTCCTACACAAGTTATTAGAGTGCAAGAAAGGAACCTGCAGCAAGGGCTTACGCATCCGTGAGACACAATATGCTAACTTAGTGCTCCCATAGTTGAAAAGTGAATGTCCGCTTTGCTTGGGTGCCAAGTATACAGGTTGTGATCAAAGGTGGGCCATATCCGAGCGGCTGGTAGCAAGCCATGAAGCAAAGACATGAATGGCACATAGGTAAGTTGGAAGGCTGCACTCTTACACATTTGCTAGTCTACTTTATAGAGTGAGTTCTCCAGTAAAGCAAACAAGGAACAACCCCTTTAATACTTTGTGAGGACTTTTATAATTGCATGTAGCATGCATAACCCATGCTCAAGCAACATATCCACTTGTCACTATATATGTTTGCACACTGTAAAGCCTATGCATGAAGGCATTTTCTTGAACTTAAATATTGCATAAGTTGCATACCTATAACTTATTATTGTTAGCGAGTATATATCAGTATCTTAAGGAAGGTGGTTTGTTTGCTTGTTTGTTTGTTTGTTTGTTTGTTTGTTTGCTTGCTTGGTTGTCTGCACACACTTTTGACCTCGTGGATCTGAGGCCAAGAATCGAGCTCCATATGATATTTATAGAAAGTTGAGCATTGCTTCCACCAAGATATTACGATTTACTTAAGAAATGCTATCACACATACAACTACACTAAATATGATATTTAGTGTCACCAATTCTAATTGTCTTGCTCAATACTAATTGTAAACTGCAGTATTGTTTCACCAACACTAAATCATGTTAACCCCACATTATTTGTCATTCCTTGTAAAATATTTGGGGGATTATAGATTTACAGTGTTGCAATTACTGCCACTTACCAAGTGATTTTTCATCTAAATTTCAGTCATCCATGACAATATGTCAAGGAGTGCTACACATTGCAAGGGCTCTCCAAAAATCACATTTGGTGCAAACATAAAAGAATTCAAGCCTCAAAGGTTCACAATTTAGTTGGGAAATCTTATGCAAAAGGTTTCATCCCAATAGGATCTCATCCCGTCATTTATTTGATGATGTTAGTAGGGTTAAAGTTTGTTTTCAATCATCTACCCCGCCCATTATTATACCTTTGTACATATGTACTAGTTTCTCATTCACATTGCCACTTGGACGGTTGATATTTTTTGCATAGCTCATGCAAAGGCCGATATCATATCCGTACGATTGGATGCTCAAAAACACCTACAAATTGAGTCCTAAATTATCTCTCTTAGAAACAGTGATTTGAGACCAATTTTGAGGAGAATGGTGCTTAGGGATTTAGGGGCTAACATATGTACCATCAAAGTGACCTAAGTTTTATTCCCCCTACTGTGCTAGACTTGCAACCACCCATATTGTACCCAACAATAGTGGCTAGAGGATGTTGTTAGGCATGTGAAAAAGATTTAAGCTTTTCCTAGGGTAGGAGGGGCCGTTGACACGATATTTCCAATGTGGGACTCTTGATGAGCCGGGCCAATTTGAGATGAGATTTTTGGCACGGATCCGTAATCAGCTGGGCCAACTGAGTACTTCGATGTTTGAAGGTTGACATATACATGACAAAGTTGCAGATATTTGGTGCATTTACAAAGCCACTTTTTTGATTTTTGATTTTTTCTAAAAAGATTTTTTTCCCCCTCTTTCTTCTTTTAAGAAATATTCCACACCTTTTGAGAGGATTGAAATAGGTGATGGAATTTCCGTCGAAATTGCTGGGACCAGGTGCCTGCCATGTTTTGCTTTTTGATTTTCGCCTTTACTTCTTTCTTCATTACCCACTGTTCACCACTAAGGCCAAACACTACACTGGGATAGTGTTTGCATTAAAAGTCTTCAAAAGTCTGCTTCTTCTTCTTCTTCTTCTTCTTCTTCTTCTTGCTGCTGCTGCTGCTGCTCCCGTGTCCAGCAGGAGACATGGCCGCGTCTCAAATTCTCAACACACACAGGAGTGCCAGCCACCAATCACTGCATGCCACCCGGGATTCACGGGCTGGGCCCACGGCCACCCTGGCAAAAGGAAAACAAATTCGGAATCAGAAGATTATCGGTTGCATGAGGCATGCAATTCCAAGCCATGGATGGATTTCCACGTTGACCTGGTGGTGACAAATTGAAAGTGTGTTGTGTTGGCTACATGTTGCATTGGCTCGAAGGTTGCTTGAAACTTATGTTTCTCCTCTCAAGGGTTGAATCAAAATTACCACAAAATCACTTAAAACAGTTCAATCCTTTTTTCAGAAGCTCACTAAAGAAAACCGGCACCTTTTATGGTAGACCTGATTGTATGGACGGGAGGTGTAAAGTTAGGATTGTTCACATAAATCATGAGCCGTTTACATGTCCAAAATCAGAAGATAATAACATAAACGTGTATGTTGGTACTGTTGGGCAGTGGTGATTGTTTAGAAAACAATGTCCGTCTTAGTCTTTAGCGGTTATAGGGTCCTTCCCATGTGGATGGTGCAATGGTATGTGCAAATATTGTATGTGAGAACCAATGTTGGACTGGTATGACTGGTATATAAGTGAATTCATGGTGTCATTGATCAACATCGGTTATGGCACCAACGAATCTATCCGTGGGCACCAAAATTGTAATATTAGTCAAAGATTGATACTTGGTGGGTATTTCAAGGTGAGAGAATCTTTGACTATTTGATTTATTATAATTTGGGTCAATATCATTTTAAACCATATTGATATTACGACGATTTTACCTAGGCATGAAAGTTCTTGCATGGTATATAGGCCTGAATGGTGTCGCAAACAAAAACATACTCCAATACCCTACCCTAATGGTATACAATTTATAGACACCTATATCGTATCAAAAAAAGATGATACGAGTCCAATACTGGTGCGAACATTGCAATTCCATGCAAAGATTGTTATCTCGTTGCCAACATAAGCTTCAAGGATATTCTTATACTAGACGATTGATGCTTGGGTTGATACCATGTTTGGAGCCATGATGGATGCACTCCCATGTTGACATGGTGGTGATGAATTGGGTTGTGTTGGCTATAAATGTTTGGTTGCAATGTATATAGGGTCTCATGACTTAGGTATGGTGCAATGGCATGTGAAGAAATACTTTGATGGGCAGGTATCAAGAAATGCAATTATATTAGGTACATTCAAAATTGGGTACATAGTTGTCATCATAAGATTAAAGGACACATTTATACCACACTGCATGCTTGGTCAGCACCATATTGAAATTGATGCGAGTGTAACTTGGCATGAGCGTTGAAGTCATGGCATAGTACATAGACATAGTATTATGTTTACAAATCTATCTGGAAACACTCATACCCAAATGGTTTTATGAAAAAGTATAAAAGAATCAATCATATAGACACGACTGGCGTAAAAGATGATGATACTTGCACAAAACTAGTTGGGTGCTTCCAGCACGTGCCGTTGACTATTGCCAAGCGTTCTTTGAGTGGCTTGCAATGGCCTGGAGGCAGCTAGGTTTACTCTAGAGCTTGCATACTACACCATTTATGGTAATTAATGTCACTTACCCTATTATGAGGTGTATGCTAGGTTACACTAATGATCAACAACTTCATCATTAATGTCATCTCACATGTATTCAAGTGCGCTTAGTGATATTTGGCATGAGTTCAATAATGTTATTGAGGTGTATGCCTATGTTAAACAATGGTCTACAAGTTGACTAAAGTGCACACAAATGACACTTGACATTAGTATGTTCGAGAATATCTTCCTCTTGCATACTACAATGTAAATACAAGACACTTGTTCAATAATATTCTCCCCTTGCATACTAGAACACGAAACTATCATCTCCAGTATCCCAATGTGCGAACTAAATGCCATTATGTAAATAAAGTTTCACTTAAAAAGTTACTTATGTTGACAACTAGTATCATATTGACAATTAGCGGACATGACACTTTGAGACCCCAAGGCATCTAGTTTAGGCCCTTTGCAAATAGTGTACATGACACTAAATGCCATAAATGATGCACTATAAGAATGTCAAGCTCTTTAAAGTTGAATACACAATTATGGCACATTCAAGTGACTCTAATCTAGGGACCTTCTGTTCCGCACAAAGAATGATGTGGGCGAGCCGGCGGTGGCTGAGGCATATATATATATATATATATATCAAGGGGGAGCCTAGCTAGAGTTGATGTAACTAGAGACAAAGCATGGATTAGTGATGATATTGGAAATTTGGGGTGACTGTGTAGGATACACGAAGGATTTTCTTTGTAACGGAGAATTAATCAATAAACCATATGCTGCATAACATCACTCAACATGATGACACTAAACTACTGGGTGATAGTGGAGAGGTACCCATTTCCGAATGGAGTGGTTGGCGGTCTGATTCCCGCTGTGAAATTATCTCTCTACTTGACAGAAAAAAACTAGGTAGGTAGGTAGGAAGCCAAGAGCCTACCCACCGCAAGGTAGGTAGTAAACCCCACCTTGCACTTGCACCAAGAGGATTCTTAGGCATGGTAGGGCCAATGGGCTCAAATTCACATTGGATTGCCCGACGTTATATTTCTTCTTGTTCTTCTTACTGAACGTTCAACTCTTGTTCCGTGGGCCCTCAAAATATAACAGTGGGATGCTCGAAAACCTGTGTAGGGAGACTTAGATTTAGACTGAACTCCCATCATCCCACTGTTATATTATGAGGGCCCACATTGCTGAGTAATGTTATGTGACACTTCAATGTAAATGCAACACACTCAATACACCTTGGCCCAATGTCCAAAGAAATTTTTAGGCATAATCGGTCAAAATCCTAGTGTTTCCATGTCCAACCGGTTGCATGTTGTGATCATTTGGTTTTTATTTATTACTGATGAGGCATATTCCATGGATTCCTCTAGAATTATCGGTAAATTTTCCTGAAGTCTTTAACTTCCACTGGTTATTTCTCAAAACTCAACTGGTTTCTGTAACTAGCGGTCGGTTCTCCCTGTTCATTGCCCCGGCCATGGTCATCTTGCGATATATAAGTTTATAAATGAAGCTCACTGGGGCTGAAGGCCACCTGGTCGGAACTTTGATGGGTGTTCCAAGCAAAGTCTTCAGGTTAAACAGTAACTAACCAGTCAGTGTCATATTTGGAAGGTGGGTCAGCCACGACCTCAATTTGTTATTAAAGAAATATTGCAAGATGTGCTGATCCTCAGGTTATGCCATTGCCGTGGAAGGAACGACCAAGTAAGTTCAAAATCTACATTGCCAAGGGTACTGAAGCACTTTTGTATTTTGTTTTGTTGCTTCCTGCTTTTTGTGTTTTCTTCTTTCCTAGCTTTTTGCACAAGCCTTTCCATGGCGCTGCATGATTTTGCAACTCAATCTTAATTGATTTTCAATCTACTCTCCCAAGAGAGTTGTAGAACACACATGTAGGTCCCTCCTTTTGGTCTTGATATGTGTGTTCTGCATCAGCTATTTGGGCAATAGAGCATGTAATTGTCTCCATTTCGAAAGAAAGAGTGCCTATAAGGATGGTGTCATTGTGAACCGGTTCAACTACCATGTGCATTCAAATGATGTTCTTTGAGATAAAAAGTGCATCCTTTGAGATTCACTTGTTCTTCCACTCATGACTGACGAGATTTAAAAAAGAAAGGTGGCCGTTTCATCCATATTCCAAGGGATGACAAGAGATGACTATACACTCAATATTGTATTCAGTGTCACCAATTCTATTTGTCTTGTGTGATACCATTTGTAAACTGCCTGTGTAGTGCCTCTAACACTAGATGTATTTACCTGACAGTATTTGTCATTCCTTGTAAAAAAATTTCAGCATTTCAAAATTACAATGTTGCAAATACTGTCACTTTACTAAGTGAATATTCATCCAAAAATTAATCATCTGTGACAATATACCAAACTTTGTTTCAAGAATAGTAAGTTGGGATGATAGTACTTGTAAACATATTCATAAGAAGTGTCATTAGAAAAGTTACCACAGTGACATAAAATACTATATGACACTAAATATGTAGTTGTTCCACTCACAATTCAGTGAATGGAATGAAGGCGGTTTCGAGGCCTCCTTGCCCAAGGGAAGAGACAGGTAAAATTAAACTCCAACTGCAACTGTGTCTGGTGTTCAGTTCAAACAGTGACCCCCCAAACTTAATTATTTGATGGAGGTGGTGGCCTTATACCCATAAACCTTTTGGCTTCCTGGACTCCAAATTTCATTTCATTTCATTTCATTTCATTTCATTTCATTTCATTTCATTTCATTTCATTTCATTTCATTCGTTGTAAGTATATAACAAATCTAGATGAGCACCTATTGCCACTGTCGCCAATGAGCATTAATACCCTGGATGAATGTCCAAGCCAACATGATATGATTAATCCAACATGTATCATGAGCTGCGATGCAGTGTTGTCCGGTTCAATACTTTTAAGGACTGAAAACTAATTTCCACATGGGATTGAGCTAGGTACTAACCAATGAGGATAAGACACGTAGCCAAAATTCTTCTGAAGAATTAATTATTTTGTGTTGAACCAAACAACACCCTCCCCTATCAAACTTGTTGGTAGTCTGGAAGTTTTGAATTGCGGCTTTGAGTTGTTGTTGTGATTCTAAGTTGCATGCACCATATTTCAAAGGATGCCATAGGCGTTAAAATTTGTACATATTAGAGTCTTTTGTACTCCTTGTCTGATTATACCAATCACAGATTAGCATGGTAGAAAACAACGCTTTAATTTCTTGGAAGGTTGATGAGGCCGGCCAGTGCACAATCTTATGGTCCAATTGTACATGGAGATGAGTGGCAAGTAAACGACTTCCGTATACATCTTTATTTATTATTTTTATGATACTGGCATTGGATACCCAAAATTAACATTAAGAAGTTGAGGAGTACTAGCGGGTCACGGCATCCATGATATTAGTAGGATGTGTAATTAAATACTCATACATGTCTTTGAAGTTTGGTTCAACGGAGTTGTCAAAGATGCTTCCTAAAGCAGTCCGTACCTTGGCTTTATGACATCCTTCATATGTATCATAATCCCCAAATGTAGACAAGCTAGGGTTATCGGTGATGCAGTAGGAAAGGCAAGATAACCTAACACTTGCAATTTGGAATGCTAAGCTAAGTGTGAATTTTGTCATGTTACAGAATGTTGGCCTGAGCAGATTGACACCAAGTGAAGAACATTATCATATTATTACTAAACGCATATTGATAATTCGAAAATCTTAACATCTTTTGCCTTAATAACTAGAGTCCTATCTAGAAGATTGACCTCGACATTCACCTTCACCAACACTTTCTTTTGTAATTCGTAGGTTGTACTGGCCAAGGTCCATGTGCAACCTCCCCTGTTGACAACAATCAAGTAGACCTACCACTTTTTGACCTACTTCGTTGCACGGTTTTACATTTGTGCCATTCAAGCACACAATTTTGTGGCTGATATTACTACCCGCCATTTTCTATGCAATTGGAGTGAAAAGCAATTATGGGAACTCATTCTGATATGAGCCCTAAAAGCCGAACGTGCGCAAACATCCACGACACCTTACCGCTTTTCTTTTTGGCCTTGTTTGTGGACTGTGCCGTCCTGGGCCCTCCTAGTAATTACTACTGGATGTTTAATTTGATCAGTATTAGCTCCGAGTTGAGTCAGAAACTTGTCTTAATTACATGTTACATTGCTGTTAAATAATAGGTTGTTATGTTTTAATTAGGAAATAAATCCCACAGATACAGTGCACTTCTCTGAAACATCAGAAGTTGAGAAAGTTGGCACAAGTCCCACTTTATCAATGTTGTTGTCATGGCATTGAAGAATAGTTGACTTCACCATTACCTTCGGCAATTGATCCAACCTGAATGTACATACAGATATCTAATAGACAAAACTCCTTCACCTGATGGACCGTCAGATCCTTTCAATATACGAATGCAACATCATCGATCATCCCGTCACTTGTGGGGTTCCTGAACCTCATGATGTGGGCCTTATGTGATACTCTTCTTAATTGGACACCAAAATGACATGTGGTGTGTTGAGTGGTATAATAATGTAAGGCTTGTATGTAGTCAAGCATGGACACCAAACAGACTGACACATGTTACCATGAGATTGGACTATGTGCACAACTTTGTAAATTAAGCGTTCCAAGCTCAATAGTGAACTAGATAAGAGAAAGAGAATCTAGTTTCCTTTGGACTCTTACAACTTTTGCATCTCCACACCAATCCCGAAACTTGAAATGACAATCTTCCTGATTCACAATTGCTAACTGGATTCGAGAACTCCTGAGCTGATCCAACGGCCAAACATGTCCACAATACTAGGGCCACATACATGCCTTGTGAGCTATCTATCTAGCCATCTATCTATCTATCTACATATAAGGGTGCCTGTGTCATGTCGAAGCCGATGGCCACTGTTGATGATGCATGTTATTAATTAATTCCTGACTGTATGTTGCAGTGAGATATTAATATATAACTATACTAGCCTGGTGCCTGGGGGCAAGCCTACTACAGCAGGGTTAGAAATATGGTGTGTACTTTTCGTGAAGGGCTTTAAGCCGATGGTAGAAAGGGCCGTACATGACCTATGCAAGGAAAGGAGGGCGGGAGGAATTAAAAGCACAGAGGGCAAGAATATGCACATAGATGACAGAGAGTTTGGTACTAGAGCAGAATTCCAGAACTATAGTACTACAGGTGCATCCGGCGTCACCTCCATAGCTAGAAATTTCCCATCCCATGCACTTAGGAGTATTTGGAAGCTCCAAGAGAGCCACCATCAAAGTACAAGGCCACAGATTCATTCTTCAAGTAGTGTGGTTTATATTACTTATACTGATAGCCAACTCAGGAGTTGGGAATCTGAAGAAACCAAGGTATGACTTCTAAGAGCAAGTTATGAGTGGCATGGATCTTATATTCTCGATCAGAGTCATTCAGTCAATCATAGAAGTGCAGAACCAGTACTAGTACCTGATCGAGAGAGCAGAGAATCATGTTGAAATCTATTATAAGAAAATCATGATCTTCGCCTGGCAGATTCCTCAAGTGTTCCTGCAGATATATGGTAATTGTCACATACTTCACAAGAGGTTGAATAACACAGGAGTCAGGGTAAATTAATGGAGCATAGGATTGAGAGTGGAAAACATAAATTTGATTCAGAGTTAGTGTACTAGGTGAGTCAGCCTCGATTCAGAACCTTATTCGCATAGTCAGCCAAATCATGATGAATCATATTGTTACTAGGCTAGCACAACTTGCGATTTTCTTCTGATTTTGAACAGCTTGCAGAGAAAGAGTTATAATCCATTCTAAGTTGGCAAATTGGACTCTGTACAGATCATGCGCCCCGGGATCTTGCAGCGGATTAAGCCATGGAAGCCAGCCGGGGAACTTTATGCAAGTTTCTGTTTCCGAGTTGCTGCCACTTCAGGTTGCAGCCACTTCAGGTTCAAGACTACATGGTTATGTGAGAGACCGTCTTTGAATAAGTGAATCCCTGCAAGTATAGTTAGACCACCTTCAAATCAATTCAACAGAGTCCTCGGTTGAGGTGAAATTGCAAATCGAGGACAAAAATTGCACATCATTCAGTGAATTTTGGAACTTGTCTTGATCATCCTCACCTTCAATAGCTATGGGAATCTACACAAAATCAAGGAGGCGGGAGACTTCACAATCAAGCAGATGGCTTTTCACAATATCCTCAGCGAAGTGGAACTTTACTAAGTTGTTCATCAACCTGGTGCTCATCATGAGCATGACATCAACACTGGTGGAGCAGGTCTATAGTTACACCACTACGCCAAATTCAGTACTAGCCCAAGATCTACACATCGGCACTGCAATCAATACACATCTCATGCCGGTAAGTTGTCCCAAAAACCTCCCATGAAACTCATTAAATAGTTTTGCAATACTGTCAATACTAATGATCGATCATCAGCCCTGCAATTCACTCATAAGTCCAGTTCTATTGTGACTTCACTGGTGTAACTTGACTATTTTCATACTGGCAACAGATTCTAAATCATGTAGTCTTCAATTGTCTTCCTACTAGTGTTGAGGTAGATGATAACTCATTGGTAAACAGCAGGCACCAAAACAGGGCAGTTTATGAGATCTGAATTAAACCTTACAGATCAATATTGAAGTCAATTGTCCTCCCCAGCAGATTCCAACAATTTCATTAGATACACTTATAAAAGATCGGTTCCAGTGTGGCGCATGTGTTGCTTCTAGGAGCTAGTGCATCATCTTTTACATAGGGGAGTGTGGGATATTAGGTTCTCTTTGTTTGAACTTGATAAACCCATCTGGAGTCTGAATTCCTCTATGGTTTCAACGACCTCGATTCTTTTCTTTAATTTTGAGTGGATGATCATAGTCAGTGGTTTCCAGCAATTCTATCTATTGGGAATAAAGAGGCAACTAATTCGAGTAGTTACGGATAGGTGGTCCAGAACTTGTAAGAAGAAGAGTTTGGTAGTATTAGGGACGACTTCTTGACATTGTGAAAACTTGCCTACCCCTAGCCTGCAACATCCTTCAATTGATCATTTTTTCTGTCTCCATGACACTGGTGAAAGTGGCATGACACCCAGTCCTGCTGTCCTAGATATTGGGATAGAGGTGATGAGATTGAGGGCATGTGATGTTACGTGCACTCATAATCTATGCTTTTAATTATCTCTGCAGTAAACTGCCTGCACACGAATCAAGAGATTTGAGTCCATCCATGACAAGTTGTGTGATCAGATCTTTCCAAAGTTCAACTATACCTTGGAGGTGGACTAGCTATGTGGGAGTCTAGTCTATCTGAGGCACCAACAGGAGATGTACTACTTACGCTGCAGTGTCTCCATGAGGTGCTTCTTGGTACTCGTTAAAATAAAAATGTCTAGGTTGATGAGGAATCATCTCTAGAACATTAATTCTAGCCTGCAAGTTACTCACAACATTAATGGTGCAATTTTAAGACCCTTGCAGTCCACAACACTAGAACGGCTCGACTAATTGGATTAATGTGCGGCCAGAATACGGGAAAACTGCACCGCGAACTCGCAGGGGGTTGAATGCATCTGCTGACATTCAACTGATAATTAATTATTTGGTTGTGCCGATTTTGGTTGCAGAGCAAGCGGGAAACTGCTGTTTCACATGAAATTATTAGACACTCGCGACGTATGCTGTTGGATTCGTCATCGCGAGCTAGGCCTGCCCCCAGAAGTTTTCCTCCACCACAGGGGAATGCTCTGGTTATCACCCCTGCACGTAGCTCGCCCCCTTCAAAGCCATATGGTGATAGTCACCGGGAATCCGCAAACTCAGATCCCAAGTCATCATCCCACAAGGGCAATGCCGACCACCTCAACCCACCCCCTCATCCATAGTATACAGTACATTGCCCATGGGCAGAAATCACAGCTTGGAATTTAATTGCAGTGTCAAAATCCAAAAACAAAATCCTTTAAACCTATCAACTGTCAGCCTTTCAGACTCGACTTTGAGGCAGATATCAATCATCAAGATATTCCTGATACCTTACACATGATGGTGTTTTTGTACTTGTATTTGATTCCAAAGAATATGTTCTCTCCAATTGGACCTCTTTCAAGGGACCACGTCCCTGACAACTTGTATACCCCTTGTAGATTTGTAGACCTCAAACCAGCCCATAACAGTAAATTAGTGTCCGAAGCATGCCGAATTTGCCCTCCCAATGTTGAGAAGGAGCTTGTGTTGTAGAGAATTTAACACTATAGGTAGATTGCAAAGTGGGCGCGCGGTTGAGGAAACTGTACTCAATCTAGAAAGAATATAAACCAATGTCCATGGAAGAGATCATTTTGGAAGAGGAGAGTCAGCAATCAATGGAACTATTAGTAGATCTGCGATTACAGGGATCCCAATGGACGACAGAAGTTTCTGAAGTAATAGCTCAATACTTGTGAACTCACAGGGATAAGTTGCTCTGTGATATCCTTTTGATGTGTGCTGATGATCCAGTACCCAAAAACTCGGAACTAATAAACTCCATTGGCAAATTTCCTCTCCACAGTTTGTAAAATTAACAAGTACGATTTCAACCATGATTCAATTTTATCCCAACCTTTATTTATAAGTTTAATAAGTTTTCATCACTTTCCTGAATTGCTTCGAACGGATTGTGCATAAGTTGGCCTGTTGGTCTAAGCAATGGTCTAAGTTGTTCAATATGTGCGCCCCTCCGGCAACTGGGGCATGGGTGGGTAGTAGATATTCACCCAAAAAGAAAAAAGAAAAAAGAAAGAAAAAAAATCTAAAACTAAAACTAAAACTGTACCAAAAGCAGGATGGTTAAAGACAAAGCCAAAAGGGACACAGGTGTGGGGTGAGGAAAAGTTTTCATGTCCGCATTGGGCAGCCACTCTGGAAGCGTTTTTTTTTCCTCACTGAATGCACTAACAAAATGGAATATCATCATAGCTCAGTATGGAGGTAGAGATTCAGCTGTCTGTTTAGAAATGCCATTATAATATTGAACCCCGTGCATGACCAGTGAATCTGTGTCAACACTAGGTATTCGTCTTAGAGTCTTGGAAAGTTGCGGGCGTCTTGATAATATTGAGGTAGATGGTGCTAAAACAGTCATCTTTAAGCACCATGTATAGATCTTATATCATTAGATTGAAAAAGTAACTTAAGGAAGTGTCTCATGCCAACGTTTTTGTTTGGTTCCAGCCATGAAATTGCTTGGGATTATGTTGGCCCACCACTTGTCACACTATTACAATCAGAGATGCTAACAAATGGAGCCAGAAGTGGTCGGTGTGATCAACCCCTTAGTAGCGGTTGAAAGCGGATTCCAATGCATTTAAGTGTGCCTTACTAGAATTCCAAATTATGCAAAAGTTTTAGAGTTCAAAGTTGTAATGATAGATAACCTAATCAACCTTTCTATGTATCATGTTCTAGGTTATGTGGCTTTGTAGGACTGAAAAAATCTTCAATTATGAAGCTTGGACTATTGCTCGGGTAGGTCACTGAAATTCAGGTTCAAGAACTGCGTGAGAGAATTGGGTTATTTTTGGTGGGTTGTTAGAGTTGTTTTGTCATTTTCAACATTTTCTTGTTCCTCTGATTTTTATAGTTTAATATAATAAATCAATTTCAACCATTTAATATAATATAATATATACATTTGGTTTTCAACCATGTAGTATTTACCAATAACATAAAATAAAAACATTTTATTCCCTCTTCTAATGCTCGTGAAGAAAATGCACGATACACATATTGCATTTCCTAATGGTTACAAATGCAAGATGAACGAAGAGAACACAACAACCAAGAGAAAACCAACTAGACAATAAGATTAGACCTGACATCCATTCACAATTTAGTTAAATAATGGAGAACACCACTTGGAGACTCCATTTCACGACCCCAACAGATATAACCTCCACATATATTAGATGCTTAGATATGTTTGGTCTGCTGTTATAAATAATGCAGGGCTTCAAATACAAAGGAGAATTACCTATGTTATAGAACTATTGAATCATGTGTTATAGATGTTGGAAAAAGGAAAAAATATTTGGAGATTTCACGTAATTAAATGTAGATGAGAGATTAAAGATGACATGAGGTTTACACTAGTTTACAAATGTTGGATTCCTTTGTTGCAAAGATGCTACACCTAGGAGTTCAATTTTTGTAGCTGATTAAAGATGTGTAGGTTATGATGGATGTGCTCAAGACTTCGGACAACTGTAAAGTATTATGTGCTAGCAATCTGTATTTGGTAGGTCATGTGTTAACTTCTCTACCAACTTTATTGGTAGAGTCTGTGCTTGTTTTGCCGAACACTAACATTTAGTATCAACATCTTGCTCAATGACGATCAATTCATCCTTATTAAATGAGATGCAACTGCATAGGCATTAGCATGATGTGTCAATGTGATTCAAAGTTTATGCCTACAACATAGACACATGCTTACAATTTTGGATGCATTATGTACATTGTGTTTGAAAGTGATGATTTGCAAATCCAACTCGTGCGTGTAGCCATTTTTCTCATAACTTTGGGAGTTGATGTAAATATCTTATTTATTGTCAACCTAGACATTATCTTTCCCAATGAATGATCACAAAACTGTCCTAAATTATGTGGACTATTGTGTCTAGTACCCGGGGAGTGCACTTAATGCTAAGACTAGGAATACACGTGAGTGCGTTTTAATAGCATACCCCCCTATGTACTTGACCTTGAAATAGTTTTTAAATTAAGATTTTTTAGGTGCTAAATCATTACGTATATATCTATCATTTGGTGTAAATTTCAGGACCAAAAGTTTTTAAAATCTTATTAAAAAAATTTATAGAAGTTTGAACTGAAATGTGTTGTTTTTCGCTTCAAAAATCAATTTAAAAATATTTACAAGTGAGTATTTTTTTGAAATTTATACAACAAGAACTTTAGATTGTGTTTAACAACTTCATATTATTTTAACAAATTTTAAATGATTTTTTAGTACATACATAGGGGGGTCGAAAGTACGCACTCACGTGATTCCTAGTCTTAGCATTAAGTGCACTCCCCGGGGTCTAGTACATAATCTGTATTGAACTCGTATCATATGAACCAACATGAGTCTACAATGGGGTATTATTTGAGGCATTAATCAAGATATTAAACATTATGGGACTTTAGGATGATTTTGGGACTTCTGGGATGTATGTGGGGAACTCATTGGGAACTCATTGGGAACTCGTGGACACTTTGGATGGACCTGCCCATGCGAGACAAATACTCTTTGCTTCCAATGGGCTTTTGCATAGACTGTCACACAACAGGAGGTTTGCACCCACAATCCTCTTCATTGAAACACCAATTCTATGCTAGGAGGCATCCACTCGATTGAATATTGTGCTATAAATGCCTGTAACATGCCATAACTTAAATTACTCTACATTTGTGCCTTGGCTTTCGCAAATTGTGGAGTACTGTTTGGCCATGGACTCAAAGATGTTTGGCAAGTGAGGTTTGATTTCCCGAGATTGCTCCCATGTAACTTTCTCCATGTAAGCCAAGTCCGGTATTTTGCTCCCAAGATAGGCTTTTTGCTGAGAGTCAAAGCCAATGTGTTCTGCCGCTAACACCAACATACAAAGGCGGTGTATGCGATCGCCGAGCAAAAGAGTGCCCGTATATCTCTGTAGAGCAGTTGTCATGGTCCTCTGTAGTCCCATAAACTCGCGCGTTACGTCATGGATCTGCGATGCTAAGTAGTAAAACTCGTAATCAATGGTACGCTCCCCCATTGTGGGTTCCACTGGGTCTCCTTCATCATTATGTGGATCGGCAATATGACAGGCTTCCAACAATGGTGTGATTGGGAGGTTCTCATCTGTGTTGTCACAGACATGGTTCAACATGTCTTCTGAATCACGGCGGAGTAAGTCATCTAAATGGGGCTCGATTGCTTGCGTAGCTTCCCACATATCGTTCTCTATTAAGTGCAACTCTGGGAGACGTTGTTGGAGTGCCTCCACTTGTGGGATGGTGAGCCCTATATCGGCACTGTATACCACCAATCTCCCAAGCATGTGTGCATCCATTCCAACCAAGCGGCATCCTTTATATCTATCTAAAGCAATGGTCATAAATGATTGTAGTTGCATGAACCGTTCCATGCACACATCAATATCTGAAGCTAAGTTGTTAAACTCGTCGTCCATACTCCTCCTTTCCATTGGGAGGCCTAACGGGCGTTCCAGTTCAGCTGTTTGCATTCTCGCAATCACCTCCCCGAACCCAGTTGGCTGGGGAGCTGGGGGGGAACTGGCCGGGTTGGGAGGGGCATCCTGACACGGCATTGAATAGTACGAACAAGTGTGAATAACGCTTCAACATGTAAGGTACAGATACCTATAACCGAAAACTTAAGCATTTCAGCATAGCATATCTTGGAATATCAAGGAGGAGTTATTTTTGTGCGTAGGAAAATAAGGTTCATGAATAATGACCTTTTTTTCAAAATTGATTGTGTAAAATTTCTTTGTGCGAAAGTCGGTCAGAGCCCATAACCAACACATAGCTTCACACATGACCGACAATATCTATGGGAAACAACTTCCCCTCCACAGAGTCATATTGTCCTCGCGCTTTATATATATTCATAACGACTTCTAGTAAAGCCATGCGCGTTTATGAGCTACTCTACTTGTCGGTGATGGGATCGTTATCGGTTATAGGGTGTCTATACCTTAAGGGCGGATTTACATGGTGCACACATGGGTTGTTCCTGTGGGAGTGTGCATGCAAGACAAAGGCGCCCTACGCGTTGTGTACAGCCACAGAAGAGTTTGGGCAGGACAAATAGGTTACATGAAGGGGCAGCTTCCCATGAAGCAGTTATGCAAGACAGAACGAAAACATTCACATGGAGCTTCCGCCGTATCGTTTATGCACTACATGTTCCACCCATACATGGGGGAGTGCTCGATGATGGATTTACGAAGGACAAGCAAGAACCATACATTGGGTGCAAACAAGCAAGTGGATATGGTAAGCAAAATGAGAGCATGGTTGACATGTGAACCGACTTGATATAAGACAATGCGTTGGGTATTGGGAGTGTCTGGCCACTTTTATATATTGAGTGTTGCCCTAAATTTTGTGTACACATATGAATGCCCGCACAATTGGTCACAGGATTGTTTAACTTCTAGCATATTTAGGGTACAGACAAATCATCTGTCCATCACATTGATTGTGGTGTTTTGGGCCTTCCAAGGGGAGGCTAACCGTTTGCGGACCGTGCTCTGTGTGTGTCCGAGGTCAGCCAACCCCGCATGCAATAGATTGACGCCTCTTGAATTAGGACCTCTTGACTCAATAAGCTCTATTTGATGCTCGCGGGTGCAAGGTGGTCCCAATGGTTTCATATTGAAGTCAGCACCTTGCGCGTTCAAAAGAATCGTTGGCACTGTGGTCGTGATAGGTTGTGGGTCATAAGTTTTGCCAATGCTCGCCAATCCCGCACGTAACATGTGAACACCCCTTGAGTTAGGGCCTCTTGATTCAATGAGGGAGATTTGGTGGTCGCGTGTAGAGATAGAGCGCAGGATGGGCAATGTTTCACAAGGGGATGCACAATCTTCCACTGCGGGTTCCATATTGAGATCAACACCCTGCACGGTGACAAAGTGACACGCATTTATTTGGCTTACTAATTTACATACACTCGTGCATACATATACACTCATGCATACATATACACTCATACACACATATACACTCATACACACATATACACTCATACACACATATACACCCATACACATATACACATATACACCCATACATATATATGTTTGCAACTTATCATGATTTCATAACTCGCATATGCGGTAGCAACTGAACCAAAATTGCGTACACATGCACGTTCAAGCGAGTCTGGATTTATACAGATTCAAGTATACTTATGCTAATGACCCTGAATTGGTAATGAAATGTGTGTTTGATATTATAATAACCTTTCCACAATAATGTTGTCGAAACAATAAATGACACAATAATAATAAATGACACAATAATAATAAATGACACAATAATAAATGACACAATAATAAATTACCAGAGTTGATCCATTAGTCCATTGCACATGGGGTGAAAATACGCTACGGTTGTACAAAATCGCAGTCACGGCAACATTTCATGGCAGGGTGAAAGTTTGGAGCCCAATTTATCCTATTTTTGTTGACTTTCTATTCAAAATGATGAGTAGGCATAGTCTTACATCTGGCATACATTGAAGATTGCTTGACAAGAATTGACTTGTATCTACTAATTCATCATAATGAGTACGAACATGTAATGTTTGTACTGTCACAGTTTCAGGGCTAACATAAATGTACTCATTTTGTGAAGTTATAGTTTAAATTCTTATTTTTTAAAGAGTCATATTCAATGATCCAATCATTATCTAACATCCCCAACCATTTCTATATGCCTAAAAGAAGTATATAACACAAAACCTTGGCAAAGGGAGGTTTACGATTGGCGGGCCAAAACATGTGTTAAAAATCATTTTTTGAATTTTTTTTCTTCAAAATAAGTTAAAATACCTTTAGGTGTAGATGGGCCTGCCAATGAATTTGGACAAAAATGATTGTTTCCCTCCAGAAGGGAACATTGTAGATTTTAGCCCCCAGTTGAGCTTCAGCCCATCAAAAACGATTAGGGTTTCCTTGTGTACTGGTGTTGTACACTGCGTACTGGTTGTACATTTTGAGCCAATCGTCGTCGACCGCGTGGCGAGAAAAACAAAGAATGACCTGACACCTCCAGGTTTAGGGGGGTGCTTTTCGGCGACATTAGAAGCGACCGTAGAAGCGACAGTAGAAGCGACAGTAGAAGCGACAGTAGAAGCGACAAAGAAACCATCCACAATAGAAAAGCGACCAAGTCTGCTGCTTGGATACACGGAGGACCGACCGTCGGACTTGTTGTACTAATTGTACATGGTGGTACTCAAGGGCGAGGAGGCGACCGTAGCATATTATCACCCCATGGTGCAAGTTGTTCTTCACTGGTGAAACCTCCATTGGGTTCCGCGACTCTGAAACTTGTTTCGCCTCTATTGGACCGCGTGAGAGCCCCAAAATGGGGCACGCAAAAGCTGATGGCGTGGAACTGGATGGTGTGTACCCAGCAGGAAGAAGCTGAAGATACCATAAAATACAATGTTACTAGACATACAATCCTACTTATTTCTTTGCTACTTCTATTCGATCGATTTGCAACTTTTCTACAATTTCCGAGTCGGTTTCTTCGAGCCCATTGGATTTCAAAACTGCCACCTTGACTGCATCGTTATGCCGTATAGGTTGTTGCCCAAATCTACGGCTGACCACAAAGTCGCGTGCGTCAGACATTGGTGAGTAGAACAATGATTGAAAGTAAGGAAGGAGGACCTTTCTCATGTCTGCGTCTTGCATCCGATTGGATGTGAATGGGTTGGGAAAGATACCACACTCGTCCGGATTGCAAACATATTTGTAAGGGCAATCGTCTACTAGAATGGTGTTGGAGGGTGCAGCTGTGATCCTTCCAGAATCGAAGGATATAGGCGGCCACCAAAACTTGTTGAGTAAACTTTTCAAAAACAAAGGAGCTTCTGGCTTCAAAGGGTTCATGACGACATTGTTCCACATGTCCTTGAACAAGGTGCAATCCTCTTGGCCAAGTACTAATGCGGGTTTTGGGCCCCCGGCAAATAGATACTCCACCACAAGGTCTACAGTGGATTTTTTCATGGATGACCATATGCAAACATGGAACATGGAGGACATCCGCAACCAAAACACCTTGTATCCCAGTCTAGGTAGGACAACCTTGGGCCCTACCAAGGCCGGAGGTTTGTCCGGTGCTTTATCGTAAGTTATCCAAGTGGGCACAGTCACCATACCCGGGTTACGTCGGGAACAGTGGCAAAATATGCCGTTTAAATCGAACACCACAATGAACCTTCGACTGGGTGTAGCAGCAGGCGCCTGCCGACATGAACCCACTGTGAGCTTCTGACATGTGCTACATATAAATTAAACATAGAATGACCTCGCAAACCTAGGCATGATGGACTAGACCATTAAGTAGTTCATTGTGTAGTCCTCCAAACCACGTGTGGTATGGGCGAACTCGAACGACAGGGAGAAATGGGCCACGATCAATACCTCGTACTGTATTGGATTGAATTCCCATCGCTCAGAGTACCCTAGGGAAGGATCTTCGGGATACTTAGACATTAGTCTTTTAGCACACGCGATTCCCATCTCCCTTGTGAAAACTTGGCAAGGTCTATTGATCTTTGGGTATGTGTCATCGTAAACAAATAGCTTATCATAGATGACGTCTTTTGGTAGAGGCGCATCCAAAGGCGCTATCGAATGTTGTGGAGCCTGAACCCAAAACTACGCGATTTTAAATAAATGGGGAGGTGAAAAGGTCGAAATAGGCATATGTCAATCGAAACTAACGTGCCTTTTAACGAATGCATTGGATGGAATAAACTTACTTTGACATGTGAAGGCACCACTTTTACAAGCTCGGCACGCCGTCTCTGATCGTCTTGGTTGTTGTGCGTCGTCCGGAAATCTTGGCAACCAACGTTGTTGAATACTGGGTGGGGATCCTTCTCGCCTTGTGGCCAACGTGTCAAATACCTCCTAACTGCTTGTGGAGCATTTATGGTGGCTTCTGGATTCGACGAGTCCAATGGGATAACATTGACAGCACTCGTCGATGCCGTCGCATGCGACTGTGGCTTTGTTTGAGGGCACTCCACGGGTGGAGTTGAAGCCTCTTCGTTGGCAACATCATCCACACCTTGCGGCGATAGCTGGACAACCTCCGAAGGTGAGGGCTCAAGTGGAGGCTGCGTAGAATGTGGCACTTGGATAACTTCTTGAATGATGTAACTAATTGTAGAATTTGCCACTTGTTTGATGCCAGTCGGCGAGAGTGCCATACGCGGCGATGGAACCTGGGCTTCCACATGTTCTGGCGGTGACGGGGCCGTGGGTGGAGCGCGGGTGACCACCCTGCATCCGAAGTGTGTATGGGAACCACAATAGGCAAGGGGTTGATGTGCTCGTCGTCGATTGGGGTAAGTGACGTTTGAATAGACAAAATTGCAGTGTGTGATGCATCCACTCGTTCTGGGTTGTGCAGGCAAGCCTGTGAATTGCAAGACATCATTAAGGACAATTGAATGCAAACTAGAAAGTACATGTGCTAGACAAAGGAATCCACTTTATTTATAATAAATGGTCGAACATATTGCATCTCCTCCCCACAAGGGAGGAGTTCCGGGAAATCAATACCCCTAACTCTATTTATTCTACTCGTCCTAGTCCACTTTTAGCTTCAAGATGCCGCACCATCACCGACCTGGATCAAACATCCAGGTGGAGATTCAGTCACTTGAACAGAAAAACTTGCATACTGAAATGTTCACGGGGATCGAATACTTACATTGACCTCGGCCTTGTCGGAGGTGTCCATGGTTGTCGGTGCTGCATCCACGCAGGAGACATCCACTGCTTGCACGCCAACTGGGAGCGATGCGCCCACCTGATCGTTCACCCTTTCGGGCTCGGCTGCACCAACTGCAACATCCACTGTGGGTGTTGGTGTCGGCACTTGCTGAGGGGGGTTATTTTTTGCTAGGCCCAACGCTTCTTGGAGCAAGCCCGACAGCATGTTGGGTAGTGTGCTTCTCAAGATCCCCACAATCTTGTCTTCCAATACAGAGTCCGCTATCACAGGCTCTGGAACCCGAGAAATATGTCTTTTCGTATGCCGGTCCATGTGCTTGCCTCGCTTGGAGGCCTTGGATTTTGGGGCACTGGGCGGTGGCAGTTCTTCTTCGCTCTCAGATACAAGTGACGCCGTGGGAGGCCGGGAGGTGGTTGCCACTTCGGGTGTGAGCTCAGCCGCATCACCTTCGGCCTTCTCTTCAACACGAGCCTGCTCATCTTCTCCTTGAGCCACCTCTCGTTCTTCTTGTGCTCACTCGCAAGCCCCTTCTTGTGCGTCGTCAAGGCCCCCCTCGACCTCCCCCTCGACCTCCCCCTCGAGCGTTCCCTCAAACTCCTCCTCATGGTCCGAGTCCTCGGCATCTTGCTCTTCATTGGCATCTCCCTCGTGATCCTCGTCGCGATACTGGTCTTCGGCCGGTTCACCTTCCGCTAGAGAGGTGACATGCTCGTCCTCTTCAAATTCCAGGACCCTGCCGCGCACAGGTGAAGCGGCAGACTGTGGTTGTGGCGATTGTGTGTGAATGGATTCGCATTCATCCGATTGCGTATCCACATGGGCGCTTTCCCCTCTACTGGAGGCCTCGTCTGTATCCTGTTCACTAGGCGCCTCTTTGTCGTCGTCGTCATATTCGGGTTCCTCATACTCGCCCTCGGATTCGTCTCTATCAACGTCCATGGCGTCGATGTCCAAACCGGGTGACGGATCTCGCGAGACATCCTCCAGCAACAGTGCAGGGGGTGCTTCTTGCTGAGGTTGAGGGTGGTCATCTCTATCACCTGCAGCTTCATGGTCTTTTTGGTCATCTTGAAAGTCCACAGCCCGAAGTCGCCGAACGTGATCTATCTTCTCGGGAAGCGTGTGCATGAAGCTAGAGTCCATGCACGAGAACACATGCTGTTCGTTCATCTGCATACATGAACAATATCAGAATAGATAAACAAGCCTGCGAATAAAAGCAAGGTTGCGGATGTTGTATGGACTCACCAATGCGGCAGCAATAGGCTTCAACCCGCCAAATAGATTTATCACAACTCCTCCCGAGCTTCCAAGGTTGCTGAGAAACGAGTTGTAAACCTCCATTCGCAACTCGCCTCTGTTCGCTTCGTATGAAAGCTCCGACCACTCCTTCGGGTTCACATTGTAACGCCGAGTTACAGGCGCTATCATGGGACATCGAAACTGCTCGTGGCGCGGGAGGATACTTCGGCAAGTGAGGAAGTCCACATAAAAAAGAGGGGTAGTCCTCAGCCAATCTACTTCCTTGTTGAAGGTTTGATCCTCAGCGTGACAGGGTAGATAAACTGACGGAACGTTCAGAAACGTCCCCGGGTGCTTGCAAATCAAGGCGGAGATGAACTCTTCAGCCGCGGGGTGGTTGCGCAAATCGGACACAATCATCCAAGCAGGGATTTTCTTGAGGCCCGGGGCCCAGACCGCATCCGCAACATACTTCACCAAGGACTCGACCACCGAAGATGACACTGGCTATTCGACACACCCCGGGATGAATCTAAAGTCGATGAAGCCCCCTGTAATGGTGAACTTCGAGAGCCATTCAGTGTCGACCTTGTCCTGATTAGGGATCACCAACTTCCGCTTCAGAGGATTATAATCTACATATCTAGTGATCACTTGTCCTTGACTCTCTTCTACCGGTGTTTGCAGCCACTCTTGCAACAAACGCAAGCATGCCGGGGTAGGGTCCAGTTTTTTGTAGTTCGGCAACCGCTTCTTATTCAGCCAACCATCACCTGCAACCTGATAAAGCTTCACCCACTTGGCCTTTGTGATGCCATGGTCCCTCTTGAATTTGTCCCAAACAGATCTATTAAGGCATTCATTGTCCTCCGAGTCCTTTCCCCAAATGCCAAGATCGTTTGGGTCGTGTGCTGACAACTCTTGCAGAAGAATATTCTTCCACTTCCTAAAATTACACCACGACTTCAAGGTCGTGACATCGTGGTTCTTTGTGGCTCGGAGAGAGACTCTAGGAACCTCTTCGCCAGGCCTCACCTCGAGGATACGTCTCGCACACAGAAGATAGTCGGGCCGTGTTAGGCCTGCCATCACCCTGAAAGTTTCCCTGGTCAATGGCTTACAAACATACGGCTTCTCCTCGAATGGTGTTGTCGATTTTTTCTTCTCGTGGTGGGCTCGTTGTTTCTGTTGCGCGTCCAGGTATTCTTCTAAATAGGTAGAGCCTGGTTTGTCCGGGTTAATAAGGGTCCCTCTCTCGTGTCCTTGAAATACCTTCTTCCACATCCTCGAGGTCTCATCATCTGCCATGATGAGTGCCAGCTCGGCATTAAGGTCGTTGTGGGTGATCCCTCTAGCAATGGCGGTAAATGAAGCCTCCATGCTTGTCGTGAAATTCTGCAATGGAGAAGTGTTAGAACACAAGTTGAAGTAACTTTGAATGGAGGGTGGAGGTGAGGGAACTTCCTCTCGGCCGAGAGGAAGTTCCATCAAATCCTCCCATCCCTCAATCAAGGCTCAAGGGATTGAGGGAGGTGAGGGAACTTCCTCTCAGCCGAGAGGAAGTTTCCTCACATCTCCCAATCCCTTGAGCTTTGATTGAGGGAGGGGAGAGTGGAGTCTGCATGTGGGAGTGCGAAAATAAAAGTTGGAGTGGGAGTGGGTGTATGAAAACTTACTCTCCATGCCTCCTTCATTTTGGGGTCTATAGTTGTCCCCACAGCGTTGATCCGTTGTTTTGAGGGCCTCCCTAGTTTCACCCACACCCTACGACAGTACATAATCTGTGTTGTCCAAGTAGGAGTGAACTTGTTGAAAGAATTAGAGTTGTTTAGAGTATAGGAAAGACGAACTGTCATGCTTGGATCATCGGTCCAAACAATCGTACAAGGCCAAATCTTCAATTTATCCTTCAGTGATTGATCTGTATCTTTGTGCCCTATAATCTGCCTCGATGCAGCCACGCTGTGTTGACCGTTGATGATCACAAAATTGCCGTCCTTGATGTCGTCCCAAGTCATTCCTTCTCTCCATGTCTCACCCTTATTGAGTTTCGGCATGAGACATAGATTGTGATGGGGCCACGCTGGTGGGGTCTGTATAAGGTAGTTCTTCATGAGAGCTACTCCGGCATCATCCAGTGGGCGAGTAACTTGATACGACTTTGCGCTCAACATTTTCTTGATATGGACATGGAAAACTTTCTCGATACCGAAAGGATATAGGTGTCCAAATAATTGGACGAATTTCTTGCGGTCCGCTGCAGCTTCCTCCAGACTTGGTTCCTCGCCATGCGCGATGACTCTGCCCCTCTCTGTTGCGGTGAGCACTAGTGGAATTTCTTCCGATGCATCCGCAGCCTTCGCCTTCTTGGGTTTTGTCCTCCGCTCCTCATAAGTAGTCCTCTTTGAGGCCGGAGGTTTCCTTGCACTTGATGTCTCTTGGGGATGGCTCTGCATAATTGGCGTCGCGTTTGTAGGCGTCGCCAAGGGAACGAGTTCACCAGAAGCCTTCTTGGGCTTCTTCGCCACCTTTCTTGTTCCTTCAACATCTTGATCGCCGGGTTTCTGCTTCTTGTGTTTCTTCTTCTTACTCCCCTCATCATCAGTCCTAGATTTCAGAAGTGTCTCCGCTTGTTTCTTCTTTTGCTTCCTCAGAGCCTCCTTTTCGTTTGCCTCTCTCGAATTGATATCACCTATTGCTTCAAGAAGGAAGTTAATTGCCTTCTTCGATACACCGGAGACCATCACTCTCTCCATCTCTTCTTTGTCCGCAGGAGGAAGCATCTGGATTGATTGGGTGAATGGCTCCAGGTGAAATCTATGCCTTTTGCAGTCGATGGACAAAGTGCGTTCTTCGAGTCCTTCGAGCACCGATACATTAAGCTGGTCGCGATCGCCAACCGATGCCAGGGTTATTGCGTTTCCTGGGTTTGGAATCCAATTTTTGTCTATCCTGTATGCGAAGGTTAGTTTTAACGGAGATTCCTTGTCCCTCCTGTGTACCTGAAGTGACCAGTGTCTCAAGTGAGTGTCTTTTAATTCCCAATAGACACCCGTCTGCCCTATTTCCATTTTCCCAACAAGGTCTGTCCATAGCACTTCCTTGTCCATGTCACCTGCAAGACAAATTGAAATGGTTAGTACTTGTGGAATAAAGCAAGCTTGAGAGAGCTTGCACCTTGAGGCTATCGCATACGTTGATAGATAGGGTTTACATAATGTGAGGGATGAGTGTGCTGTCATGGTGATAGGGGTGGATTGAAGGCTAGGGAGACGTCAGTGGGGGAGTGAGGGTTAGGAGAGGGCCAATAAGATGAGTGTGCAAGGGAAAACTTCCTCTCGGTCGAGAGGAAGTTTCCCCTTTCCTGCTGTCATGGTGATAGGGGTTTGTCATCGAATACCTAACCCACATCATTCTAAATTGAAGGAAACTAGAAAAAAAGACATGCATCCATTCCTCCACATTGGATTTACTAACATAATATACCCTAATTACCTTACCACACAGTCCACCTACCACAAGTAGACATTAAACCAGCCCCCACGCTCCCCATGAGTAGGGATTGATGAACAAACATCACATATCAGTTGTAAAAAACAATGACACTCTTTTTCTTTATCTTTTTCTTGAAGTGGAACTTGTACCTTGCAAAGAGGGTTGCCTTCAAGGCAAAGGAGTCGCAACTCGCGAAACTGTCTGAGATAACGAACCTGCCATTTTCCAACCACAGTTCACCAAAATCGATTAATAATGTATGAACACGTTGGCTTACCACAGTAATTTTAGTCTCAAGCTCCAACAAAAACTTCTCAATTAAGCATTCACCACAGCACATACTCAAGATTGTCGGTAATTACACATCTTGGTTCCAAGTATCCAGTTCTTTGTAATGTGATCATCAATGAGCTTGATTTGAAACGTGCTTCTGCCTGGTGCAAGGATGACGATATTGACAGAGAAATGACTCGAAGAATTGACATCTTTGAATATTTAAAAAAGGATTGAAGGCTAGGGAGACGTCAGTGGGGGAGTGAGGGTTAGGAGAGGGCTAATAAGATGAGAGCGTGTTAAAGAAGGTTAGTAGACAGTAATTTTTAGCAATATCAGGTTAAAGTGGCTTTTAAGTTACTTTTGGTAGTAGTATCAGAAATAGCAATTAGGGATAAGATTGTGCCGTAGTTGCAGATAAGGAGTAGAAGAGTAGTGGATAGGGTAGTCCCAGTGAGTGGTTAGTATGGATTTAAAGAGATGAGGAGAAAGTACTTAAGGAGAGAGTTGTCTCTCTCTCTCTCTCATTCTTAAGGAATGTGTACTAGGATTCATATATATAAGAGTATTAGATTGCTTGAGTAAGATACTGTTGAATCTGATGTAAGGAACTTGTGGTTTTCTTATAGTGGTAGTTGCCTTACCTCTGGTAATTGTTTGTTGTGTGAAGGAGAAGTTGGCAATGGACTACTTATGTTGGCAAAAGAGTCGTGTACAAGTAGCTGTGAGGCCAAACCCCCCACCCTTAAGCGTCCGTAGTCCGAGTAGTGGGTTTGGGCTCACATTCCTCCGCGGTATTGGATTTGGACTTGGATGAGTCCATAGTGCAAGGTTCACCCTTCAAGTGGTCTTGGATTTAACTAGCTCCTTCATAAACCCAACTCCTTCATGAACCCAACTCCTTAGCTTCTAACTAAATAAACCCAGCTCCTTCGTAAACCCAGCTTCTTAGCTTCTAACTAAACAAACCCAGCTCCTTTATAAACCCAGCTCCTTCATAAACCCAGCTCCTTCATGAACCGAGCTCCTTAGCTTCTAACTAAACAAACCCAGGTCCTTCATAAACCCAGCTCTTTACTTTCTAACTAAACAAACCCAGCTCCTTCATAAACCCAGCTCCTTCATGAACCCACAACTTTGTAGTTGTAATCCCCAACTACCTCACTAATTATTCAAGCCCTTAACTAATCTTCCTACCTAATTTTCCTAATTCTACTAACAACCCCTTTCTAATCACACAATTCTTCTCTAATCCTAAAATCCTAAAATCCTAGAGAGGAGAGGGGAAGAGAGAATTTCCTAACTTCACTAAGACTAACTAATCCACACAAGTATATTTTTGCACTCATCACAACCTCAAGTGCTCAACTCTTAAACATGGAACTTGCAACCACGTGTATTCAAAACATGAACTTTAAGTACCACAAATTGGAATCATGAATTAACTTTAAAATCCTTCACGTCAACACTAATTCTACCAAGAGGTTAAGCCCTCTTCAAGGCTAACAAGCCTTGGCTCTCAAACTAAAAACTAAGCACACACATGTGCTCCAATATGGCTTCCCACACCCACACTTATAACTCGTGGGGTGCCTTGGAGCACAAAGGAAAGAGAGGATGAGTGAGGGAAGAATGAGGGATTATATAGTAAGCTTGAGGGGGTGAGCACCCTCAAGGCTCACGATAAGCTCTTGAGATTTCCTCCTACTTAGTAGGCGCCAATCCTATCTTCTAAGCCTTCCTCCCTCAAATGATCAACAAGGATCCTAATTCGAACATTTAACTAGCCTTGGCTTTCTACCTACCACACTTTACCAAACTTGGGATGCTTCAACCCAAACTTAGCCTCCTTCGCTTTCCGCCGCCATAACTTTCTCCCCTTACTTTCCCAAATCGTTGCTCACCACTTAATTCAAACCACGATGCTTGACTCGTGATTTGATTGGTGCTTTGAGAATTTGCTCATCCTCCACCTTGCATTCTTCCTTGGACCTTCCCCATTAAGTGGCCATGATGAGGTGGTCCACTTGTGCGCTCCATGTGATCCTCCATTCATCCCAATTCGAATGCACTTGCCTCTTGAGTCACTTTGGTTGTCTCCATCCATTTGTACTAGCCTACTCACTAACTACTCAATCCAAGTTCTCCTTACCTATCCTCATTCACTCAAATCCTTCCGAAGGTAAAAACACAATAACAACTCACATCCTAGCCTCTTACAACATGGTACTTCTAAGACTAACATTTCACTCTTTTTATATTTTTGTGAAGTAACATGCTACTTCAAAGTGCATCAACTAACGTTTCAAGGGTCTAAGACTAAATGTGGGCACCCTTTTGGGCTCACATAATTGGCGACCATCGGGGGATGAATCCAAACATCTCTTGCTCCAAGGGTAAGTTGCCTAGTCAAGCTCGGTACTCCTTACATCTACTTCCCGATGTACGGGTAGGAAAGAGCTCACCATTCAACGTTTCCAATTGAATTGAATTATTAGGAAAGACCTCATAGACAAGGTAAGGTCCTAACCATATTGCATCGAATTTCGCCGGAAATTCAAGCTTTCGTGCGTCTTGAATCATGACCATCATTCCCGGTGTTAGGGCCCTTCTCTTATGTCGTTTGTCGAAAGTAATCTTTCTCCTTCTTTGGATTGCCTCAATATGTTGAGCCGCCATTCTCCTCCCTTCGTCAAGTGCTTCCAAATCGGTTAGTCGATTTCGTAAGGATTGACTTTCGGTAAGTCTCGTACTCACGGCCACCCTAAGTGACTCGACTTCATATTCGATTGGTAGTGTCGCTTCAAGACCATAGACTAAGGAAAATGGTGTAGCACGCGTAGTTACCTTATAGGTTGTACGGTATGCCCAAAGTGCCGCCGTTAGTTTCGTATCCCAATCCCGCTTCGAGTCTATAACCGTCTTGCGTAGTATACTCACCAAAATTCCGTTAACCCTTTCCGTTTGTCCATTGGTTTGTGGGTGGTAGGGAGTAGTCTTCCGGTGATCAATTTTAAATTTCCCTGTCATCTCTCGAATCAAGTCATTCAAAAAGTGAGTACCCCTATCGCTTACTAGGATCTTCGGCACCCCGAACCGCGAAATTATGTTTTCGTACATAAATGTTGCCGCGTGTTCCGCCGTGTCGGTCTTCACCGCTTTGGCTTCCGCCCACTTGGTGAGGTACTCGGTTGCCACCACAATATATTTCATTCCTTTTGAAGATTGGGGATGGACCTCACCCACATAGTCGATGCCCCATTTTTCGAAAGGAATTAAGGGTAATGATACATGTAAAGGCATCTCCATTCTAAGGTCGTTTCGGGCATACCGTTGGCAAGCGTCGCATTTCCTTACATAGTCATGGGCGTCCTTAAATAGTGTAGGCCAAAAGTAGCCCGCTCTAAGTATTTTTTGCCCGGTGAGTTGACCCGAGAAGTGACCGCCGCAAGCGCTATCGTGGCAAGCGATTAAAATCGCTTCAACCTCCGTTTTTGACACGCATCGTCGTAAAATACCATCGGACCCCCTTCTAAACAACCTATGGCCCACTACAACAAATTGCCTACTATTTACCCTCACCTTCCTTCTCTCTTCTTTTGTCCACTCTTTGGGCAACTTGTGGGTTGTTAGAAATTCCACTATGCCCGCATACCACTCCGGTGTAGAAGTGACCACAAAGAGGCTATCATCTACTAACATATCATTTACCGGATTTTTTCCTATCTCCTCCGACAACCTAGACAAGTGGTCCGCTTGTAAATGCATACGACCCGGTTTATATTCCACCGTGTAGTCGAATTCTTCTAATAACAAAACCCACCTAGCTAACCTACCACTTAACTCCGCCTTGTTAACTAGATACTTGATAGCCATGTGGTCAACAAAAAATACAACCGGGTTGCACATGAGGTAATGCCTAAACTTTTTAACGGAAAACACCATGGCTAGGCACTCCCTCTCCGTTGTAGAGTAGTTTCTTTCGGCGGGGGTCAATTGCTTACTCGCATAAGCTATAGGTTGATCCTTCTCTTTTTCTCCCGTTGCTTGACAAAGCGCACTCCCTATTGCCACATTACTAGCATCACAATAGACGTGAAAAGGTTTACCCCAATTGGGTGGTATCAACACCGGATAGGTGCTCAACCTATCCCGCAATTCCTCAAAGGCTTTTTGACAAGCATCCGTCCACTCGAATTTGACATCCTTTTTGAGCAAATGGGTAATGGGCACCGCTATCTTTGAAAAATTAGGAATAAGTTCCCGGTACCATCCCACATGTCCTAACAACTTAGAGATCCCCTTGGAATTGGTTGGAGTTGCCAAGTCGCTTATGGCCGCAATCTTATCCGGATCGGGTTCTCTACCTTTCTCACTAACAACATAACCCAACAACACTCCCTTATTCACTCCCAAAAATGTCTTATCCGGGTTCAATGCTAACCTCATCTTCCTACACCTAACCAATGCCTCCCTAACACAATGTAGGTGATCGTCCACATTACTTTGTGTGCTAAAATCGTCCACAAAGACGGTCATGGATTTGAACAACAAGTCGGTGAAGATATACATTACTAATCGTTGGAAAGTAGCCGGGGCATTACATAACCCAAATGGCATCACTACCCACACAAAAGTACCCCAAGGTGTAGTAAAAGCCGTTTTATGGATATCTTGGAGGGCTATGGAAATTTGATTATAACCCGCATACCCATCCATAAAGGTATATCGCGAATGACCTCCAACCTCCTCAAGCAACAAGGTGATAAAAGGTAAGGGGAAGTGATCCTTCTGTGTGCACGAATTCAATTTCCTATAGTCGACACAAACCCTTAATTTCCCATTTTTTTTCTTTACTAAGACCATAGGAGAAACCCAATCCGTGATTTCCACCGGCTTGATAAACCCGGCCTTCAATAACCTTTCCAATTCCGCTTTCACCAACAATTGCAATTGAGGATTCATCCTCCTCTCCTTTTGTCTAATTGGCCTCGCCCCCGGAATTAAAGGAATCCGGTGCTCTACCATTTCCCTAGGAATTCCCTTAAGCTCATCGTAGGACCATGCAAAAGTATCACTAAACTCATCCACCAAATTGCTATACTCCCTAACCTCTTTCTCCCCCAATTTGGAACCCATCTTCATTTGTCGGGTTTTTCCATTCTTTAATTTCACATCCACGTACCGCCAATCCGCTTCCGACACATGTGCTTGTTCCTCTTTGTTCCGATACCAATCGGAAGGCACATTGGGGTAATCTTTCACATCTTGACCTACAACTATCCCCGTAGACGTGGTCTTGAAATGTAAAGGCTCCTCCAATTTCGATGACTCAATAATCACATCCTCCTCTTGAGTCCCATCTACATGAATTAAACTAACCTCACCCTCTTCCACGTCATCTACCCAAGGTGTTAACCCACCGCTAACCCACTCTTCCTCGGTGAGCACCTCACATGGCTCCAACAATGAGCCCTCTCCTAAACTAACACTAGGAAATTCACTCCCTAAGCCTACTTGGTGAAATGTAACCATTACATCAACCTCGGACTCGGGGTACTCCCTTAGCCATTGGGCATAATCCCCATTATCCCCATAATTGTAAAAATTAGGACCTAGACTTCCCGAGCCAGAATCTATAACAACCCTTTGACCTTCGGGATGGACGACTCCCACCAATGCCTTGCCAATCTCATTCTCGTTTAAGTCATCAATTTCCTTCTCCAATGGCAAATACATCTCCTTCTTCATCCATCCTTCTAATGAACCAATGGACACTATGACCCTATTACCCTCCGGACCATAAGTGATGGATGGTTTAGGTCCACCCCAATTGACCATAGCATTCGCCATCCGCAACCAAGGCCTACCTAGCAAAATGGGGAAGGTGTCCTTGTTGGAGTGCATCTTAATGACATGGAAGGTGACCAAGTACTCCTCGCCTCCCGTAGTCATTCTACAATCCTTGATCATCCCCAAAGGCGTAGTCGAACTTTGATTTGCCATATTTATGACCAAAGGTGAAGGCCCCGTGAGTCCAAGTCCCAATTTTTTCATAGTATCCTCCGGTAGTATATTTAGACTACTCCCTCCGTCGACTAGCACATTAGGAACCACCTTATCTACTATAACAACTTCTATTTCTATAGCTTTCACGTCTCTTCCACCTTGTGATTGGATCCTAGCGGCTATTTTAGCTTTCACCTTCCTCATCCTCTTGTGTACCGGCATTCCCTCCTTTAATGTTTTCCTTGCCGTGGGTGAAATTTCCAATAGTTGGCCGAAAGTAATATCCGCCTTGAGTGTACTAAGGTCCGCCCACAAGTCGTACCCGGTAGATCTTTCCACCTTAGAATTACCCACTACGTCGAATTCGTCTACGGGAACCCCCGGTCCTTCCCATTCACCCACATCGCTATTATCCAAGTCATGTACCGCATTAGTCCTCTCCCTATCTTGTAAAATTATATTTTCCCTCTCCACATCCTTAGTAGCTCTTCTAGCTACCCTATCCAACTCGGAGAGATTAATCTCTTCATCCGAAGAGTAATTTCCTTGCTCTCCTATTCCTACCTCCAACGGGGCATCCCCTCTCCTAGCCCTAGTAGTTACCGCTAGTGCAGGTGCTTCTTCAACCACACCCTTACCCTTCACTAACTCATATGTAATAGCATTGGTGTGAGGAGGCCATTGACTTTGCTCCTCTCCAATTCTCGTTGGGAGAGGAAGCATGTCATCACATGTGGCCTCCAACACTCCATCCATGAACCTAACATCTTGGGAGTTAGATGGTCCCGGATCCGTTGGAGGCGCTTGTCTCCCGTTACTACCATTAGGTGGAACTCCTTGTCTATTTTGTATTGGAATGTAACCGGTTGTAGTTTGCAAGCCCGCCGGTGGATGAAAAGTTTGCCTAGCATTACTATGGTCATAGTATAAGTTAGGTGGCCTAAGTTCATTGGCCGGTACTCCTTGTGGCCTAGCACCTCGCATATTATCCCTTGCTTGTTGTTGTGGATTAGCCACCGGGTAAGGGACATTAATTATTTTGTCCGGTTGGCGACACGTATCCGAGGGATGACTTCCTCCACAATTGCTACAATTAAACTCTTGACCTTCGGACCAACATTGTCCTTGAGCGTGCCACCTTCCACAAAAGGGATGAAATTCCTTCTTCTCTAAATTTTGGCCACCTTGCCCTCTAGGTTGTGGTCCTCTATTGCTTCCATTTCCATAGTGAGGTGGCGCTTGACCTCGTTGATTTTGTTGAGGTGGGTTACCGTTTCCTCTTTGGTCACGGTTTTGTCCACTTCTACAAAATTGATGCGTGTGGCCCGGTTGGCCACATTGGACACACCATAATCCGGAAGAATGCCTACCCGACTCAACCGGGGGTGGAGGCCCCGGTTGTTGACTCCGGATCATTAATGACATTTGATCCGTGAGGCTTTGCATTTGTTTTATCATAGCCTCTTGGAATCCTAGTTGGCTAGCACCTAGTCTTCTCTCAACCTCTTCCAAGTGTGGATCCGTTCTAGGGGCCGGTAGTGCCAAAAGAGGTGCCGGTTCCCTAACCGCTAAAGGTCGGGGGCCGGTGTCCACAATGGCATATGGAATTTGGTTCTCATACTTAGCGGGTTCTACCGCTACCACCCTAGGGCGTATGGGGATGAATTGTGGGATCAATTCATCCTCCCTTCTCCATAGCCTTTCGTGATCTTTATCCAAGTTTTCAATATCTCTAGCCGCACGCTTGGCATCCGCCAAGGTCAAGGGATTCCTTTCTAGAACACCCCTAATAGTTCCGGACTTAAAAAACCCTTGAATGAAAAATTGCTTTAGCGTGTCGTCGTTGAGCATGGTACCCACAAATCTAGTGCACACTAAATCAAACCTCCTAATGTAAGCCGAAATTTCTTCCTCCCTTCCTTGCTTCAATGACGACAATGCCCTTAATGCGGTACTTTGACCCACTTCCGGCCTAAATTCGTTAAGAAACTCCCTTTGTAATTGTTCCCATCCCCTAAAATGTCCCTCGGCATGATCCCGATACCATTCATAGGCTTCCCCCTCTAGAGTGGTAGGAAACCACACTAACCAATAACCCGGGTCGGTTATGAGGAAGCTAGCCAACCGTTCGATATACCGTTCCATGTGCCGAGAGGGGTCCTCATCCTTGGTCCCATAAAATTTAGGGAGATGAGATGGCATATCCATCGCCGCTAAATTTTGTGGAACCACAATTGGTAGGCCTCTTGGCCTAACCAATGGGTCTATTGGAGGTATAGGAGGTATGGGCGGAATTGGGGGTATGGGTGGTGGATCCATCCCCCGTTCCTCGGCCATGGTGACCGGTGAACTATTCAACAATCCCCTATCAACTTCTACCGGGAATTCTTCTCTAAGTGTGTAATTTTCCGAAGAAGTTTCACCACTCAATTTGGAGGGAGTGATCTCCTCTTCAAGTTGAGCTCCAAGTTCTAAGGTGTCTAGAATTGACCTAGTCCTAGGTTCGACGTTCAAACAACTCTCTATTCTAACATTATCTTGTTCTAATCTATCACTGATTTTAGAGGACCGCCTCTTTCGAGTAGATTTCTCTAGTCCTACTATCAAACTTGGTTTTTGTGAGCGAGTCCTACCTTGCATTCCATAAGAATCGATCGACCCTCACTTGACCACACATAATCCTAGCAATTCCCCTCTTAATATTTTCACTTGTCTTGGTGTGGTTATAATTTTTTTAGGAGGTGAGGAAAAGAACCTGCAAGCCCACTTAGGTGAAAGAATCCCAATAGGGGATAGGCATGTTCATGTTAATTTTTTGGTTAAGTCGGAGCATCACCTCCGCACCTTCCCGCAAATTAACACTCACCACAATACCGATTGTGAGGGGGTGACCTTCCGAGTAGATTATGTTAAAAGTCGAGGCTTCACCCTTCAACTTCTCACACCATCCACAATTCGGGAATTACCCTCTACAACGGATAACAACAATCACGAGTACAAAAGGCATTCCTTAATTAGTTAATGAGTTCACTTTGAAGAAATAAACATACCTTGAGCAATCGCATCCCCCTGTGAGTTAGCACTCCCCTCAATCGTGACTCAATGTAACAACACCATAAACTTTGTGAAATATTAATTTAATCTAGAGCATGAAATGACAACTCCCAAAACTTTGAGACTCACCCCGAGGTGAGTGTCAAAGTTCAATGTCCTAAGGTGAATTTACCCTCTAATGTTTTAATGAGCTACTCGGTTATAGGTTCCTTTTAAGTTCTTAGCAAATCCCCAAAAAGGTTGAGGACGTACCTTCGCCGCGCTCCTTCCTCAAAAATGAATTTGCGTAATTGACAATGCAATTCATTCCAAGGAATAGTTGAAATACAATGAATTCAAATGTAACCCAAAGAGAGAATACTTACCGAGTTTCGGGTGCTCCTTCCCTTCTCTCAAGTTTGTGTCTCCAATTTTTCCTAGTTGCCTCCAAGTCTCCTAGTCGCCTCCAAGTCTTGTAACTACCTTCCGCTTCGCTCCCGGCGGACGCACCAATTATGTGAGGCCAAACCCCCCACCCTTAAGCGTCCGTAGTCCGAGTAGTGGGTTTGGGCTCACATTCCTCCGCGGTATTGGATTTGGACTTGGATGAGTCCATAGTGCAAGGTTCACCCTTCAAGTGGTCTTGGATTTAACTTTGGTCTTCGCTTCCTTTGTCTTGCCATCGCGAGAGTGTTCCACATTCTCCATTAATTTGTGCACGTGGTTTATTTTTAAAGAGAGGATGCAAGTGTTAAAAAACACTATTCTCTATAGTCAATCTCAAATACATTTACTTGTGAAAGCCACACATAACACTAACTAGCATAATGTAACTAACTACTTGTCTATGAGCTAATTAAGTAGGCTATCTACTAAGCTCCTTCATGAACCCATCTCTTTACTTTCTAATTACATAAACCTAGCTCCTTCATAAACCCAACTCCTTCATAAACCCAGCTTCTTAGCTTCTAACTAAACAAACCCAGCTCCTTCATAAACCCAGCTCCTTCATAAACCCAGCTCCTTCATGAACCCAGCTCCTTAGCTTCTAACTAAACAAACCCAGGTCCTTCATAAACCCAGCTCTTTACTTTCTAACTAAACAAACCCAGCTCCTTCATAAACCCAGCTCCTTCATGAACCCACAACTTTGTAGTTGTAATCCCCAACTACCTCACTAATTATTCAAGCCCTTAACTAATCTTCCTACCTAATTTTCCTAATTCTACTAACAACCCCTTTCTAATCACACAATTCTTCTCTAATCCTAAAATCCTAAAATCCTAGAGAGGAGAGGGGGAGAGAGAATTTCCTAACTTCACTAAGACTAACTAATCCACACAAGTATATTTTTGCACTCATCACAACCTCAAGTGCTCAACTCTTAAACATGGAACTTGCAACCACGTGTATTCAAAACATGAACTTTAAGTACCACAAATTGGAATCATGAATTAACTTTAAAATCCTTCACGTCAACACTAATTCTACCAAGAGGTCAAGCCCTCTTCAAGGCTAACAAGCCTTGGCTCTCAAACTAAAAACTAAGCACACACATGTGCTCCAATATGGCTTCCCACACCCACACTTATAACTCGTGGGGTGCCTTGGAGCACAAAGGAAAGAGAGGATGAGTGAGGGAAGAATGAGGGATTATATAGTAAGCTTGAGGGGGTGAGCACCCTCAAGGCTCACGATAAGCCCTTGAGATTTCCTCCTACTTAGTAGGCGCCAATCCTATCTTCTAAGCCTTCCTCCCTCAAATGATCAACAAGGATCCTAATTCGAACATTTAACTAGCCTTGGCTTTCTACCTACCACACTTTACCAAACTTGGGATGCTTCAACCCAAACTTAGCCTCCTTCGCTTTCCGCCGCCATAACTTTCTCCCCTTACTTTCCCAAATCGTTGCTCACCACTTAATTCAAACCACGATGCTTAACTCGTGATTTGATTGGTGCTTTGAGAATTTGCTCATCCTCCACCTTGCATTCTTCCTTGGACCTTCCCCATTAAGTGGCCATGATGAGGTGGTCCACTTGTGCGCTCCATGTGATCCTCCATTCATCCCAATTCGAATGCACTTGCCTCTTGAGTCACTTTGGTTGTCTCCATCCATTTGTACTAGCCTACTCACTAACTACTCAATCCAAGTTCTCCTTACCTATCCTCATTCACTCAAATCCTTCCGAAGGTAAAAACACAATAACAACTCACATCCTAGCCTCTTACAACATGGTACTTCTAAGACTAACATTTCACTCTTTTTATATTTTTGTGAAGTAACATGCTACTTCAAAGTGCATCAACTAACGTTTCAAGGGTCTAAGACTAAATGTGGGCACCCTTTTGGGCTCACAGGCACCTAGGCAAACCTATATATATTTATGTAAAGGCGGGCTTCATACCTCAAAAGAGACCCCTGAAAATGGATCTTGTCTTACAATTTTATTTTCTTGCGCTTTGGCAATTCCTCGTCTGTTAAGTGATAGATAAATTATTATGCAAGCACCATGATATAAACATACTCAGAGGTAAAATGTTTTTACATAAATAGCGGTTTTTGCAAAAAACATACTCAGAGGTAAAATGTTTTTACATAAATAGCGGTTTTTGCAAAAAACATACTCAGAGGTAAAATATTTTTACATAAATAGCGGTTTTTGCAAAAAACATACTCAGAGGTAAAATGTTTTTACATAAATAGCAGTTTTTGCAAAAACATACTTAGAGGTATAATTTTTTATATAAATAGCAGTTTTTGCAAAAAACATAGTCAAACAAGAATAGCGGTTTTTAGTAATAAAAAATGTATTAATCTTCAAGTAGGGTGTACAAATAATATATGTGTAAAAATATATTCAATCAACTGAAATAATATAATTTTAACAAGTCAAAAGTCTTTATATACTATCTTCAAGCTCATAAAAGTAACAAAATAAAAATAAAAAAATAAAAAATATACTATACAATTAATACTTGGAATTATCTTAAGTTTATGTGAACACTACATTTAAGAATAAAGATAAGTGAAGATTGACTCTCAAAGCAAAACAAATATCATAGTTTGAAACTTAAATTTAGATTGTACTATCGTTTATTTGATAAACTTTTAAATATCTATATTCAAAAAGAAATTTCACCAATGTCTTTTGTATCTTGATTACAAATAAAATATTCAATTTTTTTAATAAATAGTGTTATGATCCAAGTCTAGTACTTTTCTACTAGTACCTAAAATTCCAAATTTTTTAATGCTTTTAAACCTGCTTTTAAAACAATGGGCTTTACTAAGACGGCAACTCCATATTGCTTATACCCCGTATTTTCAGTTGTACCATGGTTTATTTTTGAAGCATCAAAACATATTAAAGTCCCACGCGTTGGACGAAAAAATAATCCATAGTCCTTCATACGGAATTGTGCCCGTTCAATTCGAGAGTAGTCTGGAATCTCTGCAAAATATGTTGAATTCAATTACAACATCAGAAACTAGTGAATCCAACAATTTTTTAAAAACTTCTAGTATAACATACGATGACATAATTTTATATTAGTTTTAAAATAAATTCTGTGATTGAAAATTACCTTCATGGACCCAAAATATAAATCCGGAACCTCCATCTTTGTCATCTATATGGTCAGGAGACCAATAGTTCTCTGTCACGCTCATTGTTGTGAATGGAGTATATCCAATATGACCCCACAGTGTTCCCAACTCTTTCGGAACTAAATTTTCCAAACCTTTAATCCAAGATGACATTTGAGTATTCAACACGTCGAATACTCTAGTCGTTGTTCGTGCACTTAGTGTGTTTAAATCTGCAGCTGAAATTTTCATATTTTTTTCTTTACCTTTTCTATTAGTTTGCTTATATATGCCAAATCCTTCAGCATAGCAATTTCTCCATCCAAAAACAACCATATCCCCACCACTCTTTTCCTTACCCCTTTCTACTATTCCTCCTGCAGTATATAATATACTACATTCATTGGTCAATATGTTTATCAATTCATTTGAAAAAAAATTGAAATCAATAATTGCCACTACTTTTTTATTTTCAACCAAAATTGCAGAAGTAGTGATTTCAATGAAGGCATCTAAAAAATCCACCTTTTTAGATACATAGATCACATAGCGAATTCCAATTGGAATTGAAACTCCTTGTGATCTAAACTTTTGTATTACAACCTCATCCGGGGTTGTAACATTTTTAGTATCATATAATGTGGATTTAACAACCATTTTAGTATGTTTTTTAGATTTATAATAAAACTCAAGCTATGCTTGAGATTTCATTATTCTATCACATACATCACACTTATACTCCATAGTAAGTCAACTATTAAGGTATCAGTTTGATTTTTCTATAAATGAATAAAAAAATAAATATGAAATAAATAAAACAAATAAAACAAGTAAAATAAAATAAGTAAAAAATTCTTTACCGGACTTTTACATTTATCGGACTTTTATATTTATCGGACTTTTACATTTATCGGACTTTTATATTTATCGGACTTTTATATTTATCGGACTTTTATATTTATCGGACTTTTACATTTATCGGACTTTTATATTTATCACAATATGTACTTTTATGTCCTTGATGATCTGCTCTTGGTTGAGCTCAACAAAAAAGTCATGATCTATGCATTCAAGTTCAAGAGTGCTTCATCACCTGTTTTGGAATCATCAAGCCCTCCCTCTTTCATTTCCTTGGTAATTTTCTCTCGCTCAATTGAGTCACCATTGAATAGAGTAGGGAAAATACCGAATCAACAGAACCAAATCAACTAAAAGACCGAATCAACAGAACCAAATCAACAACCCCAAGTTGATTACTGACCGAGTCAACTCGACCTAATCAACAACCGCAATCAACAATTTTCAGTTGAATTTCTGTTGGTTTGGTCACAGAAATTCTAATAGTGTATGTGAGCAAACATGACTAAATGTAGTCAGACTTGAGACTGCATGACTAAATGCAGTCAGATTTAGTGACCACGTGACTAATAGTAGTCCATGTAACATGAATGGCTATATTCACAACATTTCACTGAATTGAGTTTACTCTTGGCTGCTCCTCCCTAAAATGGAATGTATTGTAGCAGCTTATTCCTAAAGGTCAATGTATTGTTGCATGTTCTTAAAAAAATTGTGGTTATGTTGTCTAGGTGGACTGCATTTTAGCCGATGGATCCGACATCACGGGAGGCATTTTTGCAATTGCAACTGTGGGACATCGAAGAGAAAGAAGCAGACCGGCAAGGTCTAACAAGTTACCCTTGCCCATGTAAAAAATGCATGGGTGCAAAAATATTGGATCGGAAAACCATCCGCAAACATCTACGAAAGTACAAGCGAGATCCAGAATTTAAAAGATCAATCCTGGTATGCTATCGTTACTATTTTTATGATATGTTGGATGTGAATAATATGGGGAACTAATGCAACTGCCTTACTTTGTTGGAATGAAACGTGTAGGAAACACAGAGACCTATTCTACTGGCCGCAGCAGCTACTGCATTAAAGTCAGTAATTTCAGCTACTCTACCGCTTCGAAGGAGTGGAGAGAGTAGTTCGGTTCCCAATCAGCAAGTGTCCGTGGATACTGTGCACACAGATAGCTACCAAATACTATAACCTTAAGGAGAAAACCTTAAAGGAACAAAATAAAATCACGAGAAGAAATAAACTGAAGGAAGGAAAGAAAAAGTGAAAGAATAAATTGAACATAAACAAAGAAAAAAAATTGCATTAAAACCATGAATGCCCCACTCCTAAATCTTCCTACAATTGGCTGCCCAAAACTATAGTCACCTAACTACTAATTCTAGTCATATGGCAGCCCATGAGAAAAACAATTGAGAGAACACGTTCCCTACGTAGTTCCCATTCAGGCCCCCTGAAAATATGACTAAAATCATAGTCATGTGATGACTATAGTCATTTCTAGTCACCAAAGTGGTCACTGATGACTGCATTCTAACCAGTAGTCATATTTCGCATGTTTTCCTAGTAGTGTGTTTGATTAAGATAAGAAACCAAAATTGGACATAGCTATCTTATAATAATACGATGACTCATTCTAAAACTCCACATACATCTTTGAATTCACAAATACATGCTCATTTTGAGAAAGTTAGTGCGTGCTCTAAGGTGCTAGTAGTGTGATTAAAAATTTCGTATGCAAACACATTGCTTGTCAACGAATAGTGCCAATACTTTAAATGAATAATGATGTTATAAATATTACTCACGATGACCAATGCTTCCTAGCTCTTTTGCTGCCACTAAATCCCTAGCATAAAGAACTTTAGTATCACCTTCACTACACTAAATAAGATATTTAGTGTTTGATTATATTTGGGGTTTGCTACCACCACCCTACCTTGCTCAAAACTAATTTTCAATTCTTTAACCATTAGTGCTGGACATAAATGTACCGCTTTCTTCCCGACTACCACATCCCTTATTATATCCCAATTTTTCCCATATCTTTACTAACACTAATGGTTATTGATATTGAGTGTATTCGTTCTCATTTAGTGTATTAAACACTCAACATCCTATTTAGTGTACTTTCCCAACATCACTATTAGCCATCCCTCACCAATTTGGGTAATCAGTGTAGTAATTGTTTTCATAATTTTAACAAACAAAGAACTTAACATGGAAGCATCTACGAAATGGCAATTGACCCCAGATTTTTGGAATTCGCCACAAGTCACCCACTGGATCATGTTTGCTACAGACAAGTGTGACATGATATTAAGTTACAACAATGTTTAGTTTCACACTCCAAGACGGTTTAGGGTTTAGGGTTTGGGGTTAGCCTTTTTTTCCACTCTACCTTTTCATGTCTTAAATTCTTATATCAATGGCACATTGTTTTGAGTGCAATTATATAGTGGGCCCATGGATATTAATGATGGTTCATCTTGCCGTTTTTTTGGTTAAGGGTTTAGGGTAAATTTTTTGACATTTACTAAATATTGCATGCTGCCACCATGGCCCACTGGTCGGTGCGTGGTTCGGTGAGTGTAAAAGCACAAATACCATAATGACACATGTTTATAGGAGATTGGACTACAGTGGGATTCAGAGGTCATCACACTAAACCACGATCAACAATCAATGAACACATTGGAGAGGATATATGTACACTAAATTCGAAATTTTCATATCAGTGGCATTCAATGGAAGGTAGTGTAGAATGTACATTATATGTACTATCAACTAGAAAGCACATCTACTCGCCAAACAATCATTCTCTCTACACCTCCTCAACTGCTGATTCTCCGTACAAGAGAGGATCCCGTCTATTTCAAAACCACCAATCTCCCATCTACTATATAAGGCCCATACCCACAACCGTCTCCGACTCTCACTCTTGAGGCATTTCCATACCTCTCATTGTCGACACTACACGCATTTAGAACCCAACACATGCTCTCTTTTACAGGTGCCGGTCCAAGTAGTGTATGTTTTCTGTTGCCATTGATCCTACGATCAGTTGTCCGTACAACTTCATCCACGTGGCAGCCGTACAGTTGTACGGCCCAACTGACATAGCCCTGTTTTCCTCTCATAAACACTGGCACCAAGTTTCCTCTCGGCCGAGAGGAAAACTGGCACCCTTCACCTTCGCACGAAGTTTCCTCTCGGCCGAGAGGAAAACTCACACCCTTCACCCTGGCACCAAGTTTCCTCTCGGCCGAGAGGAAACCCGACACCCTGTACCCTGGCACCGAGTTTCTCGGCCGAGGCTAAAGTGGCTGGTACAAATCTCTTTGTTTAATCTCAATCCAACTCAACCGGTTCATGAAGTGTAAATCGTTCGTCAGATTTGGGTATAGGGGCGAAAGACTAATCGAACCATCTAGTAGCCGGTTCCCTCCGAAGTTTCCCTCAGGATAGCTGGAGGTAAAGCGAATGATTAGAGGCATCGGGGGTGTAACACCCTCGACCTATTCTGAAACTTTAAATATGTAAGCCGCCAGGGTTGCTTGGTTGAACCCTAGCACAGAATGAGAGCTCCAATTGGGCCATTTTTGGTTATCAGAACTGGCGACGCGGGATGAACCGAAAGCCGAGTTACGGTGCCAAACTGCGCTCCAACCTAAATCCAAATGAGAACTTTGAAGACTAAAGTGGAGAATGGTTCCATGTGAACAGCAATTGGACATGGTCCGCTAGTCCGCTAGTCCCAGTCACGCGCCCGCGGGGTGTAAAGACCATGGAGTGAAGTTTCCTCTCGGCCGAGAGGAATCTCCACGCCAAGTTCCTCTCCGCCGAGAGGAAATCATTTAATCCATTAATAGGTTTAGGTGTAGGTGTAGGTGTAGGTGTAAGTGTAGCTCATCCTTTAACATAATGAAGTGTTGTGAAGGCCGGCCACCGGTATTTACATCCTCGAACAGATCTTCAATCTACAAGACGGATAAACGCATAATTGTCATAAACCTATAATCGGTGCTCTGAATAGGTTCCAATGATACTAACCTCCGCGTATAGCATAGTGTCTAATATCCTTGTATTGAATTGGGCTCCTTTAATTGCTACTGTCAAGGTCGCAATGTAATCAGTATTGATAAAGCCCCATTGAATTCCGAAAACAGGCACATAATTTCGTGGGGACCCCTCTATAAATGTTACCCACTTGAACAACGAAAGTGTCATCATTATCTTTGTTCCATAATGAAGGCATACTGAAATATGATGTGTATTTGTTTGATCATGGTCAATAAAATATGATGTGTATTTGTTATTGTTGATCAATGTTCGCCTAAACTACTGAATGTCCACGCCCAGTGTTGTGCTTTAATATTTGGGTATGGGTTTCCATATTCGTGTATACTTCTCATGTAATAGAGCTTTATATAGGCGGCACAATAATATGGTTAATGAAGTTATGTGTTGTTATCAGGGCAATGGAGGAACCTGAAGTAGAGCATTTGAGCTCCGAGGAGGTCAGTTACTGCCCCACTTTGCAATGTGATGTAACTTCATATTGTGGTATCTGACATGCGTACGGGCAAACATACTTACCTGATAATACGATGCAGGGATCTTCACTATCTGAAGCGGTGTTCACGGAAGACGACACTGATGCTGGCATAGAGGATATTGATGTAGACTGCAGCGGGCTGAGAAGGGAGGAATGGCTGCATAGTCCTGTGATGCTTGTAAATGTGAGTGGACAAAATGTGGCAAAAGGAATCTACTGCAACGTCAATCCGATGGATTGTGTGGAAGACAAATGTCTAGGAATAAATAATGTTGGTGTGCTTATTATGGAGCCATTAGAGGGAATGATGGACATGGGATGGATGTTTTCCTTGCGAATATGGCCTCTTGATCGGGTTTTCCAACAGAGGTATACACTTGCACACCACCTCCTAGTGAGCACACGCAGGTTGCGTGTGCAAAACACGTTGCTAGAAAGACGGAAGAAAGAGGGGAAGAGGGCATATGTCACATCACGCACGACGCCGCAGATCAGACCGACAAAAAAATCACAGATTCTCAATAATAATAGCATCCACCAACTATCTGCTAGCGTGTGTTGTGATAGGGAGTGCACTAGATATTTTCCCAGGGAAGAGGCACTTGCGCTACGAACGGAGTTCTACACTTGTTCGCCACGGATGAGACATGCTAAGCAACTCGAAGTCCATGGCCAATTACATGTACTATCTGTAAGTTCAACAAAGGTCGTTACCTTGAGTGGGCGCAATGTCTGCGAAAAGGCATGGAGACACATATTTGCCGTCTCGAAAATGACGTTCTACAGAAACCGGTCGGAATTCAAGAATGGTATGCGTCCACGCGATCATGGGAACCTAAATAAGAAAAGGAATCGAACATCCACCCAGCAAGCTACAGCCACACTTTCGACACTACTGGAAGACAAAGCAGATATGATGCCTCACAAGGCTCGCACATTGCCAAATGGTACACGAGTTGTAGAAATGGTCTTGCCTCGCGGAACCAAATGGAAGAAGTTCTTGGGTACAATCAATGAGGTACGCAATTGGTATAGTCCAATTACCCGCATTGACAGTGGAGATCAAACATTCAATCGAGTTGGGTTTGTGTATAATTAATAGACACGAGGGGGCAATTATGAACGTATTTCATACAGTTTGGTTCATGGTTCATGTGAAGTATTATTAATGTTATACTAATACTATATGGGCAGGTGAATGACAAATGCGGAGTGCTCCCAATATCTATTTCAACTCTGAGCAAAATTCGAAATACCTACTTTAAGCACTACATAAAGAAGAGGGTTGGTGATAATTTTGCGCGTTGTGGGAAGTGTGATTCGTTGTCCGCAATTATACTTCAACATGTGAAAGGTTCAGCCGCACACACAGGGTTTTCGAAACAATTGGAAAAACACCTAGCACAACAAGAATCGGCTCGCAACGCTTACCGATGCATGAGGGCTCTTTCAATTGAGCATCCCCAAAAGGTGTTGACGATTATCCACGACAAAATGGACCATGGCAAAACCGCATCGCCTTGCTTTGCTTCCAAGAACAAAGACACCGATATGTTTACAAAGCTACCACTTTCTGTAACAGGCATGATGGCCCATGGACATGGAGATGAGAGATATGCCCACTATGCACTGGACATGTACCCTGGAGATTGCAACCATACTGTGGGCTCATTCGCGAGACTTTTACGCGATTTGGAGGAACCTCCCATATCATCATCCCAGCGTCTTTTTCATGGTTCCGGGCGTGCACCTCTGTATTGTGCTGTTCTCAATGGGAGCGAAGTATGTTTGGGAGGATTACGACCCCCACCCACGGAGCCCACACCTGCAGTTCCTCTTCCACCCATTCTGCATGTTCAGCTTGATAATTGTTGGAAGGACAACAAGTGTAGGTTTGTAAAGGCATTTTGGTCTATGCTCACGGCGAAAGCAATATTCACGGAGGTACATGTATCTTATCTATTGGTTGGCCACACCCATGATGACATCGATGCATCATTTGGAAGGTGGAGTATGGACCTGCGTGAACACGACTATCCCACTATACCCCTTCTTATGAAATCATACATGGACATGGAAAAGGTTCCTGTCATTCCACACATGATAAAGGAACTTCCAGATTGGAGAACATTCGTCAACGAGCATATCCCAAGTGGTAAGGAGAAACTCATTGGGCACACTAAGGCTCAACAGTTCAAATTCTATGTCCGAGATGATGGTTGGCCAGTTATGCAATACAAAGTGCTAAGCACGCATGGGGAGTGGTTGCCCAAAGACGGTGTGAAGATGTGGAAATCAAATATAAAAGGGGAGCCATGTATTCCATCCGGGGACCCCTTTCCTGCACCACCGCGAGGTATGGCCAAGCTGGAGGAGGTTCTTGTGGGATTGCAAGGGTTCATTGACTATTGGCAATCAATATGTGACCATGACACGACAGGAGCATATATGGGTTCACACATGCATATTTTGCAATATTGGATAGGGGTGAAGGAGGCATTAGATGCACCCCTCAGAAACGTATACATTGTTGGGCTGCCATTATGCGAGGGATTCTGGCCACGAAGTAGAGTCGAAGCAGATGCACATCCCGTCTTGCAGAACGGAGAGCTTCGGGAAGAGCACCAACCGGACGACCATTATGTTGGTCCAGCAGACCTTCGTCCTGCAGCAGCTTTCCGCATCGCAGAGAATGTGCACGAGGGGCATATGCTAATATTGCGTCCCCAAGAACAAGATATAGGTAGACCCATTTGGGTATGCCGGGCTGTGTCTGTACCGAACTTGGCGGTCACGGGAGATCATCCACGTCAAATACTTGTACAGTGGTTCACTCCCACTTCAACCGCGAGGGACCTTTCAAAGAAATGGAATGGTTGGGACTCAAACCCAAACTTCAAGTGGAAACGAGATTTGAAATACTCCGTTTCCGACTGGCAGCCGATCGATTGCATTTTGGCAGCCTGGCCTCTGCCAGCACAGGAAGATGTGGAGCCATTAAAGGTTACTATCCCAGCAAAGCAAATTGGTTTTGCCAAAGATAATCTTCGACGGTGTTCAACAGCCGAGCGTGGGAACAGGGAGGGTGGGTGGGACGACGGGGAGTCTAGTGGGCAACGAGGGGGCCGTGGACATGGAGGTGGTAGACGTAAATCTGGGGGACACGCATCCCGGTGATCAAAGACACTGGAATTGAAGGTGATACGGGATTAGATGAGCCAGTGTCAAGACCCTAGTGATCTGCGGTAGGTGATAGGGCAGTACGTTTGGAACCAAACATCTCATTTTTTTGTCGATACGACCATAATTGCTATATGTGCAAATTTCAACCAATGTCATATCATCATGCATGGTGTAGTCCCATTAATGTATGGATTTTCAGACCTCAATGTAGGGAGCTTCAACCCTACCTTCCCCGCAATTTCAAACATGTGCGGTGGGACACTGTACGTATGTGCTGTGAAAATTTGTACGCAGGCAACTATTTATGAATATCACGAATATCGTGTGTAAGTGGTGTACATTGGCGAACGTTATGGCCCAACCATGTGCCATGGTTCCCATAGAAGTTCCCCAATCTCGTCCATACTCCTCGTATTGACGTTCCCAATTGAGTTCCCCCCCCGTGTTCCTACGTTCCCATACACACGCACATAATCTTTGGCAAGTTCCCATGCACGTTCCCATTCACGTTCCCACGTAGAATTTTGGTCAAAATGTACATGTTTTGCAATTTTGGGACTCCCAAAAGTCCCATAATGTTTAATATGATGTTATTAGTGTACATACTATACATAAGTGGGGGGGGTGTTGTTTTTCTCTAGTATGACTGTATGAGGGTGCTATCTATCTATCTTTGGTGTTTATAAATAAAGAGGCTATTAAGGACTAGAGCACAACAACTTAGCCACAATCTGGAGAGCAGTACTTAAGGGAGCTCATGAGTTGTCAAAGACTCAGCCTCCAATTTGTAAAATCCTAGAACCAAATGCAGACCTTAACAAGAATGCACATGGTAGTCATTGAGGGTTCTTACCATAGGACGACCATGAATGAAAACATAAATTGGATGAAACTAACATATCCATTGTCAAATTTTCCTCTAATCTTAGGGCCCCCTATTGTACATGATTCTACCTTGACTTCAAGATTCTTAATACCCTTTTTAAATGTACACACTAGAGAAAAATTATACCTCTCCCTTACATATGCTATGCACACTAATGCCTCAAATAATACCCCTTTTTACACTAACAACATAGTATTTCATGCAAACGGCACATTCACATGTGACGTTTTCTTGCTTCAAGGCCAACTCAGTTTCTAGTCTTGCGGAATGCACTTCAACTTTGAAACAAATTGTATTTTGAAACTATTTTTGTACCCGCCTATGGTACAAGTTCATAGAGTAAGAAACCATTCTCTTATGCCATGATTGTTATATTGTGATTGCTATCAAAAGTGTTTGAAGAACAATGAAGAACACAACATTCATGATATACAAAGACTTCTTCCCTTGTTATCACTTGCACATGCTACTAGCATTTTGTAAATACATCCGGATGTAGTTGGCAAAAGTTGTCTTCAAAGACCAATTCAAGCTGGCCTTGTCTTCAAGAAAATGGCATTTGTGACATATTTGTGTGACATGTGATGTTTGCATGAATACCATGTTTCACGTTAGTTCGTACATGGCATGAAGAGTCCACCCCCGGGGTCAAATCATCGTCATTAAACTAATTTGGGGCATGTGATACCATTTTCAAAGTAGATTTATTTTAAAATAGTAATTTCAGATAATAGATTAGTTTTCTCATCCTCCCCATGAATATATTTACGTAGAAACCACATAGCCCTAGTATTGTTCAAGTCTGAAGCATGTCCTTATAGTTAAAAACGAGGCATACTTTGTGTTGGAGTGTCCCCTATATAGCCCCATTAGCGATAGATTTTCATCAATATTTGGGAATGTAGTACTAGGGAGCGTCAAGTCTTTCTTTCAATCGGATCATCTAGTTGACATTAGTCTCTATCTCACGGAAACTACCGCACTTTGCCCCTCTAGAAAATTAGCGGGGTTGAAACCATCCTGATGTACTTTCAATCCCATTAGCCTTTCGACTTCCCGGACTCTGAAATCAATGTCATTTCATCGGGCATGAGTTGCTCAAAATGGGCGGAACACCTACACCGTCACTCACCAAAGGCACATGCCCTAGTGATGTCACTCTTTTGCACTTAGCCAACTACCAACCTACAACACTTCCGTTGGATGTCGATGGACTACCTCATGTTGTGGCTATTTTTATCCTTTCTTCCGATGTGGGACCTTGTGTGACCATTAAAAGGGTGACCTCATGGTGTGAAACTATTTAATTGGATTGCGGTTGCCCATCCGAACCTCGAAAGGGATTTTTTTTTTAAAAAAAATTATCGGAAGAAAAAAAAAGCCACATGAAAGAACCCCCCACAAGCTTTCCTTTTATAGCCCACCACCCGTTCACAAGCACCCAAACTTTGGGTGTGGAGTCTAGTGGAATCTTTATTAGGTAGGCCGTTTGGTGGGATGGCCATCCTTCATTTTTCCAAAATACAATAAAGAGCCGTCTTTTTCAATGTATTTCCCTTGCGGACCGTCTTTTCCCCTTAGTTTCAGGGCCTCGTCATTCATGACACCTCACACCAACCGGGCGACTATGAACTTTGAGAGTGGAAAAAGGCCCGGAAAAGATGGCTAATGGTTGTCTTTAAGGAAGCCACTCTAGAGCATTAGCAACCCATACTCACCCCTCGTCAACATACCAATACTCAACATGAGGATGTTGCTTTCCGTGCGTTGGGTGTTTTGTTGGGTCACCCTTGCAAAATGAATAGTACTCAGCTTTGAGTTTGTTCACTCTGCAAGATTGGATAGCCATGTGGGAATTAGCCCTATGTTTTCGCTTTCAAAATGAAGTTCTAAAGTGTTATCAGATCTTGTTAGGCTTGCTACCTGCTGGCCACGTGGGGCCTGACACTGGTGCAACATGCCAACTAGCATGCCCGAAAATTCTCTTTAAAGGTGTGTTAGGAATCAATTGGACGTGATTTTGACACCATGGGTAGCCTCTCCGTTGTAGGAAAGGCAACATAAACAAATAGGCTCTCTGATGTTATGAACCAACACGCTCAAATCGACCCAGTTTAACACCTCAACTCTGGGGGGTGCACTCTGCGTTTCCGTACATGATCACATGGGTGCACAAAAGGGGTTATTATTTGAATGCCTTTCATGCATCATACACAAAGGGAGGGATATTATCTAGAGTAAGGTTTGTAAGTAAAGGATGGCTATTATGTCAAGGCCTAGTAAATGTGAATTTAAATTAGGGCTATGCTAATGCTATATAGGGTGAGGTCGTCCATGAAATCTCAAAAGAAAATAAGAGTTTATTTTCTGATGGAATACACCCGATATATTCTTACTTTTCTTATTTATAGTGCCCTATATTTATGTAAATTTTTAAAATAAGTTTTTCTCCTTTAGATTTTATTCCATCCTAAAATGTCTTGCACGTGGTTGTCAATATCTTACAACGGGTGGCCTCCCCAAGGCATATCTTGCATGAAAATATGAAATCAAGAGGTGGCCTTTGCAAGAGGATGAGCTCTAAAGACACAATAGCTATGGAGGGTGTGAACCCTACAAAAACACTACCGCCAAGTGGCTTCCGACAAGCGCAAATTAATGCAAGGAGCAGTGGACACTCTGACTTTGGGCATCCAATTTCCTTTTGAGATGCCTCCCACGCGAAAAGCGAACTCGTGAAATGATCAGCAGTCTTTCAGGAACAAGGGCAATGGGTAAAGGGGGAAAACCCCGACCTAAAGCCCTCTGAGCCCTTTCTAACGAAAACAAAACTGGAAATGTCGGTGTTTTTGTAAGCTAGAATGGTTCTCCCTCCGTCCCAAAATGATTGTCCGTGTTCCTAACTTTGGCAATATTAAGGTCTGCTGAACATTGACTAAGTAGTCGTACGTATGACTCTTAAAAAAGAAAACAACAACTGCTCCGAAACGCCCCCCGAAGTTGCGGTGTCGAAAGACTTCTTGATGATGAAAGTTTGGCGTGAAAATATTTGACTTTGAGCCTCAAATTTCTATCCGGGGAGATAAACCGGACAATCGTTTCGGGACGGAGGGAGCAAGAATAAAGAAAACCCAAATTAAAATTTGATTCCATGTGGCGCTCGTATCAGTGTCCGTGGAGATTTTTGGGCACAATCGGTCAAGATCCTAGTGTTTCCAAGTCCAACTGGTTCAGACCTTGGACAACTGCCAGACAAAGTATAGTTAACTAGATTTTTTTCAATACATTTTAGGGAACAACTATAGTTAATTAGAAAAATTTAAGACCATATTCAAGAACAACTATAGTTAACTAGAAAAATTTCCAAGTATCATTATATATTCAAAGAAGTTCACCTCTTGATCTGCTTTAGTTGAGGGTCTTTAATATGCTTAGGCCATTGAGGATCATCAAGAAACGCCTTTATAGAATCACTCACAGTGTTGGGCTCCAGAACAACCTCCATGTACACCAACACAAATAACACACTAGTGACACTACAACACTACAACATAATTCCGTGAATAGGCTGCACTCAACTTTAGTTAATTGGATATAACTATCGTTAACTACATTTTTTGACAGGTTAAATCATGAACAACTATAGTTACGAAAGGCAACTGGTTAACTATTAGTTGAATTAGTTGGTTAGTTGTCCAAGGTCTGAACCGGTTACATATTGACATCTTTTGGTTTTCTTTATTAAATTGGGATGTATTCTATAGATTCCTCTAAAATGATCGGTGTTTTTCCTGAAGTCTTGAACGTCAACTGGTTATTTCTCAAATTCAACCAGTTCATTTGTATCTAATGGTCAGTTTTCCCCATTCATTGACTCATATAACATTGTTTATGCAATTTGATGCTCCCTTTCACCGATCTCCCAATTTTACAAGCCCTTGGTGATTATCCTTCGAGGTGGGTCAGGTTGTAGGTAGATGTTTGCAACAAGGAGGGAAAGGGGTAAACTGGTGTTTCACTAAAAAGAATGTGGTGCGATGCGATAAAAGACAAGATCCATTTAAAGGTTCCAAGTTAAAATTATTAAATCAAGTTAAAATACCCAAAACCGAGATTAAAACACTTATGAAACACCTACACCAAATTGCCATCAAATACCTCACATACCTAATACTAAACAAAAGAAAGTTAGACAACAAACAATCCCTAGTAGACCCCCCCTAGATCCCCCCCCCCCCTTGGACCTCAGCTAGACCCCCCCATACCCCCATATACCCACTAGGCGCTAGGTACTACACCCTCTTGAAAATACAGGAGCCCACCCTCCCGAGAGGGAGGAAGTACTCCTATTGTGACGCTTGGTCAAACATGAACACGGTAGAGAGGAACGGGCTCCCATTCACGTCGGAGTACAAGCCAAACCCCGATGTTACATTTATTTTTATTAAACCAATAGAAAAATTAAGCTACCCATAAATTTATTTCAAGAATATAATAGGTTTTTTCCATGACCACTCATCAAACTTGAGGAATATGCCATGAATATGAGCGTTACTTCATTATTAGCCCCTTGGAGGTATGTGGTAACCCTTATTAAGATTCTCCAGCAAATTATGTCGAGAAATAAGAAGGGCATTTATTCTAGCACAAGTGATTCAAGGGGTAATCCAATATATGTACATCCTGATTATGCGGGCATAACAACAATTGAACAGTCCTATCGAGGCTTAACAATATTATGTACTTCAATGGCTTTAATGGCTTTCAAATTGCAATGACATTATGTTAATGTGAACTAGGGGATCGTTGAATCAACCACACTCCGGTTAAAACGACCATACACTAGCAAAGCTCTATGTAGCCAGCCATGAAAGAGGAAGCAAAGTTGATGCCTTGCTCCTCTTCATGTGTGTGATGAAAATTCAAATTTTGACAAGTCATGTGACCATGTGAAGCATCTATGTGGTCGTTTTGACATACTACGTGGTTGATTTAACAGTTCCCTAAATCTATTCCATTCCACAAAACCTTCAATCCTAGACCACAATCTCTGTTATCATGTACTTTGTACATCCTTCAGGCTTGCTTTGGGAGGAAAAACCCTAGCATGCCGATGTCATGCCATCCTCCCCTGAGCCCTAGCCCCACTACATAAGCACATTCATATAAGATAATTGGTCGAGCCATGGAGTAGCGAGTTGGTTATCAAACATAACCTTCTCTTCCAAACTAGATCGAGAGGCCCTTCCATTGCGGAGATCTATGGCTATCTTAAAGAGCACAAGTGTTGGAGCATGTTATGACTTTTAAAGGCCCTCAACCTTTTCAATAATCTTGCGCCATGTGGCAATGAAAGTGACAAGAGAGGGTTATGAGATTCATATTTGTTTTGAAAATAATTCTAGAACTTAGGAGAAAGTATGATTGACTAGGGGAGGGGGGGGGTGGGATATTCTTTGAGAGTTGGAGCCACGTGCATTTGGAGTCCTTGTTAAAACCCCCTATGTACACAACTTTCACAACCAACAAGGAGACTATACATACAAAGCATAGACCACATAATAGTCTCATGTATGTATATGAAAATTTTGAACTCCTAGAGTAAATTGTGTCAATTACGGACACAAAATATAAGCGATTGACATTCCTCCATACATGCTCATAAATCTCTTCGTATTCAAAAAGTATGACACCGGGGGATAACAAGTATTGCCTTGTGGATTAACACATATGAACTTTTGGGGGTATAAGTTATATTTGGATGAAATCTACTCCTCTTGTGAGAAATCTCAGGGGGGGCTTTGGGTATATTTATCTCTGCCCCATAAGTCTTAGCACCCTATTTATTTGTAGAAAACTAGGCAGAACAATACCTCTCCCATATGCATACTTTGTAAGGCAAAGTGTAACCAAATACCCTTTTGTACACCCACAAGACTACTAGGGGGGGGGCTACATCAAGTGCACCCCAATGTTTTTGTTTCATTTGAAGGTGAATGGTGTTGTGAGTGCATTTTGATGTTCGTAGAAGGCCACTAAGACTTGAGTGAGAAGGTGCCAAGCTTCTTGCCCTTGGGTACATCCTATTGTAAGTATTACCTACTCGCTCCGTCCCAAAATGAATGTCCTACCTCCCGGATTTTTTTGTCCCAAAATGATTGTCCGGTTTATCTGCCCGGCTAGAAATTTGAGGTTCAAAGTCAAATATTTTCGCGCCAAACTTTCATCATCAAGAAGTCTTTTGACACCGCAACTTTGGGGGGCGTTTCGGAGCAGTTGATGTTTTTTATTTTAAGAGTCATACTTACAACTACTTGGTCAATGATCAGCGGGCCTCAATCTCGCCAAAGTTAGGAACACGGACAATCATATTGGGACGGAGGAGTATATCTTTAGTAGTTTGGGCAACACCTCAAACCATGCCATGTGCTTTGATGATGGCACTCAAGGTCAATATGAGACACACCCAATACCCAATCAACGTGCGGTCAACGAACTTTGACTCATTTAAAAAATGCATGCATGACTTCAAATTTTAAAACTAAAATTCTAGCATGCATGCATGTATGTTGATCTTATAGTTAATCCTATGAACATGTTCATGTTATCAAAAATTGAAAACAGCAAGATGTTCGTTAGGTCCCCCAACTTAAGAACTTCAACCTCACCTCAACCTTGTTACCGAAGTTTGAATTTTCTCAAATTCTGTTAAAGTAAAACTATTTTCCTTAAAGAATGTCTTAATATGTTCAAGCTATGAGCTTATTTAGAATTTCGTTTTGTTCCGAATTCTCTACATCTGATGAAGTGCATAAAGTTATGGGCAATCTACAGTAATTGGGTACCATTTTGAGGGAGTTTCTTGAATTCATGGACTACCTTTGGTATTAAAGAAATGGCGACACCAATATGATTATAGTACTTACCATCACACATTGTCAAATTCGGCGAGGGATCAGGACAGTAGTGGCACACCTTTTGAAAAATAATCTACAAGATATTTCATAGCAGCGAAAAATTTGCACGAAGATGTGTTATACTCAGCAGTGTGGGTACGGTAAGGGTTAGTTTCCATGTAGGCCGCTTACCCACTAGATTCTAGATAATAATGGGTCAGAGGTGTTCGCATGTAGTTAAGCACAAGCTGTCATCCAACCACCTTCTAGTGGTCCGTTAGAATGTGAAGGGCCGTGGACATGGGCTGCTAGACTTCCATGTGCCCACTAAAGAATCTTAAACCTACAACTGTTGCTCACCGAAGGATTGCAACCATGTTTTAACTTGGAGGAGGAGGTTAGTAAGTGGGCCTGAATTTGAGAAGATGGGAGCACCTACACTAAACATACCAATTAGTGAGTGTGGGAAATAAGCGAGGGCGGGAAATAAGCGAGGGCGGGAAATAAGCGAGGGCGGGAAATAATGCCACCAAAAGATCTAGGAAAGCATTGTTCATCTCATCACTTGGCACTATTTACTTAAAGTACTGGCACTTGGCACTATTGGTTAAAGTATCGGCACTTGGAACTAATCACTAAAAGTATCGGCACTTGGAACTAATCGCTAAAAGTATCGGCACTTGGAACTAATCGCTAAAAGTATCATCACTTGGTACTATTCATAGGCAAGCATGTGGCATGCACTAATCACAAGCACAAACTACACTATTGTGTCTAATTAGTGTGGGCCACACTAATTCCCAATAAAACACACTAATTTCAAATTATAATTTAGAGTGGCCCACACTAATTTCAAAGGTGAAAATTTTGTGTGGGCGTTGTCGTTTCCACAATTGGATGAAACTTCATAATTCCATCCCGGGAAGCACCTCGGGAAGCACCTAACACATCCCACGGAGGTTGTTTGCGGAGAACCCTAACACACACGGATGGATGACAGTACAAATTACATCCAAAGTGATGCAAACACTTGAAATTTAGTGTGGGCCACACTAATTTCCAACCCACGTGAATTTCCCACCCACACTAATTAGACACAATAGTGCAGTTGTCTTGAAATCTATGGTAAATGAGCATAGAATTTACTGTCTTCATGAAATTAGTGTCACTGAGTAGCAACTTTGGCCCTCGGTAACTTTGAGATTTGGCTAGGTTGTGCGTGTGACTTGAATTAGTACCATCCTCACTAATTGGTATATTTAGTGTAGTTGACACATACGAACAATACCCCACCAGATACTCTCTAAACATTTGGGCAGGTTTGTCACACTAGAATGTGGTGGGCAAGTGGTCTACATGGAAACTCACCCTAAAAGCACTAGGATCAGTGACAAACCAGGAGCTCACTTATTAGTAAATTGGTTTCTAAGTTATCTGCCACATAAGCTTAGGCTGAATTGTGTGGTCACTTTGGGTTGTTCACCTAAGCTTTTCCTCAGTTGGATATGTTCGACAGCAAGTACCCAACAGATTACAATATTCTTGATATGTTGGTTTTTAGTGTTCAAGGAATCGATGATATGTACTTTTGATCTAAGTCACAATCAGAGGGGAACAGGGTGGATATACTGTTCTCATCTGGATACGCCCACAGATGATGGATTAAGTACTCATGCTCAAATAGCGGTCGTCAATCTCATAGTAAACAACACCCAAATTGAATGTAACAGGAATGATATATTACTTGTACTGGAACTGAATGATTGAGCTGCCGCAATGTCTGGATAATCGCGTACTTGTACAGATATCAAAACAACAATTAGGACCTGCTTTCAAAATCACCAACAACTTCAAGGGTGACAGGTCAAAAGGACTAAGCACCCCTCATGTAGCAGTCTCTTCAACATGGCCAGATTCCAACCAAATAATTCCCAGAGAGCAGCAACTGTATAGAAGAATGACCCAATTCGCAGCCCCTGAGTAATACCTGCAGCATGAGGCCTAAATCCTAGAGGCATAATTTTAAAGACAGTTTCAAAGATATTGATGAAGAATTGGTTCACATAGACTCCATTGAATCTCTATCAGGGTAGAAATAGACAAAAGGTGACTGCTTTCATTTCTTTGTATGAAACAGTATGGAGGTGCTCAAAGAGCATTTTATCTCAAAAGGTCTAAGAAAACAAAACCATTCCATAAGCTATGCAAGAGTATAGAGGCTAGCAAGTTACGTGACCTAACAAATACAATGCCCATCACTAAACCTAAAAATGTGAGAGGAAGCATCCGTTGCAGGCTAAAATGTGCTAGTGCAAATGCAATTGCACTCACTATGATCGAGCCCCATACCGGCAAATACCTCGTAAGTGAAGGCAACAGGAAACCCCGGAACATGACCTCTTCCCAAATGGGTGCACACACCGAAACTACGACGGCATATAGGAGCGTTGCGATTGGGTCTCTTGCCATTATGGATTGCTCCACGTGTGTTGAATTGAATGGGGTTGGAAAGGGCAGAAGGTCGAGGTTTAGCTGTGACAGACGGTTTACAAGTGGAAACATTAGGCAACCCAAGCAAGCTTCTACATACCATTTTCCCCTCCATGACACAGGGAACCATTGGCTGGCAAGAGGGTGAAACCGTGCCAGACATCTGTGTAGAATGCCTAAACCCACTGTGCCTTCTGCAATGTCTGTGATTAGGCTGTACAGGGCTTGGCCTCTGTATGTGAGGCTCTGCTTGTTGAAACCGGCGGCCTGAGCAGCTATAGGAATTATCCACGAGCCAACCAACCAAAATGCTGCAAACCACAAGAACATCACCTGCAAAGGTATTACTGAGAAGTGTGAGAATTGATAGATGACAAGTATATCAAGATGACATGACATGATTGACAGCATGCAACAAAATATTACAACATAGTAGAAAACATACAAAAAGGAACTCTTCTCCCGATTCTTCCAACAGCATTGTAAAGAACCTAAGTGAGAGTCATATAAACTATCATACATGAACATAATGAAAGAACATTAACTGAGGATTGATAAAGAAGACTAGTATGTCGAAATGACATCTTCAAGTTTGTCATGTCATGACACAATTCACAGCATGCAACACAAGAATATGACATAGTATGCACCACAGAGAAGGATTCTTCTTCCAGCAGCATTTTGAAGAACCAAAGTGAGAGTCACATTAACTATCATAAATGAACATAATGGGAGAACATCAGCTGCAGAAATTATTGCTGGAAACGGTCAGTGTCAATAAACGGTGAGTATGTCAAGATGACAAGTTCAAACTTGTCATGTCATGACATTATTGTCAGCAACGCAACACAAATAATATGACTTACTAGGACCCATACAAAAGGATATCTTCTTCCAGTTCTTCCAACAGCATTGTAAAGAACTGAAGTCAAAGTCATAGATTATCTATCATACATGAACATAATGGAAGGATCCTGCATCTGGAGTTCTATCTCACTGTCACCCAGAAAATAAGCAGTGGGAACCAATATTTGAGAAACTCCATGTAGCTGATATTAGGACAAATGTTAATCTTGTCGGAGAAGCCATTCTGAATTATGTCCCCAATGTAACTTCGACGATAGTCAAATAGAATAGAAGTCGCACCTGAAAAATTGTCTGGCCAGTCCATGGAACTGTCCAAGGCTTTTCGTCATGAGAAAGACCCAAAATCACCCTCGGCCAATCCACCTGAAGCAACAACGAAATCGACCTTAAGATCCAGGCGACAGGAATTGCAAGGGACAAGACGACCTTGCTGTAGAAAAGTTTAGGAACTGAGTTTTGCAGACCTTCCCAATTCAGGAACTGAGAAATTTGCAGCCTTCCCAATTATTGGACAAATACACTCCCAGCCTTTACAATCCCCAATAGTGGGTTCAGAATCCACATACAAGTGTGTTCAGTTCGAGGAACAAATATACTTTCACATTGAATTAAGCGCATGGTTTCGACGCTTAAACCCTAGTCGAAGGAAACCTGCATACAAATTGTCAAAAGTCTATCCACCAAGGCAACTCATAATCAGCTCAAAAGTTTTTGCTCTCACTATAAACGAGGGATCATTCAAGAATTGAACCTCAGAACCCTGGAGTGCTCAAGAATTTGCCCATGACGATCACAAAAAGGAACATTTGTGCATGGAAACCCTAACGCGCAGGGCGACATCCTCATCCACATAAGAGAACATCTTTCAAATGAGTCCTCAAGAATCAAATCAAGACAGAAGGAGGAAAGAAGCAAACGAGATGTTTAATGCTTGGAAAAAAATTGAAGCATAAGATTGGGATAAACCTTGCCTTCCACAGTCTCAAAACCCATGATGCAATGGAAGGAGTTGTAGGAGGTATTGCCTCTGTTGTTGAGGCATCCCCAACGCCACCGGCCTCCTCCATGACGGAATCCTCATTGTTGTTGGCCGGAGAATGTCCGTAAACTGTACAACCTACACTAACTCCTTTTCTTCTTTCTGCCTTTTGTGACACTCTGGGCATGCTTCCGTAGAAATTATTCATTTCTCCTAACCTACTACTCTGTACCGCAACCTCAACGATCCTCTTCTCAACAGCAAGACTTCGAGGGTGATGCTCAAGCTCTGTTGCATCATGTAGTCTCTGCAATCTTCGTGTTCTCCAACAGCAAGAAGATGACCCTGTAGATTCGAAGCCTCTGCAAACCCTAGCATTTGAAATGAATGCACCCCTGTTTTGGGATGATGCAATAAATGGGCCTTCCATGGATACTATTCTTCTGGTGATGAATCCTATAGTTTGTGTAACACCTTGCCAATATCTTGTGTCAGGCCCATGTCGTTGTTGAATTGTAAATGCTCGCCGTGGCGAGCTGAGAACCGCCTCCATGACTGAAACCCTGAGGTGATCAGTCCCTATAAAACCTTGGAAGTAGAGAACAGCTCTTTCTGATAACGCCAGTATTCAATTAGACATTTCATACAACTCCCCATGTTAGGAGACGGAAAAAAAATGACTGGTCACAAAGAACAGGTAGCACGTTGCATTCAGATGCCCAATTGGAGCTCTTCGGCCTCGAACCTTTAATATTTGCACAAGAAACTGGTATCCGAGTCTCCTAACATGGTTTGATGTGTATGTTTATGTTGCACGGAGATCTGTGGGTGGGTTTGCCATGTGGGCAGGGTTTGTCATCCGTCAGCAGTCCATGTGGCAGTCACACATTCGTCCACGACTGCCACCTCACACACATGCAAAACCTAAACTTACTCACTCCATGGATGAAAGAGTTTATCTGTTGTGGGTCAGTCACCCTCCGAGATGCGACGCAATTGGACTACCTTCCAGTACCGAACTTAAATTGAATGTAAGTTAAGTAGTAGGAGTCTGTAAGAGTTGTCATACTCTCTCTTGGAGCATCAAAAGGAATTTTGGGTGAGTTAGGGTTTTGTCAAGGAATCTTCAATTGTGACCATTTTTGTCCGATGGTTGCCCTAATCCAATTCCCGAGCAGAATGCTCACTTGTAGATTTCGGGTGCCTGCTATCTGTATATCGAGAGGCCGTGCAGCATTGTCGACATGTATGGCTTCCAAGGTAGACCTACCAAATGTTTCACAGCTTTGTGAGAAGGCTCGGTTGTCGCTCACCCCAGAGGAGGTAAATGACTCATTGATTGTTTGAGGAGATCTGAGATGATTAAGAATAAGAAATTCCTCATGGTTTTGCTGTGCTACTTGCGGATGATAGAGAATCTCTCAATTCTTTGCCTATTATGCTTCCATTTCATACTGCTCGGCACTAACTGAAAATCCATTTCATAAAACTGAAATTCCTTTTTATCTGTAGATACCAAGTATGGTTCATTTACAATTATTTTTTCTTCTGGAACAGGTCAAGGATTTTGAACCACAAATTGGTCGTATTGTTGATTGGTAAGCCGTTTCAGAGCCGATTTCTTCGACTAAGGATCTCTCTGTAACTGCTTTGAGAATGTGGATTAGGCACGACATTTTCAAGTGCAATGTCTCTTGTGGGTTACTAATAAATCTCAGAATCCCGTTAGTTGCAAGATTATGAAGCAACTCCCTTTGACAATTACAATCTCAAATTCACTTGGGAATAGGTTTACCAGCTGGGCCATTTTATGGTATCTTGAGTGATGTGTTGGTGAGCTTCTATAAAGCTTCATTTGGATAGGTTTGGCCATTGATTTTCATCACAAAAGCCATGGCCAGGCAATGAGGGGTTAATGTTGCGACCCTATGAAGAATTAAGATTTGACTCTAATCTTGTTATGGGTTGCATAGTTTCTGATACTTGTGGATAAACTACTGACAGGTTTGCGCAACTACAAGAAGTGGACCTGACAAATGTGTCCCCTGCTATTCGTGTTGGTAAAAAAATCAGCTTCATGCACTCCATTCAGGAACCAGTAGATGTCAGTTTGGCCAAAAGCATCCAGCTGCAACTCGTGAGATAAACTGAATTGGTACTTGACATGGGCTTGAATTAGCAGTGCTACATTTTGGGTCCGATTTCTTTTATTATATGGCCCTTCTTTTGTTGTTGACAGGAGAGATTGATGCGACGAGCACTCTAAGACCAGACACAGCCACAATTTTTGCTTACAGGTATAATTCGTTGTGGTACATGTCTGTGGTCATCTTTTAGAATTTGGAGCAAGAGCCTTACAAATTCCCATTCGTTTATTCTCACCATACCTCCACTCTGACCGAATGAAACCGAGCAATACTTATACCTATGCTGTACTAATTTAACGATGTTTCACCCATTGTTTGGGATAACATGTCAGAAGATGTGATATGAATTTTATTGCTTAACTTCCTTGCCTCTCTCCCAAAAGTTTACCACCATATGCTGGTAATCTCACTAAATCTGTTACACTTGGTTTGTTCTGCAGAGAATCTATGTTAGCGTCTGCTCCAGATCGGGATGGACCATTCCTGAAAGTTCCCAAAATTCTGAAAGAAAATCAAGAGTGACTGCATTTTTAATGCCTCAGCTGCCATATATATTGTGAAGCTCTGTGTTTGCCTTCACAGTTTGGCGAATGCATGTACTTTTGGTCCATAAAGAATCTACAAATACTGCAGTTTTTGGTTCTCATTATGGTGAGTTCTGCCTACTACAGTCTTCTCGTTTCAGTATCTCGGCTTGGGGTTTCTCATCGTTGTCAGTTTCTTGCTATATTGTGGGTCAGTTCAATTCTTCAAGCCACAACCTATCATGAATTTAGGTGTGCAGGTGTTATTTCTTACTCGGGTGTATTTGGGTGGTGTGTGGTTTAGGTGAGAATCAAAGAACAAGCACCATAAAGACACATATTTCAAATTTTATTAACTACTCCACACTGAATAGAAAACACAATTGGAAGGATATATGCATCCAAGGAAGGAATCAACAAATACGCACTTCCAATAACTATAACTAAAACATGCATGATCTTCTTTTTTTATATGGTTTTTGTTGATGTTTCATCATAGATTTGCTAATACAACACAAATATGAAGATGCAAATCTGATCAATAGAAGATGGAGAATAAGAAAAATTAACCGAATAGCACCCAATAAACCTTCATAAGGATGGAATGTGCTCTACTTGTGGGGGTTCCGGCTTCTTCCATGGGTATTTCAAGTGTTAAATTTAAAAGACATGCTCACATGGTGCAAAACTCACAAGAGGTCAAGGTGAGATTCTCAATTTCTCTAAATGATCACATAGTCCCTCCCCATTGTGGTAACTATTGAGCCTAAAATGGTATTTATATTTTGAGCAGACAGGCTAATCTCATCTTGACAGGTGTCTTTTTGATGCTTGTACTTACCTACAAGGCTTACACCACTAAATTATAGGTGTCCGATTTAGAAGAGTGACCACATGAGGCCCACATACAGATGGATTGTAGATAATTTAAAGAAACAGACAATGATGAGAAACTCATGTGTTAGCCATGTTCAGGGACTTCAGTAAAGATTGTCAAAGCAACATACCAGGGGTTTTATCTTACAAAAGATCCAATGAATGTTTTTGTATTCTCCACACATGAATGAAGTTCTGTACCACCCAGATGGGCCATGATTATCCTTTTCAAGGTGCAAAGGGCTATTACAACTACCAATTACCATATTGAATTACAAGTAATTCTCAGTATTCCTGGTCCTATTATGACCACACTACATGAGCAATTTATGTGTAGACATCAAGAGTGGGTATTGCTAGTCCTAATTTAAACTACATCGATTAAGCTGTCTTATAATATGGACAATTAAATTTCACATGTAACATATTGAAGAGCATGTGACAATGATTCGACTATGCAATGGCAAGGCCAAATGAACTGTTGAATGTACAGTCCCACCAAATGTGTCCACTAGAATAACTCGGAGCCAAAGTCAAGCAAGCAAGTTGGATAGGAACCACATTTGGCTGATACAGTTGATAAAGATTGCAATTCTTTCTTTACTTTCAGGCGCTCAAAGAAGATAGGACAGTCGAGAGAAATGCAAGCGGAATGTCCTTCTTGTCCCCCATCAGCTCCACCACAATGTCGGCATATCTATCATGATAGAATAAGACACAACCCGAGTGATCATGGTCAACTATCAGGCTAGAAATTGAGTTGCTCAAATTCCAACAAAATCAAGGAGGCTAATCTTAAATTGTGACGATTATGACACAATGCAAGGATTAGGAAAGTGAACACTTCTTTAAACATCAACCCTGAAGCATTGAAGAAAAATGAGATGTCGTTGTTGATAATCTCATCTTTAGTCATTTCTTGATGAAGTAACCATTATTGAAGTAACTTTATTCTTCTGATCAGCTTCTATGATTGAAAAAAGTGTTGAAACTATGGCGCACATGCAGTCAAGTACGTGAAGGACTCCAATGTACAATACTATGCAATATCTAGTATGTTTAGGCACCAGTTCTAGATATGACTCTATTCTTTTCATTCCTGCAATCTACATAGGTTGGTTTTAGGCCTTGAGAAACAATTTCATTATATAACACCTTGCTATGAATTGGTTATAAACATTTGCAATCAAAATCTTGTACATGATTTTATGGCATGTCAAGATGTAAAATTTAACTTTGAACCATATGAATGTAATATTTGAAGTGTTTGGACATAAGTCTTTTTTTGAAGCCAACAACATTTAAGCATTGAAGTTTTTCATCTTAAGTCATCTCAAATCTTTAAAAACACACTTTGATGTTCAAGAGTTAACCTAGACCTTTCCACACACAATCAACAAGTTGAGAGACTGCAAATAATCACTGGAAAGAAAACACTCACAGCCTCAAGGTGCTTGAACTCCTTCTCCAGTTGAGACGTCTGGGTCGTCATAACAGACACGACCGCTTGCGGATTGGCAGAGCACGACGTGCAAATAAGTTGAGATCCTCGCATCAACTCCCCGCATACCGAACAATGTTGGGAAAGATAATAGTGGTCTATTGTCCCCTTAATGACACCCCCCATCTTGCTGCCTCCTCTTTCTGAAGCATTTGGAAGGTCCGAGGTTACCTTCCCTACACGTTTTGAAGTTGGAGGCCTATATACACGTGGCAACTCCATATACCACTGCCTTAAATCAGCCCCCACGAGTCCAAATACTCTTTGTAAAGCAGGAATTATTTGCTTGGTGATGTAGTACGTATCATGGAGGCGCAGATTGTTTGCAAGCATGACATGGGGATCAACCACCACATCCGATAAGCGGGCTCCAGGTTCTCCATGGACAACAACATAGGGTACTCTTTCAGCATACCGAGGCTCGGCTCGAGGGTCTAATGACATTGCCTTGGAGGCCACTATAGCGGCCGCGGGAAGGACTGAAGCACGTGCACTATATGTCCCAAGCCGAACTTCTTTTGCAAATATAAAATCGCGAAGAGAGACGCGGCCACTCACAATTTTCCCCCACTGCCTCTGGAGGTACTCTTTGACCTGCCAGAAGGAAAATTAAATAAATAAATAGAGTCTGCAGAAGAATAACGCTATGCTTTTGTAACTGTTCCCCCAAGGCTTTGATTAACTGACTCATCATAATAAATTCTCGTCACCTTGATCTAGAGATAATTTGTAAGTTTTTAGAACAAACTAAGACAATAGACAACTTCTATGTGAAAGGAAACTGTCATTTTAGAATTATTAGAGCAAGTGGTACTTTAAACTCACCTATTAGAAGAACACAGTCCTAAACAGTGGTCCTATGTGAGAGGCACGATTTCATTCACTTGTACGTGAACAATTAGAAAAGGTTTGAAATTTTGAAAACAGGAGCAATTCACAATGCAAATATATGGATGACGATGATTCTAGATAACTTCTCTAGCATATGTATATCTCTGTGCTGGGGTGTACTCTTAAGCAATGCTCATTAACTTTTCAAAATTTGTACCCATCAGATGATGGATGTTGAGGGTTTAGGGTTTAGGGTAGTGGAAGTTTAATGAACCTGAGAGAGGTCCTGTGTCTCAAATAGAGTCCGAAGAGACCGTTCGAGTGTCTTGGCCACCGCTGGACAGCTGTCACGACGGATGGTTTCGATACCCTTTGCATCAAAAATTGCCTTCTCCTGACCAAGGCTTTCATAACTGTAGCCCACATATCTCTTCTTGGTGAGTAATACGCAGGGATGGTAAACCTTCTCCATCTTCAAAGTGACTGGGGTGGGGTTCATAGCTGTGACAGCAGCCGCTATTTCGTGCCCTATTTTGAAAGCTTCCTCCCTTGTGCGCCCTTCCAGCTGTACAAACATACTGTAGGCCCCAATAATATGGAATCCCATCCCAACAAAGAACATGTTTTAGAGTACTGTACTTAATCCTTAAAGGACCAACTCGGTCAATGTACGATCTATATACACAATTTCTGCAATCCTCATCAAGTCTTAGAATCAAGTTTCAAGCCTTTACATATTACAAGTACACTTAGTACACTATCTTATGTCAAGGAGAAATAGAAATGCACTCGTATGTGACATTCATGATTAATTTTGCGTCCAAGGGCACCCAAGTTGTGTATTGGCATCCAAACCTTCAATAACATTAAGGTATTCAACCAATTTGAAAAGTGCATTTGAAGAATGAGTATTTTAGATAGGGTCATTGTTGACACAATTAATAAAAATGGAAGTATGTAGCTCAAATCATAACATTACTCAGCGTCCGACTCTTGTTCAATGGGCCCTCTGAATATAACAGTGAGATGCTCGAAAAGCTGCGCCGGGAGACTTACATTCAGACTGAACTCACAGTATCTCACTGTTATATTTTGAGGGTCCACATTGCTAAGTAATGTTACACGTTTTTATGCATTGAGAGGCCCAGTTTTCAACAAAGATTGTACAGAGCTTACTGCAGATAGGTCAGACAACAAGCACAATCAGAACAAGCCACAATGAAGTGGCATGTCTGACTGACGTGAGAGTAAATTTTTAGTTGGACTGAAAACTTCTCATATAAGAAAGAAAGAATGTATTGTTCACGGTTGGACAATGTACTTCACTATTAATAGAGACCAAATCATACGAAGAACCGGATTGCACTTTACAGGGGCAGGAGGATTTAAGGTAGACGTGCCTAATTCGCCTACTTATCTTTATCATACACCTATATTGCGTGTTGTGTGGTTAGGTGTGGATCCAAGAATGGACACCAAAACGACACATGTTTTGGACTACGTGCTCAAGACATGTTAACCATGCTAGGTTCAAGAGTCAATATAAATGGGGGGACCTGCATGACCATTTAATGAGCACAAGAATCTTCACTTTGATAGTGAATAAGATATTCGCATGAGCTCCAAAAATTATGAGGAACATGGCTACAGCCTCGATTGGTATTTTCTAACCATCTCTTATTAATCGTGTGTTTCATATTGTAGGAGAAGTGGGCTAGTAGGAAAAGTAACCATTTTAAGACCCATCTATCTTAAACCAATAAAAGACAACATGTGTTTCTTTAGCAAAAATGAACACATGGCCATGCAGTTCCAGTGTAAGTAGATTGCAAATTACCTGTCAGTATCTCCATAAATTACCCGGGCATCCCAACGTTTCTCAGTGTTCACTAGATGAATGGCACGTTCGAGTGTGAGGCGCCCACACTGTACAATGCTGTCTGCAAGCTCAGCACATGGCATGCGACCACTGAACCCTGCTGCAGTGTATCCATATGTCACATTTGCAATCAACTTTAAGGCAAACTGCCTTGCATTCAGAACCTGCATTAGCCCAATCCACCCAATTGATTGATATACAATTGGAAGCAAATTTGTTTGAAGCACATTGAGATATATCATGCAAAAATGATGCACTCCATTCTTAGACTGAATCAGAAGCTCCCTAGCATTCCAAAGCCATCCTCACATCATATGGTTGACAAGATTGTGATCCATGCAGACATCTTTTGAGTGCTTTACATACTCAGAATTACAAACATTAGAAGAGATGTGCACCCTTTGTAGTACTCTCTGATCTGGTGAGAGCTTCTTCATTGCCTGCTTCACCATAATGCGTGTTGACAAAATCTCTGACAGCAGCCTTGGCACTACCCCTTGACAAACCTGCCACATTTCAGAACAGATGGTCACATTTGATTACTTTTGATGGCCTGTTCACTACTATGACAGGTCAGCACTTTGTGCCTAATACAAAGCTAAGCCAACATTGATTTCAGTGGTCAACACTAGGGGTTTAAGATTTAGGCTTTTCAGGTTTAAGGGTTCATGCAAAGAGGAAGGCTCGAATAATACTTGTGCAAAGACTGCAGAATGGGTTTAGAATAACCTCTTTAGGAGTGTACATGACACCATTTGGTGTTATTGTGAGGCAATCCTTCAGTTCCTTCAAAAGACCAGGTCGTAGTGCCAGATTGGTGACACCCAGAACCTTTGGGTTACTAGACACAATCTTTCCCAAGCAAGTGGAAAAGCATAAATTATACGCTATGATCATGGAGGGGTAGAGTGACTGGAAGTCCAAGACGACCACGGGACAAGTGTAGAATCTTGACTCTGGCTCCATCACTAAAGGTAAGCACGCCATTGCTGGCTGCCCTGCAACCTGCACTCAGAATAAGAGAAATTTCACATTACCATGAGATTTTGATACTACAGTCAACCTCTCTATGCATTGCACCTTGGTTGTACTTTAAAGTGTTCACATAGAGCATTGAAAATTTGAAAATAAAAATGGGGTGGAGATTCAATGAATCACACTTTGAGAGATAGAACACTCAAACCCCTGTGACTTCTGGTTGGACTCAAAATCAGAGGAAGTTGTAGTCCACTTTGCACACATATCTGGTGAAAGGACAATGATAAAACAGAACAAGACAAGCTGACAATCTGTACATGTTCTAAATTCACATTCGATGTCCTTCAAACCTGCTGGTTTTGCTTAAAAGATTATGTAAGATGGGAAAGTTCACATTCGGAACCAAATGCGCACATACCTGTTGCCTACTTGGAGATATAAGTAGGAAATTTTGAGTATGTGCCAACCGCAACATCATGGACTCCACTCGGTACTGTGAGCCCCGAGAGAAAACTGAGTAGAAATCAATCCCAAACACACGTGCCAGTTCCGCAGTCCTGTTCAGCTGTTCACCAATGATTAAAAGCCCAAATGAGTTACACATGTGATGAAAAGTTTTTTGATGCTCATTACAAGCATACTGGCAGACATACATAACAAAACGGTTTAACATGGCCATTCGCTTTAAGATCTACTATAGTATCAAACAAACTCACCAGATCAAGCTGGTCCATAATTTGGAAATTAACTTGTGCTCTTTCAATAAAATACTCAATGCACCGAAACCTCCCCCCCGCAGGCCCACGAGAAAACCATTTGCTCAAAATGCGCCAAGGAATCCTTGGTACCCTCCTCCTAAGTACAGCCTCTGCGACAGCTTCAAGGGTGTAAATTCCCAACTTCACCTCTCCTCGCATAATCCTCCACAAATTCAGAATTATTCGACCACCCACAAAGAGGCCACTCCCATGCGTCCGACCCCACTCATCTGTAATTACACTATCATTAACAGCAACTGTCTCCAAAGGAATTTTGTCACCAAAAATGGAACTTCGAAGGTCTTGGACTTTAGGAAGAGCATCATCGGAAGTATTGTCACGATTATTAACATCAACTGACTTATCATTGTTCAAATTCGAGGATGGTCTTTTTGGGGGTGTACGTGACAGCTCCTTCAGAAGACCAAATCCCAGATTAGCGGCTCTCTCAGCCAACAGGCCTAATGAGTAACCTTGAATTTCCCAGCCAACCATTATGTCTGGGTCAAAGAGGACAACAAGACGGACAAAGCATTTGAGAAGGGTGAGTTCCTCAGGAAGGTAGATGATGTTGCACCCTACCACACCATCAATGTTTCTGTATTGCAAAAAAGATACCACTCCAAATTTGTCAAAAAACATTGGGGGCAAAATAATATTGCATCAAGACAAATGACATTCAACCTTGTGAGTTGCAGTTCATGTCCACTTACAGATTAAGATGCACAAACTGTCGCCTCCCATTTACCTTGAGGTTCAAGGGCACATAGGCTGGAGCTAAGTGAGTGTATTAAGTTATTTATGAAACAATAGCAATCCCCAGCAGTAGTCTCTAGGATTCATCAACAGACAAACACCAAACAAAAATTTGCAAGTTGGCAATATACAATACCTCTGATCAATCATCACCTAAGTAGAGGAGGTTTGTGGGTACCTTGTGGAAGAAGCGGCTTTAGCATCAACAATTAGGACCACAGTCTGATTATTGATTTTTCCTTGAGATTCACTGTCATATTGTATTACAACCACTACCATCCCAATTGCATCGTAACGTGGATCTGGACGCAAGTTCCCTCTAGACTCCGAGTGGACCTGCAGCATTAGGACATTTTGTATTCAACTCATAACCTGCCCTAGTTGCACATGATTCTAATCAGACATAGAATGGCATGGTTTAGGATACCTTTAGTAAGGTATGTATACCCAAAACCAACACCTGACCTAAAACCAACACCTAGAAATCTAGTACAATAAAGCATATTGATTATAAGGATGTAAACCACCTAAACATCCGAAGTAGATGTTGATTTGAGGTCACTTTGCAACCCTTATTACTTTTGCATATGGTTATCCAAATGATGCTTTCTTTGTTGCGTTGGAATCCTCTCCAACTTGCCAAAAAGATTGTACAAATAATATTCTCATGTACCTCAATACTGATCATAGTAATTTGTTGTCCTGCACCTACACTTGCTGGATCTCGAAACCCTGATTGACTGAGGGGAGTCAACTGCCCCTTGTCCGGAGAAGGAGCTGTGACCTGGGATATATCACGCCATAGCAATCGTGATGTCAAGATTTCTTTTGAAGGTCTTCCAACAGGTTGCTTCTCCTTCAACACTTCTTTCTTAAGTTCAACCTACACAGCAAAATTTTAGAATTGCAACTTGTTGTAAGTCATATTTGCCAAACCTGAGGGTCATAAACATTGACATATACAAGGGAAGCAGTAGGCATTTAAGGCCAGTTAAGTAAGAACACCGCCAAGGTACTTACATGAAGTTCCAAACCTCCTTCTGGAGGTTGGGGAGGTGTACAATCCATTGGTTTGCTTTGAGGTTTTCTATTTGATGAATGGGGCTGTCCCGGTATGACTTCCTCCGAAGTCTGCAAATTCACCAGGGTGGTTTCTTTAGAGGTTGGTTGGCCAGCTTTTGACAGTGCTGGGACAGAAGAGGGAACTGTGGGTACTTTCTTCCTGGAGAGCACATACGCAGGCGAACAAGAAAGGTTTGTGAAATCTGAAATGCCTAAAACATGCTTTTCATCATATTTAGGTGAAGCTGGCCGTAGTATATCGACACCCTCATCACTAGTATCTCTCATAGTCAGGCTATCCTGGCTATCCCTATTGCTTCCAAGGTCACTAATAGGTACAAGTTTTCCTGTATTAACATCCATTGTAAAGACTCGTTCCCCACGCATGCTCGAGTAGTTTTGAGCATTTCCATTAGGTGTTTCTAAGAGCCAATTTTGGACAGAAAGCCGACTAGGAGGTGCCCTGGCTGGTGTAAGCAGGTAAGATACATTTCCATCATTTCTGTAATGGCAGGGAACCCCTAATACGGCATCTACAGGACTGAGTTTCTTCTTCTGCTCTAAACATCTTGTGCTGAAAGAGCTCTTGCTACATTCAGCTCCAAATGTAAAGGGTGGTAGCTCTTCAGCTTCCTTGGATTTAACTGCAAAAGAAAAAAAATTGAAAAACCAGCTCTTAGTCCTCAACAGCAACAAAACAGACCAAATTAAGAAAAGAATAACACAACTTCTTAGCAAGCACAAAATTTCTCGCAGCATTGACTTACCATCAAAAATCAAGCCTGCTGAAATTGTAGGCCGTGCAGGGACATCTTTTGGATTCCCATAGAACACACCTCCATAATCCACACCTCTCAGCCCACATTGGCCAGAACTAGCCACTAGTGCCTCTCTTGACGGTGGTTTTTGATGGAACTTTAGAGTGATCAGATTGTCACTCATAATTCCATGTGCATTGTCTCCCTTAAGCAGAGAGGTAAGTTGCTTTCCATAAGCCCTGTCATAAGTGATGTTTGTCAAAGCTCCTACTGGTTCCCTTTCATGGAACTCTTCCAAAAGTGAACTGTGCTCTGCCTTCAGCAATAATCTAGACTTCTCATCTGCACCAGTTGATTCAGGTTCATTGTTGTGAAGTCTAACAGAATGAATCTCATCCTCTGGTGCATCTGACCTGCTCAAGGGAGACATTGAAATTTTGTGGTCATCCTTGATAGAACCAATATGGGTTTCTGTAACAACTTTTCCAACTCCAGCACTCAGCTCTATACACTGCAAGCCATTGCTTGGAGCTTTTTGATGCACTTCGGGTCTCTCTGTATCACGCATGTCAATCTCCATGTCTGCCTTTGACATAGCGCCTGGTAAATCTCTTAAAATCTTCTGTA